>OX451736.1:421574129-422174129 GCA_948472305.1 Vicia faba
TAATATATATATATATATATATATATATATATATATATATATATATATATATATATATATATATATATATATATATATATATATATATATATATATATATATATATATATATATATATATATATATATATTAATTATTTATTTATATACAAGAAAATAAATAAAAATATATACAAATGTTAAAAAATAAAAATATGTGAGAAAATATTATTTAAATGTATAAATAATAAAAATAAAAATATATAATATTTTTGTAATATTTACAAGTTTTTATAAAAGTATATTATTTAATAATTATTTCTATGTCCAAAAAAAAAAATAAAAAAAATAAAAAAAAATATGAAAATTTTAGAAAATGTTTTTGGTATTTTTTAATGTTTAGGAAAAATAAAAGAAAGTCAGAAATGAAAAAGAAATAGAGAAATATGCAAAAAATAAACAAATGGGCTGAGGGGGTGTGAGAAGCAAGTCAGGGGTGCAAAAAGTATGAACAACCAGGCCCAGCCCAGATTTGCCTTCGTGTTCAACCTTTGAACAAGAAAACACGCGCCCTGTATTCAAACCTGGAAATCCTGCATACGTGCTCTAAAGCAAAAACTTGCAACATGAAAGTTATAGAGCATGATCATATGATTCTAACCATATAAAAAACTTAATCTAACTCTCAAAGACTAGAGAGAATTTCTCTGGCCCTAATTTCTAACCTAGTTTTTTCAGAAAGTTCATCATTCAAATTCTCCCAACATAGTTAACTTAAATGAAATCTATGCATATGTACAACTTAAGGGCAATGAGTACTATATTTTTTATTCACAAACCTAAGCCTAATGTTTCCTAAATAGAGAGATAGAAGTTTGAACTTTACCTGTTTCAGTTGAGCTCGAGTATGGTAATGCAGGGGTTTTCAGTGAGGCCTGAGATGCTTGTGAGCTTGCTTGAACTTCCTTTGACCTTCCCCAATGCTTAGTTTGCTTGGAACTTGCTTGAATAAGCTTGTAGAAGTCAACCTGCACAGTCAGAATTCAAAAATGGTGAAGCTTGAAAACAAGGTTACAGTTGCTGGCCAATGGTTGGGATAACTTAGGTGTGTTGTTTAGAAGGTGTTTGAAGTGGTTGCAAGCAAAACACAAGAGTAGTTTTTGTTTTGGAAATCAAAATGCAGAAGCTGCCCTGTTTTGCAAGTTTTTAGTGTTTTGGTGCAAGGGTGTTTGAGGACTGGCTAGCTCGTGCTTCTGGCTCAATGTGATATGCAAAACTTGTTTGGAATGGTTACAACACTTGGTTATATCAGATACCAAAGTTCTATGGTTTTTGCAAGGTTTCTTGGTTTTGAAGAAAAAATGAGAAGTGAACATGAAAAGGCTTGTACCATCTAGCTTAGGGTCTGCACAAAGTTGGTATACTTTTCCCTATCTTTGTGTACTTTGTTTGCTGTGAAAGAATGGTCCAATGCTCAAGAGAAACAAAAATGCATAAAGTTGTGCTTTATGAAAATAACATTGTTGCCTTTTTGCCAAAAATGGATTAAACCCTTGTGTAATCCTCTAAAGCTCAGAACAATGCCTCTAACCAATGTGTTTGCATTCAATTTTTGAGTGTGGAAGGGTTTAAGGACCTGTAAGTAAGTACAAGCATGGCTGGACAAAAATTGCAACTTGTAGCATAGTGAAAAATGCCATGGATCAAAGTGATATTTTTACAAATTCAAACCTTCGATTCTCCCTAACCATAAATGATTTTGGAGAGTTATTGGACATTTTGGAAAGCTTGTAACATTCTCTAAAATCCATATTTGAAATTCATTTTGAGATTAGAATGGGAACTAGGTGAAAAATTTCCATGAAGATATGTCAAAATCCTGCCTAAACTAGGGCAAAATTTCACTAAGTTAGAAAGTTTTTGGACCCTTATTCATAAAATCATAACTTGAGATCTAAGCATCTTTTGGGAAAACTTTGTGAAACAAAGTTGTATATTTTGTGGAGGACTACAACTTTCATGTTGGAAGTTTTGTTTGAATCCAAATGCATCATGGTGAAAATGTTGGGCAAAGTTGGGAAACAATAAGAAAATTTCATAACTTAGAAAATTTCTAAGTTATGAAAATTTTCAATCTTAAACCCTAATTTGGAAAATTAGGTTTCTTGATGAACAAGTTTCATGTTTTGACACATCTTGATGAAAAATGACCCTTGGCACTTGATTTTGACCAAAAAGTCAAAGTTTGACTTTTCAGTGTACAGTTGATTTTTGATCAGTTAACTGAAAAATTTATCTGTCAATCCAATGCTTTTGAGATCTTTTGAACCTTGTGATTAGGTCAAGATGATGCCATTGAGTCCTTGAGTCCATGCTTTAACCCAATTTGTCATTGGCTAGGTGAAAAATCAGAAATTTCCCTTCTGCAGTCAAAACCCTAAAAATGACCATTTTGCCCTTTTGATGATCTGATCAAATTTCTTGAGGAGTTGTGGTCCAAACTTTATCAAATGTTTCATATGATCCTATAATGTTGATGTGGATAAACAATTATGAGGTTAGACTGTAAATTAGCCACAGTTGACTTTTTCCCCAATACAACTGATTTCTAGGTCAACTGTCCAATTGACTGGGCAAAAATTTGATTCAAGGCTTGAAACTTGGTAGGGGAAATCTTATAAGTCCAACATGAAGTATGAAAGTCATATTGAGCATTGGAAGTCCAAAAATCCTTGTTATAAACTCAAACCCTGATTTCAGGTCATCAGTGCAAGGAGATGTCTTGAGCAGAGTAAACCCTAATTCTGTCTGGAGTCCAAAGAGTCTTGTGAGGGGAAATCTTGGTAAAATGAGAGGGAAAATTTTGGGGTACAACACTAGCCTTCAGAGCAGAAACTTTCTCGCGTAGCTCGCGATTCTCTTGTTTTAGGTTATCCATCTTCCTTCTGAAATTAGCTCGGGTATTGTACTGGTGAGACAGCTTGCTGAACGAAGTAAAAAAGCTCAGTAAGACAGCTTGATATGCACAAAAAATGCAAGAAGGATGTACAACATGATGCATGATGTGCAATGCACATGATTTATTTTATTATCATTTTAAGGGACTTAAATATTTATAAACAATTTGCAAATATCAAAGTAATAACACATTTGAAATACTGAAATTTTTTATTATAATAACTTCAAAATGGATTACAAATTTCAATAATCCCAAGTACAAGATGAAAATAAAGTCTAAAACCCTAAGAAGCAAAGATGATGGAGATCACTCTTTACACCGACGCTTCTCGGTAAGTCTGGTAATCTGAGCCTTCAACCTCTGGGTTTCTTCTACATAACTGGCGATGACCTCATTCCAATCATCTGAATCAGGAAGTCAGCAACTAGGGCCTGATTAAGGCTTAGGGGAAAATAAATCCCCTTGCATCTCCATCGTCACTACAGCCCCACTCTCAAGAATCTTAATCAAGTCATCTTTCTCCTTTAGGTCTGCTCAGTAGGAAACCTTTAGAGTTTAACACTTATTCTTCTGAGCTTCCTTTTCCTACTGCATCATAACTAAAGCAAATTGTAGCTCTTCCACATCATCCAATACGGGAGGAGTGGTCTTCACAAACATATCAGGCATATGTGCTTCTCGAGAATATGACATCTTCAACTGAATAACTCTTGCTTATACCCACTGTAGATAAGGTTCCAAAGAAACATCCCCCTAGGTCCCAAGTCCTTCCTACTCTTCCTGTGAATGTGACGCCAAGCCTTCGCAATATGCTCCCTAGCTTCCTTATGGTCTTCTCCCTCTTTCAGGAAGAAACTACTCAAATGAATACTATTTGGCTGATCCCTCATCAGGTATCCAAGTTGTCGTCGTGCAAGAACAAGGTTGTAGTTAATTCCTCCTTTTGTACCAAGAAGAGGTGCATTGAGGAAACTACCACAACTGTCGATAATCTCTACATCACAATAAGCCTGATGATACCAAACAATATATGAATGAGTAAGTTCCATGACCTTTGGAGCCCAACGAGGTTCCTTCCGGACATCCCAAAAAGTATCAAATCGAGGCAAATAAGAAGTAAACCACTAATACAATAGAGGCGTGCAGCAGATGATCATCCCTCCATGATAAGAATCCCTAAGATGAATATAGTAATAAGTATCACCCAACAATGTAGGAACCGGGATTCCAATCCTAAAGATCCTGATGGCATTGATATCAACAAATTTGTCTATATTAGGAAATAAGAACAACCCAAAGCAAGTCGAGAAAAGATGGCCTCGAAAGCAACCGTAGTCTTCATCCTAGCAAAGTAGCAAGCTTTCTCCAATAAGAACTGAGTTGCTAATCCTCTAATCCCCCCTTTGGTAGTCAAGTGGGCTTCAACCTCAGACTTCCCCAAATGGATCAAAGAAGAAATCTCATGTGATTTTGGCTCACCCTCCAAACCAGTAAAAGGAACACAATTAATAATAGGCAAACCCAGAAGATAAGAATACTCCTCTAGTGTAGGCATCAACTGATAATTAGGGAAAGTAAAGCATCGATACATCAGATCATAGAACTAGACCAAGGTCGAGAGAATACCCTCCTTCATCCTGAGCTTCATGAGAGAAATGATGGACCCATACTTCCTCCGAAAATCTGTAGAATACTCAATCTCGGGAATCAGACTTATAAACTCATCTATCTTGGGATTTTAGAAACCATATTTCCCAATCTTTCTCTTTCCGGAATTCTTAGTCAAAAATCACTTGAGATATTCACAAAGAGTCAACTTTTAAGTCCCTTGAAATAAAATTGTTTTAATAGATGTTCATGGATGCATGAATGCATGATGCAACAATCACACACAAGATCACAAACATAGGGTTTAGGTTCAACTTCACGAGCATGAGATCGAAGGAACTACCCATAAGGTATATTCTAAAAGTTATCACCTGATGAACAAGGTTCTAGAAGTTCCCAGAGTCTACATCCTTCCTTCAGATATTACCAACTTTCTGGTTAACTCGGTAATTAGTAATATTCTCAAGAAAAACTCGTCCGAGCGTAGTATCGCGTGACAAATACTTCTGGATTACTCTGTCATAGCTTCTGCACTACACCTAAAAGGCCAAGATGGGTTAGGTATTCTACGGTCCTCAGTTTCAGCAGGCTCCCAGGTCGAAAGCAGCACGTCTTCCCGATTACTCAATAAACGACGCTACAGTCAAAGGGGCCTCCACTGAGTGGGGGATCTCATGTCTCCTTTTTTGGGATTAGTCCCTCAAATTTAACATGACTATACCGCCCATCCTATCTTAAGTTTGCCCAAGTCTGGGTATAGGACTTATGAGAAATCACCAAGCACCTTGAAAACCAAGAAAATCCAGACAAACATATATACAACATATAAGATATAACACATAATAGAACATATATAGATATAAACAAAGATAGGCTCAACCCACTTAGGGATGGACCAAAAAGAGGTCAATCTTTCGCCAGTGAAGTCTCCATTTTTTTTCTGTAGTGGTAGAAATGTTAAGACTAGGCCATTGGATTGATTGACTTGTACAGATCAAAATGAAAATCGTCACCGGGCTTTATTGTTTCCAAAGGAATGGGAAAAGATCGAATAACTCAAAAGAGGGGGAAAATATTCTAGGTAAGGGGGTTGGTTATGCAAAGGGAAGGTATTAGCACCCTAAACATCTACAGTACTCCGCAGGAACCTCTTTATAAAATCTATATATTTTGGCTATAAAATGTTGTATATAAAAAAAGATTATGGTGATGAGAAAAGAAGTATATTTTTTTTATAACTTGCACCCGTCGCGGTTGCGAACCTTTAGTTCCTACGTACCACCTTCTGTGCAATAGGGGATCAGGGTTCTCGTAGTTCCTCTTTAAAAAGTTTAAAACACAAGTGTGTTGGTTAATTTTAGGAGACAAGACGTCATTGTCATTTTCCGTGTGGAAAATATATTTACTACCCACAGTTATGATAAAGGAGAATTTGCATCATCTCAAAGTTGAGGATATGGATTGGATTTAAAATCAACAATGCCTCACTCAACACCCAAGTGTAAAATATCTCTCTTCACTATATATTATAGAAGTATAGTTGTTTGCATCACTACAAGGATTGACAAGAGTCTAATTTTTTGAGCAAATTTTTTAAAGATAACAGCCAAAATGGAAAAATAGTTTGAATGAGGTTTATTGACTTTTAGTCTTCTCACAAAAAATGTCAAGGTATTGTTAAGTTGATTGGAATTTGATTAAGAAATAATTTTTGAAATTACATGGACATAAGTCCAAGTTTATTATGAAAGTGTTCAAGTTTTAAAAGCAAGAAGATTTTTCAAAAGGATGGAGAAGATTTTTAAAATTAAATAAGATGGGAGGAGATGAAGAGACTATCATAAAGAATAAGGTAAAAGCTAAGGAGAAAGACCATCTAACCAAACAAGAAGCCAACACTTGACATAATGAGTCAATATAGAATTCCATCCTTTGGATTTGAAACCAAGCAAACAATTAATGAATCCCTTAAGAATACAAAACTTCAATTGCATTAAGTCTTCAAAAAAATTGGGCAGAGTAACGATTGTATACAAATGAATTCCAGATCACAGACAAATCATGTAATCACAATAACCTGCACACAAAACAAATAAGCAACCCAATATATTGGGGCAAACCCCAAGAACTACAGAAAAAATAACAATTGAGGTCACAAGGTCTCAAGGTAGATCAAGGCTTCTAATCCTAAGTCTAAGAAGTTCACAATCTCCATAGTGCGAAGGATAGTAACCAAGTAGTCCAAGTAACTTTAAAGTTTTTTAGGATTTAAGCTGATTATTAGGTATCTTCAAAAGGAAATGAAAAGCTCAAGTGAGCAAAATAAAAATGACATGAAGATAGAGGCTCAAGTGAGAAAACATAAAAAGAGCATGAAATGTAAATGCTAAAGTAAATGGTACATAAAGTAAAGAGCATAAAATAAAAGCATAAAGATAAAGTCAATTGTTAGGAATTAGTGGTTAGTTGGATGACCATATTGAAACTTGCATTTGGAACTCATTAGAGGATTGGTAGAACCAAAGCCTCTCAATAACAAGTTGCATTTTCTTTTTTTCAAGTAAATCATCCATTTAAGAATTTCAAAGTAACACTTAATGATCAATGATATTTAAGTGATCCACTTTGACGAAAATTGATGGAGTTCCATTAGAGGATTGGTAGAACCAAAACCTCCTAACAATGGATCTCAAGGTTATTCGATCAAAGGGTTCAAATTAACATACTTGGGCTTGCAAACATAGGTTTGGGCCACGAATGATGATTTTCTCAAATCAGGACAAAATTTAGCGCTATGTTAAGCAATTGTAAGTGGACTTATATAGAAGTCGCACCTATTTTGAGTTCGGTCAATAGCAATCTATGCACTTCATGTTTTGAGACATGATATGTAAATCATGCTCCAACAACATTTAGTAAAATAAGAATGAGATAAGATAAAGAGGGAAGGGAAAATGAATAAACCACTTTTGAACCAAAAATTTAATCAAACTATTATTAAAATCATTCGTCCATTTCTATGGAGTTAGACTCAACACCATGAATCCAATGATGTTAACAAAGTTCATGATTAACATTTCAATCCAAGATCAGTCAGAATATTATACAAAGCTAAAATTATATTTAAAAATAAAAGAAAATGTTTTTTTAAATGATTATAAAATGGAAATAAGAGAGAAAAATAGTAACTATATTCAAATTAATCAAGAAAAAAATAAGTAAGCCCATAGAAACATCATAAATGAACTCAAATATTTTTATAAAATTTTTGATAATTTTTTAAAGTTAGAAACTATCTTTTAGAATTAAAATAAATAGGTAAAATAAACCAAAAATGAGGAAAAATAATAAATTCAAAAATAAAAAATAAATGAGGTCACCAATATTTGTCACAGTGTCATTGGATCCTTCCCTATTTTTTTCAAAATTAAAAATGAATAAAGGTATTTTTAAACATTTAAAATAATTCAAATAAAGTGAAAAATTATAAAAAAAAATATCAAAGCACAAAATAAAATTGTGAAAAAATAAAAATCAGAAAGAGAAAAATCAAAAGTATTTTCCGTAATTGTTTTAGATTTTTTGGAGTTAAAATGAATTTTCTATAAATTTTTGAAATTCAAATCAATTAAATCTAAAAATCAGAAATAAAAAATAAAGTCAAAAATATGTGGACTATTGGATGAGAGTCAAAACGCGTTAGTAATTAAATCTAAGGGATTTGGCGCGTTGTGCATATCATGGTCATTACTGAATAAAGCACTGAATCAATTATAAAATCAGAAATTCAAAAAATGCAAATGGTGTTGTTTTATTGGTTGAAGGATGACACGTTGGTCATCTTCAACCTCCAGTCAGTCTCAAAAGCAGGTCGCTCAAACTGTACAATTAGAGCTCGAGACCGATACCATTCGCTTTGTCTCATCAAGACGAAGACAACTACACCTTCGCAAAAAAATTATATAAATTGTATCTCAAGCAATTTGGAAAAGACGTTTTGAAAAGGGATTTGATGTTTCATGGTCAAAACGTGCTTTCAATTAAAAACAAGTGTTGTGACTAGAACCAGGACGATGAGAGCTTCACAATAGTATCAAAGTTTGAGAAAATTGGTGAAGGAATCTACCTATTGAATTTAAGTTGCAGAGCTCTGAAACTGGACTTTGCTAGCACGATTCAGGGAGTTTTAGAGCTTAATTCTTCTTCTGTTATCTTCAGTGAGGATCAAGAAAGGTGAATTGATAAAGAAAAATGATTGAGAAAGGCTGTAAGAGGAAATCCGAAGTTGCAGAAAGATGAGTTCAAGATGAAGTTTGGCAGCGTGATTCTGGCTCTCTAAGCTTGAGGAAATTAATGAGGGATGACCCTCTCTTTATAGGGAATCAAATGGAATGCTCAAGCGTGTGAAATGATGAAGTTTGGAGGGAAATCGTGTGAAGTTCCAAACAAGAAAAGTGTGAATTCTATTTTGATCAAAACTCATCCAAACTTTGTGTTTTAATGTGCTAATCATTTCTGGAAGCTCACTAAACATGTTTAGAAGCAAAAACGCGCAACAATTTTGTGATTAGAGGTCAAAACAAAGATTTCAAATTCCTGACTTGGTGAAAAATTCAGTTTCAAATTTCCAAATTTAAACCAATAGCATTCTCAACTCAAGGGGTCTTAGGACATGATTCTTGAAGCTTTAGAAATATGAGGTTACAAGCTTTGCAATGTGCAAAGAATGGGAACAAATGGTTGCTTGATCTGAAAGTTGCAATGAGCCAAAGTTGGAAAAAATAAGTTGACTTTCCATACTTAGAAAACTTCTAAGTTTTTCTTCAAAAATGACTTATAATGTCTTGCATCCAAACATGGCCTTAAAATTGAAATTTTCTCTTGACCAAAAAAGATGGCATGAAGTAGGCCTCTTGAATGGAATTTTTAAACTTGAACCATTCAAAATCTCCAAAACTTGAGAGAGTTATGACTTGTTGAAGTTGGCAAAAATTCAAGAAATGACCTATAATCTTTTGCATCCTTAGAGCATCTTCCATCCATTTTCAAACTTTTCACATAAAATAAAGGTTAAATTTCACATCTTCAAGATCATTGTGGAAAAATAATGGGCTCAAGGTGATAAAAATTGATCAAGTTATGGTCATTTGAAGTCACACAAGGGAATTGAGGGTTCATCTGGAGGACTTGTAATCTTTATTCACCATCAAGTTTCTTCCACACAAAATTTATTTAAAACTTCTGAAGTGATTTGTTAATAACCCTTTTAAGAAAAGGATGTCTTTGGAATCACTCAAAAATGCCAAAATACGAGCAAGATATACCCCTTTGAAGTTCAAAACCCTAGCTCTTAAAGCCAGAAAATGTATTGGGGAACCTCTATAATTTTGACCAACCTTCTTGCAAAAATACCTTTGTTATGTGATTATAAGTTGTTGAGGATGATAAGTAGACACCGTTTCAACTAAAACCACTTCCAAATCTTTGGAATTGAAGGAGATATGCACTTGTGATCATTGAAATCAAAGACTTGTACATTTGAGTCAAACTTCTTCAATCAACCCTTGTACCTTTGAACTAATTTTGACAACTTGAGGCATGATGAATCATAAAAGACTTTGTCATGATATCACTTCAAAACATCTTGAATGATGAGGCTTGAGCCTTAATGAATCCTTGTTGAGGAAGGCACATAAATGAACTCATGAATCCCTAGATCAATCTTGATGGAATGTATTGTGCTTCCACCTGCAACATCAATAATTGGGACAAACACTCATTGTATTTATTATTTAAAGGATAATTAATACAAAACATAGGTGATCATAAAATACAAGTCAAGGTTCTTGGTGATTCCTCCTAGAATAAAAGCTAAAGATAGAGAGAAGAACTAAACCCTAATGTGATCTTGTTATGATTGAATTGAGATGATATGATAAAGGGATCTTAGGGGCAAAAATTGGGGTACAACAATGTGTTCTTACACACACCCACACAATACATTGCAGATCCACATCCACTCTGGATCTCGTTGGTAACGATTCTGCTATTGCCACTTATGACTTTGAAAATATGATCTACCAAGTCGTAGACGAAGGTGGGGAAGATTGTGAAATACCTGAAGAACTAGCCAGACTGTTAATACAAGAAGAAAGGGTTGTACAACCGCATGAAGAGCCAATTGAAGTGGTAAACTTGGGTTCCAAAACATACGGAAAAGAAGTCAAGATAAGTGCCAACTTAGAGGATAGTGTCAAGAACAGGTTGATTCAGATGTTGCATGAATATGTTGAGATCTTTGCTTGGTCATACAAAGACATGCCAGGACTCGATACTGATATTGTAGTTCACCATCTGGCAATGAAAGAAGGTTGTTCTCCGATAAAGCAGAAGGTTCGTCGCATGCATCCCGAGATGTCAGATAAAATCAAGGCCGAGGTTATGAAGCAATTCAATGCAGGTTTCTTAGCAGTGACATCCTATGCTCAATGGGTTACGAATGTGGTTCTGGTACCGAAGAAAGATGGCAAGGTAAGTATGTGTGTAGACTACAGGGATCTCAACAGGGTAAGCCCTAAAGATGACTTCCCGCTTCCACATATTGATGTTTTGGTCGACAACACCACTCAGCACAAGTTATTCTCCTTCATGGATGGTTTCTCAGGGTACAATCAGATCAAAATGGCACCTGAGATCATGGAAAAGACTACTTTTGTTACACATTGGGGCACTTTTTGCTACAAGGTTATGCCTTTTGGGTTGAAGAACGCTGGCGCAACATATCAGCATGCTATGGTAGCCTTGTTCCATGACGTGATTCATCACGAGATAAAGGTCTATGTCGACGATGTGATAGCCAAATCGCAGACTGAAGAAGAGCATCTAGACCATCTATATAAGTTGTTTGAGAGACTGAAGAAGTATAAGTTGAGGCTGAATCCAAAAAAGTGCACCTTTAGGGTGAGGTCCGTTAAACTCTTGGGCTTTATTATTAGAGGTAAAGGAATTGAGGTTGATCCCTCTAAAGTCAAAGCTATTCAAGAAATGTCTGCTCCCTACACCGAGAAAGAAGTCAGAGGTTTCTTGGGACGACTGAATTACATTGCCAGATTTATTTCTCATTTGACCGCTAGTTGTGAACCAATCTTCAAGTTGATGAAGAAAGATCAGGTAGTGAAGTGGGATGACGATTATCAGATAGCCTTTGACAAAAACAATGAGTACCTACAAGAATATCCAATTTTGATGCTACCAGTTGAAGGAAGACCTTTGATCATGTACCTAACAGTGTTAGAGAACTCAATGGGGTGTGTATTGTGCCAGCATGACGAGTCTGGTCGAAAAGAGCATGTAATATACTACCTTAGCAAAAAGTTTACCGACTGTGAAACAAGATACTCACTGCTCGAGAAAACTTGATTCACTTTGGCATGGGCGGCTCGCCGACTAAGACAATATATGTTAACCATACTACTTTGTTGATCTCTAAAATGGATCCCATAAAATACATATTCGAGAAGCCATCTCTATCCGGGAGAATAGCCCGGTGGCAAATGGTCTTAACACAATACGACATTCAGTACACCACTCAGAAAGAAATTAAAGGAAGTGTACTGGAAGATCATTTGGCTCATCAAGCCGTAGACGACTACCAATCTATGAACTTTGAATTCTCGGATGAGAACATTATGCTAGTTACATATTGTGAAGAACCTGGACCGTATGAAGGACCTGAGCCAGGATCCCGATGGACTATGGTTTTTGATGGAGCTTCTAATGCGCTTGGAAACAGAATTGGTGTTGTAATTATCTCTCCTCAGGGTTGCCATACACCCTCCACCGCCAGATTATGCTTTGACTGCACCAACAATATGGTTGAATATGAGGCGTGCATCATGGGCATCAAAGCTGATATTGACCTTAGAATCAAGTTCTTGAGCATATACGGAGACTCGGCCCTGGTAATCAGTCAAATTAATGGAGAATGAGACACTAAGCATCTAAATCTCATTTAGTACCGAGAACATGTGTTGACCTTAATCCCGTACTTCGAGGAGATCACTTTCGAGCACATCCCACAAGAAGAGAATCAGTTGGCAGACGCATTAGATACCATATCGTCTATGTTCAAAGTCAGATGAGATAACAAGGCTCCCACAATTACCATTGAAAGGCTAGACGAACCTGCACACTGCTATTAAGTTGACACTAACGGAGTAGAAGAGAAGCCTTGGTTTCATGAAGTGAAAATATATCTTAAGGATCAAGAGTACCCTGAAGGAGAATCTATTAATGACAAGAAATTACTATGGAGGTTCTCAGCTAAGTTCTTCCTAAGCAATGGAACTCTGTACAGGCGCAACCATGATTCGACTCTGCTTCGTTGTATAGACAAGAAAGACGCGGGGAAGATTATGGAAGATATGCACGAAGGTATATTTGGTACTCATTCCATTGGACATATTATGGCTAAGAAGATTCTGAGAGCGGGTTACTATTGGTCGACTATGGAAACTGACTGCCATCACCACTCGAGAACTTGTCACAAGTGCCAGATCTATGCTGGAAAAGTACATGTGCCTCCAGTACCTCTGAATATATTGACTGCTCCTTGGCCATTTACAATGAGGGGCATTGATATGATTAGAGAGATCAAGCCTACTGCTTCTAATGGACATCGCTTCATCCTGGTCGATATTGATTACTTCATAAAGTGGTTGAAGCAGCCTTATTTGCCTCTGTTACTAAGAATGTTGTTGCCTGATTCATTAAACACAACCTTATTTGTCAGTATGGTATCCTAGAAAGGATTATCACGGACAATGGTACTAATATGAACAATGCTATGATCACGGAACTCTGCATGAAATTTAAGATCAAGCACCATAACTCTTCTCTGTATCAACCAAAGATGAATGGCACAGTGGAAGCCGCCAATAAGAACATTAAGAAGATTATGCAGAAAATGGTTGTGACCTATAAAGACTGGCACAAGATGTTACCATTTTCTCTTTATGGCTATTGCACTTCATCTCAGACATCAACTGAGGCAACCCCGTTCTCTCTAGTCTAAGGTATTGAGGTTGTCTTACCCATCAAAGTTCAGATTCCTTCCTTGAGAATTATGAAAGATGTAGACTTGAACGAAGACGAATGGATTCAGACTAGACTGGGCCAGTTGAATTCAATTGATAAGAAGAGGCTTGTGGTTGTCTATCACAATCAAATGTATCAGAAGCGTATGATCAAAGCCTTCAATAAGAAAATTAATCATCGAGCATATTGTAGCGATAGAAATGTGAGACTAAGCCATTAGATTGACTTGACTCACACAAATTAAATTAAAAATCGCCACCGAGCTTTATTGTTTCCAAAGGAATGGGAAAAGAGCGAATAACCCAAAAGAGGGGGAAAGATTCAAGGTAAGGGGGTTGGTTATGCAAAGGGAAGGTATTAGCACCCTAAACATCTACGGTACTCCACAGGGACCTCTTTGAAAAATATGTATATTTTGGCTATAAAATGTTGTATAAAAAATAGATGGTGGAGATGGAAAAAGAAGTATTTTTATGATTTTTGCACCCGTCGCGGTTGTGAACCTTTAGTTCCTACGTACCACCTTTTGTGCAAATAGGGGATCAGGGTACACGTAGTTCACCTTTAAAAATTTTAAAACACAAGTGTGTTAGTTAATTTTATGAGATAAGACATCATCGTCATTGTCAGTGTGGAAAACATACTTACTACCCACAATTATGAGAAAGGAGAATTTGCATCACCTCAAAGTGGAGGATATGGCTTAGATTTTAAAATAAACAATGCCTCACTCAACACCCAAGTGGAAAACATCTCACTTCACTACATATTGTAGAAGTATAGTTGTTTGCATCACTACAAGGATTAACGAGAGTCTAATCTTTTGAGAAAAGTTTAAAGTAAAATCCAAAGTGGCAAAATGGTTTGAAATGAGCTTGATTGACTTTTAGTCTTCTCACAAAAATATTAAGGTATTATTAAATTGATTAAAGTTTATTTATGAAAAGGTTTTGAAAATGCATGGACCTAGGTTCAAGTTTATTATGAAAGTGGTTCAAGTTTAAAAAACAAGAAGAGTTTCCAAAAGGAGGGAGAAGATTTTTGAAATTAAAGAAGATGGGATGAGAAGAAGAGACTATCCTAAATCATGAGGTAAAATCTAGGGAGAAGAACCATGTAACTAACAAGAAGCCAATACTTGACATTATGAGTCAAGATAGAATTCCCATTCTTTGGATTGAAACCAAGCAACAAAGATATTAGACCTCTTGAGAGAACTAAACTTCAAGTGTATTAAGTCTTCACAAAAATTGGGCAGAGTAATGGCTGTATACAGGTGAATTCTAGATTACAAACAAAGTATGTAATCACAATAACCTGTACACAAAACAAACAAACAACCCAATGTTTTGAGGTAAACCTCAAGAACTCCAGAAAAAATATCAATTAAGGTCACAAGGTCTACAACATAGGCCAAGGTCTCTAATCCTAAGTCCAAGAAGTCCAATACTCCATAATGCCAAGGATAGTAACCAAATAGTCCAAGTATCATTAATGTTTTTTATGGGTTATATTGATTATTAATCATCTTCAAAAAGAAAAGAAAAGCTCAAGTGATCAAATATGAAAATATCATGAAATGTAAATGATAAAGTAAATAGTACATAAAGTAAAAGCATAAAAGTAAAAGCATAAGGTAAAGTCAATTGTTAATAATTAGCGGTTAGTTGGATGACCATCTTGAAACTTGCATTTGGAACTCATTAGAGGATTGGTAGATCCAAAGCCTCTAAAAAACAAGTTGCATTTGCTTTTTGTCAAGTATATCATCCATTTAAGAATTCTCAAGACAACATTTAATGATCAACGATGTTTAAGTGATCCGCGTTGACCAAAATTTATGAAGATCCATTAGAGGATTGGTAGAACCAAAGCCTCCACATAACTAATCTCAAGGTTATTGGATCAAATGGATCAAATTAACATACTTGGGCTTACAAACATAGGTTTGGGCCACGAATGATCATTTATTCAAATCAGGACAAAATTTAACGCTATGTTAAGCAATCGTAAATGGACTTATATAGAAGTCGTACCTATTTTGAGGCCGGTCAATAACAATATATTTATTTCATGTTTGGATAAATGATATAAAGATCATTATCCCATAACATGTAATACAATAATAAATGGGAATAAGATGAAGAGGGAAGGGATTAGAGTTTCAAATATCATCAACATCACTCGTCCATTTTAATGGATTTGGTTTATCAATCTATCAACACACAAAACCCAATGATGTTTAAGAATTTGTCTCAAGATATGCTCCAAGTCAGAATCACATGCTATTTCAAGAATCAAACAAGAATCATGTACAAAATTTTCAATTTACAAACATTGTTCAAAGGGAAAACCCTAAATGCAATCTTAGGTCAAAAATAGTTTTAAAATATGGAAATGGCTTGAAAATTTATGAAATTAAAACCCTAACTTCCTAATGTCCTATAAAAGTCAGAAATGAAATTTGGAGTCCCTGGATTGAGGTGAAAATTTGCTTTAGAAATGCAAACTTGAAAACTAGCAAGTTTAAAGCCTTAAACTAGATGGTTTTGGAAAATGATTTGTGAAAAATATAAAATCACATTGTAAAATTCCAGAAAAATTATTTTTATGGCCTAAACTTGTTCAAGCACTCCAAACAACTTCATCTCTGACTTTATAGATATAGGAAATTAGAAATTTAAATCTATTAATGTGAATGATCAAACAAAAACCCTAAAAAAAGAAAATAAGTTCAAAAATTAATCAATTAGGTCCAAAGGTCAAATAAATTTGATGTAGAATAACCTAAATGTTAAGAAAACTCTAAGGATCAGAAATCATATTTTTCTTGAATTTTATCTCAAAAGGAAAAAAGAAATAAAAATTATTTAAACAAATCATTAAAAAAAACAAAGAAAAGATGAATATGTTTAATTAAATGATTTAATTTGTAATCCAAAATTTTTATAAAATAGGACAAAAAATATTTTCATGTAATAATCTTAGAGAGGAGTCCAAAAATATTTTTTATGATTTTTTTACTTAATAGAAATAGGAAAATAAAATTCAAGATTTAAAAGAAAAATTAAAATCCAAATTATTCACATGATTTTATTTAATCAAGAAAAATGATTAAAAAAAAGAAATAAAAATCAAAATATTAAAATATACTGAAAATAGTTTTTTGATAATTTTTTGAAATGAAGAAAATATTAAAATGAAATTTAAGAAAACAAAAGAAAAATTAATATATGAAGTTTTTTACACCCTTTCTTGACAAAATGCACTGTAAAAGATGAAATGCATCCATGTTCAATCAGGCAGGGACACCTCATTGTCCTTACCAACATACCAAAACTGAAATCGCGTGTGAAACAATTTTCATCAAGGCAACTTCCAGCTTCAATTTCTCTCTTGTTTCTCAACTATTTGAGATGATTCAAAAAGAAAAAAAGGATCACCAAACTTCTAAGAACATCACACATCTTTTAGATTTCAAAAACACGGCAGGATCAAAGAGAAATTGGAGCTCAAAGTCACTGAAAACTCACTTGGGCATGATTTGCAGAAAATTTCAAAACATCAATGGAGCTCGAACCAAACCAATCAAATATATCAGACCTGTTTTCTGGCCAGCTAATAATATGTATGCAAGATCTCAAGCATTGAATTAAGCTAGCAATCAAGAAATCCAAATCTGAATTTTACCTTTCAAGTGGAAAATAAATTCACTATTGGATGGATCTAATGATGAGAAACCCAGGTAGACTTGCTTCTCTTGCTCCAATTATGAAGAAATGAAAGAGATATGAGAGCTGGAACAAGAATGGATGCAGCTTCGTAGAGAAGAAAATTTCAACAATGGAATTCAAGTTTGTTTTGAGAGAGAGAAAGAGAAGTGAGTTGTTGACTTTGCGAGGAAGAGAGAAAGGGAGTGGGAGCTTGATACTGACCAAAAAAATCCTCCTCAATTGTTGAATCACATTGCCTTTTATAGAGGGAAAATGAGAGAAAATGAGAAGTGAGAGTGAGGTGTGAGGTGTTGCATGTTTTATGTTGTTTTGGGATGAGGAGCATGCGTTTTGAACAACAAATGAAGGGTGGGAAATAAGTGAGAAAAGTGTGAGTGATGATCTGGAAGGATGGAACTTTGGCTGGCACGAAAAAATCCATGCAATCTCATGCAAGTGTTTCCATTTCATGATCACATCTTTAGCTCCTTATATCTCTCCATGGTGCATGAAAAGTCACAAAGTTTGAATAAAAAATGGAGAGGACATTTCATACTCCATCTTTGATGTTCAAATTTTTTAAAATGAAGCTTGGATCAATGAGATATTTGGATATTAATGCATGCTTACAAACTTCTTGATGGAATGCCAAGCCTGACTGGGCATTCTGCGCGCGCGTGAAGCCTGGCTGGGCAAAACATTTCAGCTTGTATAATGCCGGCTTCCTTCAATTATATCTCAAAATTTATGGAGAATTTGGAGAAACTTCCTGAAGCAACATTGTTCCTCACATTTAGGGCTTCAATTTTGATGTTGGACATTTTTCAAAATAATGAATATTTCACATAGAAAAGTATTGATGAATGCACGCTCACATGTTTGATGAAATGACTGCATAGCGCGCGTGACTTGCATTGTGCTGGGCAAAAATTCAGCTTACAACTCAAAATCCTAATCACCATATATTTCTATACACTTAACCATTTGAGATGATTATTGAATGAAAAATGAAGAGAAAACTTCAATCTACAACTTTCATGTTGCCAATGTTTTGATTTGAGTCCAAATGGTCATTCAAAAAAGAACATGAAGAAGTCAAACTTTTGCATTTCTAACCAAAATTTCACTAAGTGTCAAAAATCTTCCAAGCTTCATAACTTTTTTTACTTTCATTTTTTGGACTTATGGCAACTCCTACAAAGTTGGAGAATTTTTCATCCTCTTTCTAGGCATATAAAGTTTGCACATTTTCAATAAAAGTTGGGAAAGTTATAGCTAGTCAAAATTCAGCCCTATGGATACTTAGAAAATTTTCAAAACATCAAATAACTTCCTTGAAAAGTTAACTCCAATTCACACTTCCTCTTGATATTTTTGCATTATTGACCATGAAATATGAGAATATGGATGTTAAATTGATGGTTGACCAAAATTTCACTTGGTCAACAACTGATTTTGACTGTCTTCTAAGAAAATGACCATTTTTACCCCTTTTCTTTTGAACCCTTTCAAGCCAAAATTGATGATCAAACTTCCAATGATAGATGCTCATGACTATGAAGAGAAGTATGGGATCAAGAATTGCCCAAAAATTCAGAGATCTCCTGATTAAACTCCAAACCTTAGTTTTGATCACCTGTGCTAGGAGATGGTGAGATGACTACAATTGTGCCATGATCTACAAGATGATATTCCAAGGGACAAAATATACACACTTTGAGGTTAGTTAGAAGCATACAAGTATAAGATATACAAATAAAAGTGCTTCAAGGTGCTTGGTGATTCTCATAGGCAAACCCTAAGACAGGATGCAGTAGGAGAAAAAAACCCAAACCTTAATTTGTGATTTAATTGCATTGTGATGGTATGAGATGATAGAGGAATCTTAGGGGCAAAAATTGAGGTACAACAGCTGCCCTTATTTAAGTTTCTTCTATCCGGAGATACGAAGGTTAAAAATCTTCGTGTCGACGTGATCGAATATACTTAAATATAAAACAAACTCTATTTTTTGGCCCTAAGATGCCATGAAATGCTTATGATTATGAATTAAGATGGACAAATCTAAAGAGACGCAAAGCACCAAATGGGGATGTAGCAAAAGAAGCAAGAATAAAAAAGAAACCCAACCAGGAAAGTAAATCACTGGTGAACAAAATACCCGACTCTTATTGGAGTAACAACCAAAGAAGAGATACAGTAGCATCAACTCAGCTAAAGAGGAGATATTACAGGATAAAAGTGATTGACAACTGACTGTGAACTACCAACTTAATAGTAGGGGATAGAAGATCAAAAAGATACTGACTCACAGATGATGGTAAAAGATCAAAGGATACACCATTTCCTCTGAAGGCGAAACTACCAACGTTCACTGTAGGTAGAAATAGAAAATAATAACAACACTGACGTTCACTGACGATGAACTACCAACATTCACTTATGGTAGAAGGAAGATGACGCCAATGTTCACTGATGGTGAACTACTAACGTTTACTGAAGATAGTAAGAGAAAATATCATCGATGTTCACTGACGATGAACTACCAACTTTCACTGAAGGTAGAGAGAAAATATCATAGCACCGACGTTCACTGAAGATGAACTACCAATGCTCAGTGAAGGTAGCAAAAAGATAACTATCACCAATGTTCATTGATGGTGAACTACCAACGTTTACTGAAGGTCGTAAGAGAAAATATCATTGACGTTCACTGACGATGAACTACCAACTTTCACTGAAGGTAGAGAGAAAATATCATAGCACCGATGTTCACTTACGGTGAACTACCAACATTCATTGAAGGTAGAAAAAAGATAACAATCACCAACGTTCATTGATGGTGAACTACCAATGTTTACTGAAGGTAGTAAGAGAAAATATCATTGACGTTCATTGACGATGAACTACCAACTTTCACTGAAGGTAGAGAGAAAATTTCATAGCATTGACGTTACTAGCGGTGAACTATCAACGTTCACTGAAGGTAGCAAAAAGATAACAATCACCAACATTCGCTGATGGTGAACTACCAATGTTTACTAAAGGTAGTAAGAGAAAATATCATCGACGTTCACTAACGATGAACTACCAAATTTCACTGAAGGTAGAGAGAAAATATCATAGCACTGATGTTCACTCACGGTGAACTACCAACATTCACTGAAGGTATCAAAAATATAACAATCACCAACGTTCACTAATGGTGAACTATCAACGTTTACTGAAGGTAGTAAGAGAAAATATCATCGATATTCACTGACGATGAACTACCAACTTTCACTGAAGGTAGAGAGAAAATATCATAGCACCGACGTTCACTGACGGTGAACTACCAACTTTCACTGAAGGTAGAAAAAAGATATAATGACAATAACAAGCTCCCAAAATCACGGCGTTCACTTAGAACGGGTCTCAACTTCTTCTTTAACCAAGGTGTTCTGCCTGGAAAGGGTAGTATATAAGCTGTCTCAAATAAAGAGACTACCATTTACAAAGATTTCATAATGAATTGTCTCTGTCATATTGAAAAGACTTGCCATCCACTGGAGTAATTTGACAATGAACTGCAAACTATCCACTCATAGACAAGATAGCAAAAAGTAACGCCAACTTTTATAGGGAAGTATAAGTTGCTCAAAAAAAGAGACTTGCTACTTGTTGTTATGGGAAGGATTGTAGAAATGACTTCCTGGGGAAAACAATATAGCTTCCTGGGGAATGCCAACATATTCCTGATGAGGAGATAAAGTCTTCTCATGCAAAATAAATGCACATTCTCAAACCAATGCTCAAGGCTTGCAGAAATCATAAGTAATAATATTGTTGGGATCCAAAGATTCAAACCAGAAATAAACCGGAATGAATCAGTCAACCAAAATATATCCTTTGAGAAATAAACTCAAGAGGGAAACCCAATCTCCAAACAAAGAGCTGTACAGGAAAGTTAAAGCAAAAATCTTCCACGAGAGATAACTCAGTGGGGAAATTGAAAGAATACACCCTTTCTACTTAAGGTTGAAACTCTATTGGAGAGAGGATAATACAATTCTGCAAAACAGGGTAATGCGTCAACAAAATATTAATGAATGCAAATGAGAAATGATTTTCTAAATTCAACTATGTATGATATATGTATGAATGTATGAGTGTTATTATGTATATGCTGACAAAATAGACATATAATACAGGGAATAACCAGACAAAACCAACTCGGGTACAGTCAATACTCGGCTAAATCACATTCAAGATGAAAATTCCACAAAAAGTAAGCACCAAATGAGGAACAAAATCCTATTGCATGGCTTAACTTCACTGGGAAAGAACACAATCCAGAAATAATCAAATCATAGCAATAAATCAGTACAGATACATGGATATAACAGCCTCCTCCCGGCTTCACCGAGGAATAACACACAGACTTCAATGGGGAAAACACGTGTTTCATGGTCCAAAATTCTACTAGGGATTACAATATTGATTTCAATATGGCAGATGAAAACCATATCATCAAAACATCAACTGAGGATCTTGTGCTGACTTCATTGGGAAAATATCATACAGACTTCACTAGGGGAGATAGTGCTTCATTATCGAGATATCAACTGAGGACCTCGTGTTGACTTCATTAGGGAGGCCAGCACCACATCGAAGAGGGGAAACCAAGATACGTTCTTCAATATTGAGAGTAAGTATTGCACCAACTTCTCTGGGGAAAAAGTATGAAACCTCATGGGGATAACAACTTAGGGAGTTAAGAAGTCAAACATTACAGCAAGAAATAAATCTCATGGGGATTTTAAACTAAACCCAACACTTGGTAGGTGAAAACCCAAAAAAAAACTGACAAATGCCTCAACACTTCTTAAATAAAACCTTGCCCTTGCCTGATTATCGGGTAATCAAACAAAATGCAAGTACTGCTGAAAGGAGATGCTTCGCAAATGAGTCCAACTCAGCATGCACGGGGAGAAAAGAGTTCTATCAAATAAGCGAGGCCTTCACTAGGGAATCTCGGATTGAGTCTTCATATCATGCAAACTTATTCCAACAAAATATGCCCTAGGATAGTGTGATGCGATGGGAGAACTGACTTGAGGTTTTGCGTTTGTGTTTGCAAATGTCACGGTTAGCAAGAGTCGCCACCGACTTTTCTTTTATCCAAAAGGAAAGATAAAAAGCACAGGAAAGACCTTTGAGATTGTTTTTGGGTTCGGGGGGTAGATTATGAAAAGGGAAGGTGCTAGCACCCTTTTTATCCATGGTTTTCCATGGGCTCTTAGTTACTTGTTTAGATCACTTGCTTTGCTTTTGCAATTGTTTGAAATGGTGCTTTGTGTGGTTTTGAAAGTATTTTAAAAAGAGGCCATCGTTTAGGAAATCTTTGTAAGGATTCTCGTTCGTAAGAATGTATACAAAGATGTTTGTCTTTTGAAAAATGTTTCAATGTTTTAAAGGTTGTTTGGAAAATGTTTTGAAATGTGTGTGTTTGTTTGAAAATAGCAAGGATTGTTTGCAAATTGATCAAGTAACTAGAAGCATCTACCTACTCAAAAGTCTTTCTTATGCATTTTTATTCCTTTGACATTGTTGACCTACCATTGTTTTGGTAGACAACTCTATCTTTGGATGTTAAACGGGACTGGCGTGGGTCATCGTATGACCATGATAACAATATTGCCAAGTATATTTAGCAAGTTTTAAGGGGCTAAGATCATTTGTTTAGGCAACCTTTTGATAGCGTCATCAAGGGACTATGATCTTTTTGTTTTGTTTGATTTTGCCAAGATACTTTGCATGCATACCATGGCCATTTTTTAGGCAACAAAGTGGGTGAAACCCTAGGGGTGCTTGTGTGTAATGTGTTGTCTTTTTACATGCATTTTGTTTGTCTTGTATTAGGTCATGTCTATTTGTTTGATTTTTGTCTTATCATACAAACCCTAATTTTACTAAACATGTATATAATGCGATAAATTGCGTAAAATAAATCTAAGCTATTACAACAATTATTATGGGAAGGGGGATACAAGTTTTTGAATGGGGATATTTGCACAAAATAAAACCCTAAAATACTATTACAACCCAATTGAATTATTGAACAATAAATAAATAAACAATTATTTAAATATGCAATAAAAATGTAAATATGCAAAGAATGTTTTGTATTTGTTTTATGTGAGAGAATAATATTATTTAAGTCCTAAAAATAAGAAAAATAATATTGATATTTTTGGAAAGGGTGAAACCCTAGTTTTTGATTTAAAAGAAAAATATGTTATCTACTATTATTTTGTCTATTTATTTATGTACAAGAAATAATAAATAATATTATTAATAAATATTAAAAATTAAAATATGTATGAAAATAATATTTTATGTTTATGAATAATAAAAATAAAAATGGATAGTATTCTTTTATTATTTACAAATTATTTTAAGAAAATGATTTCCATTTATTAAAATAAAACTATTTTATATGTGGAAAAAATAATAAAAATAAAATAAAAACTGCAAAAAATTAAGAAAATATTTTTGTGATTTTTTAATGTTCAGAAAAATATATATTAAAGTCAATAAACATAAAAAAAATGAGAAAATATGCAAAATATAAAAATATGCAAAGGGGGGTGTGGATATCAAGTCAACGGGTGTGGAAAGTAGAACAAACAGGCCCAAGGCGCGCCAGGCCCAGGACAGTCATCCCTGTCCTTCAGCTTCCCCTTCTGCGCGCGTTTTTTTCAAACCTGCAAACTCTCACATACTTGTACAAAAGCAAAAACTTACAACATGACACATATAGCATTTTTGATCACGATTCCAACCATATCCATTTTGTGACCTAACTCTCAAAGGACAGAGAGAATTTCAGTAGCCCCAATTTCTGACCTAATTTTTTCATGAACTTCAAGCTTCAAATTCTCACTGCTCAGTTAATATAAATGACAACTATGCATATGTACAACTTCAGCAAGTTAAGGACTACATTTTTTCTTCATAAATCGTGACCTAAGGATGCCTAAATAAAGAGATAAAGATTTGAAAAATACCATGTTCAGCTGAGTTTGGATATGGCAATGTGGGGACTTTGAGTGAGGCCTGAGGATCGTGTGAGCTTCCTTGAAGTTCCCTCAACCTTTTCCAATGCTTAGCTGGTCTTGAGGATGCTTGAAACTCCTTGTAGAAGTCAACCTGCAACCTTCCAAAGTGAAAATGGTGATGTCTGAAATAGGGCTTACAGAACCAAGACAAGGGCTTGGATAGTTTAGGTAGGATGTATGTAAAGTATTTCAAAGGTTGAAAGGCAAAACGCACGAGCCAAAATGAAGTTGGCTTAAGTTTTGCAGAAGCTGCCCTGTTTGGGAAAAACAATTTGTTTTCTGAGTTTTAGAGTGTTTGGGATCTTTTGCTTTCGTGTTTAGGCTTGTAACAAGTTTGTGAATTCCTTTTTGAATGAAGCCAAGCCTTCCCTTTATCAGATGTACAAGTTTTCTTGACTTTTGCAACTTTTCTTCCTTTTGAAGAAAAGTTAAATGACTTGTGCCAAAGGCTTGTACAGGCTTGCTTGCTAGCTGCAGAGAGTTGGTACACGTTGCTTATTTTCTGTGGAAAATGCCTG
Organism: Vicia faba; assembly: GCA_948472305.1. Classification (NCBI taxonomy): domain Eukaryota; kingdom Viridiplantae; phylum Streptophyta; class Magnoliopsida; order Fabales; family Fabaceae; genus Vicia; species Vicia faba. The sequence goes on from OX451736.1 coordinate 421,599,102, forward strand.
CATCCAAGGAACAAGTCCAAGGCTCAAGGCTGATAAAGTTGGAAAAGCTAGCTTTATGAAAATGGCAATGTACACTTTTGGCCATTTATGGAATTGTTTCTTGTACAATGCTCTAAAGGTCAAAATAAAGCCATTATACATTGAGTTTGTATTTAATTATGGAGTGTATAAGGGATTAGGACCTGTAATTCAAGGTACAAGCATGCTAGGATCTTATTTGCAAGTTGGTGCATTGTGAAAATGGCTTTGAACAAAAGTGATAAAATGCCATTTTCTCTTCTTCGATTCTCCATAACCACAAATGATCTTGGAGAGTTCTGGGACATTTTGGAAAGCTTGTAACATGGTCTACAATCCATCTTTGAAATGAAACTTGAGATACCTCTTGGAACTAGGTGAAAAGTGTCCATGAAGTTAGGTAAAAAACCTGCCTAAACTAGGGCAAAATTTCACTAAGTTAAAAAGTTTATGGACCCCTATTCACAAATTCATATCTTGAGATCCAAGCATCTTTTGGGAAAACTTTGTGAATCAAAGTTGTAGATTTCATGGATTAATACAACTTTCATGTTGGAAGTTTTCTTTGAATCCAATTGCATCATGGTGAAAAAGTTGTGGAAAGTTGGGAAAAAATAAGAAATTTTCCATACTTAGAAAAATTCTAAGTTATGAAAAATTTCAAATTAAAACCCTAATTTTCAATTTTAGGTTTCTTGGTCAACAAGTTTCACATTTTGACATATCTTGATGAATTATGACCCTTGGCACTTGATTTCGACCAAAAAGTCAAAGTTTGACTTTTCAGTGCACATTTGACTTTTGATCAGTTGACTGCAAAATTCATCTGTCAATCCTATGCATTTGAGATCTTTTGAACTATGTGATTAGGTAAAGATGATGCTATTGATTCCTTGAAATCACGCTTGAACCCAATTGGTCGTTGGCTAGGTTAAAAATAAGAAATTGCCCTTTCTCAATCAAAACCCTAATTTTGACCATTTTGCCCTTTTAATGATCTGATCAAATTTCTTGAGGAGTTGTGATCCAAACTTGATCAAATGGTACATATGAGTCTAAAATGTGATTGTGGATCAAAAATTTCGAAGTTTGACAGTAAATTGGCCATGGTTGACTTTTTCTCCAATACAGTTGATTTCTAGGTCAATTGTCCAATTGACTGGTCAAAAATGTGGTTCAAGGCTTGAAACTTGTCATGACCAATCTTAGGAGTCCAAGATGGTGTATGAAAGTCACATGAAGCATTGATAGTCCAAAAATACTTGTGAAAACTCAAACCCTAATTTCAGGTCATCTGTGCAAAATGAGGTCTTGAGCTGAGCAAACCCTAATCTTGTCTGGAGTCCAAGAAGTCTTGTGAGGAAAATCTTGATAATAAGAGAGGGCAAATTTTAGGGTACAACAGATAGCCTTTCTGGGGAATCAAGAAGTCAACATTATAGAAAGAGGTCAAACTCATGGGGATTTTAAATCAAACCCAGCACTTGGCGAGTGAAAACCCAAAGGGTTGACAACTGTCTCAACACTTCTTAGAAAATATACTGCCCTGGTCTAGTTGCCTGGGAAATAAATACCAACAATAATGCCAATACTTCAGAAAGAGCGACATTTTGCAAATAGTCCCATCTCATCACACCAAGGGAACAAGACCTTTCTCATATGAGGGAAGATTTCGCTGGGGAATCTGGGATAGAGACTTCAGACCATGCAATCCCAAAATGAAAAATGAACCAAGACTTGATTGGGACCAATGGGATCACAAACCCAATACCACACCTTACGCCAATTGGTATAATCTCCAATATACAAAAATCATGTGCATACCAGCGAAAACGACCTGAGAAAACCTTCCTGGGGGAAACAAAACTTCCCAAAATTACTATAGTTCAGTCATTCCTGGGACCACCACTTTTGTTTTCCTCTTGAATCACAAAATTTAAAGTAAAAGTAAGTTGTAAATTCTTTTTTAAATTTTTTTTTGTTATTTAATCTTTTTTCTTTGAAAATTATTATCAATAATAAATGGAGTCTTTGTAAGCTGAATAAAAATAAGAAATACAAAGAATTGGGTAAAAGCTCAAATTTTATTGATAAAATGGTAGTCTGAAAATGGCGAGACTCCACAGATGATTACAAAGTTTGGAAAATAGTAATATATAATGGAAAATATACATTGAGATACAATGACCATTATTCCCTCTAACAACTTCGAAATTCTGAGCAGCAGCTTCGGTTGAAGTATGGTGAGGATCCAAGAAGATTGTTGCTTCAATGATCAAGTCTTGTCTGATGTAGTTACTTGCCAAGAAAGTCCCTAACTTTTGCCTAAGCTGCCCTTGCGTGATTTCAACTTAGCAGGAAATTTTATTCTATTTATGTCTCTAATTTTTGCCTAGACCTCCCTTTCGGGTTTTCGACCTACCGAGACGCTCTTTTTTGCCTAAGCCGCCCTTTCGAGTTTTCAACTCAGTGAGATGTTCTTTTATTTCTTTAGGCGAAGTATTTCTTGATTGCATCAGCATTCATGGGACGTGGGAGCTCCTTGCCATCCATAGTTTCAAGAATTAATGCACCGCCAGAGAAGGCATTCTTGAAAACATATGGGCCTTCAAAATTGGGAGTCCACTTGGCCTTAGAATCAGTGTTAAAAGACGTGATCTTCCTGATAACGAGGCCGCCTTCTCTGAATTCACAAGGTTTGATATTCTTATAAAAATCTTTCTCACTCTCTTCTGATATTACTTCCCATGACACAAAGCCGTCATTCTCTTCTCTTCAATCAAATTCAATTGGTCAAACCTGTTCTGGACCCATTCAGCCTCTAACAACTTGGTTTCCATTATCACACGCAAGGATGGAATCTCAACCTCGATTGGGAGTACCGCTTCCATTCCATACACAAGGGAGAACGGGGTTGCTCCTGTTGAAGTTCGGACAGATGTCTGATATCCATGTAAAGCATAAGGGAGCATTTCATGCCAATCTTTATAAGTAACAACCATCTTCTGGATGATCTTCTTGATATTCTTATTAGCAGCTTCAACAGCCCCATTCATCTTCGGCATGTACGGAGATGAATTGTGATAGACAATCTTGAATTCTTCACAAAGTTCTATCATCATCTTGTTGTTCAGATTCGAGCCATTATCGGTGATATTTCTGCTCGGCATACCATACCGACATATGAGATTATTCTTAATGAAGCACACTACCACCTGTTTAGTAACATTAGCATATGAAGCAGCTTCCACCCATTTGGTGAAGTAATCAATTACTACTAAGATAAAATGGTGTCCATTCGATGCTTTGGGTTCTATCATTCCAATCATGTCAATACCCCACATAGAGAAAGGCCACGGGGAAGAAATAACATTGAGAAGTTTTGGAGGCACATGAATTTTGTCCGTATAAATCTGGCATTTATGCAACTTCTTTGCAAATTTGTAACAGTTAGATTCAATTGTCAGCCAATAGTAACCTTCCCTTAGCATCTTTTTAGCCATCGAATGTCCATTGGTATGAGTGCCAAATGAACCTTCATGAACCTCATGCATCAACATGTCTGCTTCATGTCTATCCATGCATATGAGCAAGACCATGTCGTAATTTCTCTTGTACAACACATTTTCACTGAGGAAGAAGCTTCCAGTCAATCTTCTCAATGTCTTTCTATCTTTATTCGATGCACCAATCGGGTACTCCTGAGTCTGAAGAAAATGCTTGATATCATGATACCAAGGTTTCTCATCTACTACCTCTTCTGTTGTAAACACATGGGCGGGCCTATCCAGTCGCCAAACTATAATTCGAGGTATATCATTCCAAGTATTCACTTGATTCATAGAAGTCAACGTTGCCAGAGCATCCGCCATTTGATTTTCGTCTCTGGGGATGTGATGGAATTCAACTTTATTAAAGAAGGGTAATAATATTCTAGCGTAATATTTGTAAGGGATCAAGCCGGAGTGATGAGTATCCCACTCTCCTTTAATCTGATTTATTACCAAAGTTGAATCGCCATACACATCTATAATTTTAATTCTGAGACCAATTGCTTCCTCGAGACCCATGATGCAAGCCTCATATTCTGCCATATTATTAGTATAATCAAATGTCAACCTTACAGTAAAAGTAATGTGAGATCCATGTGGAGTGACAATCACATCACCAATTCCTTTACCATAAGCATTCACAACTCCATCAAATATCATGCTCTAGCGAGATTCAGGATCAGGACCTTCCCCAAGCAATGGTTCATCCCAATCTTTCACTTTCAGAAACATCACATCCTCGTCGGGGAAATCATACTTCACGGAATGATAATCATCAGCTGGTTGGTAAGCAAGATAATCTGCCAACACGTGCTTTTAATAGCTTTTTGAGTGTGATATTTGATTTCATATTCAGATAACAGCATCTTCCAGCGGGCAATTCTCCCAATAAGAGCAGGCTTTTCAAAAATGTACTTGATTGGATCCATTTTGGAGATCAACCAAGTAGTGTGATTCAACATATACTGCCACAAACATTTTTCCGCCTAGGCTAGAGCACAACACGTCTTTTCTAACATGGAATACCATGACTCACAATCAGTAAACTTTTTACTGAGATAATGAATGGCATACTCTTTCTTCCCTGTTTCATCTTGTTGTTCCAGAATACAGCCCATGGAATTATCTAACACTGTCAGATACATAATCAATGGTCTTCCTTCAACAGGAGGGAGCAAGATCAGAGGTTCAAGCATATATTCTTTAATACTTTCAAATTCCCTTTAGCAGTCATCTGTCCACACACAACCTTGATCTTTCTTTAACAACTTAAAGATCGATTCACACGTTGCAGTCATCTGGGAAATGAATCTGGATATATATTTCAAACGCCCGAGGAACCCTCTGACTTGCTTTTCAGTTCTCGGTGCTGGCATTTCTTGAATTGCTTTGACTTTATCAGGGTCAACCTCAATCCCTCTCTGGCTAACAATGAAACCCAACAATTTCCTTGACCGAACACCGGAGGTACATTTATTTGGATTCAAGCAGAGACGATACTTTCTTAAACGCTGAAACAACTTCAACAAAACTTCTACATGCCCTTCTTCAGTTTGGGATTTAGCAATCATATCATTAACATAGACCTCAATTTCCTTGTGCATCAGATCATGGAATAGGATTGTCATAGCCCTATGGTATGTTGCACCAGCGTTCTTCAACCCGAAGGGCATCACTATATAACATAATGTTCCCTAGGGTGTAATAAACGTTGTTTTTTCCAAGTCCTCATGAGCCATCCTTATTTGATTATACCCGGAAAATCCGTCCATGAATGAGAAAACTTTGAATTTTTTTGTGCTGTCCACTAACATATCTGATATTACCGGATCAGAGATGGACCGTCACAGCTGGCTCGGGCAGAAGTTGAGTGAGATGGGGGGGGGGGTACCTGTAAGACACTCCGATGGAAAAGTAAGAAGCGGAATGAGCAAGCAAGTAAGAGTTGAGATATGAGTTGAATACCTGACCCTCTTGAAAGAGAGGGTATTTATAGCCCCCAGCACTGGGCCAAAGTCTCTTTATTGGGCTGATCAAACAGGCCCAACAAAGAGATTTCCAGGTTCTACGTGTGTAGTGGGGACCCGCACGTGCCCCCCTACCTGGATAATGTCCTCCGCAAGACAGGGAGTATAGGGACGTGATCTTTCCGGGTCCATGAAGACTCTACAAAATCCGGAGAGGTAGGAAGTCAGCCCTATGAGGAAGGTGCTCGGGAGGAGCGCGTGCTCGTCGGGGATGGTCTCTGCGAGCACCGACAGGAAGTAATCATGGTCGACAAGACATCTGTGGTCGGGATGTGCTCGGTAGAAATATTGCTCAGCGCAGCAGGTTGGCAAGCTTGGATTGGGCCTGACTCAAAACAATATCAATGTGTGGCAATGGAAAAGCATCTTTTGGACTAGCTTTATTTAGATCTCTGTAATCTACGCACATGCGCATTTTTCGTCTTTCTTCGGTACTGGGACAATATTGGCAATCCACTGAGGGTACACTGATATCACAAGAAAGCCGACATTAATCTGCTTTAGAACTTCTTCTTTTATCTTCAATGCCATATCTGGGTGAGTTCTTCGCAACTTCTATTTGATTGGCGGGCCCTCTGGCTTCAGCAGCAAATGGTGCTCTATAATATATGTATCTATACCAGGCATATATTGGTAAGACCAAGAAAAAATATCCACATACTATTTCAACATCTTAATCAACCTTCTCTTCACATATGGATGCAACAATGCTCTAATCTTGGCTTCCTTCAGATCTTCTTCTGAATCCAAATTGATTACTTCCAAAGGCTCTTTATATGGATGAATGGCATTCTCCTCACGCTCAAGCAACCATGAGACCTCTTTCAGAATCTCATCATAGTCCTCTTCTTCAGCCCCATACACAGGACATTCAAAGTTGGGAGAGGATGCAGGGTCATTATATTCAACGGGTTTTTTAATTAATCTGCACATATGATTTATAATTTCTTTTAGAAACTGACATATATAACAAGTGATCATGCAGATTGAATTGCAGTTATTATTTATTTTGAAAGGTTTTTTTCTAATTACCATTTTCCAAGAAAAAAGCAAAAATAAAAACACAATTTGGGAAACAAAGACAACTTTTATTATTGATTTTAAAAATCAAAGCAAACAGATAAGCCCATACAATATCAATACTTTCACCTTGGGAAGTGTGAAAGCTTTTCAAAAAGATTAACAAAAACAAATTACTTTTGAAACATGTATGCAAGAGGAAACATCAATGGTGATCCAATTCTGAACCCTAACTCCATGCGTCACATAATTTGGCATTTCTGGCTCTGATTCATCTTCCACAATGGCATTAATCTCAGAAACAGTTGGATGAAGATAACCCCCGCTACGAAATATGTCTTGATACTTGCCTGCAACAGACTTCGGCTTCATGCTCTTACCTTTATCATTCTTCACAGAGAACCCCAAGCCAACTCTATTCTTGTTTACAGGTGGATCAACAATCTGTCCTCATACTTCACTATGGCCATTACGCACAACCTGTTAAGCATCCTTAAACGAAGCCATAGAGTTCTCATTTCCTCTTATACTATCAATGGATAAAGCTCGGAACTGGGTTCCAACAACAGCTTTATCCGCTTCCACAATGCTGAAAGAGGACAAATGAGATATCAATAATGCCTGCTCTCTATTTATAATTACCACTTTTACTTCATGCACAAACTTCAACTTCTAGTGTAAAGTCAAAGTGACAACCCCTGCCTCATGTATCCACGGTCTTCCCAACAAACAGTTATAAGCGGGTATAATATCCATAACCTGGAAAGTAATCTGAAACAAATGTGGGCCTATATGAGTAGGTAAGTCCACTTCACCAATAACATATTTCCTTGATCCATCAAACGCTTTCATAATAATGCCACTTGGGCGCATGGGCGTTCCTTGATATTTCAACTTCATAAGTGTGATCCTTGGTATAATGTTCAATACAGATCCTTTATCAATCAGCACATTGGATAATGAATCATTCTTGCAGTTCATAGAGATGTGGAGGGCCAGATTATGATTCCTTCCTTCGTCGGGCAGTTCATCATCGCTGAAACTCGGGTTATTACATGATGTAATGTTCCCTACCACACTGCTGAATTGGTCTACTGGCATATCACTTTTCACGAAATCTTGGTCCAATACCCTCATCAAAGATTCTCTGTGAGCAGAGGAGTTCATCAATAAAGCCAAGATAGGTATTTTTGAAGGAGTCTGCAGTAGCTGATCTACAATTTTGTAGTCTCTCATCTTGATTATCTTCAAAATATCATCCACCTCTTTTTCTAGTGTAGCTCCACTAGATTCCCCCACTGCCTTCTTGGGTTCAACATCTTCCACAACTTTCTTTCCAATACTAACATCTCCATGAACAACTGGTGCAAATACACGACCGAAGCGGGTCACTCTGCTAGTCTCAATAATATCTCCAACATTAGTCATTGGCTGGATGGGAACTTCCACACCATCCTCTAAGATTGTAGCATTATATTTGTAGGGTACAACCTTGTCTGTCTCGTAGGGGACTGGACCCGGTAAGCTAATCACCAATGGAATAATAGCTGGCTTGCCATGATATTCAACTTAAAAAGGGGCGGGTGCACCAAAACAAGGCACAATAACATTTACACCCTCTTCAACACATTCAATCATTACAGAGTCATCTCTGGAAAACATATCTTCATATAAGGAGAAGAACTCATCCGCAGAGGCATACTCATCATCTGACTCTTCTTCAGCCAAACAAACCTCAATCTCATTAACCTCATGGTAATCATCCCTTTGTCCTGTAACCTTAATAGTTCCATTATCCAATAAAAATTGAATACCTTTCCTTATAATTGAACATCCTCAGGAGTCCTGGAAGCAAATTCGGCAAGATCCATACTGATGTTCCACTTGACCAGCCATGTGGCAGAAAGTAGCATGCAATTGTACAAGATCCTCATTCATATTTTCCACATCAAATATTCTGAACTCTTCAGGACATCCAAAAACATGTTTAGTTCCTCTTCATACTCTTCCCTAGGCCTGATTATGTGGATGAGGCCCTCATCCACTATCTCTTACAAATCAGCCTTTATCTTGTCACAACCCTGTATATACGTGCTTCAAATAGCACAACTAGCATGGTCATGTGTATAGTAGCTAAATTCACTTAGGTCTACATGCATTTTTACCAAATCCCCTCTAACCAAATTAATATCGAAAATTTGGAAGTCGCCTGGACAACCAGCCACCATGTTCATAGCATTTACTCCTCCATGCTTTGGCAAAGGATTATCTTTCACATTAGGGCTAACATCTTTGAAGGAAAAGATACCAGACTTCACTAATTTTTGTACTTCAGTTTTCAAAGGATAGCAGTTCTCAACAATGTGCCTTGGTGCTCCCTGATGAAAAGCACATGTTTGGTCTGCCTTGTAATACCAAGGCAATGGTGATGGTATAGCGGGAGGTGGTCGGGTCTGAACCAACTTATTTTAAATTAACGTCGGGAGTAATTCTGTATAGCTCATAGGGATGGGGTCATAACTCTCCCTTCTCTGATTATACCCTTGATTCCCCTGATGGGATGGTCTCTGATAAGCAACGGTGGTTGGAGCTACACCAACAACTAGAGTTACTGAAGCGACTTGTTGATGACGCTGATAATTTCTTCTAGGAGGATTAACCCTCCTCTCTTGCATAACAACATTTATATCTCCTTCCTTATTTTTGGCAAACCCATAGGATGGATTCTTCGTACTTCCAAAACTTTCACTTTTTGTTAAACGGCCCTCTCTTACAGCCTCTTCCAAACGGATACCCATGCCCACCATTTTAGTAAAGTCACTTGGCGCACTCGCTACCATCCTCTCATAGTAGAAATCACCCAGAGTCTTCAGGAAAATCTTAGTCATCTCCTTTTCTTCCATAGGATGAATTACTTGGGCGGCTACCTCACGCCATCTCTGTGCATATTCTTTGAATGATTCCCTGTCCTTCTGGACCATGGCCCTGAGTTGATCACGGTCAAGCACCATGTCTACGTTGTATTTGTATTGTATGATAAATGCTTCTCCCAAGTCGTTGAAAGTATGGATATTGAGGCTGTCCAAACTCATATACCACTTCAATGCAGCACCAATCAAACTATCCTGAAAAAAGTGAATTATCATACATTGATCATCAGTGTGGGTAGACATTCTTCTTATATACATCACAAGATGAGCAAGAGGAAAAACCTTCAGGCACAAAGTTCTCTGGCATTCCCCATGGATAACCTTGAAGCATGAGATTCTGAACAACAGTTGGAGTAGAAGACACAGGAACAGTCGGAGCTTCAGTAGTAACCTTTATCTGTTGAGGTTGAACACTCGGTGGCTTATTCTGAGCAGTCACCAGAGATTCCATCAGAGCAGTGAGATTGGCCATGCCGACCTTCAAAACAGAAACTTCCTCGCGCAGCTCGCGATTCTCTTGTTCCAAGTTGTCCATCTTCCTTCTGAAATTAGCTCGAGTATTATAGTGGTGAGACAGCTTGCTGAACGAAGTAAAGAAGCTTGGTAAGACACTTGGATATGAATAATAAATGCAATAAATATGTGCAATATGATGCATGATATGCAATGGACATGATTTATTTTATTATTAATATTTCAAAGGACTTAAAGATTTATAGACTCATTGAAAATATCAAAGTAATAACACATTTGAAATACTGAAAAATTTTATTATAATAACTTCAAAATGGATTACAAGTTTCAATAATCCCAAGTACAAGATGAAAATAAAGTCTAAAACCCTAAGAAGTAAAGATGATGGAGATCACTCAATACGCTGGCGCTTCCTTGTAAGCCTGGAAATCTGAGCCTTCAACCTCTGATTTTCTTCCTCATATCTGGTGGAAACTTCCTTCCAATCACCTCAATCAGGAAGTGAGCAACTAGAATCTGACTGAGGCTTGGGAGAAAATAAATCCCCTTGCCTCTCCATGGGCTCTACAGCCTCACTCTCAAGAATCTCAATCAAGTCGTCCTTCTTCTTCAAGTCTGCTCTATAGGAAATATCTAAAGTTTGGCACTTGTTCTTCCAAGCTTCCTTTTCCTGTTGCATCCTGACTAAAGCAAGTTGTAGCTCTTCCACATCATCAAATAGGGGAGGAGTAGTCTTCACAAACAGATCAGGAATAGGTGCTTCCCAAGAATACGGAATCTTCAACTGAATAGCTCTCGCTTGTACCCACTGAAGATAAGGCTCCACAAAAACAACCCCTCTAGGTCCCAAGTCATTCCTACTCTTTATATGAATATGACGCCAGGCCTTCGCAATCTGCTCCCTAGCTTCCTTATGGTCTTCTCCCTCCTTCAGGAAGAAACTACTTAAATGAATACTATTTGGTTTATCCCACATTGGATAACCAAGTTGTTGTCATGCAAGAACAGGGTTGTAGTTAATTCCACTCTTTGTACCAAGAAGAGGTAAATTGGGGAAATACCATAACTGTCAACAATCTCTACATCATGGTAAGCCCGATGATACCAAAAAAATATAAGTGAGTAAGTGCCATGATCTTAGGAGCCCAACGGGGTTCCTTCCTGACATCCCTGAAAGCATCAAACTGAGGCACATGAGAAGTAAACCACCGGTACAAAAGAGGCGTGCAACAGATAATCATCCCCCCATGATAAGAATTCCTAAGATGAATAGAGTAATAAGTATCACCCAACAATGTAGGAATTGGGTTTCCAATCATGAAGATCCTGATAGCATTAATGTCAACAAACTTGTCCACATTAGGAAACAAAAAGAACCCGTAAGCAAGTAGAGCAAATATGGCCTCAAAAGAGATTGTACTCTTCATCCTGGAAAAGTAATGAGCTTTCTCCAATAAGAACTGAGCTGGTAATCCTCTAATCCCTCCTTTAGTAGTCATATGGGCTTCAACCTCATACTTCCCCATATGGATCAAAGCAGCAATCTCGTATGGTTTTGGCTCACACTCCAAACCAGTAAAAGGAACACGATCGGTAATAGGTAAATCCAACAGATAAGAATACTCCTCTAGTGTAGGCATCAACTGATAGTCGGGGAAAGTAAAGCAATGATACAGCGGATCATAGAACTAAACCAAGGTCGAGATAATATCCTCCTTCATCCTAAGCTTCATGAGAGGAATGATGGATCCATACTTGCTCCGAAAATCTGCAGAACACTCAATCTCGGGAATTAGACTGATCAACTCATCTATCTTGGGATCTTTGAAACTGTACTTTTTGATCTTTCTTTTTCCATAATCCATGGTCAAAAGGTACCTGAGATATTCACAAATGGTCAATTTTCAAGTCCCTTAAAATTAAATTTCTTCAAAAGATGTTTATGAGTGCATGGATGCATGATGCAACAATCACACACATAGGGTTCATAGGTTCAACGTCACGAGCATGAGGTCGAATGTACTACCCATAAGGTATGGTCTAAAAGTTATCACCTAACGAACAAGGTTCCAGAGGTTCCCAGAGTCTACATATTTCCTTCAGATATTACCAACTTCTTGATTAACTCGGTAATTAATAATATTCTCAAGAAAAACTCGTCCGAGCGTAGTATCGTGTGATAACTATTTCCAGATTACTCCGTCATAGCTTTCACACTACACCCAAAATGCCAAGATGGGTTAGGTATTCTACGGTCCTCAGCTTCAGCAGTCTCCCAGGTCGAAAGCAGCACGTCTTCCCGATTACTTAGTAAATGACTCTACAGTCAAAGGGGCCTCCACTGAGTGGGGAATCTCTTGCCTTCATATTAGACCATTTGAGTTGGCTTTGTGGTCTGGTCGAAGCCTCCTTGTGCTCCCGTTGTTTTTCTTCAGCTTGGACCATTCGAAGTGTGACTTTGTGGGCTGGTCGAAGCCTCATTTCTTTCTCTCTTTGATTTGAACTGATCAAAGTGTCATCTTTTTGGGCTGGTCGAAGCCTCATCATTTTTTCTTCGTTTGAACATTCAAAGTGGGCTGGTCGAAACCTCCTTTTGACCTCTTAGTTTTCCCTCAATTTGGATATTCGAATTGATCTTGAAGGCTGGTCGAAGCCTCACTTTTTCTCACTTCGATTTGAAATAATTGAAGTGTCATCCTTGTGAACTGGTCGAAGCTTCATTCTTCTTGCTTCAGTTTGGACCATTCTAAGTGGCTTTGAGGGCTGGTCGAAGCATCTTGTTTCCTACTTTGGTCTTCTTCAATCTGGACCATTCGAAATGACCTTGGGCTAGTTGAAGTCTCATTTCTGCTCCCTCCGTTCTTTATCATTTTTGGACCAGTCGAAGTGTTTTATTGAGCAGGCCAGCGCGCGTGCAGTCTTGGGAAAGTTGGTTTGAGTTGCCCAAAAATCCTAAGGCTCATATCTTTCTCATCCCTCCATCATTTCTTTCGAACCTCAGCTTGTTTCGAAGCTTAGAATATGTTCTTTAATTGGCTCAAGGAAAATTTGAGAACGCACGAGCCAAAATTTCTATGGCCTTATTTAGAAATCAACTGACTATTGGTACACGCGTGGGTCATGCAAGTTGTGGGTTTTTTACATCCTTCTATTCTGACTATTGTTGCACCCGTGGGTCATGCAAGTTGCAGTTTTTTTACATCCTCTGATTCTGACTATTGGTGTACGCGTGGGTCATGCAAGTTGCATGTTTTTTTTACATCCTTCTATTCTGATTTTTGGTGCACGCGTGGGTCATAAAAGTTAAGATTTTATACACCCTTCGACTGTGTTTGTTTTCAGGGTGATATAGCACATTGTTGTACCCCAAAATTTGCCCTCGTATTTTTCCACAAGAAACCACAGCTTCAGGCTTTTCCTGATTTTTCAGACTGGCTCAAGAATCGGTCAAACAGACTTTTCTCGTCAGTCAGACAAAATTAGGGTTTTGCATTGATTTTCATGGCTCTGGAACAATTCAAACAGTTTGTTTAGGGTTTGGTTGATTTTGGCTCAACTTTGATCAGGCGAACGTTTCTTTGGCATTTAAATCAAGAATCGGGGTTTTATGCGCATATTTCTCAAGAAGAGTTAGTTCTATCAATGCTTTTCAAGTTACTCTGAAATAAGAACTGAGGCTGCTGATTGTTAATTTGCATTTGTTTGGATTCAATCAGTGAAAGGAGGCATGTGGACGTGTTGTTTGATTAACTGTCGTCTGGTTTGATTGACCGTGCATTGCTTTGGATTTTTGAAGCGCCTGGTTTATTAATTGATCGATGCTAAAACCACAATGTTTATTTAATTATTTATTTATTCTGAGTTAAATGGTTGGAATTTATTTTCAATTATTATAATTTAAAGAATTATAAATAATAAAATAAACAATTGGAAATAAAAAGAATTAATTGGTTAAAAGGACTCTTTTTTATTTATCTTTAAATTATTTGTATAATTGTTATTGTTTACAAAATACTTACAATAATAATGTTACAGTAATTTAAATTTAAATAAAACTATCCTAAATTCCTAGGTCTTCAATTCTTCATCCTCCATTTGTTGCTATTCCTCTCCATTTGACTTTTTTATCTGCAAAGAAAAGAAGAAAAAGTCAGAAGCAGATAAATTGAAATTAGAGACAGACAGTTAATTCGGGTTCATCATTAAAGGCAACTGGCTGGAATCAGTTCGCCCTCTCTGCAAATCACGAGATTTCTCCCGATTCACAGAGAGGGGTGAAAAATGTTTGCAAATTAAAGTATGAATGCACTAAGTATACAAACTGTCAAATTCAAAACCTGCATAGTTCAAAACAAACAGCATGTGCAAGTATAAATCCAAAGGCAAACTGAATCACCTAACCAAGGCAACTAAGCCAAAAAAGCTGTCAAACTGTCCAAAATATGGAAGGATGTCAAGATATAAAGGCTACTCAATACTGTCACAAAGATGCAGGAAAGCTGAAGAAAGAAAGTATGCAGGTTAAAAAACCAATATTGCAAGCATAGTCAAATGCATCATTTTCCAGCAGTGCCTTTTCAGAAAGGAGTACAAACATAAACATTATTTAATGTTTTAACTGTACTAGAGAGAGAAGAAGAGAGGAAAAGAATAGGCTTACAGGTTTAGGCATGAGGACAATATATGTAAAAACAAAACTGCAATAAAACAGTGGGACAGAAGGCAGAGATATGAAGAAATCAGAATGCAAACAAAAACTGTCAATAAAAAGAAACAAAATTATCTATCCACAATTAAAAACCTTCAAACCGGATTCAAACCCTGAACCCTTTTTTTGAGCATATAACACCAAAACCTTCACTTGTCAAAAGGACCCGGGCATTCCACAAGTTCAAAAGATATACAAGTCTGAACTGTAAAATAACAACAACACAAAACCTGCCATGACCAATACCCAAAACCTCACAAAAAGGCCTAATCTTAAACCTGTTTCAAAGGTAACGACAGCAGGTCCTGCGTAAGCCTTTGAAGACTCAAAAAACCTGCCATGACCAATAACCAAAACCTCACAAAAAGGCCTCAAGCTTAACCTGTCAAAAGACCTCAACAAACCTTAAAACCATAGCCTTCAAAACAGATCACCAAAGCCTTATCATGTTCAAACCAGTCCATCAAACCTCCTGCATAAAAAAACCAAAAGCCAAGACCTAACAAGCAAAACCTGCCCGAAGATTTCAACACAAGCTAAAACATTCAAAGGCAACACTAAGGGCCTCAGAGAATTCTCATCATAGGCAAACATTAGAAGCAACAGGCAACCAAACACGTTAAGCTAAGGCATTCAAAGGCAACGCAAAGAAGCCCTCAGAATCTTGTCATCACAGGGCATACAGAAAAGGCAACATATCAATCATCATCAAGCATACAGAAACGAGGAAGAGAAAGATTCAAGTCAATATCTCAAGGCAACTCAGAAGCATACTCAGCAAGCCAAAGAGGAAGAGAGGATAAAGAAGCATAAAAGGGCGAGGCAACCAGAAAAGAAGAGGAAGAGAGATATACAAAGTTCTCAAGTGTCATCATCGAACCAACAAGCAAAGAAGAGCAATACAGAATACCAGGAATCCAAGCAAGCTAGCTGCATCATCAAACCCTCGCTGTCGAGCCGCCACAGCGCCTCCAGAGCCACCGTCCTCCTCCAACGAAGGTAATACATTTGTTCCTTCTCTTCACACCTCAACAGAAAACAACAATAATAAAGCTAAAATCAGAATCAAATGGACGAAATCATAACATGCAAAACATAAAACCCTAACGAGATTGAGGCGAAGATTTTACCTCGCATGAATCACCGTTGAATGACCCATGGAAGAGGGAGGAGGTGACGATGGCGCGGTGGGGGGGTGGGGGGGTCGCCTCTCAGTGACCTTTACGTTGAAAAAGACGAAAGACGAACGAAATGAACGAAGGCGCCTCTGTTTCTCTCAAACCCTAAGCCATTTCCAAAATGAACAAAACCAAAGAACCCTAAAACATTTGTCTCAAAAGTGTTGGGCCTTGCCCCTTTCTAAAAATGCCAAAGCCCACTCGTTTTCCTGAATGTACCCCCCCCCCTTTGGCTTCTGTTTTGATTATGCTTGGGCCAAGATAAACCTCCCTAAGGCCCATTCTTGTTTTCTTAAAAAAACTTAAAACATCTTTTTTATTTTTTTTCATTTAATTTTGTTTATACATAAAACAATAATGCATAATATAATTAAAATTTAAAAACATTTCTTTCTTTTTCTTAAAATATCTTGTTTATACATAATTAATTAAAATATATATTATTTTTTAAATACCCCAAAAGTTGGAACTTAAAACTTTTTCCTCTCTTTTATTAAAATTTTCTTATTTGTAAAAAATACATTATCTTTAATACCTAAAAGAACAAAACCTTAAACATGCTATTTTCTTTTAGTTAAATTTTCTTAGAATATAAAATTTAAACAAAAAAATACAAATTGACAACAATACATAATCAAAATACTTAATTTTTCGTTAAATTAAATATTTCGCAACTTGTAAATAAATCCCATACACAAATACGTTGACACACATTTACAATACATGTACACTTACACTTACACAATACACTTACATTTGATACATTATACATTTGCTATTCTTATACATTGCTATACATTACATTGTTTACATTTTACATCGCGATCGATTCGATTTGGTTGTAATTATTTAAGTCTCATCCCCCTTTGTGAATTTGTACCCCCACTCCTGGATACTATTTGTAATAGCGTAGACTTTAAAATTCCCGCAATTTACCGCTTTCGAATTATACCATAGTTAGACCTAGGGTTTGTATGTACATAAAATCAAACGCTAGATAACCTAATACAAAAAAACAAATACATGAAATCAATACACAATCACACTTGCACCCCCTAGGGTAATCCTACATGTTGCCTTCCAAAATGGGCCATGCTTGCACGTCGAGTTTCTTTGGCAAAAACAATTCAAATGATCATAAGTCCCTCGATGACGCTTTCGAAAGTTGCCTAAACGGAATGATCATAGTCCCTTCAAACAAATTGCCAAAGACACTTGGCACCATTGCATTCATGTTCCATACGATGACCCGCGCCTGTCCCGATAACATCCTAAACGCAAGATTGTCCACCAAATACAATGGTGGAACAAAATTGTTAAAAAGGGTTGAAAACATAGAGAAAACTTTTGAGTACAATAAGGGTAGACAAAACTCTTAGTTACTTGGGATCAAATCTTGCAAAAACACTTGCCTCCTTTTCAAAACCACACTTCACAAACACTTTCAAAACAAACTTCCAAAAAACATTTTGAAACATCTTTTCGAAAAGATACACACCGTTGTATATACTCAAACACGAGTCATTACAATGGTTGCCGAAACAAAGGCGTCTATTTCAAAAACATTTTCAAAACACACACATACATACACCATTTTCAAGCAATCAAAATCAAGGCAAGTGATCTAAAACCAAGTAACTAAGAGCCCATGGATAACCATGGATGAAAAGGGTGCTAATACCTTCCCTTTTCATAATCTACCCCCCGAACCCACGAAATATCTCAAAAGGTTTTTTCCTGTGCTTTTTTTTAACCTTTCCTTTAGGATAAAATAAAAAGTCGGTGGTGACTCTTGCTAAACCGAACAAGTGCAAAAACAAACGCAAAACCTAAGTCAGTTCTCCCACCGTATCACAGAACTGGCGACTCTGCTGGGGACATTGAAACTTAAAAGTGGGGTTACCTTAGGGATTTTAGATCACCCTCTTGCATGATTAATTGTTTGCTTTGTTTTCTTTACCTTTGTGGTTCTCTTGTTTGGGCTTGAAATCCTACACCCAGATTTGGGAAACATTCATAGATAGCAATACGTTATGAAAACTGTGCGGGGTATACCGACACGGTTGAAGCAATAATTATATTAGTGCGACATATTTGTGAGTACCGGTAACCCTTGAGTTCAATCAAGGAGAGTGGGGCCGCTGAGTGATGTCACTAAGCATTAATGACCTAGAACCTTACTCGACCATCTTGGCCTTTTATTAGGGGTAGTGAGATGACCGACTTTGGTGCAGTCCGAAGTTGGTAGATACTCGATACTACACTCATTGAGGGTTATTTTCTTGGAATATTTTGGTCGCTAGTTAAGTGGCTAAACCAAAACAATGAACAATGAAAACAATCCAATGATATTGAGCTCCTTAGAACCCTGTTACTATTTATAGGACAGGTTTTTAAGCCAACTACACTCAAGAGGGTACTTACCTATGAAACCCCATGCAAGCCTGAAACTAGGGTTTTGTATGATCTGCTTGTACATGTGTTTTATGCATACATCATAAACATCATAAAGCATCATTCACTAACCATTTCAAGGGTTTAGATCTTCATCTTTGTTTTTGTTTTGTAGGTCATGGAAATTCCTCGCAGGAAAACCATCCAAGTCAACCTTGTGAGAATCCCTCCTCAACTCAAGGAGCTCACCTCAAGGATTCCGGAAAGCTCACCCTTCAGTGAAAGACATGGTAGACTGCTCAGCCTAGTCAACACCAGCATTGAAGAAGACATGATGAAGGTTTTGTTCCAGTTCTTTGACCCCCTTCACCACTGTTTCACTTTCCCCGATTACCAGTTGGTGCCCACCTTGAAGGAATTTTCTCAAATCCAGAGGATTCCTATCCTTAATCAACTACCTTTCAACGGTACGGAAAAGGAGCCAAAGCCTGAAGACATTGCTCAAGCACTACACTTGCAACCATCCGACATCAATGGGCATTGGGAAACCAGAAGCGGTGTCAAAGGCTTCTTGGAAAAATTCTTGTTTGAGAAGGCACAAGAGTGTTGGAACTCCTTGGATCTACAAGCCTTTGAAGAAATTGTGGCACTCCTCATTTACGGGTTGGTCTTGTTCCCAAATCCTGACCAGCTTATAGATGTCAACGCCGTCAAGATCTTCTTATCCAGGAATCCCATACCAACATTGCTTGGGGACATCCTCCACTCATTTTACACACGAACAATGAGAAAGAGAGGTGTTCTCATGTGCTGTACTCCTCTCCTTGCAAAGTGGTTTATTTCGCACCTTCCACAGTCTGTTTTGAAGAATGACCAAGGCCTAAGGTGGTCACAACGATTGATGACTCTCACTCACTCTGATGCACACTGGTGTTCTCGGTCCAGAGAAAGTGTCATCATCGTCGATCATTGTGGAGAGTTCCCTAATGTTCCATTACTTGGCATTAGAGGGGGCATTACCTACAACCCTTGTCTGGCTTTGAGGCAGTTTGGATATGCACGGAGGGATGACCCTCATGACATGTTGATTCCTGACATAGTTTTTAACTTCGACAACGATGCGCAAGGACTCCGTCAAAGATTCATCAGAGCCTGGAGGATGCCTAACAAGGTAGATACCAAGACGCTGGGGCACAAGAACTCCATTCCTCTTGAGCCTTATCTCAAGTGGGTCCGAACCCGAGCCCAGAGTCTAATGATGCCTTACCCTCATGTTCTCCCTGTGATTAAGGAGCCCGTTAAGGAAGGAAAGGTTCCCTACACCATCTTGTATCCTGACATGCCAACGACATGGGAGGAGATGCAGAAGAGTTGGATCCAACTCAGGGAAGAAAGGGATACTTTTGAAGCCAGCTTCTACGCCAGCGAGAAGAAGGTTTTGGAACTTACCCGCCGACTCCATGAGGAAGAGACCCTTAATACCTACATCGCGCCAAAGAGGATGCGCAACGTCTTTTTACCATGAGAAGTTTTTGTAATATTTGGCCCATGGGGCATTTATGTACTAACAAATTTCTTCTTATTAATATGACTTGCGTTCTCTTTTGTTTGCAACAATTTTGAATATTCTAAATCCTTGAATGCATTGCATACATAAGCATACCATTCATCATGTGCATAAGCAGGTCTCCACACCAGGTTTCCTTATCTTTCTGCTGTTTATTTCAGTAAGATGGATCTCGAGAAAACGGTCAAGGACTTGCAGTCTCAAAACGCACAGTTCCAACAACTCCTGATTACCTTGGCTAAGGGTCAGGAGGATCTAAAGGCCCTACTGGGGAACAAAGACCAAGTTAAAAAGAAGAAAAAGAGACTCGGGGTGGCTACTTTAGGAAGGAGGTTTGAAGGAGAAGCCAGAAGAGTGCTTGAATTTCCCCCTACTTCTGAGGAGGGAACCAGTAAAGGGAATGCGGCTGCAGTACCTTCCGAGTCCAATATGGAAGAAGAGGAGGCTGAAGAGGACGAAGACTACTCGGATCAACAATACCCGCCCACCGATGATAAGTACAAAGGTTTGGAAGATAGGTTGGCAGCTATGGAGCTGCAGAGAGTTCCGGGTTTAGATTTCAAAGACTTGGGATTAGTCGCCGGAATTGTGATCCCCCCGAAGTTCAAAGTACCAGTTTTTGTAAGGTATGACGGGCTGTCCTGTCCAAAAATGCATCTCAGGTCATATGTAAGGAAGATCCAACCTTACACTGCAGACAAGAACCTTTGGATCCATTTCATTCAGGATAGCCTTTCTGGGGCTCAACTCGAGTGGTTCTATCAGCTGGATGGAGCCAGTATCCGAAACTGGGAAGACTTGGCCACCGCATTTTATAAACAATATCAGTACAATTCTGACCTCGCTCCTACGCGTACCCAACTTCAGGGTATGTCACTGGGGACGGGCGAAGGATTCAAAGAGTATGCGCAAAAGTGGAGAGACTTGGCTGGCAGGGTGCAGCCGCCTTTGACTGATCGTGAACTTGTTGACATGTTCCTAGGGACCCTGTCTGGTCCGTTCTTCAACCATCTGATTGGTAATTCTTCCGCTGGGTTTATAGATTTGATCTTAACTGGTGAGAGGATAGAAGCTTGTATCAAGTCCGGTAAGATACAGAAAGGTGCTGCTGCGAGTATTGAGAAGAAGTCTTTCAAGAAGGAAACGACTGTTGTGTACTCTCAGAGAAGAGCGGAGAAGACTGAGCACCGGCCGACAGTGGGGGCCGTAATGATCCAAAATCCATCAAGTGATCAGCCTCGCTATAACCAATCCAGACCAAATCAACAACGGGTGGAACAGCCACAACGGCAGTTCACCCGCATTAATATGACACCAGTGCAAGTGCTTCCCCATCTGTTAAAGTTGAACCTCGCCACTATCAAAGAGGCACCAAAAAATGTGAATACATCCTCTCCGCATTACCATCCTAATGCTAACTGCGCCTACCATTCCGACAGTGTCGGGCACGACACCAACGACTTTTGGGCACTCAAGCATAAAATTCAAGACTTAATAGAGGCGAAAGAGGTGGAGTTCGACGCTCCGGAGAAGCCAAACGTGATATCCGCTCCGATGCCGAAGCACGGTTGAAATGTCAATGCTATTGAAGAAGATTTGTATGTTTCTAATGTCAATGATCTGATAACCCCGCTGTTAACCATCAAGTTAAATATGTTGAAGACCGGGATTTTCCCGGGATGCAAAGAAGATTGCTACTGTTGTTACTCTCTGCCGTTTGATTGTCCGTTACTGAAGAAAGGCTCCCAAGGCCTAATGGATAGTCAACAAATTCTATTTGAAAAAGTTTCTGCTATTCCAACCCCTACTGAAAGTGTCTCAATTATCACCATTCACGCCAATCTTTCCAAGGCCGTCAAAAAGCCTGTTAAGATTACACCAGCTACAAAGTTTGTTCCTCTGAAGATAACAATGCCAGGGCCTGTCCCCTACATTTTTGAAAAATAAATACCATGGAATTACGGTGGAGACATCTACTACCATGGTATTAAACAAGTTGAAGTAACCGAAGGAAGCTCTGATGAAGAAGATGCCAGCATTGGAAACATTGTAGGCACAAGCAAGATCACCCGAAGTGGGAGAATATTTTCTCCAGAGATTGCCCCCCCAAAGGCAATCTTTGGACCCTCATTTGCTGCCAAAGTTATTCCTGCACCAATAAAACTTTCCGCTAGAACCCCGTTGATTGAAGAAGTTGTTGTTCCTGGTATTGTCCCTCCTACCTCTGCTGATAAGGGTAAAGGAACCCAAGATGAGCTCGTCAGGACGAGGGATCAACCCTTGGTCATCCCGGAAACCTCCAAGAAAGAGATAGAGGAGATCCTGAAGATAATTAAAAAGAGTGATTACGACGTGGTAGAACAACTGGGGCAAACCCCCTCGAAGATCTCCATGTTAGCATTACTGCTTTGCTCAGAAGCGCACGCCAAGGCATTGATAAAATTCCTAAAGACAGCCCATGTGCCCCAGGAAACCTCTGCCGACCAATTCCAAGACTGTGTAGCCAGTCTTACTGCAGACAATGGTTTAGGGTTCTCTGATGCCGACCTGACCCCGAAAGGAAGGAAACACAACGACGCATTACATGTGTCAGTGGAATGCCAAGGAACTACTCTGGCCCATGTTCTGGTCGACACTGGTTCTTCTCTGAACGTGCTGCCCAAGAAGGCTCTCGACCGTTTAGATTGTGAAGGCTTGGAGTTGAGGCCAAGTAATATCATTGTAAGGGCATTTGACGGGTCGAAGAGAATGGTACACGGAGAGGTAGACATTCCCATTAAGGTTGGCACAAAAGTATTCCCCTCAACATTCTATGTGATGGACATTCGTCTGTCATACTCTTGTTTACTGGGAAGGTCGTGGATACATAACGCTGGGGCAGTTACCTCCTCCTTACATCAAATGTTAAAGTACCCTGTCAAAGGAAAGATCATAACCGTGCACGGCGAAGAGGAATATATGATCAGCCACTTGAACTCCTTTCGGTATGTAGAGGTGGAAGGAGAATTCATTGAAACACCATTCCAGCACTTCGAGGAAGTCTCTCCTGAAGTGGCAGTAGCAAAAGTGGTAGCTGAGGTACCAAAGCAGATGGCCAGGATGGCATCTCTAAAAGACGCGAAAGCTGCATTGAAGGAAGGGAAGAGCTCAACATGGGGTCAGTTGCCAGATATTCCTCATAAAACGGACAAGTTTGGATTAGGTTTCACTGCTGCGGGACAGAAAGCTATGCGCCGTTCGAAGGTTGAAAGAGCACCCATCAAGATTTCTCCTTATGGAATCAATGCTCTGGAAGGTGAAGACGAAGAAGCCAACATTGAAGATTGGATCTACCCGACTATCGATGGAGGACTACGCAACTGGGAGGCAAAAGACTTTGTCCCCATTACTTTTATTAATCAGTAATTACCTGTCGAACATTTCCTGTTGATTTGTAATATTTACTCTTGAACAATCCGTACACTACTTTTTCACCTCATGCCTTGCCCGGGGCATGTAGGTCCATTTGTAAGGATTTGATTATCTTCATATCCATATGCCATGTTTAATGATTCATTGGACGTTTTTCATTGATAAACTGCTGTGTTCATTTTCTTTCCTTTTTGCATTTTTGTTTGTTTAAGGATGGCTATCCCTTACACACACCCACACTACGAATGCAGGTACCCATCCACTCTGGATTCTATGGGTGACTATTCTGCTATGTCCTTCAATAACTCTGAAGATATGGTCAATCAGGCTGAGTATGAAGATGACAAAGATTGTGAAGTACTGGGAGAGCTAGCCAGACTTCTACAGCAAGAAGAAAGGGTCATCTTGCCTCACGAAGAGTTGTTGGAAACCGTCAACTTAGGAACAGAGGAAGACCGGAAGGAAGTACAAGTGGGTGCCAATCTGGAGCCAAGTGTCAAGGAACGTTTGATACAACTATTAAATGAGTATGTTGAAATCTTCGCCTGGTCTTATGAAGACATGCCGGGTTTAGACATAGACATCGTGGTTCACCGTCTCCCTACAAGAGAAGATTGTCCATCGATCAAACAAAAAGTCCGCCGAATGAGGCCTGACATGTCTGAGAAGATCAAAGCAGAAGTGATAAAGCAATTCGACGCTGGCTTTCTGGCTGTTACATCCTATCCACAATGGGTTTCCAACATCGTGCCAGTACCTAAAAAAGATGGCAAAGTCAGAATGTGTATGGACTACCGGGATTTGAATAGGGCCAGCCCCAAAGATGATTTTCCGCTACCACACATTGACATTTTGATCGACAATACAGCTCAGCATAAAGTGTTTTCCTTCATGGATGGATTCTCGGGTTACAATCAAATCAAGATGGCCCCCGAAGACATGGAGAAAAAAACCTTTGTTACACAATGGGGTACTTTCTTTTACAAGGTAATGCCGTTCGGACTGAAGAACGCAGGGGCAACTTATCAACGCGCCATGGTAGCTTTATTTCATGATATGATACATCATGAGATCGAAGTTTACGTAGACGATATGATAGCTCGGTCACAAACAGAGGGGGAACACCTGGAGCATTTGCAGAAGCTGTTTGCCAGGTTGAAAGAATACAAACTCAGGCTGAATCCAAGTAAATGCACTTTTGGGGTTAGGTCTGGTAAACTTCTAGGGTTTAATGTCAGCAACAAAGGCATTGAAGTCGATCCAGCAAAAGTGAAAGAAATACAAGAGATGCCTTCTCCCCGTACTGAAAAGGAGGTTAGAGGGTTCTTGGGACGCTTAAACTATATTGCCAGATTCATCTCTCATTTGACTTCTACCTGTGAGCCAATTTTCAAACTATTGAAAAAAGATCAGGTAGTCGAATGGAACGACGATTGCCAAACTGCTTTTGATAAAATCAAGGAGTACTTACTAGAACCTCCTATTCTGATGCCTCCCATCGAAGGAAGACCATTGATCATGTATCTGACCGTCTTGGATAACTCAATGGGGTGTGTTTTGGGCCAGCATGACGAGTCTGGTCGAAAAGAGCATGCCATTTATTACCTTAGCAAAAAGTTTACCGACTGTGAGACTCGCTACTCACTGCTCGAGAAAACTTGCCGCGCTTTGGTATGGGCTGCTCGCCGACTAAGGCAGTATATGTTGACTCATACTACCTTGTTGATTTCCAAAATGGATCCTATCAAGTATATCTTCGAGAAGCCCGCTTTATCTGGAAGAATAGCTAGATGGCAAATGATCCTAACTGAGTATGACATCCAGTACACCACTCAAAAAGCTATAAAAGGGAGTGTGCTAGCTGATCATCTAGCTCATCAAGCTATCGAAGATTATCAACCCATGAGATTTGACTTCCCAGACGAGGACATCATGAATTTGGACAACATTGAAGGTAACGGACCGTATGACGGACCTGAAAAGGGATCCCGATGGACCCTGTACTTTGATGGTGCTTCGAATGCACTCGAAAACGGTATCGGTGCGATACTCATTTCCCCGGAAGGTTGTCACACACCTTTCACGGCCCGACTTTGCTTCAGCTGCACAAATAACATGGCTGAATATGAAGCTTGCATTTTTGGTCTCAAGGCTGCTATAGACTTGGGAATCAAATCTTTGATCGTATTTGGGGACTCGGCTTTGGTTATCAGTCAAATCAAAGGAGAGTGGGATACCAAACATCCCAATCTTATCCCATACAAATAACATGTCTTGACATTGTTGCCTCATTTCGAGCAAATCACCTTCGAGCATTTCCCACGAGAAGAGAATCAGCTAGCAGATGCTCTGGCTACAATGTCTTCCATGTTTAAACTCAGTTGGGATAACGAGGCTCCCCAAATAACCATTGAGCGAATGGATGAACCTGCACATTGTCACGAGATTAATACTGAAGAAGTAGTGGAACAACCCTGGTTTCACGAAATCAAAAGGTATCTCTAGACTAGAGAATATCCCGAAGGAGCTTCCGTAAATGACAGGAAGTTCCTAAGGAAATTTGCTTCCAAGTTCTTCCTGAGCAATGGCATCCTCTATAAGCGCAACCATGATTGTGTCTTACTCCGATGTGTTGACAAAGATGAAGCGGAGTTAATCATGATAGAGATACACAGCGGTGCGTTCGGCACCCACTTGCGTGGACACATGATGGCTAAGAAGATCCTAAGGGCAGGCTACTACTGGTCAACCATGGAAGCTGATTGCCATCAACACTCCCGTACCTGCCATAAATGCCAAATTTACGCCAATAAGGTGCACATTCCTCCGGTTCCTCTCAACGTGCTGACAGCTCCGTGGCCATTCGCAATGTGGGGCATTGACATGATTGGAGAGATCAAGCCCACTGCATCCAATGGACATCGCTTCATCCTGGTCGCCATTGACTATTTCACCAAATGGGTCGAAGCAGCTTCTTTCGCCTCTGTCACTAAAAATGTGGTTGCCCGCTTCATCAAGCAAAACCTCATATGCCGGTACGGTGTCCCTGACAGGATCATTACAGACAACGGTACAAATCTGAATAACACTATGATCACCGCATTGTGCGAACAGTTCAAGATTTATCATCACAATTCATCTCCCTATCGGCCGAAGATGAACGGTGCTGTTGAAGCTGCGAACAAAAACATTAAGAAGATCATTCAGAAAATGACAGTAACTTACAAAGATTGGCATGAGATGTTACCGTCTGCATGGATACCGTACGACGACACGTACTTCAACCGGGGCAACCCCATTTTCTTTGGTATAAGGCATGGAAGTTGTCCTGCCCATGGAAGTTCAGATTCCTTCTCTAAGGATTATGAAGGACGCAGGTTTGAATGAAGATGATTGGATTCAGACCCGACTTGATCAACTCAATCTGATCGATGAGAAGCGACTCGCTGCTGTTTGCCATGGTCAGACGTACCAAGAACGGATGATCAAGGCTTTCAACAAGAAAGTCAGACGTCAAGTATATCAAGTCGGAGATCTAGTAATCAAGCGGATTATCTTACCGCAAAGTGATCCCAGGGGAAAATGGACTCCTACATACGAAGGACCATTTGTGATCAAGAGCATATTTTCTGGTGGTGCAATGATTCTGATCACCATGGACAGCGACGATTTGCCGCACCCTGCAAACGCAGACATAGTCAAAAGATACTACGCATAAGACAACCCGACAAGTCGAAAACCCGAAAGGGCGGCTTGGGCAAAAATGGGCATCCCGGTGAACCGAAAACCCGAAAGGGCGGTTCAGGCAAAAATTAGGGATAAAACAAAAATCTGTACACCCGACAAGTTGAAAACCCGAAAGGGCGGCTTGGGCAAAAAGGGGTTTCCCGGTGGATCGAAAACCTGAAAGGGCGATTCAGTCAAAAATTAGGGAATTAAAGCGTATGACTATGTCTCGTCGGATCACTTTAAGGAAAATCTCTTCATCAACCAGCTCCAAGCTTCTAATCAATTCAATCATCGGCAGACGAAGCATTGAATGGACAGATGTTCAGAGTTGTGAAGGCTATAGCAGAATGGAATCCCATGGAATTGTTTCACATAGCAATTTTTCTTTTGTATAAATTTTTCAATTTTTTACGACGGCATCCTCTTACTAGGATAACCGTCTCCTTTGTACAAATATACTTATAGAAAGTTAATACAGATACTTTTCCAAGTACAGAAATTCGCGTTGTCTTCCTTTTCTCTTTTCTTTTGCACTTATGTTTTATTTGAGAAACGTCCAATGTTTTGTTATATATGCATATGCATTTGAACATAATCATTTCCTTATGAATCAAGAAAGATGATTACTGATAGGTTGAAGATACAAGTAGATATCTTGATGCCCTTTCAGAAGGAATCCTCAGCAGAGTTAAAATTCCAAATTCCCCAACCAGAGGGCCTTCCAGAACTCGATTCCCCTCAGAGTCAAGTTACGGAATCCCCAGTGGAGCCTTAAAAATCTGAAAATCCAATCCCCAGCGGAGCTAAGATTCCCTGCCATCAATCCCCAGCTGGACCAGGCTAGTGAAACTCCTCCCCATAGAGATATCTGCAACCAAACTGAAAATTCCCAGTCGTACCTCTCCAACATGAGTCTATCAGATTCTGAACTTCCCCAGTAGAGATCTTCAGGAGTTCTCATTCCTCGCAAATCCCCAAGGAATGCCAGTTCTCCAGCAGTGGCCCTAAGATCCCTCAACGATTGAAGATCTTGTATTCCCCAAGCAGAATGAAGGTTCATTCTCAATGCCTCACAAGATAATCAGATATTCTCCAATGAAGCTCTCCTCAGGACAGGAATCCCCAGTAGATTGGTACAACCCAAGCTCCTGATTCTCCAGCAGCAGTCAAAATTCGTTTATCTCCAGCCATCCAGGATTCAGCTATCCTCAGCAAGACAGCTCATCAGCTTACATGCACATTCATCACATTCATATCATGAACATTGATATAACATATATTGCATCATACATTTCATGCAACATAATTTTGTGTTTAGCTAATATTTTGTCCTTTTCAGGATAAGAATAAAAGGCTATCATTAACAATCCAGATGTTGTTTTATACAAACTCATCATCAGGCTACCCTACACCGGTTCCCTCGTCAACTTCAAGACTTCTGAAAACAGTTCACGGGTTCTCCAGTAACGGATGTTAACCTATCGCTTGTTCAGATTCTTCGCAACCTCTGAAAACAGTTTACGGATTCCTCCCAACAACGGATGTTAATCTATCGCTTGTTCAGACTCAACCTCTGAAAACAGTTTACGGACGCTTCCCAATAATGGATGCTGCTCTATTGCTTATTCAACTTCAAGACTTCTGAAAACAGTTCACGGGTTCTCCAGTAACGGATGTTAACCTATCGCTTGTTCAGATTCTTCGCAACTTCTGAAAACAGTTTATGGATTCCTCCCAACAACGGATGTTAATCTATCGCTTGTTCAGACTCAAATTTTGAAAACGGTTTACGGACGCTTCCCAACAACGGATGTTGCTCTATTGCTTATTCAACTTCAAGACTTCTGAAAACAGTTCACGGGTTCTCCAGTAACGGATGTTAACCTATCGCTTGTTCAGATTCTTCGCAACTTCTGAAAACAGTTTACAGATTCCTCCCAACAACGGATGTTAATCCATCGCTTGTTCAGACTCAACCTCTGAAAACAGTTTACGGACGCTTCCCAACAACGGATGCTGCTCTATTGCTTATTCAACTTCAAGACTTCTGAAAACAGTTCACGGGTTCTCCAGTAACGGATGTTAACCTATCGCTTGTTCATATTCTTCGCAACTTCTGAAAACAGTTTACGGATTCCTCCCAACAATGGATATTAATCTATCGCTTGTTCAGACTCAAATTTTGAAAACGGTTTACGGATGCTTCCCAACAACGGATGCTGCTCTATTGCTTATTCAACTTCAAGACTTCTGAAAATAGTTCACGGGTTCTCTAGTAACGGATGTTAACCTATCGCTTGTTCAGATTCTTCGCAACTTCTGAAAACAGTTTACGGATTCCTCCCAACAACGGATGTTAATCTATCGCTTGTTCCGACTCAAATTTTGAAAACGGTTTTACGGACGCTTCCCAACAACGGATGCTGCTCTATTGCTTATTCAACTTCAAGACTTCTGAAAATAGTTCACGGGTTCTCCAGTAACGGAGGTTAACCTATCGCTTGTTCAGATTCTTCTCAGCTTCTGAAAACAGTTTACGGATTCCTCCCAACAACGGATGTTAATCTATCGCTTGTTCAGACTCTTCTCAATTTTTGAAAATAGTTTACGGATTCTCCAAACACGGATATCAATCCATTGCTTATTCAAAACCCCCAGTTCAGAGGTGTTTCAAAACATGGACACCTTTCTGATACTCATTCCAGATGGCATCTTTAAGCCCATCCCCCGACAAGATTCTGTCACATCCCTAGATGGCATCTTTAAGCCCATCCCCGACAAGATTCTGTCACATCCCTAGAGGGCATCTTTAAGCCCATCACCAAATGGCATCCGTAAGCCCATTCCCTTTACCATCACCTTACCGAGTGCAAATTTTCTGGGCACTCTAGTGTCCAATCTTCTTTTACCCTCGAGTCGCGAAAGGCAAACTTGCCAATCTAACTCTTCAGGTTCAAGAAGATTGAACAGGGCAACTGTTGTACCCCAAAATTTGCCCTCGTATTTTTCCACAAGAAACCACAGCTTCAGGCTTTTCCTGATTTTTCAGACTGGCTCAAGAATCGGTCAAACAGACTTTTCTCGTCAGTCAGACAAAATTAGGGTTTTGCATTGATTTTCATGGCTCTGGAAAAATTCAAACAATTTGTTTAGGGTTTGGTTGATTTTGGCTCAACTTTGATCAGACGAACGTTTCTTTGGCATTTAAATCAAGAATCGGGGTTTTGTGCGCATATTTCTCAAGAAGAGTTAGTTCTATCAATGCTTTTCAAGTTACTCTGAAATAAGAACTGAGGCTGCTGATTGTTAATTTTCATTTGTTTGGATTCAATCAGTGAAAGGAGGCATGTGGACGTGTTGTTTGATTAACTGTCGTCTGGTTTGATTGACCGTGCATTGCTTTGGATTTTTGAAGCGCCAGGTTTATTAATTGATCGATGCTAAAACCACAATGTTTATTTAATTATTTATTTATTCTGAGTTAAATGGTTGGAATTTATTTTCAATTATTATAATTTAAAGAATTATAAGTAATAAAATAAACAATTGGAAATAAAAAGAATTAATTGGTTAAAAGGACTCTTTTTTATTTATCTTTAAATTATTTGTATAATTGTTATTGTTTACAAAATACTTACAATAATAATGTTACAGTAATTTAAATTTAAATAAAACTATCCTAAATTCCTAGGTCTTCAATTCTTCATCCTCCATTTGTTGCTATTCCTCTCCATTTGACTTTTTTATCTGCAAAGAAAAGAAGAAAAAGTCAGAAGCAGATAAATTGAAATTAAAGAGACAGACAGTTAATTCGGGTTCATCATTAAAGGCAACTGGCTGGAATCAGTTCACCCTCTCTGCAAATCACGAGATTTCTCCCGGTTCACATAGAGGGGTGAAAAATGTTTGCAAATTAAAGTATGAATGCACTAAGTATACAAACTGTCAAATTCAAAACCTGCATAGTTCAAAACAAACAACATGTGCAAGTATAAATCCAAAGGCAAACTGAATCACCTAACCAAGGCAACTAAGCCAAAAAAGCTGTCAAACTGTCCAAAATATGGAAGGATGTCAAGATATAAAGGCTACTCAATACTGTCACAAAGATGCAGGAAAGCTGAAGAAAGAAAGTATGCAGGTTAAAAAACCAATATTGCAAGCATAGTCAAATGCATCATTTTCCAGCAGTGCCTTTTCAGAAAGGAGTACAAACATAAACATTATTTAATGTTTTAACTGTACTAGAGAGAGAAGAAGAGAGGAAAAGAATAGGCTTACAGGTTTAGGCATGAGGACAATATATGTAAAAACAAAACTGCAATAAAACAGTGGGACAGAAGGCAGAGATATGAAGAAATCAGAATGCAAACAAAAACTGTCAATAAAAAGAAACAGAATTATCTATCCACAATTAAAAACCTTCAAACCGGATTCAAACCCTGAACCCTTTTTTTGAGCATATAACACCAAAACCTTCACTTGTCAAAAGGACCCGGGCATTCCACAAGTTCAAAAGATATACAAGTCTGAACTGTAAAATAACAACAACACAAAACCTGCCATGACCAATACCCAAAACCTCACAAAAAGGCCTAAGCTTAAACCTGTTTCAAAGGTAACGACAGCAGGTCCTGCATAAGCCTTTGAAGACTCAAAAAACCTGCCATGACCAATACCCAAAACCTCACAAAAAGGCCTCAAGCTTAACCTGTCAAAAGACCTCAACAAACCTTAAAACCATAGCCTTCAAAACAGATCACCAAAGCCTTATCATGTTCAAACCAGTCCATCAAACCTCCTGCATAAAAAAACCAAAATCCAAGACCTAACAAGCAAAACCTGCCCGAAGCTTTCAACACAAGCTAAAACATTCAAAGGCAACACTAAGGGCCTCAGAGAATTCTCATCATAGGCAAACATTAGAAGCAACAGGCAACCAAACACGTTAAGCTAAGGCATTCAAAGGCAACGCAAAGAAGCCCTCAGAATCTTGTCATCACAGGGCATACAGAAAAGGCAACATATCAATCATCATCAAGCATACAGAAACGAGGAAGAGAAAGATTCAAGTCAATATATCAAGGCAACTCAGAAGCATACTCAGCAAGCCAAAGAGGAAGAGAGGATAAAGAAGCATAAAAGGGCGAGGCAACCAGAAAAGAAGAGGAAGAGAGATATACAAAGTTCTCAAGTGTCATCATCGAACCAACAAGCAAAGAAGAGCAATACAGAATACCAGGAATCCAAGCAAGCTAGCTGCATCATCAAACCCTCGCCGTCGAGCTGCCACAGCGCCTCCAGAGCCACCGTCCTCCTCCAACGAAGGTAATACATTTGTTCCTTCTCTTCACACCTCAACAGAAAACAACAATAATAAAGCTAAAATCAGAATCAAATAGACGAAATCATAACATGCAAAACATAAAACCCTAACGAGATTTAGGCGAAGATTTTACCTCGCATGAATCACTGTTGAATGACCCATGGAAGAGGGAGGAGGTGACGATGGCGCGGTGGCTCTAGGCGGGGGGGGGGGGGGGGTCGTGTCTCAGTGACCTTTACGTTGAAAAAGACGAAAGACGAACGAAATGAACGAAGGCGCCTCTGTTTCTCTCAAACCCTAAGCCGTTTCCAAAATGAACAAAACCAAAGAACCCTAAAACATTTGTCTCAAAAGTGTTGGGCCTTGCCTCTTTCTAAAAATGCCAAAGCCCACTCGTTTTCCTGAATGTACCCCCCCCCCCCCCTTTGGCTTCTGTTTTGATTATGCTTGGGCCATGATAAACCTCCCTAAGGCCCATTTTTGTTTTCTTAAAAAAACTTAAAACATCTTTTTTATTTTTTTTCATTTAATTTTGTTTATACATAAAACAATAATGCATAATATAATTAAAATTTAAAAACATTTCTTTCGTTTTCTTAAAATATCTTGTTTATACATAATTAATTAAAATATATATTATTTTTTAAATACCCCAAAAGTTGGAACTTAAAACTTTTTCCTTTCTTTTATTAAAATTTTCTTATTTGTAAAAAATACATTATCTTTAATACCTAAAAGAACAAAACCTAAAACATGTTATTTTCTTTTAGTTAAATTTTCTTAGAATACAAAATTTAAACAAAAAAATACAAATTGACAACAATACATAATCAAAATACTTAATTTTTCGTTAAATTAAATATTTCGCAACTTGTAAATAAATCCCATACACAAATACGTTGACACACATTTACAATACATGTACACTTACACTTACACAATACACTTACATTTGATACATTATACATTTGCTATTCTTATACATTGCTATACATTACATTGTTTACATTTTACATCGCGATCGATTCGATTTGGTTGTAATTATTTAAGTCTCATCCCCCTTTGTGAATTTGTACCCCCACTCCCAGATACTATTTGTAATAGCGTAGACTTTAAAATTCCCGCAATTTACCGCTTTCGAATTATACCATGGTTAGACCTAGGGTTTATATGTACATAAAATCAAACGCTAGATAACCTAATACAAAAAAACAAATACATGAAATCAATACACAATCACACTTGCACCCCCTAGGGTAATCCTACATGTTGCCTTCCAAAATGGGCCATGTTTGCACGTCGAGTTTCTTTGGCAAAAACAATTCAAATGATCATAAGTCCCTCGATGACGCTTTCGAAAGTTGCCTAAATGGAATGATCATAGTCCCTTCAAACAAATTGCCAAAGACACTTGGCACCATTGCATTCATGGTCCATACGATGACCCGCGCCTGTCCCGATAACATCCTAAACGCAAGATTGTCCACCAAATACAATGGTGGAACAAAATTGTTAAAAAGGGTTGAAAACATAGAGAAAACCTTTGAGTATAATAGGGGTAGACAAAACTCTTAGTTACTTGGGATCAAATCTTGCAAAAACACTTGCCTCCTTTTCAAAACCACACTTCACAAACACTTTCAAAACAAACTTCCAAAAAACATTTTGAAACATCTTTTCGAAAAGATACACACCGTTGTATATACTCAAACACGGGTCATTATAATGGTTGCCGAAACAAAGGCGTCTATTTCAAAAACATTTTCAAAACACACACATACACACACCATTTTCAAGCAATCAAAATCAAGGCAAGTGATCTAAAACCAAGTAACTAAGAGCCCATGGATAACCATGGATGAAAAGGGTGCTAATACCTTCCCTTTTCATAATCTACCCCCCGAACCCACGAAATATCTCAAAAGGTTTTTTCCTGTGCTTTTTTTTAACCTTTCCTTTAGGATAAAATAAAAAGTCGGTGGCGACTCTTGTTAAACCGAACAAATGCGAAAACAAACGCAAAACCTAAGTCAGTTCTCCCACCGTATCACACACATGCTTGGCACGAACCACACAATTCGTTTCTTACTCCTTTTGGCCAAACAATCACACTTTCCTTGCCTCCCCACGCTTTCTGCATTTTTACCAAATTTGGTAACTTTCATCACAAGCAAATCAGTCCCATGTGCAACCCTTGCCACCTCACCTGCTCACGCTTTGTTTGCCTCACTCATACAATTCATAGCTCATCAAAACACAGCATAGAAATCCTAATAAATAAATAAAACGCAAGCACGTGATCACACCTTTCCATTTGCATGTTTTGGCCAAATTGCCCCCCAACAGTTTTCTATGAGTTATGACCCTATTGCCCTCACTCTGGGACTCTATATAAACACTACATTTCTCGTTCAAAAAAAGGAAGGAAGAAGAGAAAGAAGGGAGAGTCAGAATCGAAGGAAGTCCCCATTTAAACTTCTCATTTGTTTTTCTCTGCATGTCCAATCAAACATTTGATTTCACTTGCTCCAGTCTTCATTTCTTAACTCAAACACCTTCATTGGAACACAAGGAAGCTGTCCAGAAGGATTTCTTGTTAGACGTCATAGGAAACAAGTGAATTTACTTTTCACTTTTGTAGGTATGCTCACTGAATCCGAACCTTAATTTGGACATGAATAGAAGTGTTTTAAGTTGTGCGTTGCGCTTATAGCTGGCCAATCATTATGATTGATGTATATTTGAGCTTTGATTCAACCAGATCTGGTGAAATCGTGCTTTTGGTTTTGATGTTTGCAGTGTGTTTTTTTTCCAGTTTTTTAGATTTGATTTCTCGATTTATGCTTGATCTCTGAGTTTGATTCGAATTACATGTTGTAGTATGATATGTTAGGTTTAATATGAGCTTAATTTCATGGATTCTGGTTGAGAATCGTGTTTGTTTGATGGATTTAAATGAGCATGTTGGAACTGTTAGAAATGAGTTTTTGCTTGCTCTGGAGGTTGAAGATAAAGCGTGGCACCTCCTGATTGGTCTATTTGGATTTCACATTTATTTGAATTTTGCTTTATAACTGGATCTTTCCTGATTTTATTTCTTGATCAAGACTTGATCAAAAATTCTGAAAAAGATTCATGGAACCTAAAAATAATATTTCTGACCTACTGCATTTTTTTTCCAGAATTTTTGAAAATGTTTTGATTGGTTTTAAAAATCATGTGATTAATCATTGGTTTATTTGTTATTTGATTTTATTTTGACATCTCCTTTCGTTCAAAATTTCCAAAAAAAATCATAGAAGCTTATTTTTAATTCTAATATTTGAATATAATTTTGGTTGAATATTTTTCTGACTTTTGTTTAGAATTTTGCTTTAAAATGTGAATATTTGTTTAATTGTTTAATGGTTTAAATTTTGATTTTATTTCTGACTTTTCCTTAATGAAAAAATTTGAAAAAAATAAGTTTTCGGATCTATGGAGTTTTCTCTATTTGTGTATGATTTTTGTTTGAATTATTTAGGATTGGAACTTGATTAATTAATAATTGAGTTTAATTTCTAAATAATTAGGGTTTAGATGATCCCCTTGTTTAATTTGATCTAAAAACCATTTTACCTTAAGTTTCAATTGAAGTCATCCCTTGTTTGAAGTTCATAGATGGATTGAGGATCTCAAAAATATCTTTCTTGAATTAATTTATGAGGTTTGGTATTTCCTATTGAATTATTTTGAAAAATTGTCTAGTTTGGTAGTTTGGCCAACTAGTTTTGAACTTTTGGCCTCATTTGATCCCCTCCTCAACTATTCATGAAATTAAGACTTACTCTCTGACTTCTACACACTTCAAAGATTCTAAAAAAAATATTGAATGATCATGTTATGTGAAGCCTATAATTTGGGCACGTAATGATCATGTTTCTTCTGTTTCCTCAGATAAACTCAATTCAATTCACTTAATTTCCTCATAATTGAATGTTGAGCCTTTTGAGGCATGCTTTGTAATTGATGTTTTCTTATTGATTTTCACTTTGGAACTTAAGCTTTTAACTTGAGTTTGAGGTCAACAAGTGTCCAATGATAATATATAGAGAAATGATACTTAAATGATAGTTTCATAAGGACTTGAGAATAATTGATCTCTAGTGCTAGAACCAATTTCATTCATGTATGAATTTGATGTTCTTATCTTTTCTCATCCTGAATCTTTGAGGTATATTGAATGCACTTGTGCAATATATATTAGGATCAACATTATAACCTTTTATTATATCCTCATAGTATGTTATAATCTTGATTTCAACTTCTTGAATGGTTTAAAGCCTTCTAACTTTGCCTTTGTTTGAATCCCTTTCATTGTTAATTTGAGATCTAAGCTTTGTGATGCATTTTGTGAAATCCCCCTTCTATTGTGCTTGTGAATCATGATGAAATAAATGAGTATGATTGAGTAGTGGTTTCTACTGACTTTCAAGGTCTTTAAATTTATTCTTCTCAAGCTCCTATGATCCTTGATTGATATTTACTTGTCAATTCAACATGGTGATAAAAATGAGCAACATTTCTTTAGCTTTTACATATTTGATGCCTATGCCTACTTGATGTTTCCCATATCTAATTCTTTGATATTTAATACTATGTTCTTTCGTTTGCCTTGTTATGTCATAATCCATCCCTCCTCTAATTCACCATTTCTTCTTGAGATCACTAATTTGTCTGTGGAATATGGATGGTAGTCTGAGAAAGTTGTACATTTTGACTTGATGCGGTAGTGTTCCACTTTATTTGTGGAACACAATTGGCTATGCTTGCACAATTCTTGTGCTTTGTAGATTTGATAGTCCTACCAGGATATATATGTGATTGTGACTGCTATGCACCACTTGTGGGACATGTTCATATTTGAAGCCTAAATGCTCATATTCAATGGATTGATTTCTGACTTGATTTATTTATTGATGCTAGCTTGCTTGAAGTTCTCTGGGTTTCTTTCTCTCATTTAGTTACTACAGACAGTTATCCATTTCGTATTGCACTACTACCCTTTTATCTCTTCCATTTACTTCTTTCTAGAGATCCTGAGAAGTAGGGTTCTTATCGCTTTCCTTGCCATGTCAAGTAGGAATAGAGATGTAAGACGGGGACTTCTGTTGTTGATATATGTTAGGAGTCCCTCTGGTTTATTTAAAGACCTGTTTAATGCAATTCTGTCGGTTTGTTAATTATGATTGTTTAAAACCCTACCGTCATAGTAGGTATTATGCATGTGTGTGTTTATATTTGTGCCTGCATTATATTACATATAATAAGTCCTTAAAAGGAGGCAAGTGGGGAAGGGTCCATAATCGACCCCCGTACATTCTAGTCCGTGTGATCCTTAGCTCATGTGGTACGTCGATGCTTCGGAGTCGTGCATATCATATGTATCGAGTGCGTCAAGTGGGTAAGGGTTCTGTGATCAAACCCCCCACGTTTTGTCAGGACTTTGCATTGGCCAATGCTGAAACTCCGTGATCGTTCATATTGTCTTCTATCGTCTACCTCAATCTTCTATATCTTGGTTAGGTGTGCAGTCGCTTTGAACATCACATTTATCTTATTTCATCTGTCTCCCGCTTGTTTGCTCCGGGTAATATGCTCCCCTTAGCTAAAGCATTTCTTTTCATATCCCTTATCCCCTGAGTTAGTATACCCCGGTTGCATGCTTTTTCCAAAGCACTTGTTTGTTTACTTATTTGGTATTTACCATGCTCCCTTAGGATTGCTCGTGTAGGGTTATTCCTCTATCTAGATACTAGGATAGGTATCCATGCATGCTAACATAGGGTAGGAATTCCCCTTTTCATCCTCAACCTTAGGATCAATCATTGTATGATAATATTAGGGATAGTGTTAGGCTAGTCTCCCTTAGTTGTTTTGTTTCTTTTTTCCTTTCTTTGCATTCTTGCATCTTAAAACTAAAACTTCTTCTTGGAAAATCGTGAAATATCTCTAATGAACTTAAACCCTTCTTTAAGGTAAAAAATACAAACCAATCTTAATTGCTTTTCCGCCTTCTTGTTTCATTTTAAACTTTGTCAGATTGATTTTTCGCCGTCTTTGTCATGATACACTATTATCTTTTAGCCGACGTTTCGCCATCGCATATTTGTTTGAAGCCGATGTTTCGCCATCGCACATATTTTTTATCCTACCTTAATTCTCAATATCATTGTTAGGTGTGTTATTTTGTTCTCTGGTTTATTGATGTTTCACATCTTTGTCATGTTATCTTCCTATCTCTTAGTCGATGTTTTGCCATCACAAATTCTTTTAGTCGGTTTTTCACCATCGCACATGTTTGTTATCCTACATTGATTCTCAATATCATTGTTAGGTGTGATGTTTTATTCTCTGGTTTATTGATGTTTCTCCATCTTTTCCATGTTATCTTCCTATCTCTTAGCCGATGTTTCGCCATTGCACATTCTTTTAGCCGGTGTTTCTCCATCGCACATGTTTGTTATCCTACCTTGATTCTCAATATCGTTGTTAGGTGTGATGTTTTGTTCTCTAGTTTATTGATGTTTCACCATCTTTTCCATGTTATCTTCCTATCTCTTAGCCGATGTTTCGCCATCGCACATGTTTGTTATCCTACTTTGATTCTCAATATCATTGTTATGTGTGATGTTTTATCATCTGGTTTATTGATGTTTCACCATCTTTGCCATGTTATCTTCCTATCTTTTGGCCGATGTTTCGCCATCACACATTCTTTTATCCGGTGTTTCACCATTGCACATGTTTGTTATCCTACTTTAATTTTCAATATCATTGTTAGGTGTAGTATTTCATTATCTTGTCTGATATTTTGCTATCATGCTGGTGTTTTACCTCCTTATTTGAGTTTGTGTTGTCATGCGATTTCTTGTCATCTCTTTTTTCTATTCTATCAACATTGTTAACATTTTATTGTTCTATCTGATGTTTTTCCATTTTGTCTATTGCTTTTATTTCCTTAACTAAAAAAACACAAACCAAACAAAATATATGAGCTGAACTACGGCTGCTCTGATTCCTTAAAAGGGATACGTAGGAATTGGGGTAGGGCCCAGGCGAGTACAACTTTTATTTTCCCTACATACTTTTCTCCTTTCTTTAGCATGGATTCCCTATACAGCTTAGATATAGATTTATACACCCTTAGATTAGAACAAACAAGAGTGGATACCATAGAGTACTACGGGAGTGTGGGGTGATAATACCTTTCCCATGCGTAACAGACTCCCTTACCCTATCTCTCGGTTGCAAGACCGTGATTTCACCCTCTTCAGGTTTTCTCGATGTTTACCTTTCCCTCTCGATGGGATAAAAGACGTTCGGTGGGGACTTTGTTGATTTTATTATCAGATGACAGTTCAGCCGGTTGTTTCAGCTGGAGACTTCACTGGGGACTTGACTGACCTATTGTTGGTCCATCCTGGAGTCGATCCTAGCTCTTGTTTGTTTATTTCTTTGGGTGTTCAGTTATTTCCAGTTATCTACAGCTTTATACACACTGCTTGCATATATTTGTGCATGCATTTTACCGCTTTCCATACTGGTTATCTGCTATGCTGGATCTGTCTCCATGTTGGGTGGGTGTTACAAGAGGTAAAAGGCCCAATACCCAGGCCAAGTGACAACCATAGGAACCTTAGGAATAGAGTGGAACATGAAAGGCTAGTTGACTTTGGTTTGCTAGTGCGTTCATGTTGTCCATGCTCAGATGAGAATACAAATGGGGTGTTATCATTTCACATAGGTATTTCGATTATAGTGGCTTCATGCATACCCATGATTCTGAGTTACCTTTGCCTTACTTTGACCTAGTTTACACCTGTGAGCGGGGAGGGAATTTTTGATCCTTACAAGTATTATTGGTGACTCTGTTTTGTTGGTGACTGATTTTATAAAAAGGAATGAATGGTTATTTTACAAAGTTCTGGATCTTGGTTTCCCAACATATTTAGAACAGCACAACAGATACCTTGATTACTATGTGTTTGCATCACCTCATGGCATATTTATTTTCTAAAAAAAATGCAAGAAACAAATATATATGTCTAACTCTTGTATGCATGTTATTTCCAGGGTATTTAGAAGTTTCCATTGGTATTAGGATGAATAACAACATGAGCACAGGTGCAGAGACTTTTAGGAAGAAGGCAGTCTATCAATTTGTGTTTTATGGGGGTCAATTGCAAGAACTGGGAGCTCTTGTGAATGGTCCGAATGAAAACATCTTCAGGAAGCGGTATGGGAACTTATTGCCACTAATGAATGATTTTTATGAGGAATGGGCTTTGAGGGTACTTCTTCAGTTTTACGATCCACATCTATGATGTTTTACTTTTCAAGATTACTAGCTAGCACCAACCCTTGAAGAGTACGCACATATTCTTGATGTAAAGATCACATACAATATTCCTTTTGCTCAAGTGCCTGAATCTTCCAATTACATGGCTATCGCTAAAGCTCTTTATTTGACCGTTAGCAAAGTGTAAGGCAATTGGATCAAGAAAGGAGACATGCAGGGTATTTCTCGGGATTATCTGATAAACAAAGCCAAGGGATTTGCAGAAGAAGGGAAATTGACAACTTTTAATGCATTGCTGGCCGTGTTGATTTATGGTTTGGTCCTTTTACTTATGGCAGAGAGGTTGGTGGATTTGGCAGCAATTTATGTCTTCATGAATGACAATCTAGTATCGACTTTAGTAGCTGATACTTACTACACTATTCATTCTCGGCATGATAAGAGGGGAGATGTGGTATGCGGTACAACTTTACTTTACAAATGGTTCATGATGCACATGCCTACTAAAGGACCGTTTGTTGACACTGCTAACACGTCTCTTTGGGCCCCACGGGTTATGGGACTTACTTCCTATTACATTGTCTGGCACAACATGGGAATTTTGAAGGAGTTTATCACGAGTTGTAGCGAGTTTCCTAATGTTCCACTCTTGGGAACCAAAGGTTGCATCAATTATAATCCTATCTTAGCACGACGTCAATTTGGTTTCGTAATGACAGATGGACCTATTGAGCGGGAGGTAAGAGAAACTGTTTATTTCAGAAAAGAAGGAGATGTTGCTATGTTTGAAAGAGTAAAGGTCTCTTGGAAACACATTCATCGAAAAGGAAAGCAGTATTTTGATAGAAGTGGAGGTGTGGCTATTGATGCTTATTCAAAATGGATTCAGAGTCGGGTAAAAGTGTTGATGTTACCTTATAAGAGAGAAAGGCCGTTGTATCCACAACCTATCTATGATCCTGAGGTTGGTCATTCTTCACAAGGTAGAATATCTTCTAAGCAATCCGCTCCAGGAAAATCCAATGTTGTACCAATAGCATGCCTCAAGAACGCCAAAGTGGATAATATCAAACTACAAGATGATCTGGAAGACAAATATATTGAACTTTCCTTTGCCTTACAAGAAAAGAAAAGACTCTGGAAGGAGAATCGGGAGAAGAACCGTCTGTTAGACGGGTTCCGGATCATTTGAATAATCAAAGAGGTCGAGGATTGAATGTTCCAGCTTAACTAACCTTTAGAATGATGCACTTTTGAAAAGTCAACAAAAGATTGAGAGTCTCCAAACAGCAAAAACAAAGTTAAAATCATGTCATAACATGAAGGTTAAAGAATAGGAAAGGAAACTTAATGAAGTCAGATTACGAGATCAGGAACGTGAAGAGCAGATAACTCGTGTGATGGAAGAAAATGCTAAGCTCAGAAAATAGGTAGAAGAATTGAAGAATGTACCCACACCTATTCTTTTTCCAGAATGCAGAAAATGTAATTGATTTCTGGAGCAATGCCAGTACCTAGAGGAGCAGCTGTTTCGAAAGGATATGGTGATTAGAGGCCTTGCTGAAGAGCGTGATTGCCCAAGGACGAGACAATTATTACAGGAGACCAGGGAGTAGAGTGAGGAGCGTTTCTAGGAGGATGGACCTTTATCTCATGTTGGAATGGGAAACCTACCCCTTTGATTGTATCATTTTCTGTTATTTGTTCGATCACCACCCATCTTGTCGGATGGGATCATTTTATCTTACGTGAATTTTGTGATTCTAAGAATTGGTGTTTTAATTATTTTGTGTAAAAAAGGAATTTTGTCATGGCACAAGTTTTTCTTACTTATTTTTTTTCTTTTGTCTTTGTTTTATTGTGCTCGGTTGTTATTCCTGATGGTTGACAAGCTTATAAATACCCGGAAATAACACAAACATATCATGCATATCATACATCTCATACATTGCAGGTCATCTCAGGATATTTTTTCTCATCTTAATTCTGCTTTTCTTATCCAGAATTCAAGACGACTACTCATTGTTATTCCACCAGAAACAATTTACCAAGACAGATGGAACAAGTCCAAGTTGAACACGTTGAAATGAGAGCCCAAATGGCTACTCAAATGACCCAATTCATGGAGGTCATCACCAATGTAAATCGCCGACAGAAGGAATTGGCTGCCATTGTCAACAATCAACGTTGTTATCCAATGGATGATGGGAATCAGGGACTTTATCAAGACATTTCTGTTGGACTGGGAGATGTACAAGACCAGCTCGTCAGGAATTTTCACAGGTCACCTGGTAATCCCTTCTTGTGTAACATGGGGGAATTTCCCCCGTCCCCGGGACCTCGTCTTATGGGGAACCGAA
This sequence comes from Vicia faba, assembly GCA_948472305.1. Taxonomy (NCBI): domain Eukaryota; kingdom Viridiplantae; phylum Streptophyta; class Magnoliopsida; order Fabales; family Fabaceae; genus Vicia; species Vicia faba. Next base: position 421,642,136 of record OX451736.1, read on the forward strand.
GAGATAATCTGGGTGGTGTAAGAAATTGTCAAGAGCAAGACTTTGATTTTGATCAGGATGAAGATCAGTTCTCTGTACGGCGTTCTGAGCTAGAATTTCAGGTTGAGGATAAAAGGTATCGGTTGTTGGAAGAACGTTTGAAGGTTGTGGAAGGGAAAGGATTCCTTGGTATGGACGCTAGTGATTTTTGGCTAGTATCTGGGATAAAGGTTCCTCCAAAGTTCAAACCACCGGCCTTTGAAAAGTACAACGGTTCGTCATGTCCCGTTACTCATGCAACTGCTTATTTCCGGAAGATGTCGGTGCATACGGATGATCAAGGGCTCTTGGTTCATTTCTTCTAGGATAGCCTATCTGGGGCATCCCTTGAGTGGTACATGAAGTTAGAGAAAACTCATATGCGTTGCTGGAACGATCTTGCTCGGGATTTTGTCAAACATTATCAATACAATATGGATATGGCGCCTAATCGCACTCAGTTACAGAATTTGTCACAAGGACCAAAAGAATATTTCAAGGAATACACTCAGAAGTGGCATGAGTTGGCTACGAGGGTCCAACCTCCACTCATGGAACGAGAACTTGTTGATTTGTTTATGAGTACCCTGCAAGGGCCGTTTTATGATCACGTGATAGGGAGTGCTTCAGTAGGATTTGTGGATTTGGTTATGGCTGGTGAAAGAATTGAGGTGGGTTTGAAATTAGGGAAGGTTCAAATCAGTGGTTCTAGTGGTTCATCAGGGGGTGGTAGGAAACCATTCCATACTTACCCTAAGAATAGGGAAGGCGACATAAGTGCGGTTTATTCTCATGGAGGAAGAGGAGATGATCGTCAACACCAACACATCAATGTTGTGTTTATTCCTGTTAATGCTCCTCCACAGCAGAGACAGAACCCGGTACCCCAATAACAAAGACAGCAAGATGATCCTCATCAATATAATAATCAACAACAAAGACAGTTGAGGAAATTCGACCCCTTACCAGTATCTCCTACTGAAGCACTCCACCATTTACTTGATTTGAAGTTTATTAGCTTGAGAAATATGCCACTGCCCCCTGGAATACTTCCTCCTAACTATGATGCTAACGCAAGATGTGAATTCCATTTTTGCGGAATTGGTCATTCAACAGACAACTGTTTTGCGTTGAAATGCAGAATACAAGACTTGTTGGATGCCAAGGCAATTGAGTTTACTCCAGTAAATGGTCTGAATGCTACCCAGAACCCAATGCCTATGAATGGAGGGGTTGTTGTTAATACGATTGATGATAGTGGAGAAATTCTGAATTTAGTTATGGATGTAAAACAAGTAACTACTCGATTGTGGTATGTTAAGAGGTATTTTCTTGACAATTCTATTTTTCTGGGTTGTGCTTCAGACTGTGCCAAGTGTAGAGAGCAACCAAAGGGATGCGATTCCAAGCCATGATGGATGAGGGTTCTCTATAATTTGATAGAAAGCCAAGTTACTGAATGGTTACTAAAGAAGACATTGTTGTGGTATCTATTCCTTACACCCCTGCGCGCATTCCAGCTAAGGTGCCTCCTTTGATGATTACGGTACCTGGTCCCATGTTGTATACTAGTGAGAAAGCCATCCCATGGAATTATGGTGCTGATATTTATTACCATGGGGTGAAGCAAGAGGCAAGTCTTGGTCCTTCCAAGAAAAAATGTACTGAAGACAATAAAGGCGATGTTCATAATTTCTCTGGCGTAGGTCGAATGACTAGAAGCAGGAGAGTGTTTAGTCCTTCAAATGTACAAGATATGGCAGATGCCTCTATGAGAGAAAAAGGAAAACAACAGGTAACGATTGGTAATCCAAGAGTTACACCATCCAATGTGACTCAGCCAGATCTAATGCCAGAAACTTCCTCATTTCCTGATGAAGTTGAGGAGTTGATGTGAATTATCAGGAAGAGTGATTATAGCATAATTGATCATCTAAGCCATACCCCTTCTAAGATGTCTATCTTGTCTTTGTTGATTTATTCATAACCTCACAGAAATGATTTGATGAATTTGTTGAAGAATGCATTCGTGCCACATGAAATAACAGTCAATCAGTTCGAGAATGTTTGTGCTAATATATTTGTTGGGAACGGTCAGGGCTTCACAGATTTTGATCTTCCTCCGGAAGGGCGAGACCATAACAAAGCATTACATATTTCTATGGAGTGCAGGGGCACTACTCTATCCCGAATTTTTGTGGATACAGGGTCATCTTTGAACGTACTACCCAAGTCAACATTGATGAAAATTGATTATTCCGGCCTGGAGTTACGTCCTAGAAACTTGATGGAAAAAGCCTTTGATGGTTCTCGAAGAGAAGTATTTAGGGAGGTGGAATTACCTATCATGGTGGGTCCTCGCACTTCCAATGCTACTTTCTTCGTGATGGACATACAACCAACGTATTATTGTTTGTTGGGGCGACCGTGGATTCACAAGGCAGGGGCAGTCACCTCTACTCTTCACCAAAAGCTAAAGTATCCTATAGAGGGAAAAGTGATCATTGTATGCGGCGAGGAAGAGTATATTGTGAGTCATTAGACATCATTCTGCTATGTTGAGGTGGAAGGTGAAATACATGGACTCCTTTTCAAGAGTTTGAGTCAGTCCATGCGGTTAATTTTCCCCCTCCAGAACAGGAAAAGAAACTGGAAACTATTATGTATTCTCTCAGGGATGCTAAAGCAGTAGTAGAGAATGCAACCCTGAAGGTTGGGGTCGAGTGTTGGATGTTACCCCAAAATTCAACAAATTCGGTCTTTGTTTTATCCCGGGTCAGCAAAGTGCAACTTCCAGAGCTTCTGGTTTATCTACTCCTGTGAAATTCTCCCGTCCTAGTGCTACTCAAGAAGGATGCACCAATGCAGTTGGTGACGATAGGGTTGATGGATACAATATTGAAGATTGGATCCGTCCAAGCATTACAGGACAAGCACTCAACAATTGGACTTCTGTAGACGTTATCCAAGTCTCAAGCGCTGAGGAGTAATTTTCTTATTTTCTTTTGTTATCGTGACATAATTCATGTGCTCTGCCCAAGGCGTAATGGATCATTTGTGTAGGGCCACCATGTTTATTTTCAAAAGTTTGTCATAAATAAAGGACGTTTTTGCATTCAAAAATTTTATTTCATTCTTTTCTTTTTATTTCTCTTTAAATGGCAATGTTCCCCTTTTCACACACCGCCACTAAAACACCCAAAATATCATTTATGCAGATGCACTTCCACCACAGATTATATTGATAACGACTCTGCTATCGCTCACTATGACTTTGACAATCCGATTTATCAAGTTGGGGAGGAGGCATATGAGGATTGTGATCTTCCCGAGGAATTAGCAAGGTTGTTAAAACAAGAAGAAAATGTTATCCAGCCGAACCAAGAATCAATTGAGGTGGTGAACATTGGTACAAAAGAGGTAAAAAGAGAGGTCCAGATAGGGGCAGATCTCGAGGAAAGTATGAAAGTCAGATTGATTGAGCTACTCCGTGAGTATTCTGATATCTTCGCTTGGTCTTATGAAGACATGCCAGGTTTAGATATAGATATTGTGGTGCATCAATTACCGCTCAAAGAAGGTTGCTCCCCTGTCAAGAAAAATCTCCTAAGAACTCATCCTGAGATGTCCAAGAATATTAAAGAAGAAGTTCAGAAACAGTTAGATGCGAATTTCTTAAAAGTCATCAATTATCCGTCATGGATTGCAAATATTGTGCATGTGCCTAAGAAAGACGGTAAGGTCAGGATATGCATGGATTATAGGGATTTAAACAGAGCTAGCCTTAAGGATGATTCTCCTCTTCCTCATATTGATGTGTTGTTCGATAATACTGCTCACTCTAAAGTGTTTTCCTTCATGGACAACTTTTTGGGTTACATTCAGATTAAAATGGCTCCGGAGGATATGGAAAAGATAACATTTATCATGCCTTGGGGAACCTTTTGCTATAAGGTGATGTCGTTCGGTTTGAAAAATGCTGGGGAAACGTATCAGCGTGCCATGGTTACTCTCTTTCATGATATGATTCACAAGGAGATTGAGGTATATGTGGACGACATGATTGCTAATTCTGACACGAAAGAGGAGCATCTGGAGAAGTTGTTTGAGAGACTAAGGCAAATCTTGTTGAGGCTGAATCCAAAGAAATGCACCTTCGGGTTGAGGTCCGACATGTTGTTGGTATTTATTGTAAGTGAAAAAGGCATCGAGGTTGACCCAGCTAAACTGAAGCGATACAGGAAATGCCCGAACCAAAAACAGAGAAGGAAGTATGTGGTTTCTTGGGGAGGTTAAACTACATTTCTAGATTTATTTCTCATCTCACAGCCACATGTGAACCTTTGTTCAGATTGTTAAAGAAAAATCAGACAGTAAGGTGGAATGAAGATTTTCAGAAGGCGTTTGACAAAATAAAGGAGTATCTGCAGGAACCCCCAATACTCATGCCGCCGGTGGAAGGAAAGCCGATAATCATGTATTTAACTATGTTAGAAAACTCTATGAGTTGTGTCCTTGGTCAGCATGACGAGATGGGGAAGAAAGAGCAAGCCATTTATTATTTGAGCAAGAAGTTTACGGAGTGCGATTCAAGGTACTCATTGCTGGAAAAGACTTGTTGCGCACTTGCCTGGGCTGCCAGACGCTTAAGACAATACATGTTAACTCACACCACCTACTTGATATCCAAAATGGATCCAATCAAGTACATTTTTGAGAAGCCGACACTTACAGGCAGGGTAGCCCGTTGGCAGATGATACTCACTAAATATGATATCTAACAAACTATGCAAAAGCTGATCAAAGGTAGTTATTGTACCCCAAAATTTGCCCTCCCATTTTTCATTCAAGATACTATCGTAGGGTTTCTCGAATACTCAATTTGGCTCAGAAGTTGATCAGAAATATTCTCTTCCTAGGCAGTAAGTCAACAATTATGGTTTGGTATTTCTCAAAGAAAATTTGTTCTTCAAGGTTTCAAATGGTCTTCATAGATCTTCATGTATTCTCAATGATGCTCGATCCAAGTTTCAAGCTTCACATCACAAGTTTGCTCAGTCAATGGTTTAGATGACTAAAAATAAACTGCAAGAGTCTACCTTTTCAAGATCAAGTTTAAACGATTGTAACTTCTCCATTATTTGATATTTTTGAGCGTTTTTTTGCGTATCACTCTCCTTGACATCATTCCCAGTTTCTCTTCACAAGTCAAGAGCTGGTTACGTGCGAAAGATCATTAGAAAAATTCGAATACTTTAGAGGTCATTTTGCAAATTTGACCTAATCACAAGAAACTCTTGTCTAATTTTTTAGGCTCATAACTTCTTCAATTTCAAATGTTCCGAAGCGATTCTTTTTGCGAAGTATCACAAATAACATTGTCTATGAGATTGCTTCAACGGTCAAAGTGAAAATGCGATTGGAAGACCATGAAATTTATTGAAATTTTATAGGAATTTCTTGACTTTAGAATGTTATTAATCTCTAGATGTTGATCATTATGTTGAGATAACTCATTGAAACAAGAGTTTGAGTTTGAAGTTTCATGGATAACTTGTCATTTGTACTTCAAATTGTTTGTGTTTGAACGATAACGATCATTGGATCAATATGCTTATGGCGCAAGTTTTATATATTCGAAAAAAAATTCATTCATGAGAATTGTTTCGAATTCAAGGAAAGACATTCGTCAACTTCATTCATCTTCATTCAAATTTCCAATCTTTCTTTCAAATCAATCACAAGGGCAACATCAATTCCTATTCCATTCAAAAATTGGATTCAAACTTCAAAGATACAAGTTTATCAATGCCAATCCAAGGAAATTCAAGAGTATTCAAGGCATGTATCATTGTCCATTCATCATTCTAAGGTCCACTACCATTCAATTTCATTCATTTTCATTCAAGCTTCAAGGATAAAAGTTATATAGATTTCAATTCTAAAGCTTTGAATAATTTTATTATTCAAGTGTATAAAAATACAAATCCAATTCATTTTTTTTCTTCTTCCAAGTATCAAATTACAAATCACAAAAATTACACAAGTGTACATAATTATAAAAAATCAAATCCTAAATCCTAAAGCTACTAAGATTAAAAATTTGCTTCATGCAAAACTATTGCCCAATATCATGTTGTTGTTGCCCTGCATAAGTCAACCCTCTTGTTTTCCAAACCTTGCTGCCCATAACAGTCTGTAATGCTGCACAATAACCTGTCAAAACAGTCCAAAAAACACATCAAAACAGGAAACACCAAAACTGCAACCAAAAAGAAATGAAGCAGTGCTTCAAAATTGTTCAAATTCATCTCATTTTCCCTCTCAATTAAATCTCTCATTCTCCTATAAAAAGGCAATATAGTAAAGGGGAGGGCAAGAGGAGATATCACATAAAAGAAATACATAAAAAAACACCTCGAAATCTTTGTTCAATAACCATAGAAAATCCCCCAAAAAAATATGTTTCAGCCTTCTTCCACCTCAATCCAAAGCCTATGTGCCATTAAACAAAACACCCTTTAAGCTACCTGCAAAACAGAAAACCAAAAAAAAAAATATCAAGAACTTTATTTCCATGCTTTGTCAATTAATTTACTTCATGGATTATTGTGGTTTTAATTAGTTGCTCGATTCGATTTGGTTGTATTGATTGCCTATTTGGACTTTTAATCGCATTGATCCATCCCCATTTGTGAATTTGTACCCCTATTCCTGAAAGCTCTGTAATAGCCTAGAATTTTAATTTCCGCAATTTACTATTTTCCTTATACTGTATAATAATTAGGCGTGTATGGCAAGATTTAAAATCAATCGCTAGATAACCTAATCAAAGATAAATTAACTTGAATCAAACACACTTTTCATACACGCACCTCTAGGGTAACCTCGCTTGTGGCCTCGGAAACACAGTCATGTCCCTCGAATATGGGACGCTTTAGCAAAGACCCTTCGATAAAAAAGATCGTAGTCCCTCGATGTCCCTCGATGTTGCCTTCGGTAAAATGATCTAGTCCCTTACGAAAAATTGCTAAAGCGTCTCACAAGTTGCCTTCTATGACTGCACGATTAACCTGCCCCTGTCCCTTCACATCCAACGATGGGGCTTCTTACCAAATAAATAGTAAGATAATAACATCTAAAGGAGGAGGAAAAGAACATTTAAGACCTTTTGAGTAGGTAGATTTTCTCCTAGTTGCTCGCTTGCTCACAACAAAACATTTTTTACACCAACACTTTCATCTTGAAACATTTTCAATAGACAAACACTTAGTACGTGTTCTTATAGAAATGAGAGCCATTACAAAGAAGACACCTTTTCAAAATCACTTTCAAAAACACATTCCACAAACACCTCTTTGAACTATTTTCGAAACAAACACTTTGTACGCGTTCTTATAGAAACGAGAACCATTACAAAGACATTTTCAAAATACTTTCAAAACCCACATCACAAGAACACTTTCAAACAAAATCAAGTGATCTAGCAAGCAACTAAGAGCCCATAGATAAACTACGGATGAAAAGGGTGCTAACACCTTCCCTTTTCATAATCTACCCCCCGAACTAAGAAAACATCTCTAAAGGTCTTTCCTGTTCTTTTCAGCCTTTCCTTATTGGATAAAAGAAAAGTCGGTGGTGACTCTTGCTATCCGCACAATTGCAATCAAACACAAAAACACCCAAGTCAGTTCTCCTACCGTGTTACAATAGTATATTAGCCGATCATCTTGCTCATCAGCCTATGGAAGATTATGAATCGGTGAAGTTTTACTTTCTAGATGAGGAAATAGTGTACATTCGCGATTGTAATGTACCAAGCCCAGATGAAGGACCCGAACCAGGATCACGTTGGACGCTTGTGTTCGACGGTGCCTCCAATGCCATGGGCAATAGCGTCAGAGCTGTTATTACTTCCCATGAAGGATTCTACATTCCTTTCACATCTTGTATTTGCTTCAATTGTACTAACAATATATCCGAATTTGAAGCTTGCATTTATGGCATTGAAGCAGCAATCGACCTGCAGATCAAATATTTGAAACTTTACGGGGATTCCAATCTTGTTATCAGCCAGATTAATGGAGATTGGGAGACTCGTCATTAGAACCTGATTCCCTATCGTGAGCATGTTATGAGGTTGGTTTCGTACTTCGAAGAGATCACGTTCGAACACATTTCCAAAGAAGAGAACAATCTAGCTGATGCACTGGAAACTTTTTCCTCCATGGTCAAAGTTAAGTGGGCTAACGAAGCACCTTCCATTACCATCAGAAGGTTGGATGAGCCAGCTTTTTGCTTTGAAGCCAATTTGGAATCATACGATAAACCTTGGTTTTATGATGTCAAAATATATCTTGAAACACAAGAATACCCTGAAGAGACGTTTGTCACAGATAAGAGGTTCTTTAGAAGATTTTCGGCCAAGTTATTTCTCAGTGGTGGTGTGTTGTATAAGAGGCATCATGATGGTTTACTGCTGAGATGCATTGACAAAAGAGAAGCAGCTAGAATCATTGAAGAGATACATGGGGGTGACTTCAAGACTCACTCCAGTGGGCATTACCATGGCCAAAATGATTTTGTGAGCTGGTTATTATTGGTCCACCATGGAGACTGACTATTATAATCATGCACAAATTTGCCATAAATGTCAAGTCTATGCTGATAAGGTACATGTGCCACTCGTACCACTGAATGTCTTGACTTCCCCTTGGTTGTTCGCGATGTGGGGAATTAATATGATTGGAAAGATCGAGCCAACAACATCCAACGGACATCGTTTCATCCTGGTTGCCATAGATTATTTCACTAAATGGGTCGAAGATGCGTCTTATGTCAATGTCACCAAGCAGGTGGTAACCCGGTTCATTAAGCACAATATTATCTGTCGCTACGGAGTGCCCAAAAAGATCATCACCGACAATGATGAAGGAGCTTTGTGAGTCTTTCAAAATCAAGCATCATAACTCTTCCCTGTACCAACCGAAGATGAACGAAGTTGTTGAAGCGGCCAATAAAAACATTAAGAAAATTGTACAGAAGATGGTTATAACCTATAAAGATTGGCATGAGATTATGCCTTTCTCTTTACATGGTTATCGTACCATTGTGCGTACTTCAACTGGGGCAACCCCATTTTCTCTAGTTTACGGCATGGAAGCAGTGTTTCCTGTAGAAGTCAAAATTCCTTCTCTTAGGATCATGAAGGATGTTGAGCTTTATGAAAGTGAGTGGGTACAGAATCGGCTGGATCAATTAGAACTCATCGATGAGAAGAGATTGACGGCTGTATGTCATGGTCAGGTATATCAACAAAGGATGAGGAAAGCTTTTGACAAGAGAGTACGGCCTCAGTGGTACAAGCCAGGTGACCTTGTGCTAAAAAAGGATAATTCTTCCCCAAGGGGATCCCAAAGGCAAGTGGGCCCCGACTTATGAAGGACCATTCGTGGTCAGAAAAGTTTTCTCTGGTGGAGCGATGATGCTCGCAACCATGGATGGAGAATACTTCCCTCTTTCTGTAAATGTTGACGTAGTTAAAAAATAATTTGCATAAAATAAAAAAATAGAACCCCGCTAAGTTGAAAACCTGAAAGGGCAGCTTAGGCAAAAAGAGGGTTTCCTGGTGAATCAAAAACCCAAAAGGGCGATTCAGGAAAAAGTTAGGGAATTAAAGCAAATGACCACACTCAGCATGACTTCCTTTGTTTCTCTCCTTCGGTCACCTGGCAGAGGTTTAGAGCCAATCTAAGACGGTTGTGTCAAAAGTAGAAAGACGAAGGCGTTAAAGTCATAAGAGTTATAGAAGAGACAGAACTTGATGGATAATCGTATTCTCATTGCCATTTGTAAACACTTGTTTATTTTGATTTTGCATTTAGCTACTCCCAAATGTAAATTCCTTTTTCACAGGCTGATTTCTCAAATCAATAAAAAATCCTCTCTTATATGTTCACATAAACTCCTTTTTACTGTTTTGTTTGAAAAAACGTCCAATATTTTGATAAACATGTGCATATGAAAATTGTTGGCCCTACATGAACATGATAATCTAAGTTATTGTTGCTTGAAATACAGACAATAAGTACAACTATCATGCTATGCAAGGGGCATGTTAATTTTATTCTTGTTGATACTCAGCTACTTTTCTTGTGGGTACTTTGCTAAGTTGTTTCTTGGCCCCGTATTGGTGGAAAAGGTCTATCTCTTCCCCTTTGAATGCTCATTTCTTTGGGGGGAAAAACATTCGTAACTTCTCTTCATAATGTAGAGGTCGTGGGTCAGAATACGGCCAGGATTGCAGTGCATCGTCCAGATTGACAAGTCTGGATGGAGACGACCCTCTTTCACGGTGGCATTTTTTTCTCTGCTGCATTTTCATGTGTATCTTGATTGACTGATTTAACATTGTCTGCATGCAGGAACTTGTTTGTTTTTGAATGTCAACCCTGATGCGCTGAATATGTTTTCCTTGAAGTGTTTTTTTTTTTTTTTACTTAAACCATTCATTATCACTTTTTAAATGATTTTCTGGCATTTTGATACCAACTGTGCCAACTCTTTTTCCTAGTCAAAAGATTGGAGGAAGTGCGATATCTCTGATTGTATGCTTTTGATTAGAACCTTGTTGATGATGTACAAGCATTATTTCAATCCCCAAACACCAGAGATATAAGGGAGATAGACCCTCGTTGACCCCTCTGAGCCTTCGAAGTAGAAATTTCTATTTTGCACGAAAGAAAACCCTTATTTTAACCCGGGGCAGGGTAAATGTTCAATTAATTTGATCAAGCATTCAAATTTTAGAAAGAGTGTCGCCTCTGAGGATCACCATAACTTATCCCTCACATTACAAGGTCAGGAAAAGATCAAAACCACGATGGTTATCTCCTCACAAAAATCTTGAGGTCGAGATCGAATCGATACAACAATGATTATCCCTCAACGACCAAGGAATGAGGCAGTCACTTTCCTCCAAAAAAAAAAGTTCTAAGACTTAGGGTCACACGACTTATTCGAAAGGAAAAGTATGAATAAGAAAGAAACAAAAAAAGGCCCGCTAAGTCGAAACTTGAAAACAAGTCGCTTAGGCAAAAGTTAGGGCATCCCGCTGAACTCCAAATTGAAATTCAAAAGAATTGGTCCAGGAAAAAGTTAGGAAAAGAAAAAGAGGAGGAACTTGAAAAGTCTGAAAGGCGGAAAAGGATTATCCAATAAAAATCCTCATCAAAAGAAAAGTCGTGTGATCGAACACCCAAAAAACCAAAAGTTAAAGTGACTGTCGTGTCAAGGAAACTGTTGAGATTCCTCAATCATTATAGCCTCTTTTGAGAGATGAGTACTCGCATCTAGTTAGCTGAACATAGGACTGGAGAACATAATGGAGAATGGGTGGGAACCAAATAATTTTAAGCCTTAAAAAAATATGATTTTTTTTTAAAACCGAGAACCAGGTCACGCTACAACCCTTAAAAATCCTAACTGAAACATGGGTTTAACTCGAAAGCATACTACAACAGGATAGTGCTTCCTAAACATGTGTTACATATATATGTTGGTATCTTATCGCCTGCATCATGTTTGTTTTAAAGAAGAAACGTTCTTGAAATTGTGTACTCCATCTAGTGATTCACTCACGACAGGGATGCAACATCTTTTTCATTCAAGGTTTTCAATTTCAAGGTTTACGTAATTGTCGCATCAGGGTTATCATTTCCATAATAAACATCCTTCTGCATACAAAACAATTGTTTGACATCAAAAAGAGGTTACACAATGAACATCCTTAAAGAGCTTAATATTGTCAGGAGGGGAAGATTTGGATTTTCTATTAGACAGAGGCCATTCATGTCATGAAAAGGATATTTCCCTATCCCCAATGAAGTTTTGTTTCCTAAGTAGAGTTTTGTTGCCCCGGAAATCTTTTTCAAGAGAAAGGCTTCGTTCTGAGACTCCAAGTTTGAAGATGTCGCATATCCCTAGTGGAGTTGTTTAAATGGGAACTCACATTCTGAAGAAGTTTCAATTCTCTAGAGGAGTTGCCAATTAGAGATTTATTATCCTGACCTCTCATTTCCCAGCTAATCTGTTGCTTGGGGCATCCTTATGTTAGGATCTTTCCTTATCCCCAGTAAAGTCGATGATGCCTGACTATCTGCATGATCCATCCAATGGTTGCATTCTAAAAGTTCAAAGATCTCCAAACAAAATGCTCTTCAATAGTGTTTTGTTTCCTCGATGAAGTCTTATTTCCTCAATAGAGCTTTGTTCCCCTGCAAAGGTTTTTACCCCTCATGTCTGGTTTGTTATCTTGGTGGCATCCTCAACATGGATGCACGTTATCTTTTCCAGAGATTACATTCTTTCCCTGATCTTCTCCCACAATGTCCAATAATCATTTGGCATCCCTCTCTAGAAGCTACAGTGTTGATCTGATCTTCTCTAGGAGTTTGCAATTTATTTTTTCAACTCCTCTCTGTGTTGGTAGCCCGTTTCTACCAGTTACTCATTTTTTACTCCCCGCAGAGTCTCATCTCCTAAATGGTTTTCTCTCCAGCGTTTCCTTGTATCTTCTCTTCTTCAACGGATTTTGCAATTTATTTTTGCAAAGCCTTGCCAAATCATGACTTCTTGGTCACTGGCTTCTCGATTGGCCATTCCCCAGTGAAACATTTAAACATGCATCATTGCATTGCATCTACCAAAATGCGTAGCATTTCCATTATATGGAGAATTACGCTGTAAATTTTTTTTTCAAACATGCATCAGAACATAAGCCATTATTGTTTCTGTTTCCCCCAATTAATTTTCTAAATACTTTAGATTATATCCCCAGCGAGGTCTTCATCCTCAGTATCTCAGTTTCACCCCATACAAATATCCTTTCGATGTTAATCATTTGATTAGTTGAGTGTCCACTCTTGATTATAGTTCAGTTTTGCCCTGACACAGTCTTCTCGGGTTTAGTCTTCACTACCCTTACTGGTTCATTCCAATGTCTATTTATGTACCTTTTAAATACCGGTTTCGCCCTGGTATTCACTTTCAGTAGATTTTTAGTTTTACGCCCTAATCCCCTCGCTTTGGGTCAAGCTCTGAGTTTCGTCTCCTCACCCGCGCATGAAATCCAGTTTCATCCTGGTACTCATCTAGTCTAGTTTCTCCTAACTAGTTATTGATTCGAGTTTCGCCTCGTTTTTGTTTTCATACCTTGGACCTTTTGACGGTGTTCGTTTACCAAGTGTAGTGTTTATGTTGCGTCCCTGGTTGAAATCGGTCTATTTTAATCCTTGGATTCTTCTATCAACTTTCGTCACTGTTTATCCATTAATCTGAGACCAGCAGGTGCTCTGAGAAACATGTGCTCTCATCACTTTGCTTAGGGTCGAGTTTCGATCTCGTCGCCTATGTATAAAATTTTGTTTCGTCCTGGGACTCATCTAGTTTAGTTTCGCCTAACTAGTTAATGAGTCGAGTTTTGTCTCATTTTTGTTTTCATACCTTGGACCCTTTGACGGTGTTCGTTTACCGAGTGCAGTGTTTGTGTTGCATCCCTGGTTGAAATCAGTCTCTTTTGATCCTTGGATTCTTCTATTAATTTTCGTCACTGTTTATCCATTGATCTGAGACCAGCAGGTGCTCTGAGAAATACGCACTCTCACCACTCTTGCTATGGGCCGAGTTTCGCCTCGTTACCCGTGCATGAAATCTAGTTTCGTCCTGGTACTCATCTAGTTTAGTTTCTCTAAACTAGTTTTTAGGTCGAGTTTCGTCTCGTTTTGGTTCCTCACTCCTGGGATTCTTTCAGTTCCTTCAAACAGTCTATCTTAGGTTGAGACTTGCAGGTGCTCCTAGAATCACGCACTCTAGCCACTCTGCCCCGCATACTTTTTCTTTTCCAGAGTCTAGTTTCGCCTATTCTCTGTGGTTTGAGTCTTATCTTATCCCTTTTTGAAACATAGTTTTGCCCTGGCACATTTATTTTGAAGTTTAGTTTCGTATACTCTTCTAAGTTTTAGCTATGTTTTATTAAAATCTATGTCACAACTTCATTCTAACGCGTGTCTTTGGAGGTCCAATGTTCATTGAAAACCTTGTTTGCTAAATCCAATTTCATTCGGTATCTTCTTAATCCTGCACTTGCTGGTTTTCTTTGTCTTTGGGGGATTATACTTTTTCTTCAAGAGTGTAAATTTGCGGGTTGTTTTGTATTCAATCATCTTCAACTCTGAATGCTCGAAAGTTGTCACTTTTCTCACTTATCATGTTAAAGATGATTGAATAGGGGCAGTTATTGCACCCCAAAATTTATCCTCTTAATTTAGGCTTATGTTTCATCATAAACATCATATTGCATTGCATTCATACATGGTGTAGGGATCAAGGTATTTTGGTTTATCAAGCCTCCCTCAAGCTTTGGAAGATTTATTGTATTGACAAGTTGCTCAAGGAGAGCCTTATTATCTAAACCTTTGGATCTTCCAAGCCCAAAGGTGTCACATATCTCAATATATCCCATCCACCTCATTGGATCATCAGAAGATTGAGTATTGTGTTGTTTATAAGGAGAATCACTTCCTTTTTTATTCATCAGTCATAATTAGGGTTTTGCCCAAGTTGGAATTATAGGGGTCTAAATGGGCCAAGTATTGAAGCACCATTCTTTTATCATCATTGGAATAAATTTTTTTCAAAAATCCTCTCTTGATTCCCAGAGGAATTAGGGGTTTGAAGCTTGACCAGTTATCTCCTAATGCAGAGTGCAAAATTGGGGTTGGAGTTTTAATCAGGAATTCTTTGGAATTTTGAGTGGAAACTCTTTCCATAGCCTCTATGTGTTTGTAATGTCACATGTTTAAATTTTTGGTTCACTAATTTTGAAGAAAAGTGGTTCAATTGAATCAAAAGGGAAAAACCGTGATTTTACTCAAAGTCAAAGTTGACCAAGTTGACTTTTGGTCAACATGAAGCATTTGACATGTATTTTCATGTGGTATGATCATTGATGATTTATTTTGATGAGAACTGCAAGTTTAAGAGGTTACTTAGGTTTGAAGTTATCTTGGTGATTGAAAATTTCACTAAGTGTCCTTGATTTTTGGCCTGACTTTGCAAGGGCATAACTTTCTCATTTTTAGGAGATTTTGGTGGTTCTTTTTTCCAATTGAAGTGGGGAAAAAAATCTACAAGGGCCCACAGAGGACAAAAAACACACTTCATACTCAAAATCGAAAGTTATGAGCCTTTGAAGTTTAGGGCAAGTTGGGCATTTGTTAAGGCACCTTGGGCGCCTGGCCAAGCAAGGCAAGGCATTTGGCCTAGGAAATTCATCAAACTGTTGGAAACGTACCTATATCTTTTGGTTCAAGGCATAATTCAAAAATGTGCCTCGCGCATTTTGAAGAGGACTATGAAAGCATCTCATTGAGCTTGGAATCCATCAATTTGATTTAAATTCGAAAGAGTTGTGGTTTGAGGAAGTTGGGTGCTGAAACTGGATTCGAGGGGGATCTCTCTAATTGACTTCAGCCTAGACCATTTGAGTTGGCT
The DNA here is from genome assembly GCA_948472305.1 of Vicia faba. Taxonomy (NCBI): domain Eukaryota; kingdom Viridiplantae; phylum Streptophyta; class Magnoliopsida; order Fabales; family Fabaceae; genus Vicia; species Vicia faba. Next base: position 421,657,706 of record OX451736.1, read on the forward strand.
TTGTGGGCTGGTCGAAGCCTCCTTGTGCTCCCGTTGGTTTTCTTCAGCTTGGACCATTCGAAGTGTGACTTTGTCGGCTGGTCGAAGCCTCATTTCTTTCTCTCTTCGATTTGAACTGATTGAAGTGTCATCTTTGTGGGCTGGTCGAAGCCTCATTCTTTTTTCTTCGTTTGGACATTCAAAGTGGGCTGGTTGAAGCTTCCTTTTGCCCTCTTTGTTTTCCCTCAATTTGGACATTCGAATTGATCTTGAAGGCTAGTCGAAGCCTCATTTTTTCTCCCTTCGATTTGAAATAATTGAAGTGTCTTCCTTGTGAGCTAGTCGAAGCTTCATTCTTCTTTCTTCAGTTTGGACCATTCTAAGTGGCTTTGAGGGCCGGTCGAAGAATCTTGTTTCCTACTTTGGTCTTCTTCAATATGGACCATTCGAAATGACCTTGGGCTAGTTGAAGTCTCATTTCTGCTCCCTTCGTTCTTTCTCATTTTTGTACCAGTCGAAGTGTTTTATTGAGCATACTAGCGTGCACGCAGTCTTGGGAAAGTTGGTTTGAGTTGCCCAGAAAACCTAAGCCTCATATCTTTCTCATCCCTCCATCATTTCTTTTGAACCTCAGCTTATTTCGAAGCTTAGAATATGTTCTTTAATTGGCTCAAGGAAAATTTGAGAACGCACGAGCCAAATTTTCTATGGCCTTATTTAGAAATCAACTGACTATTGGTGCACGCGTGGTTCATGCAAGTTGTAGGTTTTTTACATCCTTGGATTTTGACTATTGGTGCACGCGTAGATCATACAAGTTGCAGGTTTTTTTACATCCTTTGATTCTGACTATTGGTGCATGCGTGGGTCATGCAAGTTGCATGTTTTTTTACATCCTTCGATTCTGACTTTTGGTGCACGCGTGGGTCATACAAGTTATAGATTTTATACACCCTTTGACTATGTTTGGTTTCAAGGTGATATTGCACATGCTTAGCACGAACCACACACTTTGTTTCTTACTTCTTTTGGCCAAACAATCACACTTTCCTTGCCTCCCCATGCTTTCTGCATTTTTGCCAAAATTGGTAACTTTCATCACAAGCAAATAAGTCCCATGTGAAACCCTTGCCACCTCACCCCCTCATTCTTTTTTTGCCTCACTCATACAATTCATAGCTCATCCAAATGAAGCATAAAAATCCTAGTAAATAAACAAAACGCAAGCACATGATCACACCTTTCCATTTGCTTGTTTTGGCCAAATTGCCCCCAACGGTTTTCTATGAGTTATGACCCTATTTCCCTCACTCTGAGACTCTATATAAACACTACATTTCTCGTTCAAAAAAAAGGAAGGAAGAGGAGAAAGAAGCAAGAGTCAGAATCGAAGGAAGTCCCCATTTAAACTTCTCATTTCTTTTTCTCTGCAAGTTCAATCGAACAGCTGATTTGACTTTCTCCAGTCTTCATTTCTTCACTCAAACACCTTAATTGGAACACAAGGAAGCTGTCCAGAAGGATTTATTGTTAGACCTCAGAGGCACTAAGTGAATTTACTTTTCACTTTTGTAGGTATGCTCACTGAATCTGAACCTTAATTTGGGCATGAATGGAAGTGTTTTAAGTTGTGCATTGCGCTTATAAATGGCCAATCATTAGGATTGATGTATATTTGAGCTTTGATTCAAGCAGATTTGGTGAAATCATGCTTCTGTTTTTGATGTTTGCAGTGTGTTTTTTTCCAGTTTTTTAGATTTGATTTCTCGATCTATGCTTGATCTCTAAGTTTGATTCGAATTGCATGTTGTAGTATGATATGTTAGGTTTAATTTGAGCTTAATTTCATGGATTTTGGTTGAGAATTGTGTTTGTTTGATGGATCTGAAATGAGCATGTTGGAACTGATAGAAATGCGTTTTTGCTTGGGCTGGAGGTTGAAGATAAAGCGTGGCACCTTATGATTGGTCTATTTGGATTTCACATTTATTTGAATTTTGCTTTATAACTGGATCTTTCCTGATTTTATTTCTTGATCAAGATTTGATGAAAAAATCTGAAAAAATTCATGGAACCTAAAAATAATATTTCTGACCTACTTCATTTTTTTCATAATTTTTGAAAATGTTTTTATTGGTTTTAAAATTCGTGTGATTAATCAATGATTTATTTGTCATTTGATTTTATTTTGACATCTCCTTTGGTTCAAAAATTCCACAAAAAATCATATAAGGTTATTTTCAATTCTAATATTTTAATATAATTTTGGTTGAATATTTTTCTGAATTTTGTTTAGAATTTTTCTTTAAAATGTGAATATTTGGTTAATTGTTTAATAGTTTAAATTTTGATTTTATTTCTGACTTTTCCTTAATGAAAAAAATTGAAAAAAAATAAGTTTTCAGATCTATGGAGTTTTCTCTATTTGTGTATGATTTTGTTTTGAATTATTTAGGATTGGAACTTGATTAATTAATAATTGAATTTAATTTCTAAATAATTAGGGTTTAGATGATCCCCTTGTTTGATTTGATTCTAAAAACCAATTTCCCTTAAGTTTCAATTGAGGTCAGCCCTTGTTTGAAGTTCATAGATGGATTGAGGATCTCAAAAACATTTTTATTGAATTAATTGATGAGGTTTGGTATTTTCTATTGAATTATTTTGAAAACTTGTCTAGTTTGGTAATTTGGCCAACTAGTTTTGAACTTTGGGCCTCATTTGATCCCCTCCTAAACTATTCATGAACTTAAGACTTGCTTTATGACTTCTACGCACTTCAAATATGCTAAGATTTTTTTGTGTGAATTATTGATCCTTGTTTCTACTTTTGATGTATTTTTTAAAGTGAAGGTGATCAATTGAGTTTGCATTCTTTGTTGCAACTTGTTTAGTGGCCAATGAACTTATGTGAGGCCTGTAATTTAGGCACATGTAATTTTGAAACTTGAGCTTTTAACTTGAGTTTGAGGTCATCAAGTGGCCAATGATAATATGTAGAGAAATGATACTTCAGTAATAGTTTCATAAGATTTGAGAATAATTGATCTCTAGTTCTATAACCAATTTCATTCATGTATGAATTTGATATTCTTATCTTTTCTCATCCTGAATCTTTGAGGTATATTGAATGCACTTGTGCAACATGTATTAGGATCAACATTCTAAACTTTTGATTATATCCTCATAGTATGTTAGAAGCTTTATTTCAAGTTCTTGAATGGTTTAAAGCCTTCTAACTTTGCCTTTGTTTGCATCCCTTTCATTGTTAATTTGAGATCTAAGCTTTGTGATGCATTTTGTGAAATCCCCCTTCTATTGTGCTTGTGAATCATGATGAAATAAATGAGTATGATTGAGTAGTGGTTGCTACTGACTTCCAAGGTCTTAGAATGTATTCTTCTCAAGCTCCTATGATCCTTGATTGATATTTACTTGTCAATTCAACATGGTGATAAAAAGGAGCAAAAATTCTTTAGCTTTAACATAGTTGTTGCCTATGCCTACTTGGTATTTCCCATATCTAATGCTTTGATATTTGCTACTATGTTCTTTCCATTGCCTTGTTATGTCATCATACATCCCTAATCTAATTCACCATTTCTTCTTGAGATCACTAATTTGTCTGTTGAATGTGCGAGGTACTCTGAGAAAGTTGTCCATTTTGACTTAATGCGGTAGTGTTCCACTTTATTTGTGGAACACAATTGGCTATGCTTGCACAATTCTTGTGCTTTGTATATTTGATATTCCTTGCAGGATATATGTGTGATTGTGACTGCTATGCACCACTTGTGGGACATTTTCATATTTGAAGCTTAAATGCTCATATTCAATGGAGTGATTTCTGACTTGATTTGTTTGTTGATGCTAGCTTGCTTGAAGTTCTCTGGGTTTCTTTCTCTCATTTAGTTACTACAGACAGTTATCCATTTGGTATTGCACTACTACCCTTTTATCTCTGCCATTTACTGCTTTCTAGAGATCCTGATAAGTATGGTTCTTATCGCTTTCCTTTCCATGTCAAGTAGTAATAGAGATGTATGACACGGACTTTCGTTGCCGATATGTGTCAGGAGTCCCTCTAGTTTATTTAAAGACCTGTTTAAGGAAATTCTGTCGGTGTTCTAATTGTGATTGTTTAAACCCTACCTTCGGAGTCGGTATTATGCATATGTGTTTATATTTGTTCCCGCATTATATTACAGATAATAAGTCCTCAAAAGGAGGCTAGAGGGGAAGGGTCCATAATTGACCCCTGCACATTCTAGTCCGTGTCATCCTTAGCTCACGTGGTACGTCGATGCTTTAGAGTCGTGTAAATCATATGTATCGAGTCCGCCAAGTGGATAAGGGTTTTTTGATCAAACCCCCACGCTTTGTCAGGAGTTTGCATTGGCCAATGCTGACACTCCATGATCGTTCATATTGTCTTTTGTCATCTACCTCGATCTTCTATATCTTGGTTAGGTGCGCAGTCGCTATGAACATCACATTTATCTTTTTTCATCTGTCTCCCGCTTGTTTGCTTCGGGTGATCTGCTCCCCTTAGCTAAAGCATTTCTCTTCATATCCCCCATCCCCTGAGTCATTATACCCTGATTGTGTGCTTTTTCTAAAGCACTTATTTGTTTACTCGTTTGGTATTTACCATGCTCCCTTAGGATTGCTCGTGTAGGGTTAGTCCTCGATCTAGACACTAGGATAAGTATCCAGGCATGCTAACATAGGGTAGGAATTCCCCTTTTCATCCTCAAACTTAGGATCAATCATTGTATGATATTATTAGGGATAGTGTTAGGATAGTCTCCCTTAGTTGTTTTGTTTCTTTTTTCCTTTCTTTGCATTCTTGCATCTTAAAACTAAAACTTCTTCTTGGCAAATCATGAAATATCTCTAATGAACTTAAACCCTTATTTAAGGTAAAAAATACAAACCAATCTTAATTTCTTGTGCGCCTTTCTGTTTTATTTTAAACTTTGTCAGATTGATGTTTCGCCATCTTTGTCATGATACCCTATTATCTTTTAGTCGATGTTTCGCCATCGCATATTTGTTTGAAGCCGATGTTTCTCCATCGCACATGTTTGTTATCCTACCTTGATTCTCAATATCATTGTTAGGTGTGTTGTTTTGTTCTCTAGTTTATTGATGTTTCACATCTTTGGCATGTTATCTTCCTATCTCTTAGCCGATGTCTCGCCATCGCACATTCTTTTAGCCAGTGTTTCTCCATCACACATGTTTGTTATCCTACCTTGATTCTCAATATCATTGTTAGCTGTGATGTTTTATTCTCTGGTTTATGATGTTTTGCCATCTTTTCCATGTTATCTTCCTATCTCTTAGCCGATGTTTCACCATCGCACATTCTTTTAGCCGGTGTTTCGCCATCGCACATGTTTGTTATCCTACCTTGATTCTTAATATCATTGTTAGGTGTGATGTTTTGTTCTCTGGTTTATTGATTTTTCTCCATCTTTGCCAAGTTATCTTCCTATCTCTTAGTCGATGTTTCGCCATCGCACATTCTTTTAGTCGATGTTTCGCCATCGCACATGTTTGTTATCCTACTTTTTTTCTCAATATCATTGTTAGGTGTGATGTTTTATCATCTGGTTTATTGATGTTTCGCCATCTTTGCCATGTTATCTTTCTATCTTTTGGCAGATGTTTCGCCATTGCACATTCTTTTAGCCGGTGTTTCGCCATCGCACATGTTTGTTATCCTACTTTGATTTTAAATATCATTGTTAGTTGTAATGTTTCATCATCTTGTCTGATATGTTGCTATCATCCTGGCGTTTTACCGCCTTATCTGAGTTTATGTTGCCATGCGATGTCTTGTCATCTCTTTTTGATATTCTATCATCATTGTTGACATTTTGTTGTTTTATCTGATGTTTTGCCATTTTGTCTGTTGCTTTTATTTCCTTAACTAAAAAAACACAAACTAACCAAAATATATGAGCCGAACTACGGCTTCTCTGATTCCTTAAAAGGGATACGTAGGCATTGTGGTAAGGCCCAGGCGAGCACAACTTTTATTTTCCCTACATACTTTTCTCCTTTCTTTTGCATGCATTCCCTGTACAACTTAGATATAGATTTACACACCCTTAGATTAGAACAAACAAGAGTGGTTACCATAGAGTACTACGTGCATGTGGGGTGCTAATACCTTCCCTTCGCGTAATAGACTCCCTTACCCGATCTCTCAGTCGCAAGACCCTGATTTCACCCTCTTCGGGTTTTCTCGATGTTTACCTTTCCCTTTCGGTGGGATAAAAGACGTTCGATGGCGACTTCATTGATTTTATTATTAGATGACAGTTCAGACGGTTGTTTCACTAATGGTAGTGTTGTACCCCAAAATTTTCCCTCTCACTTATCAAGAATTTGCTTACAAAATCTCCTATGGCTTAAGACTGCACTAGGGTTGATCAGCTCAAGACCCTCTTTATGCACTGATGACCCAAAACTAGGGTTTGAGTTTGCACAAAGATGTTTGAACTTTATATGCCCCATATGATTTTCATGGATCATTAGGGATCCCCAAGATTACACATGTCAAGCTTCAAGCCTTGAATCACGTTTTTTATCAGTCAATTGAGCAGTTGACCTAAAATTCAGTTGTAATGGGGAAAAAGTTAACCATAGCCAATGTATAGTCAAACTTCATAATTATTGATCCACATCAACATTTTAAACTCATATGTATCATTTTATCAAGTTTGGACCATAACTCCTCAAGAAATTTGATCAAATCTCTAAAAGAGCAAAATGGTCAAAATTAGGGTTTTGACTGAGAAAGGGCAATTTTTGATTTTTGACCTAGAAAATGGTCAATTGGGTTAAGGAATGATCTCAAGAGTCAAATTGCATCATTTTTACCTAATGACATGGTTCAAAACATTACAAGTCCACTGGATTGACAAATGAAATTTTCAATCAACTGATCAAAAGTCAACTGTATACTGAAAAGTCAAACTTTGACTTTTTGGTCAAATTCAAGTGCCAAAGATCATAATTCATCAAAACATGTCAAAATATGAAACTTATTCATCAAGAAATCAAAAAGTCAAGATTTCATTTTGAAAAGTCAAAATTTCTAAACTTAGAAATTTTTCTAAGTGTTGGAAATTTCAGGTTTTTTCATAACTTTGAACATAATTTTCACCTCTGATCACACTCCATCCACAAAGTCAGAAGCAAGCTTGTTTAAAGCATAACCACTCTATCTTAGCAAGTACACAAGGATTTGAAACTTGAATTTCTCAAAAATCACATGTTATGCATAAACTTGTGATTTTGAATCCTGATCAACAAGAGGTCTCCAAACTTGTTGCTTATAAATAGAGTCACTATTTTTAAGATAAAGGACGAGTTTTAACACCCTAAAACACTCCCAAATTCCCTCTATCCAGTAATTGCACAAAAAAAACTCCATTGATACATAATTCTGACTTTAAACTTGTATCTCTCATTTCCCTCGTGCGTTTTCCCTCAAATTCATTCCTAAAGCTTCCTTACATCAAATACAACTCATCCTCATCCTTATTCCAGAACTGTAACACCATTTACCATAACCTCCATAATCAAAAAACAGAGTCTGCAACTTGACTTCTCCAGGCCATTTCAGCCACTCTCAACTAAAGCAAACCATTGCATTAGCTTCCTAGGGACTTGAGGAAGCTAGCTTGATCATCACCACTGCCAGAAACAAGCTCAAACTCAAAACATGATTTCCAGTTTTGAGGTAAGTTTTCTCAACTTGGAACTCTTCATACAGGCATTATCAATAGTTTATTTGTGAACAAAACATGTAGATATTATTGCCCTGAAGCTAACCATGTCCATAGTTTCCATTAATTTTTCTTGAGCTTAGAGAATTTTGAAACTGAAATTTCTGAGATTTTTAGGGTTCAGATTAGCGCCATTAAAATCCATGCTTATCTTTGATCTATAGTTTTAATGATTTACATTTCTGAAACCGTGAGAAAATTTGCTACAAGTTTCATGTTTACAGTTTTCATTTTTGATGAGAAATGAGCAAGTTACAGTTGGTCAGGCTGGAGGTTGAAGATGAAGTCTTCAGGGCACGTTTTGCCTTGTATATTTATTATTTTGCTTATGTTAACAGATGTATAGCCACCCCAGTGGTAGAAGCGCGCGCCCGTAACCTTTGGGACCTGGGTTCGAGCCCCAGTGGTACCCTTTTGCATTTTTACATGTTTTACAATTCTGACTTTTTTTTGTTTGCAGGGCGCTGGGCCTCTTTGGGCCTGGCTTATTTTTTATTTTTCCTAGCTAACCCCCTGTTTCCTTTATACGCCCCTGGCCCAATTTATTTTATTTTCTTTTTTATTATTTCATTAATTTTCTTAAATATTTTTCTAAATATTAAAAATCATAAAAAATACAAAAAAAAATGATAGATTTATATTTTGGCTTATTTTATTTTATTTTTCTCACAAAATATTTTTTATTTAACTATACATTATTTATTTTTATTAACTAATCTTCTAAATTAAATTAAAACTAGGTTAATATTTACTTTCTCTTTACACCCATTAAAATATATTATTTTAATATAAAAAGGACCAAAAATATTTTATAATGCTATAAATATTTTCAAGACATAAAAAATACTAAAAAATACTTTTCTTAAACTTATTTTCTTTTGATTAATAGAACTAGGGTTTTATTCAAAATCTTTTCTTAAACAAATTCTTTTTTTATTAATTATTTTTCTTTAAATTAATTATATTAAGACAAAAAATCCTTTCTCATAAAAAAAATCAAACGTATATCTACTTACTTCACATTTTTCATTTTTGTACATTTATTCATTTTGTACATTATATCCATTTAATTCCTGGTACATTAATACCCATTCAATTTGGTTGTAATAGATGAAGTAGGTTTACATTCTTCCAATCCCCATTCTTGTAATAGCGTAGTAACTTTAAAATTCCGAAATTTATCGCTTTTATATACAGATGCTAGTAATTAGGGTTTATATGGAAAGACTAAAATCAACACTTAGAAAACCCTAATTCAAGACAAAAACAAGTATGAAAATGATACACTTGCACACAAGCACCCCTAGGGTTATCCTACTTGGTTTCCTTATACAAAATAACCATATTACGCATGTAAGGTATCTTAGCAAAAACAAGCAAATACAAGATCATAGTCCCTCGATGACGCTATCTAAGTTGCCTTACAAATAATCTTAGTCCCTCAAAAATAATGCTAAGATACCTTGTAACATTGCTAATCATGGTTATAAGATGACCCACGCCCGTCCCGTTTACATCCAAAGATAGGGTTGCTTACCAAATCAATGGTAAGACAACAATGTCAAAGGAAAATAAAATGAACAAGAAAGACTTTTGGGTAGATAGAATTCTCCTAATTACTTGCTCAACTTAAAAACAAACATCCTTGCTATTTTCAAAACAATCACCTACACTTTTCAAACATCTTACAAACTTGAGAACATTTTCAAAAGATCAACATCTTTGTATACATTCTTACAAACAAGAATCATTACAAAGATTGCCTAAACAATGGCCTCTTTACAAAATAGTTTCAAAAACCACACAAAGCACAATTTAAAATAAAAGCAAGTGATCTAGCAAGTAACTAAGAGCCCATGGAAAACCATGGATGAAAAGGGTGCTAATACCTTCCATTTTCATAATCTACACCCCGAACTCAATAAATAATCTCAAAGGTCTTTCCTGTGCTTTTTCACCTTTCCTTTTGGATAAAAGAAAAGTCAGTGGCGACTCTTTCTAACCGCAACATTTGCGATCAAACGCAAAACCTTCAAGTCAGTTCTCCCACCGTATCACAGAACTGGCGACTCTGCTGGGGAGAATTCTAAAAGTGGGGTTACCTTAGGGCTAGATCACATTTAATTGCCTTCATTGTTTGACTTATATGCTTTACATTATGGTTTTTTGTTTGGGTTTGAATCCTCTACCCGGATTTGGGATACATTATAGGTAAGTAGCAATATATTGTGGAAACTGTGCGGGGTATACCGACATGGTCTAAGCAATAGCTACGTTAGTGCGACATATTTGTGGGTACCGGTAGCCTTTAAGTTAATCAAAGAGAATACGGGGCCGCTGAGTGATGTCATGAAGCACTAATGAACTTCTAGAACCTTTACTTGACCAACTTGGCCTTTAGGATGTAGTGAGATGACCGGCTTTGATGCAGTCCGAAGTTGGTAGATACTCGATACTACACTCATTAAGGTTTGGTTTCTTGGGATATTTCGGTCGCCATTAAAGAGTCTTGTGCTGAAACAATGACCAAGGAAAAAAACCAGTGATATTGAGCTCCTTAGAACCCGGTTACTATTACTAGGACAAGTTTGAACCAACTAAACTTTAAAAGGGTAGTTACCTATGAGACTCCATGCAAGCCTAAACCTAAGGACTTGTTTGCTTTGTTTGTATATACATACTTGTACATAAAATCATGAACATCATAACATCATACACATTCACTAACCATTTCAAGGATTTTTGGATTCATCTTTGTCTTTGTTTTGTAGGATATGGATTCTCTTCGCAGGAAAACTATTCAAGTCAACCTTGTAAGGATCCCTCCACAACTTAAAGAACTAGCTTCAAGGATTCCTGAAAACTCTCCATTCACCAAGAGGCATGGTCGCCTACTCAACTTGGTCACCTCCAACACAGATGAGGACATGATGAAGGTGCTCTTTCAGTTCTTTGACCCTTTACCCCATTGCTTCACATTTCCCGACTATCAACTTGTGCCTACTTTGGAAGAATTCTCCCGACTCTTGAGGATTCCCATTCTCAACCAACTACCTTTCAACAGTACGGAAAGATACCCAAATCCAGAAGAGATTGCTCAAGCTCTACACTTGCACTCATATGATATCACAACTCATTGGGAAACAAGGAGTGGTGTCAAAGGTTTCCTAGCAAAGTTCTTGTTTGAGAAAGCCAAAAACTGTTGGAACTCCTTGGATTTGCAAGACTTTGAAGAAATTGTGGCTCTTCTCATCTATGGGATGTTTTTGTTTCCAAATCTTGACCAACTCATAGATGTAAACGCCGTCAAAATCTTCATATCCCGCAACCCGGTGCCTGCATTTCTAGGGGATATCCTACACTCTTTTCACACTCGCACAATGAGGAAAAGAGGTGTCCTTATATGTTGCACTCCTCTCTTGTCAAGATGGTTTATTTCGCATCTTCCCCAATCTTTATTAAAGAACGAGCAAGGTTCAAGGTGGTCACAAAGGTTGATGACGCTCAAACATTCAGACATTCATTGGTGCTCTCGATCCATAGAGAATGTTACTATTGTCGACTGTTGTGGAGAATTTCCTAATGTCCCTTTACTTGGAATTAGGGGAGGTATCACCTACAACCCCTGCTTAGCCTTAAGACAGTTTGGTTACGCCTGAAGGGATGGCCCGCACGAGATGCTGATTCAAGGTTTGGTATTTGACTATGACAACAATGATCAAGGTCTTCGCCAGAGATTTATCCGAGCTTGGAGGATGTTAAACAAGGTAGGTAGAAAGACTTTGGGGCACAAAAATTCCATCCCTCTTGAGCCTTACCTCAAATGGGTACGAACTCGTGCTCAGAGTCTTATGATGGCTTATCCCTCCATTCTCCCGGTAATCATGGAACCTGTCATGGAAGGGGATGTTCCATACACTATCCTATATCCTGACATGCCCACCTCTCTTGAAGACCTACAAAGGGATTGGATACAACTCAAGGGGGAGCGAGATACTTTCGAAGCCCAATTCTATGCAAGCGAGAAGAAGGTTTTGGAACTCACTAGACTACTTCATGAGGAGCAGACTCTGAATGCCTACATTGCACCAAAGATGATGCGTACTACCTTTTTATCTTAGAGTTTTTGTATTATTTTTCCCGAGAAGGCATTGATGTACTCAAGTTTTAGTTTATTAATATAACGTGTATTTCCTTTTTGTCTAAAACAAATTTGAATCTTTAATATCCTTGAAATCACTATATACGCATTTACCATTCATCATAACATAAGCAAGTTTCTTGCAACAAGTCTCCTCATCTCTCTACTGTTTATTTCAGTAAGATGGATCTCGAGCAAACGGTGAAGGACCTCCAAGCTCAGAATGCACAGTTTCAACAGTTGTTCTTAACTCTATCCAAAAGACAAGAAGAGTTGAAGACCTTGCTGGCTGAGGAGAAGAAAAAGAAGACGAAGAAGATAACCGGAGTTCTAAACATGGGAAGAAGATTCCAAGGGCAGACAAGAAAGGCCTTAGACTTTGCAAAAACATCCGGTGAGAAAGACAATCAAGATGGGAAAGGCAAAGAAATAGTTATCCAGTCAGAATCAGAAGAGGAAGAGGAAGAAGAAGACTATTCTGAAGAACAATACCCTCCAGCCGACGACAAGTATAAGCATCTAGAAGAACGGTTGAGTGCAATGGAAATCCAAAAAGTGCTTGGATTGGACTTTGAGGAGTTGGGGTTAGTTTAGGGGATTGTCATTCCTCTAAAATTTAAAGCACCTGGGTTCTCCAAATATGACGGAGTCTCATGCCCCAAAATGCATCTCTGGTCCTATGTGAGGAAGATCCAGCCCCATACCGCTGACAAAGATTTATGGGTACACTTCTTACAAGACAATCTGTCTCTAACTCAACTTGATTGGTTTTATCAGTTAGAAAGAGCCAATGTTCATAATTAGGAAGATCTTGCTGCTGCCTTTTACAAACAATACCAGTACAACGCTGATCTTGCACCTACCCGTACTCGACTCCAGAGTATGGCCATGGTTTCAAGTGAGGGCTTCAAGGGCTATACACAAAAATGGAGGGACTTGGCAGGGAGAGTCCAGCCTCCTTTATCTGAAAGAGAGTTAGTTGATATGTTCTTGGGCACCTTGTCTGGACCCTTCTTCAATCACTTAATTGGGAGTTTATTGGCAGGTTTTACTGAATTGATATTGACCGGAGAAAGGGTAGAAGCCAGGATAAAGAATGGAAAGATTCAAAAATATGCATCCTCCGCTACGGTAAGGAAACCATTCATAGGAAAGAAAGAAGTGGTTTTTGTATATCCTCAGAGAAATCAAGACAGGGCTGAACGCCATCCAATGGTGGGGGCTGTTATGATTCCTAAATCGACGCCTGATCAGCAAAGAAACAACCAACCAAGGATGGAAAGACCATTCAGACAATTCACCAAAATTAACATGACCTTATCTCAAGTATTGCCACATTTGTTAAGATCCAACCTAGTGACTTTGAAAGAAGCTCCAAAGAATCCTAACACAACCTCTCCTCACTATCATCCCAATGCCCGCTGTGCATATCATTCTGAGAGTCCCGACCAAGACACTAACAACTGTTGGGCTCTAAAGAACAAAGTACAAGACCTCCTTGAAGCCAAAGAGATTGAGTTTGATGGGCAAGAAAAACCCAATGTCATTTCTGCCCCTATGCCCAAGCACGGCCATAATGCCAACGCCATTGAGAAAGATATGTTTGTTACTTCAGTTGATGAACTTGTGACCCCACTCCTAACTATCAAAAAGAACTTGTTGATTGATGGTGTATTCCTAGGCTGTGATGAAAGCTGTCATTTATGTTTGTCCTCACCAACCAGTTGTCATTTGTTGAAAGTAGGCGTTCAGTGCCTAATAGACAACAAGGAAATTTTGTTCGAAAAGACTTCTGTTCCACCTGTTCCTTTTAATGATGTTTCCATCGTTACCATTTCCTCCAATTCTTCCAGGGTCTCCACCAAAAGACCCGTTAGAATTACATCAGTTCTAAAAGTAGCTCCTTTGATAATTACAATGCCTGGACCAATCCCGTATTCGTCAGACAAAACCGTACCATGGAATTATGGAGGGGATGTCTACTACCACGGTATCAAGCAAGATTGGCCAGCTGCTGAAGATTCAAGTTCTGAGAAGGATGATTCCAATATCAGTAATATTGCAGGGACTAGCAAAATTACCCGAAGAGGAAGGATATTCTCTCCAGAAATTGCTCCCCCAAAAGCAGTTTCTGGATCCGTAATCATTCATGTTGTTGTTGCTCCTCCAAAGGCTATTCTCAGTACTACAATCATCTCTGCTAATACTCCAATTGAAAAAGCTGATGCAACTCCTATTATCACTCCTACTGACATTCCTGCTGCCGAGTTAACTGAAACTCGAGGTAAAATTATTCTGATTGAGTCTGTCCGGACGAAGGCACAACCATTGGCTATCCCTGAGACTTCCCAGAAAGAGATGGAGGAAATTCTAAAGATCATAAAAAGAAGCGACTATGATGTAGTTGAACAACTGGGGAAAACTCCATCTAAAATTTCCATGCTGGCTTTACTACTATGTTCTGAGGCGCATGCAAAGGCCTTGGTAAAATTCTTGAAAACTGCCATGTACTCCAAGAAACATCTGCCAATCAGTTCCAAGACTGTGTAGCCAGCTTAACTGCAGATAATGGTCTAGGTTTTTCGGATGCTGATTTAACGCCAAGAGGGAGGAAGCATAATGAGGCATTGCATGTCTCAGTGGAATACAAGGGAAGAACTCTGGCTCATGTCTTGGTGGACATTGGCTCGTCTCTAAATGTATTGCCTAAAAAGGCTCTTGATAGGCTTGACTATGAGGGATTGACATTGAAACCAAGCAACATAGTAGTGAGATCTTTTGACGGATCAAAATGGATGGTGCATGGGGAAGTGGATATCCCCATAAAGGTTGGAACCCAAACATTTGATTCAACCTTTTATGTAATGGATATTCGCCCTTCATATTCCTGCTTTCTAGGCCGACCATGGATTCACAATGATGGCGCTGTTACTTCTACGTTGCACCAAATGCTGAAGTATCCAATTCAAGGGAAAATCATCACCGTTCATGGAGAAGAAGAGTATATGATCATCCATCTCAATTCCTTCAGATATGTCGAGTTAGATGGTGAATTTATTGAAACTCTATTCCAACACTTTGAAGAGGTCCCACAAGATGTGGCAGTAACCAAGGTTGTGTCTCAAGTTCCCGAGATTACAAGGCCTCCACTCAGGATGTCATATTTGAAGAATGCCAAGGCAGTGATGGAAGAAGGTGGGTGCACTATCTGGGGACAACTCCCAGATATCCCATACAATTCTGACAAGTTTGGTATGGGTTTCACTTCAGGTGCCCAGAAGACTGTACGCCGCGCTCGTGCCAGAGGGCCACCCTTGAAGATCAACAACCATGAAGTCAATACGGTGGAGGATGATGAAGACAGCTACAACCTGAAGGATTGGATTTTCCCAACTGTCAATGGAGGGCTCAGCAACTGGGAGGCTAGATATTTCGTCCCGATCACTTTTATCCCACAGTAATTTGTCTTTACATTTTGTTGGATTTGTAATATTAAAACAATTCAGACTCTTAAAACCTTGTATCTTACCCGAGGCACAATGGTCCATTTGTAAGGGTTATTATCTCATTTCCATATGACATCAATGAATCATGGACGTTTTTGCATATAAACTTTATGCTCATTGTTTATTCTTTTTTACATTTTTCATTTCTTTCAAAGATAGTTATACCCTTAGACACACTCACACTCACAATGCAGGTCTACATCCATTCGGGATCCCATGGATAACGGTTCTGCTATGGCCTTTTGTGACTCTGAAAATCTAATATACCAAGCCGAAGACGAAGGTGAGGAAGATTGTGAAGTACCAGGGGAACTTGCCAGATTACTACAACAAGAAGAGAGAACCATTCAGCCCCACGAGGAACCAGTGGATACAATCAACCTAGGTACTGAAGAAGACAAAAGAGAGGTCAAGGTGGGTGCCAATTTGGAACCCAGTGTCAAAGATCGTCTAATTCAGTTGCTACACGAATATGTTGAGGTCTTTGCCTGGTCTTATGAAGACATGCTAGGACTTGATGCAGATATCATGGTACATTGTCTACCTACAAGAGAGGACTGTACACCGGTAAAGAAAAAGGTCTGTCGAATGCGACCGGATATGTCGAAGAAGATTAAAGCAGAAGTCATGAAACAATTCAACACTGGATTCTTAGCCGTCACCTCCTATCCGAAATGGATTGCCAATGTTGTTCCCTTGCCCAAAAAGGACGGAAAGGTATGAACGTGCATGGATTGCAGAGATTTGAATAGGGCAAGCCCTAAGGATGATTTCCCACTTCCCCACATTGACATCCTAGTTGACAATACGGCATAGCACAAAGTGTTTTCCTTCATGGACAGTTTCTCAGGTTCACCCAAATCAAAATGGCGCCTGAAGACATGGAGAAGACCACTTTTGTCACACTGTGGGGCACATTCTGCTACAAGGTGATGCCATTCGGACTGAAGAATGTTGGGGCAACCTATCAGCGTGCCATGGTATCTCTATTTCACGACATGATACATCACGAAATAGAGGTCTATGTGGACGACATGATAGCTAGATCTCAAACAGAAGAAGATCATCTTGATCATTTACAGAAACTGTTTGAGAGACTAAAGAAGTATAAGTTGAGGTTGAACCTAAATAAATGCACGTTTAGAGTAAGGTCTGGTAAGCTCCTAGGTTTTGTCGTCAGCAATAAGGGTATTAAAGCAGAACCTTCCAAAGTGAAAGCGATACAAGAGATGCCTGCTCCTCGTACTGACAAGGAAGTCAGAGGATTCTTGGGACGTTTAAACTACATTGCCAGATTCATTTCTCAACTGACAGCTACTTGTGAACCAATCTTCAAACTATTGAAGAAAGATCAAGTAGTCAAATGGAATGATGAGTGCCAAACTGCTTTCGACAAGATCAAAGAGTACCTGCAAGAGCCTCCTGTTTTGATGCCACCAGTCGAGGGAAGACCATTGATCATGTATCTGACCGTTTTGGAAAATTCAATGGGGTGTGTGCTGGGGCAGCATGACGAGTCTGGCCGAAAAGAGCACGCTATTTATTACTTGAGCAAAAAGTTTATCGACTGTGAAAAAAGATATTCACTGCTCGAGAAAACTTGTTGCGCTCTGGAATGGGCTGCTCGCCGGCTAAAACATTATATGTTGACCCATACCACCTTGTTGATATCTAAAATGGATCCAATAAAATACATCTTCGAGAAACCTGCTCTCTCTGGGAGAATATCAAGATGGCAGATGATCCTGACGGAATATGACATACAGTATACTACCCAGAAAGCAATAAAGGGAAGTGTGCTGGCTGATCACCTTGCTCATCAAACTGTAGAAGACTACCAGTCCATGAGGTTCGAATTCCCAAATGAAGACATCATGATGGTAAACAACTGTGAAGGATTCAGGCCATATGACGGACCTGAACAAGGATCCCGATGGACTCTGATTTTTAATGGGGCATCTAATGCACTCGGCAATGGTATCGGTGATGTACTCATTATCTTGAAGGGTGTCATACTCCTTTTACGGCAAGACTCTGCTTTAATTGTACAAATAACGTGGCAGAATACGAAGCATGCATCTTTGGTCTCGAATCTGCCATAGATTTGGGGATCAAATTTTTTAATGTGTTCGAAGATTCAGCTTTGGTTATCAGCCAGATCAAAGGGGAATGGGACACCAAACACCCTAACCTTATCCCTTACAAAGAACATGTTTTGACATTGCTCCCACATTTTGAGAAGATTACCTTCGAGCATTTCCCGCGAGAAGAAAATCATCTAGCAAACGCACTAGCCACAATGTCATCTATGTTTAAACTTAAATGGGATAATGAGGCTCCCCAGATCCCCATTGAACGAATGGATGAACTGGCACACTGTCACGAGATTAATACTGAAGAAGTAGTGGACCAGCCTTGGTTTCACGAAGTCAAGAGGTATCTCGAAACCCAAGAATATCTGAAAGGAGCTTCAGTCAATGATAAGAAGTTCTTAAGGAGATTCTCTGCTAAATTATTCCTTAGTAATGGTGTTCTTTACAAACGCAATCATGACTCTGTGTTACTTCGATGCGCAGAAAAGGTTGAAGCTGAAAGAATCATGGCTGAATTACATGAAGGAACTTTTGGCACCCATTCTAGTGGTCATACGATGGAAAAGAAAATCCTACGGGCATGCTATTACTGGTCTACCATGGAAGCAAATTGCTATCAACACTCTCGAACCTGCCACAAGTGTCAGTTTTATGCTTACAAGGTGCACGTACCTCTGGTTCCTCTGAATGTCTTGATGGCTCCTTGTCCCTTTTCTATGTGGGGGATTGATATGATTGGGGAAATCAAGCCAACAGCCTCCTATGGATACCGCTTCATCTTAGTGGCCATTGACTATTTTACAAAGTGGATGGAGTTAGCTTCCTTCGCTTCTGTTACCAAGAATGTTGTCGCCCGGTTCATCAAGTAGAATCTCATTTATCGTTACGGTATCCCAGAGAGGATCATTATAGACAATGGTACGAACTTGAAGAATACTATGATCACCGCCTTGTGCGAGCAATTTAAGACCCAGCATCACAATTCTTCCCCTTACTGGCCGAAGATGAATAGTGATATCGAAGTCGCGAATAAGAACATTAAAAAGATCATACAAAAAATGACAGTCACATACAAAGACTGGCATGAGATGATACCATTCTCCCTCCACGGGTATCGTACCACAACTCGCACATAAATCGGGGCAACACCCTATTCTCTGGTATATGGCATGGAGGCTGTCTTGCCTATTGAGGTCCAGATCCCCTCTCTGAGAATTATGAAGGATGCAGGGCTGAATGAAGATGATTGGATCTAGACTCGACTTGATCAACTAAACTTGATTGATGAGAAAAGGCTTACTGCTGTCTTTCATAGCCAAATGTATCAAAAACGGATGATCAAGGCTTTCAAGAAAAAGGTCAGACGCCAAGTGTATCAAGTTGGAGATCTAGTGATCAAACGTATCATACTACTGCAAAGTGATCCCAGGGGAAAATGGACTCCTACATATGAAGGACCGTTTGTAATCAAAAACATATTCTCCGGTAGAGCAATGATCTTGACCACCATGGATGGTGACAACCTGCCGCACCCTGCGAATGCACACATAGTCAAAAGATACTACGCATAAGAGACCCTCTAGGTTGACACACCTAGGCAAAACAAGGGCATCCCGGTGAACCAAAAAGGTTCAGGCAAAAATTAGGGATAAAACAAAAAAAATCTCTGTACACCCGGCAAGATGGAAACCCGAAAGGGTGGCTTGGGCAAAAAAGGGTATCTTGGTGGGCTGAAAACCCGAAAGGGCGGTCCAGGAAAAAGTTAGGGAATTAAAGCGTATGAATATGTCCTGTTGGATCACCTTACGGACAACCTGCAGACTCAGAGGTTCTGATCAATTCAATCAACTTCGGACAAGGCAACAAATAGACAAGATGCTCAGAGATACGAAGGCTATAGCAGAATGGGAACCCCATGGGATTATTGCACATAGCTATCTTTTCTTTGTATCAAAATTTTCATTGTTTACGACGACATTCTCTTACTAGAATGTTTGTCTCATTGTACAAAAATACTTACTCAAAGTCAATACAAAGATATCCCTTTGAAATTGCAAAAACTATATGTTTTTCTTTACTCTTGTGTTTTGTTTACAAAAATGTCCAATGATTTATTGTTGAAAATATACATTTGAATATAATTATTGTTTACAAATAAACAAAATAGAAAGATAATCACTGATGGATTTAAGAGGTAGGGAAATTTCTCTAAGTTATTTTCCATAAAAATCCCTCGCAGTATGCAGTTTAATCCTCAGCGGAACAAAGCTCCCGGCTATCAATCCCCAGTAGAAGTCACCAAATTTCTCCGGATTCCCCAAGCAGGATTTTTTCAAGCAGTACACGGCATTTCCCTTACAACAAAGTTTATTTCTATAAGGGTAAATTCATCAGCACTTCAACTTCACAACATGAAGACTTATACTCCATATCCTCAGCAACAGACATGGATCTATTTTCCCAATCCAACAGTAGTGCAGCAGATTAGCTCACATCCGCATACATCGTACCCATATATCATAAACATTGATAGCACGAATGCATTATACTATGCATTTCATACAACATAACATTGCATATTAACTAACATTTTACCTTTTTCAGGATAAGATTAATCAACAGCTACCATTAACAATGTTCAAAGTTTTCAGATACAATTCAGATACGCTCCAGACACGGACGCCATTCTTATACTCATTCAAATTCAACTTTCAGATACAGTTCAGATACACTCCAGACACGGATGCCATCCTGATACTCATTCAGATTCAATTTTCAGATAAAGTTCAGATACGCTCCAGACACGGATGTCATTCTGATACTCATTTAGATTCAGCTTTCAGATACAGTTCAGATACACTCCATACATGGATGTCATCCTGATACTCATTCAGATTCATCTTTCAGATACAGTTCATACACGCTCCAAACACGGACGCCATTTTGATACTCATTCAATTTCAGTTTTCAGATACAGTTCAGATACGCTCCAAACGCGAACGCCATTCTGATACTCACTCAGTTTCAGCTTACAGATATAATTCAGCAATCATTTCTGGATGGAATCTACAAGCCCATCTCCAACAAATTTCTATCATCTCTCCAAACGACATCTTTAATCCCATTCCATCTACCATCACATCACTGAGTGCAAATTTCTGGGCACTCTAGTGTCCAATCATCTTCCACCTTCGAGTCACGAATGGTAAAACTTGCCAATCTAACTCTTCAGGATTAATAAGATTGAACAGGGGCAGCTATTGTACCCCAAAATTTTCCCTCTCACTTATCAATAATTTTCTTACAAAATCTCCTTTGGCTCAAGACTGCACTAGGGCTGATCAGCTCAAGACACCTCCTTATGCACTGATGACCCAAAACTAGCGTTTAAGTTTGCACAAATATGTTTGAACTTTCTATGCCCCATATGATTTTCATGTATCGTTAGGGACCCCCAAGATTACACATGTCAAGTTTCAAGCCTTGAATCACATTTTTGGTCAGTCAATTGAGCAGTTGACCTAAAAATTAGTTATAATGGGGAAAAAGTCAACCATAGCCAATTTACAGTAAAAATTCATAATTCTTGATCCACATCAACATTTTAAACTCATATGTATCATTTGATCAGGTTTGGACCATAACTCCTCAAGATATTTGATCAAATCTCTAAAAGGGCAAAATGGTCAAAATTAGGGTTTTGATTGAGAAAGGGCAATTTTTGATTTTTGACCTAGAAAATGGTCAATTGGGTTAAGGCATGATCTCAATAGTCCAATTTCATCATTTTGACCTAATGACATGGTTCGAAACATTGCAAGTCCATTGGATTGACAAATAAATTTTTCAGTCAACTGATCAAAAGTCAACTATATACTGAAAAGTCAAACTTTGACTTTTTGGTCAAATTCAAATGCCAAAGATCATAATTCATCAAAACATGTAAAAATATGAAACTTATTCATCAAGAAATCAAAAAGTCAAGATTTCATTTTGAAAAGTCAAAATTTCTAAACTTAGAAAATTTTCTAAGTGTTGGAAATTTCAGGTTTTTTCATAACTTTGAGCCAAATTTTCACCATGATGCAAGATGATTCAAGAGAAACTTCCAACATGAAAGTTGTATATCTCCAGGAAATATACAAATTTTCTTTACACAACTCCTTCCAAAAGTGCTTGGATCTCAAGGTATAATTTTATGAACATGTGGTCATGAAACTAAACACTTAGTGAAAATTTTCCCTAATTTGGTCAGGATTTTGACCCAACTTCATGGCACTTTTTCATATATTTACAAGGGGAATATTCAAAAGCAATTCAAGGATGGGTTGTAGATCACATTGCAAGCTTTCCAAAATGTCAAAGAACTCCTTGAGATCATTCTTGAGTAGGGAAAATCGAAGAGATGAAGTTAGGGTTTTATCACTTGAATTACAAGTCATTTTTGATGAACACATGAACCAAATCCATGCTAGTCTGCATAATATTTGCTTTGTAGGCCTAAAACTTGTTTGTCACTCCATAATTAAATATTTACACAACTGTTAGGGCTTTGATCCAAGCAATTGAGCTATTATCCAAGTTGTATTTCCATTAATGGCACAAAGTTAACATTATCATTCTTGTAAAGCAAGATTTTCGCATAAAGTCCATTCTTGAGCCTATAATTTGTTCCCTCTAATCACACTCCATCCACAAAGTCAGAAGCAAGCTTGTTTAAAGCATAACCACTCTATCTTAACAAGTACACAAGGCTTTGAAACTTAAATTTCTCAAAAATCACATGTTATGCATAAACTTGTGATTTTGAATTCTGATCAACAAGAGGTCTCCAAACTTGTTGTTTATAAATAGAGTCACTATTTGTAAGCTAAAGGACGAGTTTTAACACCCTGAAACACACCCAAATTCCCTCTAGCCAGAAATTACACCAAAAAAAACTCCATTGATACGCAGTTCTGACTTTAAACTTGTATCTCTCATTTCCCTCGTGTGTTTTCCCTCAAATTCATTCCTAAAGCATCCTTACATCAAATACAACTCATCTCCGTCCTTATTCCATAACTGTAACACCATTTACCATAACCTCCATAACCAAAAAACATAGTCTGCAACTTGACTTCTCCAGGACATTTCAGCCACTCTCAACTCAAGCAAACCATTGCATTAGCTTTCTAGAGACTTGAGGAAGCTAGCTTGATCATCACCACTGCCTGAAACAAGCTCAAACTCAAAACAAGATTTCCAGTTTTGAGGTAAGCTTTCTCAACTTGGAACTCTTCATACAGGAACCATCAATAGTTTATTTGTGAATAAAACATGTAGATATCATTGCCCTGAAGCTAACCATGTTCATAGTTTCCATTAATTTTGCTTGAGCTTAGAGAATTTTGAAATTGAAATTTCTGAGATTTTTAGGGTTCAGATTACGGCCATCAAAATTCATGCTTATCTTTGATCTATAGTTTTAATTCTTTACATTTCTGAAACCTTGAGAAAATTTGCTACAAGTTTCATGTTTACAGTTTTCATTTTTGATGAGAAATGAGCAAGTTACAGTTGGTCTGGCTGGAGGTTGAAGATGAAGTCTTCAGGGTGCGTTTTGCCTTGTATATTTATTATTTTGCTTATGTTAACGGATGTATAGCCACCCCAGTGGTAGAAGCGCGCGCCTGTAACCTTTGGAACCTGGGTTCGAGCCCCAGTGGCACCCTTTTGCATTTTTTACATGTTTTACAATTCTGACTTTTTTTTTGTTTGTAGGGCGCTGGGCCTCTTTGGGCTGGCTTATTTTTTATTTTTGCTAGCTAACCCCCTGTTTCCTTTATACGCCCCTGGCCCAATTTATTTTATTTTCTTTTTTATTATTTCATTTATTTTCTTAAATATTTTTCTAAATATTAAAAATCATAAAAAAATACAAAAAAATGATAAATTTATATTTTGGCTTATTTTATTTTTCTCACAGAATATTTTTTATTTAACTATACATTATTTATTTTTATTAACTAATCTTGTAAATTAAATTAAAACTAGGTTAATATTTACTTTCTCTTTACACCCATTAAAATATATTATTTTAATATAAAAAGGACTAAAAATATTTTATAATGCTATAAATATTTTCAAGACATAAAAAATACTAAAAAATGCTTTTCTTAAACTTATTTTCTTTTGATTAATAGAAGTAGGGTTTTATTCAAAATCTTTTCTTAAACAAATTCTTTTTTTATTAATTATTTTTCTTTAAATTAATTATATTAAAAAAAAAAATTATTTCTCATAAAAAAAATCAAACACATATCTACTTACTTCACATTTTGCATTTTGGTACATTTATTCATTTTGTACATTATATCCATTTAATTCCTTGTACATAAATACCCATTCAATTTGGTTGTAATAGATGAACTAGGTTTACATTCTTGCAATCCCCATTCAATTTGTACACCCCTCTCCATAAATGTTGTAATAGCGTAGTAACTTTAAAATTCTGCAATTTATCGCTTTTATATACAAATGCTAGTAATTAGGGTTTGTATGGAAAGACTAAAATCAACACTTAGAAAACCCTAATTCAAGACAAAAACAAGCATGAAAATGATACACTTGCACACAAGCACCCCTAGGGTTATCCCACTTGGTTGCCTTATACAAAATGACCATATTACGCATGTAAGGTATCTTAGCAGAAACAAGCAAATACAAGATCATAGTCCCTCGATGACGCTATCTAAGTTGCCTTACAAATGATCTTAGTCCATCAAAAAGAATGTTAAGATACCTTGCAACATTGATAATCATGGTTATACGATGACCCACGCCTGTCCCGTTTACATCCAAAGATAGGGTTGCTTACCAAATCAATGGTAAGACAATAATGTCAAAGGAAAAGAAAATGAAATTATTTGGCAGGTAGAATGCTCTTAATTACTTGCTCAATTTCAAAACAAACATCCTTGCTATTTTCAAAACAATCACCTACACTTTTCAAACATCTTATAATCTTGAGAACATTTTCAAAAGATTAACATCTTTGTATACATTCTTACAAACAAGAATCATTACAAAGATTGCCTAAACAATGGCCTCTTTACAAAATACTTTCAAAAACCATACAAAGCATAATTTCAAACAAAAGAAAGTGATCTAGCAAGTAACTAAGATCCCATGGAAAACCATGGATGAAAAGGGTGCTAATACCTTCCCTTTTCATAATCTACCCCCCGAACTCAAGAAATAATCTCAAAGGTCTTTCCTGTGCTTTTTCACCTTTCCTTTTGGATAAAAGAAAAGTCAGTGGCGACTCTTGCTAACCGCAACATTTGAGATTAAACGCAAAACCTTCAAGTCAGTTCTCCCACCGTATCACAGGTAGGATATCACTATCTAAGGAGGAGGAGAATAACACGAAAGACTTTTGAGTAGGTAGATAGCTCATAATCGTTTTCTCACAAAAACAAAACATCTTTTACACAAAACACTTTTCTCTAAAATATTTTCAAAAACAAACATTTTGTATACATTCTTAACTTATACGAGAATCATTACAAATTTTTCGTACTTACGCATTTTTCAAAATATTTTCAAACAAACACATACGTAAAGAATTTCAAACAAAGTGAGCTAGCGATTAAGAGCCCATAGATAACTACAGATGCAAAGGGTGCTACCACCTTCCCTTTCCATAACCTACCCCCCGAACTCAAGATAATCTCGAAGGTATTTCCTGTTCTTTTCACCCTTTCCTTATAGGATAAAAGAAAAGTCGGTGGTGACTCCTGCTATCCGCACATTTGCGATAAGACAAAAAACCAAGTCAGTTCTCCCACCGTATTACACCTACATATTCAGACAAGAGGGGGAACGAAAAAAAGCTGCAAGAAAAGTCTCTCAAAAAAATCAACTTTTGTCCAAGCAAGGGCAAACTTTTAATCATATTTCCAACCTTTCTCAAATAAAACCATCCATCCAAATCGATTCGTGAGGTGCCATAGAGTAAGCTTGGATCACTCTTGATGATCAAAGAGCCCTAAAACCTGTATTCCACGCATCATCGTTTTACATGTTTTTATGAATTTTGTTTTTTAATTTTCGTAATGCTTTGACTTAAACTAATGTTTGCAATGTGTTTCTGAGATAAAACAATGCAGGTTTGACCCTTTGCATGAAGCCCATGATGCTAGAATTTTACACCACCATTCTTACACCAATTTGCATTATTTTATTCATATCTCTTTGTGTAGGACGATTTAGCCAAAACTAAGGCCACCAGTGGATTTGCAAGGGTCAATTTAGGGGGTTGGGTTCTTTTTGATCACTAACGTGCTCTATTTTGCATATTTAAAATTCTGGTATCAGATATGTGATATCGAAGGAGATGTCACGACCCAAATATCTGAGGACAATATAAAATGCAACAATATAAAAGCAAAAAAAACACAAGGGATTGTCAACCCAGTTCGGTGTATAACAACACCTACTCTAGGGGCTACTAAGCCAAGGATAAGTCCACTAAATAGTATCAATTCATAAACCCTCAGTAAATAATCAGTATACGATCTAATCACTTAATCATTACCCGTATTATACTTCTACCTAAGACACACCTAGGTATGAGGCCCTCCTCAAATCCCTTCAATCACTAAAAGTGAAAAACAACAGAATTATTAAGTTTGAAAAACCTCAATCATTCAATACTTAAAAGCTTATGAATGATCCATAATTTACAACTGAACTAACAAGTTACAACTCAAGTATTGAAACAATACTAGAGTGTATTACAATTAAAAGATTCAGACTTTTTAAACACAAGGAATATATTTTTCTTCAATTGTTGTAGTTGTACGAATAAGGTTGCACGTCCTTATAAAGGCGCAACAGATTCTTTATGGGCTTGGGCTGAAAAATAAATATTGCAATATATTGAATCCCTTGAATATCTCCATGAAAGTAGGCCAAGATATAATACATAAAGATAAGACAGATCAAAAAATATTCCTCCATATTTTTCGCAAGTTATAAACCATAAAACCTGAATAAGGCGCGCTTAAAAACAGGAAACAGAAAATATGAAAACACGTTCAGATCAAAAAGCAGATGTCAAGACATCAACTTTGACATCATTCAAAATTAGTTTATATGATTTACTTCAAATGTTAAGACATTAAGCAAAATATTACCAAAGCGTGTTTTACCAAAATTGCTGCCAACAAACACTTACAAACTCCCCCTTTGGCAAATTTTGGCTAAAACATTATTTGAGCACATTATCAGAGCAGCATCACAAGCAAAATAATCTCAGTTAGCATTTAGCAGTTAGCAGTGGAAGATGTTAGAACATCTTTTGAGACATGAAGCTCTCCCTCAAACTTACTAGTCATTCAGTCAGTTTCTCTCCCCCTCAAACTTACCAGTCAGTCAGTCAGTTTCTCTCCCCCTTTTTAGATATAATATGCCAAATAAACATGCATTCAAGAGAGTAGTAGAAAAGGAAGTACAAACCATAACATCCAAGTTTCAAGCACATACAAGTTCCAAAAAGAACATAAGGATTAAAACACAAAAGAAAAAAGAAAAAAAAAGCACTAGCACAGAGTCTAACTATCTTCAGGACCAGTAGACTTGGCCACACAGAATTCCAAGATGTTGATTTAGAATAATTCCACAAATAAGAGATGGAAAGGCAATAGGCATCTTAATAGCACAGGTTCCTGCATGCTTTACAGTTTTTTCAAAAATGTAAGAACCACAATCAAACAATTTTTTATTTCCAACATCATAGATAAATTTTCCTAAACCAACTGTAATGGTTAAGGTATGATTGGTAGGGACCCAGTTAGCAGCTCCAATTCTATGCAGGATAGCATATTTCACACTTAACTTACTAACATGGAGCTTAATTTTCATGGGCCAATCACTCACTTGGTTTGCAGTGATGGCTTTGCACACCTGATTATCAGTCACTTCCAACTCACAATAATCATTTTCAGACCTGTCCAAATATCTATTGATGACAGCAGGGGGAAAATTAACACATCTACCTCTAACAAACACCTCCCTATATTCCTTACTTATGTGATCAACATAATATATAGGAATATTAACAATAAATTCCTTAACAAGAGTCTCATAACATTTTGCAAACCTGGTGACAGTCTTCATCAAGCCAGCAAAGGAAATCAGCTCCATAATCTCTTAGCACTCCAGTGCATCTTCTCCCAATTCTCTTTCAAGAGCAATCCTTCTTTGGAAGACATATTTCCATTTTTCAGCATTTCCAACAGAATGGAAGGAAATGTTGTCAAGAGGAGCATCAAGCGCCCTGACAGAATGCTTCTTGCTTGCAGACTTCTTCACAAGAGAGATGTCCTGGACATCATCTTCATCATCATCTGAGGAGCTATCGGGTCTAACTTTTCTTTTGTTGGAGGGAGGAACCACTTTACTCCAGGGCTTTGAGGGACCATACATAGTCTTCTTCTTGATACTCTTGGCAGGTGATGTGACATCCACATCCTTCACTTTTCTAGACTTGAGCCCTTTAGAAATTTCAGGCACCACCTTGGTAATAAGGTCATTGTCAGACAGCTCATCAACATTCACCACATTTTCAGCATTTGGGTTCTTTACAGTTTTGGATCCAGCAACATCTTCCTTAGCAGAAGAGTCCTTCTCAACAGATGATGTCTCAACATCTTGTTCAACATAAGCTTCCACTTCTTCTAGAGCAGATGTAGCAAACTTGCCAAGTTCACTTTCAGCAACATCTTTCTTTAAGATAGATGATTCAGCGGCATTATGAGGATCAGTACCTTTATCAACCTGAGCAGGCATTCGAGAAAAAGGAGTAGAAATCCCAGGCACAACAAAACCCTCATTTAACACCCTATCTACCATCCTTCTAATACTCCTATCAACATTAACAGTGTCTTCTTCTGACATATCATTAGTAGTATTAGGAGCATTACCTTTAGAAGTGTCAAACTCGTCTTTGGATTTCTTTACATGGGACGATCTGGGTTTCTTGATCTTCTTCTCAAGAGGTTGAACAATTGTCATAGGAGCGACAACCGAGACTTTATAAAGGGAGAGATCCTCGGGATGGTTGACAGCCTTTGACCTATAAGCTTTTGCTTCATCAGATGTGAACTTTGAGGAAGACGAAGCATGATGTTGTGACATCTTTGAATATTTTTGAATAGTGAGATGAAAAATAAAAAGGGTTCTTTTTCTGTAAAGGAGAACGAAGAGGTTGTGAAAATAGAAAGAGGTAATGTCGTAGCATGTGGGAGAGTATTTGAGATGATCTTGAAATGATTGCTTAAGATACTTAATTTGTTGGAAACATAATAAATGACACAATATCACTTTAATGATATTCCCACACGCCCTTAATTTCTACAAACCCTCATATATGCAGATCCCTAGTTTTCCTCTTAAGTTCTTAAACTGGTTTGCAACCAAAGCCTTAGTGAAAATTTCATCCAGTTGTAATTCAGTAGCTACATGTTCAAAGGGAACAATCTTTTCTTCAACAAGCTCTCTTATGAAGTGATGAAGGATATCAATGTGTTTGATCCTACTGTGTTAAATAGGATTTTTTGATATATTTATGGCACTTAGATTGTCATAAAATAATGTCATGACATCCTGTTTGACATTATATTTTATCAACATTTGTTTCATCCAAACCAACTGAGAACAACTGCTTCCTGCAACAATATACTCAGCTTCAGTAGTGGACAGAGACACAGAATTTTGCTTCTTACTGAACCAAGATATGATATTATTTCCCAGAAATAAACATCCTTATGATGTACTTTTTCTATCATCAGCACTTCCTTCCCAATTAGCATTATAATAACCACTTAAAGCAGAGCCATATCCATGAGAATATAGCATACCATAATCACTTGTCCCATTCACATATTTAAGAATTATTTTCACATGGTTGGCATGGCTAACTTTAGGATCAGCTTGATATCTAACACACACCCCTACAGTAAAGGCAATGGTAGGTCTGCTAATTGTGAGATGTAAAAGACTGCCTATCATACTTCAGTAAATACTTTGATCCACACTTACTCCTTTTTCATCTTTAGACAACTTTATATGTGTGAGAGCAGGTATTCTCTTGTGACTGGCATTTTCCATCCCAAATTTCTTTACTATATTCTTCGCATATTTACTCTGAGATAAGAATATGGAACCTTCCATCTTTTTAACTTGCAGACCAAGAAAGTAACTTAACTCTCCAACAAGGCTCATCTTAAATTCTGACTGCTTTTGCTTGACAAAATGTTGAACCATCTCATTTTACATCCCACCAAACACAATATCATCAACATAAATCTGTGCAATCATGATCTTCCCTTCTTCTTCCTTGACAAAAATAGTTTTGTCTATGCCGCCTTTCCTATATCCATCCTTACCAAGAAATTCTGTCAATCTCTCATACCAAGCTCTTGGAGCCTGCTTTAATCCATACAAATCTTTCTTCAGTTTGTACACATGGTTAGGAAAGATTGGATCAACAAATCCCTTAGGTTGTTCCACATAAACTTCCTCGTTCATATAGCCATTTAAGAAGGCACTCTTTACATCCATTTGAAACAACTTAAATATCAGAATGCAAGCAACTCCTAAGAGTAGTCTGATTGATTCAAGTCTGGCCACATGGGAAAAGGTTTCATCAAAATCAACTTCTTCAATTTGAGTGTATCCTTGTGCAACTAATCTTGCCTTGTTTCTAGTAACCAACCCTTTTTTATCGGATTTATTCTTGTACACACATTTAGTGCCAATCACATTTGTCCCTTCAGTTCTTGGAACCAGATCCCAAACTTTGTTTCTTCTAAATTGTTCTAGCTCTTCTTGCATAGCATTAGTCAGAACTCATCAGTTAAGACTTCTTTGACATTATTAGGCTTGATTTTTTTAAACAAAACAAGAGTTTGACATCCCTTCTCTTGATCTATTAGTAACTCCTTTATTTAGATCTCCTATAATAAGTTCCTTAGGGTAATCTCTCTGAGTTCTGATTGAAGGCCCTTTATTGAGTTGATTGAGCTCAGGATCTTCTTGAGTTGGATTAGGATCAGTACTCCTGTCATTAGATTTTGTTGGAATGTCTGAGAAAGATGTTCCAACATCTTCTAGGACATCTTTTTCATCATTACATCCTCTATCATCAATAATAACACTTATGGATTCCATCATAACCTTAGTTCTGGAGTTAAAGACTTTGTAAGCTCTTATATTTGTAGAGTAACCCAGGAATATTCCCTCATCACTCTTGGGATTCATCTTCCTTCTCTGTTCATGGTCAGCTAAGATGTAATATTTACTTCCAAAAACATAAAAGTATTTGACAGTAGGCTTTCTTCCCTTCCATATTTCATATAAGGTGGTTGATGTGCCTTTTCTTAGAGTGACTCTGTTATAGATATAGCATGCAGTATTCATAGCTTCAGCCCAAAAGTGGTAGGGTAACTTCTTAGCATGAATCATAGCTATGACAGATTCCTGAAGAGTTCTGTTTTTGCGTTCCACAATCCAAATTTGCTGAGGAGTAATGGGAGAAGAAAATTCATGACTGATTCCTTCAGAAGAACAAAAATCAACAAATTTATTGTTCTCAAATTCCTTCCATGATCACTTTGTTGGCTGAAGATTTTGATATTGTGATTCGAAATGAAAGGATTGGGCTTTGTTTGAATAAAGCAAGTTTTATGGTTTGGAATGGAAGAGACTGTTTTTTCGAATGGAAATAATAAAGTTCAAGGTTTCAAATGATAGTTGTGGAGTGTAAGTCTAAAGAATGTTCGAAATAATGATGAGATTATATTTGTGAAGGTTGTTTTAACCTTTGAAACGAATTCGAAACGAAGGTTCCAAGGCGTTTGAAATTCAAACGTGAGCGGGATATTTGAAATTCAAATACATAAGCGTCGGAGCGTTCGAGGACGTGTGGAGGCTAGAGGGAAGTAATGCTCTGCATGCTTCGAACGTGGCAGATTCTGATAGCAAGACCATTATGGTCGAAATAGTATAAATAGAGGTCTTAGTGTTAGGATTTCGGGGTGTCGTATCTGTTGTACAAATTCAGTAAACATTCAAAATACTGCATGGATAGGGAAACGAATGCTCGAAAGATGTACGTATGATAACACCAACATTTACAATTCAAGGAAAACTCTTTATATTTTCCAGTTTTGTCTTTCATTTCCATTTCATTTATGCTTCAAACATTTTTACGTTCATGCCTTTACATTAGAGCTTCTACATTCAGAGTCATTTATTTCTTTCTGCATTTAAACGCTTTTCTTATGTTCGAATCCTTTAAACATTCAGCAACTTTTACATTCACTCACTTAATCCTGCCATTTACCCAATCTTAAGTCTTTTTACTTTTCTAATGAACATTCCTTATACCATATATAAATTATCCTTCAAATCATTTAGTATAGTAATCGAAGTGGATTGGATGTCTTTGAAACACTTTAATTAGAAGTCCTAAATATGAATACCAGTTTTACAATTAGACTTAGCCAAACAACTATGTCCCATAGGATCAATCTAGTCGATCCTGCAAGTTACCATAGAAATTGAATAACAGTAATTAAGTTTATTCGATAGTTTGGAAGACTAGCGGTTGTTTACCAGAAATCACTGTGAACAAATTGGCACACCGGGTGGGACGTGTTGTTAAGAAAGTCGAAAGTAAAGAGTTTTAGGATATAATCTCGCTGTGTAAGTTCTTTTCTGAGTATCAATTTCGCTGTTATATGAACCTTAGAAGTGGTAAAACAATTAATAGTAACCAACCCTTACCCAGAAGAAAATGTAGTAGTAGGATGTCTAATCCAAGCAATCAACAAGGGGAACAAAATGCCCCACATGGAACAGGCACCAATACGTCTGTTTCGACGGGGACGTCTAACGCGATCCCTACGAACGCACAGTCTGTTGCATCTTCTACCAGTAGTATGGCCACAAATGGAGCATGTGGCACGACAACCAACAGTTCGACCCTAGGAAATACAGGGACCACTGGTTATCTTGCGGGATTTGTCCCACCATCAGGGACACAAACCCATTTTGCCACCCCACCACCAACTAGACCACCCGGTTTCGATGGCAATAGACTTAGAAATCCCTCTTATGGGATGCCAACATCTTTTATGGCGGGTTTGCATAATTCCATATCAAATTCGTCACCACAATTTGGGTTCGGATCTGGGGCCAACCAATTTATGACAAACACCCAAGGTTCAGTAGGTCATAATACACTGCCTATCTTAACCACATAAAATCATATGGCTTTTAGACAATTAATGGATGATAGTAACCATAATATGATAGGAGTGTTAGCGCAGACTATGCAAGAAATCTTTGCCCCAATAGTACAAAATGTAACTGTAACCAACAGAGAAAACGCGGACAACATGAGTCGAATAGCAGATTTTTTCGCTCTGCCAGAAAGGCGTAGGCAGAATCGGGCGTTGGTTCGAGCAAACATACCCATCATAGAACAAATTGCTGACGACCCACCCTATAGACCAGCCAGAGAGGGGGTTAACTTGGAGGCAAGGGCACAAAGACAAGAAGCCCCAGTGATTCGAGAGGAACCACAAAGGGGAGTTATAGAACCAGGGGCAAGGGTCGAAAGGTTAGAAGTTCCAGAGTTTCAAGAAGAACAACCTAGAGGAGTTGTCATGGTGGGTCGACACCAAGATGCTGATGAAGTCGTTCATAGAATTCGAAATGACAACATCTTGGCAGAAAATAATTTAACCACCATGATAGAAAGGATTATGGCTCAAAACAGTCTCAATACAGGAATTAGAAGGCCAAACTATTCCTCTCCCATAGTAGATTATGTGATGCACACTGATTTACCAAGGGGATATAAGGTCCCTAAATTTACAAAGTTTGCTGGAGACACTAATGAGTCAACAGTCGAACACATAGCCAGGTATCTGACCGAAGCAGGAGACATAGCAAATAATGAGAACCTTAGGATTAAATATTTCCCAAGTTCCCTAACTAAGAACGCTTTCACATGGTTCACCACATTGCCTCCTGGATCCATATATACTTGTACTCTTTTGGAGAGATTATTTCATGAACAATTCTACATGGGACAATCTAAAATAAGTCTGAAAGAGCTAGCCAGTGTCGAGAGGAAGTTTACTGAACCCATAGATGATTATCTGAATAGGTTCAGACTCTTGAAGTCTAGATGTTTCACAGTAGTTCCTGAACATGAGTTAGTCGAAATGGCTGCTGGTGGCCTAGACTACTCCATTTGAAAGAAATTAGATACACAATACTTGAGGGATATGGCCCAATTAGCGGACAGGGTTCGACAAGTCGAAAGACTAAAGGTCGAGAAAGCCATGGTTTTTAAAAATAACAAGAAAGAAAGGGTTTCCTATGTCGAAACTGAGGAAGCAGAAGATTACCCTGAATTCGAAGAGGTCGAAATTGATCTCGCTGAATTGAAACAGGCTCCACCTTACTCTTGTAAATTACTAGTCCCCACTAAAGGGAAAGAAATTATTGAAAATGAGAAAAGTGACAAGTTCCCAAAGAAGGTGTATACCTTCGACGTAACGAAATGTGATGAAATTTTTGATCTGCTTGTCAAAGATGGCCAACTAATAGTGCCATCGAATGTCAAATTACCACCTCTAGATCAAAGAAAGAAAAGAGGGTTTTGTAAGTATCACAGTTTCTTAGGCCACAAAACCTCACAATGTTTTCTTTTCAGGGAACTAATTCAAAATGCAATCAAGGATGGTAGATTAAGGTTCGCTGACAAGCCAAAGATGAAAGTGGATGATGACCCTTTAGATGTTGCTGACACCAATTACTCTGAACCTGCATACATTGGAGAGATAAATATGGTTGGAGCAAATGAAGGTGACACTCCATCAGAAGAGGAAAACACTGAAGATGAAAACTACGTGTTAGTTGAAATCGAAAAGGAAGTTACTGAGGACTTCCATAAGGAACAAGAAGCTTTGATCGAAGCAGTTCCTTTGGTTGCTTCGAAAGAAATCCAGGCTACTGAAGGCCAGGATAACCAAAAACAAAATTTGACACAGGCTACTGAAAGCCTAAGGCGAAAGTTGGAGAAAGTACAAATCACACTGCCAGTTCTTCCTCAGAAAGGAATACGGGATACCTTGGGGGAGCCCAGCGGAAAGTTCGATTACATGGTGAAGTATTCCGCCCCAGAAAGCGCAAAGATCCCAATTGAAGACATCAAACCTACAGGATGGGGAGATACTGATATCAAAGGAGAAGATGTGGATGTTAACCTGGTAAATATGGAGCAACCTTGTTCCGAAATGAAGGAAATGGAAAGGTACTTAGAGAAAGAAAAATACAAGATGGAAGACAGTTATGCTAGGGATGCTAGTCTCAAGGACTACCTTATGATATGCCACAAAGAGAATGTTGTAATGATGTTATGTCCCAGATGCAGCATCATTTGTAATCAGAGAATTGCTGCAGACTTTGAGAAAAGACAAAGGGCACGAACAGGCGTCAACTGGCGCCAGGATAACCAGATGTTCAGATGCTACCCTAAGGCTGGAGAAAGTCTTTTGGGGTTCTTAGTTCATTGTCATAAGGGGGTAACCAAATGCCTAGTGTGTCCAATATGTTCTGCAGTATATGATCAGAAAGTGGCTGAAACCTTCGAAACAGTCCCTTTCGCCCAATGTTGGAACCACAGAGAAACTGGTCAGATGGGCCAACGTTTCGAGAACAACTACACCCAACGGAGGCCTGACAGCCCTTATCCTAGAGGCGCTCGAAGGGTAACATTCAAAGTTCCTGCTGAGGTACCAACGGACAAGTGGCTACAAGTTAGGGCTGACAAGGGGAAAGACAAGTGGAGGAATAATGAACGAAATGCACGCCATGCCATGGTGTACAGAAGGCAGTTCAATATGGCGAAAAGGGAAGAAGTAAGGTTGGAAAACTACAAGGGAAAGAACCCTATGTCAAGGTCACAATGGCGCGGGCAACAAAGAGTTCGAAAAGCTGATAGAGAAGCTATGTTAGACAAAGGAGTGGCTTCGAGCAAGGACAAAGAGGAATCGAGTACCAACAAACCTGCACCAAACAATCAACCTGGGGGCAAACCTCCAGTTAGCAGGAAACTTTTCTCTGAAACAAAGCAAAACGAATCGAAGGAATATACGCCAGGTCCAGAGGAGGATGAGGAGATGCTGACTGAAAATTTCGAATCAGAAGGGGAATCTTCACTCAACATCAACTGCAATGTAGTATCTGTGTTGCCTTGCAAATTTGGGCAAGAGACTGAAGTCGGAGAGCACGAGGAGGATGATGTAATAGACCTGACGAAACATAGGCCAATATGCTATTATGTGATGGATAATGGGGCTGTTGCAGAGCAGAATGCCTTCTTCGAGTACCCAGAACCAGCCATGCAAAATCACCTAAAGCCATTGTTCATTCGAGCCAAAGTTGGTACACATGGCGTAAACAAAGTCCTGGTGGATGGAGGCGCTGCAATGAACTTGATGCCTCATTTCATGTTGAAGAAGTTAGGGATACAGGATGTTGACATAAAACCACACAATATGGTACTATCAAACTATGAAGGTAAAGTAGGCCAGACATTGGGGGTGATCCAAGTGGATTTGACTGTGGGATCAAGCTGCAGACCCACTATGTTCATGGTAATCGAAGCTAAAGCCAACTACAATTTGCTGTTGGGCAGAGAATGGATCCATGGCGTTGGAGCAGTCCCCTCGTCGATGCATCAGAGGTTAGTATTATGGAGAGAGGATTGCATTGTTGAAAACATCGAAGCTGACCAAAGCTATTTCATGACAGCAGTCAACCTAGTTGATAAGAGAAACTATGACAAACACTTAGCCAAAATTGCTCCTTGTACCCCTAACGACGAGATCAATGAGACCAGGAATGCGCATTATTACATGACCCTTCGCCATGATGGAATGTATTGGGATCGAAGGATAATCAAGGGAAATGGAGAAGTCGAAGGCGCTGCACAAAGACGTCCAGCAGGCTGGGAATTCGATAGTCCTGCTCATGATTGAGTCCTCCTTCTTCGAAAAGATTTCGGCCTACATGGCTGAGAACGAATGGAAGGTGGCCTTAGAAGCTGAAGTAGATAGTATGGCTGCAGAAGTAAACAAAATAGGTGGGGATGGCTCAAAAGGCTCACCCTTTGAAGAACAAGAAATAGTTGAAATAGATCAAAGGCTAGATGCCATTTATGATAAAGAACCTTTAGGCTTCGAGAAGGACCCCACAGACTCAGGTGCTAAAATGTTAGCGCAGGATCCACTCGAAGAGGTGAACTTGGGAGATGAAAACACAAAAAGAATAACTTATGTGAGCACAAAACTCAATTCAAGCCTCAAGCAGAAAGTGATCGAAGTTCTTAGAAAAAACAAAGATTGTTTCGCGTGGGACTATGATGAAATGCCTGGTTTAAAGAGGGAGCTAGTGGAACACAGACCCAATAAAGGATGGCAAGAAGCCCATCAAGCAGACCCCTAGAAGGTTCGCACCAGCAGTTCTCACGAAGATTTAAGCTGAAATTGAAAGGTTGTTGCGCTGCAAATTCATCAGGACCACAAGGTATGTCGAATGGTTAGCAAATATAGTACCTGTTATTAAGAAGAATGGCTCTCTGAGAATTTGCATAGATTTTAGAGATTTAAATACTGCTACCCCCAAAGATGAGTATTCCATGCCTGTGGCAGAAATATTAATAGATTCTGCTGCAGGATTTGAATATTTAAGTATGTTAGATGGATACTCTGGGTATAACCAGATCTTTATTGCTGAAGAAGATGTTTCTAAGACAACATTTCGTTGTCCAGGATCCTTAGGCACCTACGAATGGGTAGTAATGCCTTTTGGTTTAAAAAACGCTGGAGCAACTTATCAAAGGGCAATGAATTCGATTTTTCATGATTTCATTGAGACTTTTATGCAGGTGTACATTGATGATATAGTCATCAAATCAGTATCTGCAGAAACTCATTTGCATCATTTGAGCCAATCATTCGAAAGAATGAGAAAGCATGGCTTAAAAATGAACCCCCTTAAGTGTGCATTTTTCGTGCAGGTTGGAGATTTCCTTGGTTTTGTGGTTCATAAGAAAGGGATCGTAATCAACCAAAACAAGACCAAAGCCATTGTAGAAACGAAAGCACCTACATCAAAAAAGGAGTTGCAATCTTTGCTAGGTAAAATTAACTTTTTAAGAAGGTTCATTTCGAATTTAAGTGGAAGAACCCAGGCTTTCTCTCGGTTACTTCGTTTGAAGCAAGGACAAGCTTTCGAATGGAATGAAGCACATCAGGAGGCGTTTGAAAATATAAAAATATATCTCACTCAGCCTCCTATCTTGTCTCCACCTTTATGGGGAAAACCCATGAGATTGTACATATCTGCCTCTGAAGTTATCATAGGTAGTATGTTAGCACAAGAAGATAGCAATGGCATCGAAAGAGCCGTATACTATTTAAGTAGGATGTTGAATGATGCAGAAACCAGATATAGAAACATAGAAAAGCTATGTCTCTATTTGTATTTCTCTTGTATGAAACTTAAATATTATATAAAGCCTGTTGATGTTCATGTTTCATCTCATTTCGATGTTATCAAACACATGCTTTCGAAACCAATAATGCATAGCAGAATTGGTAAATGGGATTTGGCCTTGACAGAGTACTCTTTGACTTTCATGCCTTTAAGAGCTGTGAAAGGTCAAGTAATTTCTGATTTCATTGTTGATCATTCACTGATCGAAGAGACTGTCATGGGTTACGTTGAAATTCAACCTTGGAAATTATACTTTGATGGTTCGACCCATAAAGATGGTAGTGGTGTTGGAGTTCTTATAATTTCTCCCGAAGGAATTCTAACAAAATTCAAGTATAAGTTAGATGGTCCTCGTTGCTCGAACAACGAAGCTGAGTACGAAGCGCTTATCGTTGGACTTGAAGCTTTGTTGGAATTGGGGGCAACTAGAGTCGAAATTAGAGGAGATTCAGAGCTAGTGGTCAAGCAAATAACAAAGGAATACAAATGCATAAAGGACAATTTGATTACGTATTTCGTCATAGTTAATAGGCTACTCAAAAAATTCGAATACATGGATATTAAACATATACCAAGAATAGAAAATCAAGAGGCAAATGACCTAGCACAATTGGCTTCAGGGTATAAAGTTTCCACCAAAGAATTTGAAGATTTGGTTGAATTAAGAGGGAGGGTTATGGCTACTAGACTCATACCATCAGACTTAGAAAATATAAAGTTAGGTTGTGCTGACAAGCAGGAATTCGAAGTATTAGCCATAGACACCTTGTCAGATGCAGATTGGCGAAGTCCAATTGTGAATTATTTAAAAAACCCAACATTGAATGTTGATAGGAAGATAAAATATAGGACGTTATCATACGTCCTCATGGGAAATGAATTGTTCAAGAAGACCCAAGAAGGCGTATTACTGAAGTGCCTAGGAGAAGGTGAGGCATACTTAGCATTATCAGAGGTCCACAATGGGGTATGTGGGGCACATCAAGCAGGCCATAAAATGAAATGGTTGTTATTCCGATATGGCATGTATTGGCCCAACAAGCTCAAAGATTGTATAGATTTTGCTAAAGGGTGTGAAGAATGCCAGAAACATGCAGGAATTCAACATGCTCTTGCAAGTGAGTTACATTCGATCATTAAACCATGGACCTTTAGAGGATGGGCATTAGATTTAATATGAGAGATCAATCCTGCTTCGTCTAAAGGACATAAATATATCTTAGTAGGAATTGATTATTTTACCAAGTGGATCGAAGCAATACCATTAATAGTTGCTGATCAAGAGGCTATTATTGGGTTCATACAGAAACAGATAATTTATAGGTTCGGATTACCAGAGAGTATAACCACAGACCAAGG
Source organism: Vicia faba (assembly GCA_948472305.1). Taxonomy (NCBI): domain Eukaryota; kingdom Viridiplantae; phylum Streptophyta; class Magnoliopsida; order Fabales; family Fabaceae; genus Vicia; species Vicia faba. The sequence goes on from OX451736.1 coordinate 421,697,214, forward strand.
TTCTGTGTTTACTGGTAGAAAGATGCAGGAATTTGCTCAGGAGATGGGTTTTAAATTATTAACATCAACACCATATTATGCTCAAGCAAATGGTCAGGTCGAAGCAGCAAACAAAGTGATAATAGAGTTAATTAAAAAACATGTTGGTAAGAAGCCAAAGAATTGGCATAATACTTTGGACCAAATACTCTGGGCTTGTAGAACATCTCCTAAAGAAGCTACTAACACCACGCCTTTCCAACTAACATTTGGCCATGATGCAGTTTTACCAGTGGAAAATCATCTGCAATCAGTTCGAATTCAAAGGCAAAATGAGATCCCATCTGCATTATATTGGGAGATGATGATGAATGAGTTAGTTGAGTTAGATGAAGTTAGATTGCATGCATTGGAAATCCTAATGAGGCAAAAGGAAAGGGTAGCCAGGGCATACAACAAAAGGGTGAAAGGTAAAACATTCACTGACAATGACTTAGTTTGGAAAGTCATATTGCCCATGGACAAGAAGAATAAAACATTAGGTAAATGGTCACCTCATTGGGAAGGACCCTTTCGAATACTAAAGAAATTCTCAAATAATGCGTATGAAATCGAAGAGTTAACTGATGACAAATGAATCTTAAAGGTTAATGGAAAATATTTGAAAAAATATAGACCTCGCCTGCAGGAGATTCGAATAATAGCAACATAGTCGAAATATTATAAGGAGATGCCAAAATGGTGCCATACGTTGCCAAAATGGTGCCATACGTTGCCAAAATGGCGTTGTTCAAATATTACAAAACCGAGACTCAAATTAATTCAAATAAGCAAATATTTAAAAATAAACGTTGTTTCTCAATCTTGCGAAGGTGCTTTTAAAGGACTCAAGTCTTTGATGGGTATAACGTCTCGCTCCTTCCAGAGTAGCTACTTCTCCTTTGATGCGCTCTGCTGCTTCTGTTTCAGAAAGGCCCCTGCTAAGAAGTTCTTCAAATTGGTTACTAACGATGTCAGTTTCGTAAGCCAGTTGCTGTTGTTGAGCTTCTTTGACCTTTTGCTGGAGCTCTTGAATTTGTCCTTCCCAAAAGAGAATAGACCATGCTCGAACTTCATAGTCAGCCTTCGCCTATTTAAAATGCGTTGCTTGGTCTTCAGCCTCTTTAGAAAGTTTCGAAGCGCGCTCATAAGCAGCATCCATGGCGTTTCGTTTCTCCTGAACTTTAGCAGTAGCTAATTCATCTTGTAGGAGACATCCAGTCACATCGTCCAATAATACTTGGAGGTCGAACAGTATAGTGCTGACTGGCAAGGAGAAAGTTGCGAAGTTAACTTGAGTGAGAAGTTCCTTCATGGTATAGCAAGCACTGCTATCCTTTTTAAGAACTTCGAACAGGTCTACATCAAGGATTGTTTTCCTGACTTTGTTAAGAAGTATAGCTCTAGCATCTGGGGACAATGTGTTGTTAGTTGAACCAGTGCCAACCCTAGTGAAAGGGATGTCCTTTTGGGCCAATTTAGTTTTCATGTACCTAATTGGGTCATTGTGTTTTAAGAGAGCTAGTTCCTCTTCAGTCAGTCGAGGCTGGGAAGTTGGGGAAAGTTCCTTGTTCGAAGGAGTCACGTCAATTTCGACCTCCATAGGTTCTTTAGTCTTACCACCATTATCTTCATCCTTGCCTTGCTCATTACTTTCTCCTTCGTCGCACAGATCCACCACATCGACAATATTGGTCTCGCTGCTATTAGCATCAGACTTCGTTTCATCAGCCGAACCACTTTGGGTTTCGTCTTCACCAGATCTTTCTTCTGCAGTTTCTTCACTCTCTTGAGGAGAATCAGTCTTGTCCTTTTCAGCATGAATGATTTTTGGACTCTCTTGAAGAGTTCCAAGAGGAGATTTCAGAAGGGAAGTTTCTGGTGGATTTTCTTTAGACTTGTTGGGTGATTCTTCGTTTGCTTCTTTCAAAGGAGGTGAGGTGCCTTGATCATCATGTGTCTCCGAAGTCCCAGTCAGGGCCACCATGTTGGAAGACCCTTTGTTTTGCACGAAGTTGCTGGAGTCCCCATGGAGAGAGGAAGTGATTGGAACAATGGTCCCGGGTGGAGGAGTTGAAGCAATAGGATTCGTGTTCGAAGTATCCTGCATTGAACAAAGAAAAGTTAAGAATATGTACCAAGGTATGAGTAACTATTTTTGTTAGGAATTCGAATTTGAATTACCTGTGGATTATCAGAAGAAATGTTACTGTCAATATGTTCCAATATTACATTGGAGGTCGAAGGTGAAATTTTGGATGTTGTTGAGGGAGCAACGTCTTTGGAATCAAGTCCAGGAACGTTAGTAGGCTTAGGGCCTTTGGAGCTTTCTTTCTTTTGCTTCTTCTTAGAAGCTGTTGGAGAGTTTTCACCAGTCTTGAGGTTATTTTCAGTGGGGCCTTGTTTCCTCTTCTTAGGAGTAGTTGGTGGAAGTTTTCTAGTCTGAAAAGGTTTAAACATAAGTTAGATCTAAATCATAAACTTCAGTTTATTCGAAACAACAGGGTTAGTTTATTACCTTTGGAATTGAAGTGTCTGTTGCTGCTGGTGTTGTTATTGTAGTAGTTGTTGTTGTTGTTGGTATTGTTGGAGTTACATCATCACTAACTTCAGTAGCTTGTTGAGAAGTGTTCCCTTCCTTGGGCTTCGAAGTAACGTTTTTTATCCTAATAGCTGAAAAGTGAAACAATTAAGGTAAAATGTTAAGGATAAGGGAATTAGGATACAATTGGAATTTTCCCAAGCATTCGCACCTGTGCCTTGATTAGATGTAATCGAAATGGCAGGAAGGTCATAGCGAAGATGTCCTGGGAAATTATGAAGCCAGTAACGAGCCCATGTCACAGTCTCAGATGGCTTTAGTTTCTTTCAAGATTGGTATTTGAACATTTCTTTGCAAGTAAACCACCAAGGGTATGGAGGAAACGAAGCCAGAGCCAGTTCTAAGGTAGGAAACCTAGGAAATTTAGGTGGATGCATTTCGAGTGCCAACCTATACCTATCCTCAGGTGACAACCCTGAAGGAAGTTTGAACACAAAAATTTTTTCTTTAAATTTTTCCTTCAAGGTCTCAGCCGCTCGATGGACAGTGGTTCCCAAGTGTGTGGGATCATAAGTGGTTTCGAAATAATTTTGAAAAGCCCTAATTTCTTTGACATGAGTGAACATACCTTTCTTGGAGTGTACCTGCACATTGAACGTGCCAGTTAGCTTTTGTTGAATGGTGAGTGTGTCAAATATATATGTCTGGTAGAACTTAGTCCACCATTCAAGAAATCCTTTTGTTGTGAAGTATGTTGGCTCAAAAGGTAAAAGCTCGAACTGAGCAAAATCTTGATATTGCTCCTGTTGTAATTTGGCCTCTCTTGCTTTGAACGTTTTGCCTGAGGTTATGGAACTTTGTGTTTGGAACAAAGGTTCAGGAATTAATTGGCACAGGCCAAATTGTCGAGAAACGAAATTGGGTTGATAAGCTAGGAGGAAAATCTGATTCTTTGTTGGAGTAATTCTTGAGGAAATTAGCCTAGGAAGAAGAAAAGCTTTCCAAATGTCCTGCATCTCTCTGCTCTTGACAGCTTCTGAGAGAGATGTTGTGAACCATGATGGCCCACAAGTCCTTTGAGCAAAAGGTGCCATGGACTCTTCGAACTTGTGTCTTTTTGAAAAAATCATGATGTATTTAGAAAAATGGACTTTGAAATCATCCTTGTCATCATTTGGAGTAAGCTTTCGAAGCCTTGTGCCTTCGATGATCCTGTCAGCTATTTCTGGATCTTGTTCGATGATAGTATCAGCAGTTGATAAAGAAGATTCGAACATGGCATTAAGCCATAGTTGAATCAACCAAAAGGGTCCAGCCAGAAGAATGTTCTTTGGAGCATGGGATTTTAAACCAGAAACTGCTGACCTTAAGCTCTCATAAAGATCGACAAGTAGCAGTTGAATCAGGCAAACTTTCCTATTTTCATGGAAATCCCTGGCTAGGGGAATGAACCTACTCGCCACTTGTAAGGATCTCCTGCAGAACACATATCGTGATAGCCACAAGGTAAGGAAAGCGATATGTTCTACGTCTGAGACATCATCCCCTTCAGTATGATAATGGCTGATGAATTTTGAAAAGCTAGCTAGCTTGACATCAAAGTCAATGATGCTAGAATGTTCTTCGTTATCAAGAATATAAGTTTCCCCCACTGGTGAGAGACCAGTGATGGCAGCTATATCAAAGAAGGTGGGTGTTATCATTCCGCCCGGAAGGTGGAAAGTGTTATAAGTGCTGTCCCAGAAGTACAATGAAGCAAATAGCAATGGGTGACTGTAAGTAAAGCTTGGTTTCGACAGTTTGATTAAATTATAAATTCCTAATTCTTCCCATTGCTTGGATTTTTTGGATTCTACTTTAGTGAGCCAGTTTTGATATGCTACATCTGATGTGGGGCAGGATCGAAATGGTTTGAAATTGCTTTTGATGTAATCTAAAATAAAAGGATCTTTTGGGGGTAAGACTGGAGTTTCAGTTGTTTTTGAATCAGATGATTCGCTTATATCTTCAGTTCCTGCCTTAGGGGCATCCATCTTGTTGAATAGGGGTTTGAATTTATAGCAAACGGGAAAAAATTTCCTAGTATCTTTCAGAATTTCAAACACGGTTAAAGGACCCATTAGGGCTAACCTTTTTCCAGCAACAATGGTAGGGATTAATACCTGAGAAGCATACAACATTTCTTTCTCTTTGGAGATCGCTTAAGGATTGAGCACAAATTGATTCTGATAAATACCCACCTTGCTCTCCATGAGAGTTTCCGTGTTGTTGTTCTTGTTCTTCCTCTTTGATGATTTCTTCAATTGTGATGATGTTGATGAACACATTGTTAAGATTGCTGGAAGTTTTAGGGTTTAGTGAAAAGAGAGGGGGGTTTCAGAATTTTGGAGAAAAAGAAGAAAAGACTAAACTGATGAGTTTTATAGAGAGTGTGGAAGAGTGAGTGTAAAACACCCACTAAATAAGACTAGGGGTACGTGGAAGTCGTTGGTTAGATTCAGAGAGAGGTGGCGTAAGATCTAGTGTTCGTAATGAGTGTGATTAATAGTAATCATTATTTTTAAAACCGCACCATGTTGTGGTAATTGGTCCAAGACGGTTAGGTACTCAAAGAGGCGTCTTGATTGACGTGGGTAAAGTCATGCACAGTAAATGTCATGATTCTTCAAAAGACCTATCAAAATCTTGTGAATCTATTTAAAATAAGTATTTCTCAAAGGGTTCGAAATACATATTTTAAAGGGGCATTTTTTTTGCTGAAGATTTTGATATTGTGATTCGAAATGAAAGGATTGGGCTTTGTTTGAATAAAGCAAGTTTTATGGTTTGGAATGGAAGAGACTGTTTTTTCGAATGGAAATAATAAAGTTCAAGGTTTCGAATGATAGTTGTGGAGTGTAAGTCTAAAGAATGTTCGAAATAATGATGAGATTATATTTGTGAAGGTCGTTTTAACCTTTGAAACGAATTCGAAACGAAGGTTCCAAGGCGTTTGAAATTCAAACGTGAGCGGGATATTTGAAATTCAAATACATAAGCGTCAGAGCGTTCGAGGACGCGTGGAGGCTAGAGGGAAGTAATGCTCTGCATGCTTCGAACGTGGCAGATTCTGATAGCAAGACCGTTATGGTCGAAATAGTATAAATAGAGGTCTTAGTGTTAGGATTTTGAGGTGTCATATCTGTTGTACAAATTCAGTAAACATTTAAAATACCGCATGGATAGGGAAACGAATGCTCGAAAGATGTACGTATGATAACACCAACATTTACAATTCAATGAAAACTCTTTATATTTTCCAGTTTTGTATTTCATTTCCATTTCATTTGTGCTTCAAACATTTTTACGTTCATGCCTTTACATTAGAGCTTCTACATTCAGAGTCAATTATTTCTTTCTGCATTTAAATGCTTTTCTTATGTTCGAATCCTTTAAACATTCAGCAACTTTTACATTCACTCACTTAATCCTGCCATTTACCCAATCTTAAGTCTTTTTACTTTTCTAATGAGTATTCCTTATACCATATAGAAATTATCCTTCGAATCATTTAGTGTAGTAATCGAAGTGGATTGGATGTCTTTGAAACACTTTAATTAGAAGTCCTAAATATGAATACCAGTTTTACAATTAGACTTAGCCAAACAACTATGTCCCATAGGATCAATCTAGTCGATCCTGTAAGTTACCAGAGAAATTGAATAACAGTAATTAAGTTTATTCGATAGTTTGGAAGACTAGCGGTTGTTTACCAGAAATCACTGTGAACACACTTATGATTCTGATGACATGACTATCCTTTTCTCTTTGAAGTTTTTGACAGAGATCTTTAAAGACTTCAAAAGTTTCTGGTTTTTCTCTGATAAAACTTATCCATGTGTACCTAGAGAAGTCATCTACAATAACATATGCATACTTCTTTCCACCAAGACTTTCAACCTGCATAGGTCCCATCAAGTCCATGTGAAGACGTTCCAAAACTTTTGATGTGGTGAGATGTTGGATCTTTTGATGTGACATCTTAGTTTGCTTTCCAATCTGGAATTAACCATATACTCTCCCTTCTTCTATCTTGAGGTTAGGAATCCCTCTCATGGATTCTATAGATATGATTATTTTCATTTCCTTCAGATGCAAGTGTCCCAGTTTTTGATTCCACGGTTTAACTTCATTTTCTTTGGCTAAAGCACATGTTGAGGAGAAGTTTAACTCTTGGGGAACCCATAAATAACATTTGTCTTTAGATCTAATTCCTTTCATAATAACTTCATTCTTTTCATTGCAAACGAGACATTCTGTCTTGGTGAAGTTTACTTTGAACCCTTGATCACACAGTTGACTTATACTTATTAGGTTAGTTGTTAACCCTTTAACAAGTAACACTTTATCAAGTTCTGGGACTCCTGAACATTCCAGCTTTCCAACTCCTTTGATTTCACCTTTGGCTCCATCATCAAAAGTCACATAACTGGTGGAGTGAGATTTGATATCTACCAACAGATTCTTAACACTTGTCATGTATCTAGAGAAACCACTATCAAAGTACCAGTCATATTTGGTTGATACTCTGAGAGAGGTATGAGCTATGAGACTAGCGACAATAGTCTTGGGAACCCACTGTTTCTTATTTTTTCTATTTTGAGAGATCTGGTCAGTTTTGGGAAGAGGAGCAGTTTTAGGGTACCCATACAACTTGAAACAGAAAGGTCTTATATGACCAAACCTTCCACAATGGTGACACCTCCAGAGCTGGAGTTTCTCTCTAGTGTGATTAAATTTTTTCTTGCCATGATTTCTTTTATTTCCATGATATTTTCCATAATGTTGGGACATTTGATTCGACATCTTTGGTTTAGACTTGGCATGAGTGAAATCGAATGAAGGTTCTTCTGAATAAGGTTCCTTTTTCTCATTAAACCCTAGACCACTCTTGTCTCCCGACACTCTTCCCACTTAAATAATTTCATCTAATGTGTCAGACCCATTGTTCAGCATCTTGAATGATTTGACCATTCTGTCAGGATTCGAGCTCAGAGAAGTCACTTCACTTTCCAGACTAGAGATAGTTTCCAGATGCTCTTTCCTTTATGCCTTCAACTGAGTTATGAGAGCTTTCTGTTTCTCCTCTTCTTGGAAAACTTCTGCACTTCTGAGATATAGATTTTTGTACGAGGCAACTAACTCATCAAAGGTTAGTTCACCATCACTAGAATCTTCATTAGAAACATATTTTCCTGTTGATGCTTTAACATACTTGGTAGATTCCTCTTCAAGATCACTCTCAGAGTCCTCTTCAGACCAAATAACAGATAGATTCTTCTTCTGTTTCTTAACATATGTAGGACATTCAGCTCTAATGTGACCAAAACCATCACATCCTTGACATTGTATTCCCTTCCCTTGAGTGGATTTTTCCTCATCCCTTTTTCTTCCAAACTCATTTGACTTATGGATGTTAGATGAGATGTTCTTGACATTTGATATTGGGTTCCTATCCATCTTCTTTATCACTTTGTTAAACTGTCTTCCAAGCAGAACTAAAGCACTAGATATTCCTTCATCTGTATCCAAATCATAATCATCCTCTTCATCTTCAGTATTGGTTACAAAAGTTATGCTTTTGTTCTTCTTTTCAAATCTTTCATTGATACTTAATTCAAATGTCTGGAGGGATCCAACAAGTTCATCCACTCTCATCTTGTCAATGTTTTGTGCTTCTTCTATGGTAGTCACTTTCATATCAAATCTCTTGGGGAGAGACCTAAGCATTTTTCTCACCAATTTGTCTTCGGGTATTTTTTCTCCTAAAGAACTGGATGCATTAGCAATCTCAAGAATGTTCATATGGAAGTCATTAATACTTTCATCATCCTTCATTCTCAGATTTTTAAATCTGGTGGTGAGCAACTGAAGTCTTGACATCTTAACTTTGGATGTGCCCTCATGGGTAGATTTAAGAACCCTCGGGCATCCTTATCTACTTCACATGTGTTTACTAATATGAAAATGTTCTTGTCAATTCCATTGAATATAGCATTCAAGGCTTTAGAACTTCAAAGTGCAATTTCATCCTCTTCTTTAGACCAATCTTCTTCTATCTTTAACTCAGAAGTAGGTTCTCCATCTTCTCCTAATTGGACAGGGTGTTTCCATCCTTTTAAGACAACTTTCCAAGCCCTGTTGTCCAGTGATTTTAGGAAGGCCATCATACGTGGTTTCTAATAGTCATAATTACTTCCATCCAGAATGGGTGGTCTGTTCATAAATCCTCCTTCCTTGTCCATAGTATCAGAAAGTATCTTCCCTAGATCTCACCCAGATACAGAGCAGGATGCCTGCTCTGGTACCAATTGAAATTCTGGTATCAGATATGTGATGTCGAAGGAGATGTCACCACACAAATATTTGAGGATAATATAAAGTTCAACAATATAAAAGCAGTAAAAACACAAGGGATTATTAACCTCGTTTGGTGTACAATAACACGTACTCTGGGGGCTACCAAGCCAGGTGTGATACGGTGGCCAGAACCGGGACTTGTTTTCCCTCTTTTAAGGAATTTGCTGGTTTACGTTATGCGTTTGTGTTTGCAAAATATCGCGGTAAGCAAGAGTTTCCACCGACTTTTATTTTATCTAACAAGGAAAGGAAAAAAGCACAGAAAAATTCCTTTTTCGAGATATTTCTGAGTACGGGGGGTAGATTATAGAAAGGGAAGGTATTAGCACAATTTCTATCCGTAGTTATCTACGGGCTCTTAGGTACTTGCTCATCATTTTCAAAATTGCTTCTCTATGTTTGTGTGCTTTGAAAAGTTTTTGTTTTGACTTCGATTTAACTCTTGCTTCTGTCTTCAAGAGTGTAATGAAGTGTTTTTTGAAAATTTTGTTTGTAAAGGAGTGTAAGTGTGAAAAAGTTTGTTTTGATTGAGCAAGTACTTAAGAACTAATCTACCTACTCGAAAAAAGAATCCTTCTATGTTCGTTTCCTTTAGACAATGCTATCCCACTATTAGTGAGTAGGTAGCATCATCATTGGAGTTTTGAGGGTCAATTCGAAAGGGACGTACGGTCACTAAAGCAATGTTAGGACGTCTTAGTAGTAACCCTAATGTCTTAGATCAATTATCCGAGGCAACAATATCTGAGGCAACCATTCTGAGGCAACTTTGATCTTTGGACAAAAGGACGACCACTAAAGCATCCTATACTCAATGACCGTTTACCGAAGGCAACCAAGTGGGAGTGTACCCTAGGAGTGCGCATGTGCGAGTGATTCAATTTCAGATTATTATCTTTGCACATTTTAGGGTTATCTAACTGTTTTAAAATTAATCATACATTTTTGTCATGCATCCTAATATCATACATCTAACAGTTTAATATTTTGCGGAATTTAAAGTGTGGAAATTAAACTACACTATTACAAGGCTTCGGGTATTTACATAGCCAAAAACAAACCCTTGAAAAATAAAGCGATAAATGAAAAATAAAAGTCCTAATTAACTATTACAACTTGTAGGCAGTTACATCAATATGGTAAATAATAAAACAATAAAGCGTGCGCGATGCAATTAGAACGATAAGAAAAAATTAGGGTTTTGACCCTTTTTTAACCTAATTTAAAAGAAAAAGTGTTTTTTTTTTGTTTTTTTAATTATTTTTAAGAAAAGAAATAAGGTTCTCTAATTAAAATAAAAAATTAATTAGTTAACTAAATTAATTAATGAAAATAATTACATGGCCTATTTTGTGATTTTTGGTTATTTTTTTTAAGAAAAGAAAATATAATAAGTTAGAGATAAAACCTAATTGTTCTAATTGATTTTAAATTTATTTACAAAATAATTAAAGTTTACCTAAAATTAAAATCTAATTAAATTAATTAATTTTTTGATAAAAAATAACATCTAAACCTAATTTGTGAAAAGTATTATTTTTATGATTTTTTTGATAAAAAGAAAATAATTGATTGGTTAGTAAAATAAAATAAATAAATAAAATAAAATAAAATAAATGTAAAAAAAAAGAATAGAGAAAGAAGTTTGGGCTTGAGTAATTATGGGGGTGCAAATAGCCCAAATCATGGCCCAAAACCAAGTAGTCCATGTTTGACTCAGGATCTGGTGTTACACGTTGACTGTGCCTCATGATGCTCCCTCATTGGTGGCCTTTGGATTTGGATCTCAGGACATTTGGCTGATGGGATGGTGAGGTCATATGGTGGACCTTTGGCTCATGTACGCATGAGATCACCTGAAAGAAATCAAGAAAAATGCAAATGTTGGAGGCAGGGGTCGAACCCCTGACCTCAAGCTTCTCAGCGCCTTAACACTTGCCTAGCTACCACTGGGCCAATTGTTCTATTTGTTATAATAATACAAAATAATAATCAAATATTAAAAAGGCCCTATGTACCAAATCAGCGCGCGTTTTTTCAAACAGGCCAATGGTTGCTTGCCAGCTAGTCATCTTCCTCCTTGGGTCTATTGGTAAAAGTTCCAAACTTTTACCTACAGACATTTGTCCGTAGCAACCAAATGTTACAGGAATCTTGTAAACATGATGGTGATCAAGAATATATCATTAATTCATGCTATCAATGTATAAATCATGCAAACCGAATTCAAAAATACATGGATGTCGTGATGGACTTACATCGTGATATAGTGCCTGGAAATGCTTGATTTTGATTGCTTTTGCTTGCTGATGACCTCAGGAAACGATTGGAATCGTCCAAGGGTCTTGAATTGGCCTATAAGTAGGAATTTGATTCACCACTTTTTCTTGTTTTTTCCAAGTTTTGTTCTTGATCACATACCTCCTTCTCTCGCCTCTTTTGGTCTGCATTCCTTCTATATGTATTGAGGAATAGATTAGGGTTGAAAACCTGGCCTCAATCTTCCTCCATCAATGCCCTTGATCTCGATTTGATTCACCTTAAAATCTTTCCAAAAATGGCCTAATTCAATCTTTTTGTGCAACCCCTGCCTTTACACGAATTTGATCTCATGCTAGCTGGAATTTAAGACCTGAATCATGTAAAAAAATCTTGAGTTTTCAATGTTTTGGATTTTATATGATTTGTTTTGATTTAAAATGATTTAATTCAAATCAAAATCAAAATAAATAATATAAATAAGATAATGACAAGTGGAAAATACTAGGGTTCGTGGACCATGTTTCCAACTCAAAACAAGTAAAAAAGATTGGGCCCATTTGGCAAAAATTGAAGTTTTAGGCACAGTTGACTTTTGGCAATTTTGCAAAAAAGGTCAACTTCACCAATGTATAACTTCCTCAATTTTGACTCTTTGAGAGTGTTCTTGGATTTTTTAGAAAGCTTGAGATGTCCTCTAAGAAACCCTTTTGGTCTCATCTCAATTTGATATACCATGCTCATGTATGAAGCTTTGACAAAAATGGTGTTTTTGTTGACTTTTCAAAATGACCTATAATGTCCAAATTCATAACTTCTTGTGAGTGCATATTTTGAACTTGTGAGATGAATATGGATTATAGATCATGGCATCCTCTTCAAAATGAGATTTGGATGGGTCATTTCTCATAAAGTATGATAAAGTTATGCTTGGTCAAAGTTGAGTTGACTTTTCCTACAAAACCCTAATTTAGCAACTTTTGGTCCTTGATGAATTATGAGCAGTCCTTGATGAATCATGGTCAACACTTGATCAAATGATGAAATATACTTCAAAATTAGTGTGTTGGCCAAAAATCTTGAAGTTTGACTGTATGTGGGCCACAATTGACTTTTGCCCTAGCACAGTCGATTTTCAGACCTTTGAGCAATTGACTGAGCAAACTTTATCTGCAGGGCTTGGAACTTGACATGGATGATCTTGAGAACATATTAGGACATTGGTGAGAATTTAGGATCCCTTGGACCCAAGTATCTTGATGCAACATGAAACCCTAATTTGAGGTAGACTGCCTTAGGAGAGGGCTTGTCTGGTCAACCCTTGGACTTCCTTGAGCAATTTGAGGATCTTTCTTGAAATGTTTTAAGAAATATGGGAGGGAAAATTTTGGGGTACAACAGCTGCCCCTGTTCAATCTTCTTAAACCTGAGGATGTAGATTGGCTTGCTGGCCTTTCGTGATCCGAAGGTGGAAGAAGATTGAACACTAGAGTGCCCAGAAATTTGAACTCGCATGATGTGGTGTATGTCTTGCGATTTCGGGAATGGGCTTATAGATGCCATTTGGAGTTTGCTGACGGGGGATGGGCTTAAAGATGCCACCCGAAGGAGCGTCGATCGCATAAGAGATTCCTTGGCGAGAGCTTGTATACCTGTTGTTGAGGAAGATTCCGCTGGGGAATGCTGATCTCTGTCTTGAGAGAAATAGAATTCTAGGAGCTTCAGTCATTAGTTATTCTACTGGGAAATCGTCTCTGTTTTGAGAAAGGTTGAATTTTAGGAACTTCGTCTGTCTGTTATTCTTGTTGAGGAATTATCTCTATTGAAATTTAGGAACTTTGGTCGTCCGTTATTCTACTGAGGAACCATCTTTGTTTGAAATTTAGGAACTTCGGTCGTCCGTTATTCTACTGAGGAATCATCTCTATTGAAATTTAGGAACTTCGGTCGTCCGTTATTCTACTGAGGAACCATCTCTGTTGAAATTTAGGAACTTCGGTCGTCCGTTATTCTACTGAGGAGCCATCTCTTTTGAAATTTAGGAACTTCGGTCGTCTGTTATTCTACTGAGGAATCATCTCTATTGAAATTTAGGAACTTCGGTCGTCTGTTATTCTACTGAGGAATCATCTCTGTTGAAATTTAGGAACTTCAGTCGCCCGTTATTCTACTGAGGAACCATCTCTGTTGAAATTTAGGAACTTCTGTCGTCTGTTATTCTACTTAGGAATCATCTCTGTTGAAATTTAGGAACTTCGGTTGTCTGTTATTCTACTGAGGAATCATCTCTGTTGAAATTTAGGAACTTTAGTCGTCCGTTATTCTACTGAGGAACCATCTCTGTTGAAATTTAGGAACTTCGGTCGTCCGTTATTCTACTGAGGAATCATCTCTGTTGAAATTTAGGAACTTCGATCGTCCGTTATTCTACTGAGGAATCATCTCTGTCGAAATTTAGGAACTTCGGTCGTCCGTTATTCTACTGAGGAATCATCTCTGTTGAAATTTAGGAACTTCGGTCGTCTGTTATTCTACTGAGGAACCATCTCTGTTGAAATTTAGGAACTTCGGTCGTTCGTTATTCTACTGAGGAGCCATCTCTATTGAAATTTAGGAACTTCGGTCGTCTGTTATTCTACTGAGGAATCATCTCTGTTGAAATTTAGGAACTTCGGTCGTCCGTTATTCTACTGAGGAATTATCTCTATTGAAATTTAGGAACTTCGGTCGTCCGTTATTCTACTGAGGAACCATCTCTGTTGAAATTTAGGAACTTCTATCGTCCGTTATTCTACTTAGGAATCATCTCTGTTGAAATTTAGGAACTTCGGTCGTCCGTTATTCTACTGAGGAATCATCTCTGTTGAAATTTAGGAACTTTGGTCGTCCGTTATTCTACTGAGGAACCATCTTTGTTGAAATTTAGGAACTTCGGTCGTCCATTATTCTACTGAGGAATCATCTCTGTTGAAATTTAGGAACTTCAGTCATCCGTTATTCTACTGAGGAATCATCTCTATCGAAATTTAGGAACTTCGGTGGTCTGTTATTCTACTGAGGAATCATCTCTATTGAAGAGGAAAGTTGAGAATGAACTACTATCTGGTCGTGGTCCAGGCTTCACAACGTCTCATACCACTATCTGGTTGAAATCCAGGCTTCATGGTGTCTTTGGCTGCTATCTGGTCGTAATGCAGGCTTCATAGAAACTTGTATTGCTATCTGGTCGTAATCTAGGCTTCACAATAACTTGTTGAGCTGTTATCCGGTCGTAATCCGGGCTTTACAACTTGCTGTAGAGATCAAGATACTATCCGGTTGGATCTGATCTTCATAGCTTGAACTTTTGTAAGAATTTGATTGTATCTTTTCCTGAAAGGTAAAGGTTAATTGTATGTAATGCATGCCATGTATCAAGCAATGATGTTCTCAAAATAAATAAGATTGTTTTGTATGATGCATATGCATGTCATGATGTATGGATGTGTAATGTTTTTATGATAATCTCTAGCTGGGGAAAATAAATCCCGGATTGCTGCTGGAGAAAAGAGTTGAATTCTTCGCTCTCGTTGGGGATAGTGAATGAAGGTGATTGTTAGCATAATCCTGTAGGAGAGAATAACTCCGCTGGGGGATAAACTGACGAGGAAATGACTATGTGGGGAAGAGATGCTTTGCTAGAGAATCTGTTGATTTGTTGAAATAAACTCAGCTGGGGATGAATTACCGTTGCTGGTGATGATACACTTTGTTGGGAATTGAGTTTCTGTTTGTGAAAGGAATGAACTCCACTGGGGATGATTTTCCAATTGCGACTTCACTGGGGATAATCTTTTAGACTCTACTAGGGATAATTCTCCAAACTTCACTGGGGATAATCTTCCAGTGCTGGTGATAGATAAACTCTGCTTGGGGAGAATATTGCCGACTCATTCGTGGTTGCGAGCCTCAGCTGGAGAGAGTGATGTCCTGTTCGGGACCGCTAATATCACTGTCTTTTTCTTACTCTGCGGGGAGTGAATGTACCTTCGATCATTTTCTCCAACTAGGTATATCCCTATACTTGGTGGATAGAGCAACTGTACGGTTCAGACATTTCTTATTTGCCCCTGTTTCTGATATTACGAGTAATCGTCTTTTGTTTTGCATGTAAATATTTATGAGCAGCAATTATTGTCAAATGCATATATCAAAAATGAACATTTGATGTTCTTGCAAAACAAAACAGAAAAAGAAAACAATTTGAAATTTCTTTGTGAAAACGAATCGTATTGATTTTGAAGTTGGCCTGTAAATAGGCGTTTTTTGTACAAGAGACTGACGTCCTAGTAAGAGAACACCGCCGAACAATAGAGTTTATACAATTTGTGTAAAACAAAGAAAAACAGATATGTGAATAATCCCACTGGGTTCCAACTCTGCTATTGCCTTTATGTCCTCGAGCATCTCATCACTTTGCTACTTGGTTGAAGGTAGATCATATTGTTTAGTGTCGTCCGAGCTTGATAGTCAATACCGAAGTCTGGTTGCAAGAGATCCAATGAGACATAGTGTTACGCTTTAATCCCTAATTTTTTCCTGGACCGCCTTTTCGGGTTTTCAGTCCACCGGAATACCCTTTTTTGCCCAAACCGCCTTTTTAGGTTTTCGACTTGCCGGGTGTACAGTTTTTTTTCATTTGCATCCCTTATTTTTGCTCGAACCCTTTTGGTTCGCCGGGAAGCCCTTATTTTTGCCTAGGCTAGTCGACCTAGCGGGTCTTTGATTATGCGTAGTATTTTTCACTATGTCTGCATTGACGGGGTGAGGAAGGTCGTCACCATCCATGGTGGTTAGAATCATAGCTCCTCCTGAGAAAATTTTCTTAACCATAAATGGCCCTTCGTAAGTAAGGGTCCATTTACCCCTGGGATCACCTTGCGGCAGTATGATGCGCTTGCTTACCAGATCCCCAACTTGATACTCTTGTCGTCTAACTTTCTTGTTAAATGCCTTGATCATTCTCTTTTGATATGTCTGACCATGACAAATAGCAGTAAGTCTCTTTTTTTCGATTAAGTTCAGTTGATCAAGTCGGTTCTGGATCCAGTCGTCCTCACTCAAACCTGCATCCTTCATAATCCGAAGGGAGGGTATCTGAACTTCAATAGGTAAAACTGCTTCCTGCCATACACTAAAGAGTAAGGTGTTGCCCCTGTTGAAGTTCGTACTGAAGTTCGGTACCCATGAAGAGCAAACGGTAACATCTCGTGCCAATATTTATATGTCACTGTCATCTTCTGCACAATCTTCTTGATATTCTTATTAGCCGCTTCAACATCCCCATTCATCTTCGGCCGGTAAGGAGAAGAGTTGTGATGTTGTATCTTGAACTTCTTGCAGAGCTCGGTGATCATTGTATTGTTGAGATTTGTACCATTGTTTGTAATGATCCTCTCTGGTACACCATATCGACAGATCAAATTGTGTCGAATAAACCGTGCCACGACATTCTTAGTCACTGTAGCAAAGGAAGCTACTTCAACCCATTTTGTAAAGTAATCAATTGCTACCAGGATGAAACAATGTCCGTTGGACGCAGTAGGTCTGATCTCACCAATCATATCGATGCCCCGCATTGCGAAAGGCCAAGGAGTTGTCAAGATGTTCAGAGGGACTGGAGGTATATGCACCTTATCAGCATAGACTTGGCACTTATGGCAGGTCTGAGAATGCTGATACCAATCGGCCTCCATGGTGGACCAATAATATCCTGCTCGTAGGATCTTCTTTGCCATAGTGTGTCCACTGGAATGAGTTCCGAAAGTACCTTCATGTAACTCTACCATAATCCTTTCTGCCTCATTCTTATCCATACAATGCAGTAAGGTCGAATCATGGTTACGCTTGTAAAGGATACCATTGCTGATGAAGAACTTCACCGCGAATCTCCTCAGAAACTTCTTATCATTAACAGATGCACCCTCGGGGTACTCCTGAGCCTCAAGATACCTCTTTACCTTATGAAACCAGGGTTTATCTGCCACCTCTTCAGTCTCAATATCACAGCAATGTGCAGGTTCGTCCAACCTCTCGATGGTAATCTGGGGAGCCTCATTGTTCCACCTGACCTTGAACATAGAATACATCGTAGCTAGCGCGTCCGCCAACTGATTCTCCTCTCTTGGAAAATGTTTAAAGGTTATCTCCTCAAAATATAGAAGCAACATCAATACATACTCTTTGTAAGGAATAAGATTTGGGTGCTTCGTATCCCACTCGCCTTTGATCTGACTGATCACGAGAGTGGAATCTCCGAACACACTCAAGAACTTAATCCTTAGGTCAATTGCTGCTTGAAGGCCCATGATGCACGCTTCATACTCCACCATGTTGTTGGTGCAGTTAAAACATAATCGGGCGGTGAACGGAGTATGACAGCCTTCAGGAGATTTGATCACGGCGCCAATGCCATTACCTAAAGCGTTTGAAGCTCCACCGAAATATATAGACCATCGGGATCCCTCCTCAGGTCCTTCATCCGGTCCAGGTGTTTCACAGTCAGTCACCAATATGATGTTCTCATCCGGAAACTAAAAGTTCATAGACTGGTAATCATTCACGGCCTGATGAGCCAAATGATCTGCCAACACACTTCCCTTGATTGCTTTTTGGGTCGTGTATTGGATGTCATACTCAGTCAAGATCATCTGCCATCTTGCTATTCTTCCGGACAAGGCAGGCTTCTCGAAGATATACTTGATTGGATCCATCTTCGATATCAATAGAGTAGTGTGAGTCAACATATACTGTCTCAGCCGGCGAGAAGCCCATGCCAAAGCGCAACAAGTTTTCTCAAGCAGTGAGTATCGGGTCTCACAGTCGGTAAAATTTTTGCTAAGGTAGTAAATAGCATGCTCTTTTCGGCCAGACTCGTCATGCTGCCCCAACACACACCCCATCGAATTGTTGAGTACTATCAAGTATAAGATCAAAGGTCTTCCTTCAATTGGAGGCATCAGAATAGGTGGCTCTTGTAGGTATTCTTTGATCCTTTCTAAAGCGGCTTGACATTCATCATTCCATCTTACCACTTGATCTTTCTTCAGCAGCTTAAAGATTGGCTCACAAGTAGCGGTCAAATGTGAAATGAATCGGGAAATATAGTTCCGACGTCCCAAAAAGCCTCTGACTTCTTTCTCCGTTCGGGGAGCTAGCATTTCTTGTATAGCTTTCACTTTTGACGGATCCACTTGAATACCTTTATCACTAACGACGAAGCCCAGTAGCTTACCAGACCTTACCCCGAAGGTGCACTTGTTTGGGTTTAACCTCAGCTTATACATCTTCAACCTATCAAATAGTTTCTGGATGTGGTCAAGGTGTTCCTCCTCAGTTTGGAATCTTGCAATCATGTCGTCAACGTATATTTCAATCTCATGATGAATCATGTCGTGGAACAAAGTGACCATGGCGCGCTGATACGTTTCCCCAGCATTATTCAATCTGAACGGCATGACTTTGTAGCAAAAGGTACCCCACTGTGTAATGAACGTTGTCTCTTCCATATCCTCGGGAGCCATTTTAATCTGATTGTAACCGGAGAAACCATCCATAAAGGAAACGACCTTATGCTGTGCGGTGTTGTCAACCAAAACATCGATGTGAGGCAGAGGAAGATCATCCTTGGGACTTGCCCTGTTCAGATCCCTATAGTCAACACACATTTGAACCTTACCATCTTTCTTCGGCACTGGGGCCACGTTGGAAACCCACTGCGGGTAAGAAGTGACTGCTAGAAAACCGGCATCAAATTGTTTCATAACCTCCGCTTTGATTTTCTCGGACATCTTTGGGCGCATTAGGTGAAATTTCTGTTTCACTGGAGGATAATCCTCTTAAGTTGGCAAGCGGTGAACCATAATATCGGTATCCAACCTCGGCATATCTTCGTAAGATCAAGCAAAGATCTCAACATAGTCACGCAGCATTTGTATCAACAGTTGCTTGACGCTAGACTCCAGATCTGCACCGATCTTAACCTCTTTCTTGTCTTCTTCTGTACCCAGATTCACTGATTCCACTGGCTCTTCATGGGGTTGTTTGGCCCTCTCTTCCTGAAGTAACAGTCTAGCAAGTTCACCAGGCACTTTGCAATCATCCTCACCTTCGTCCTCGGCTTGGTTGATCGGACTTTCGAAGTCATAACTGACAGTAGCAGAGTCGTTATTAGTGGAATCTAGAATGGATGTGGACCTGTATTATGATATGTGAGTGTGTGTAAGACAATAGATGTTTTAATAAAGTGCAAGATAGAAAAACAAGGAGCGCAAGATTTGTAATGCAAGAGAACGTCCAATGCTTTATTGATGATATATGGAAATGACAAATATTAAGCCCTCACAAACAAAGCCACGGTGTCTCGGGTAAGACACTGGGCCATAAAGTTTCAAATTGTCTGTTACAAAACAAAATTCTATTATTGTGTAGTAAAAGAAATGGGCACGAAGTCTTTTGTCGTCCAATTGCTCAATCCACCATCGGTAGTCAGGTAAATCCAGCTGTCAAACCCAAACTCTTCATCATCATCTTCAATTGCATTCACTTCCGGATTACTGATACGCATGGGAGGTCTTCCAATCCGCGCACGCCGAACAGCCCTTTGAGCTTCTGTAGTAAAACCCAAACCAAACTTGTCAGTCTTGTGTGCAAAGCCAGGGAGTTGGCCCCAATTCGCACATCTAACTTTTTCAATAACAGCCCGGGCATCCTTGAGGGAAGCCATCTTCATTGGAGGATCTTCAGCAACAGTTTCAGTCGACGCTAGAGTCTGGGGGACTTTTTCAAAATTTTGACACGGGGTTTCAATGAACTCCCCATCCATCTCCACATACCGGAAAGAGTTAAGGTGGCTCACCATGTACTCCTCTTCTCCTTGTACTATAACAATTTTCCCTTTTACTTGGTATTTCAACATCTGGTGGAGCGTGGAGGTCACTGCCCCAGCTTTATGAATCCATGGACGACCCAACAAACAAGAATAAGATGGTCGGATGTCCATCACATAGAACGTAGATGCGAAAGTCTGGGAACCAACTTTAACAGGTACATCCACCTCCCCGTGTACCATTCTTTTGGATTCGTCAAAGGCCCTAACCACAATATTACTTGTCTTCAGAACCAACCCTTCACAGTCCAATCGGTCTAACGCTTTCTTGGGTAAAATATTTAACAAGGACCCAGTATCCACCAGCACGTGAGCCAGAGTAGTGCCCCTGCACTCGATTGAAACATGTAGAGCGTCATTGTGATTCTTTCCTTTGGCAGTCAGATCTACGTCGGAGAAACCCAACCCATTGTCAGCGGTCAAACTAGCCATACAGTCTTTGAATTGATCCGTAGATGTTTCCTATGGCACGTGCGCAGTCTTCAGGAAAGCGTTTAAAGCCTTAGCATGGGCTTCTGAGCATAACAATAAAGATAACATAGAGATCTTTGACGGGGTTTGTCCTAGCTGTTCGACTACATTGTAGTCGCTTTTCTTGATGATCTTCAAAATCTCCTTTATCTCCTGTCTAGAGGTTTCAACAATAATCTTCTTTGGTGCCTCCATCCGGGCAGGCTCACCAGTGATCTTTTTTCCCCGAGCGTCAGATGACTCGGCGACAGGGGTAATGATTGGAACATGAACAGGGACAGTAGTAGATGTACTGGCAAGTGAAATAGCAACAGGCTTCCGAACAGTTGGTGGGGAGATCTTAGGGGAGAGAAGTCTTCTTCTTCGGGTGACCTTGCTAGACCCGACGATATTGCTGACATCAGTATCAGCCTCTTCAAGCTTCAAGTCTTGTTTGATCCCATTATAATACACATCGGCTCCATAGTGCCACGGGAGAACCTTATTTAAAGTGTAAGGGATAGGTCCAGGAATAGTAATGATCAACGGAGCAACTCTTGTAACAGGTGTAATCCTAACAGGCTTTCTCGAGGAAGCCTTAGAAGAATTGGCGTAAATGGTTATTATGGAAACATCTTCAACAGGAATCAATGGAACCAAAGTTTTCTCGAACAAGATTTCTTTGTTATCCATCAGGCGCTGAACACCTGACTTCAATAGATGGCAACCAGTACGCAAGATTGAACATAGGTGGCAACCTTCGCCATAACCCGGAAATAAACTGGCCGATAATAAGTTCTTCTTTACTGTCATCAATGGAGTAGAAACGTCTTCCACAGAGGTTACAAATGAATCATCATCCACAACATTTACTCCATGCTTGGGCATAGGAACTGTTGTACCCCAAAATTTGCCCTCCCATATCCATCAAGATTTGTCAAGTCAAGGTCACAAAATTCCCCAAGGGTTGTGCAGCTCAACTGTCTCCTATACAGTCAAAACTAGGGTTTGTGTTCTGATCAAGAAATTGAAGGTTTCAGGGGCCCAATCAAGTCTCATATGCCTACAAAGATGGTCAAGTACCCTCATATCAAGTTTCAAGGCATTCAGCTCAAAATTGCACAGTCAAAACCCTAGATTGCACTACAGTCAACTGTAGGGGCAAAATGGTCATTTGACAGTCAAAAGTTCAAATTTTTGGTCAACATATCATTTTGAAGCCACAAACATCATTTGATCAATGCTTGATCATGATTCTCAAAATTTGGCTCAGAAATCATCAAAGATGCAAAAGTTGCTATATTTGGACAGCTGAAAAAGTCAACTGAAATTGACCAGGGCATAACTTTCACATGGATTATCAGAAAAATTCCATCCAAAGCTCATTTTGAAGAGAAAGACATTTCCTACAACTCATCTTCATACTTCAAGTCCAAGAAATGCTCTCACAAAAAGTTATCAATTTCAACATTATAGGTCATTTTCAAAAGTCAACAAAAAGGGACTTTAAGTCAAAGGCCATAACTTGAGATTGGTAAATCAAAATGACATGGGACCAAAGGCATTGATTAAAGGACTCAAAGAACTTTCCAAAATGTCCAAGAACATGAGAAAAGCTTAAAAATTGAGCAAGTTATGCCTTGTGGAAGTTGGGAAATTTTTGGGAATTTTGAAAAGTCAACATTGATGCAAATGATCCAAAAATGCAAATGGGCCCATTTTTCTTCCAAGTTTCTTCATGCCAAGCCTATGCACGACCATTAAGCCCAAGGGGAAGTATTTTCTCAATTTTTAATTATTTATTTGAATTTATATTAATATTAATTCACTTAAATCATTTAAATATGTAGAAAATATAAATTTGACCTAAAAAATCTTTTTGTGCACATTCTACTCTCAATATTTCGTGCTTGTTTGATTATGGAAAGTTTTGGTGTGATTGGAGCATGATTGACACAAATTGCACATGGAAAAGATTTCAAAAAGATCTTACAAAATAAAATATGCAAATCATTGAATTCAAAGATTTTGTACAATTTTCTTAACCTAATATGCTCTATACATATTCAGGAATCAAAACCTAATGGCTAGAGACTAGAAGCTGCGCTCAAAAACCATACAAAAACTTGAATTTTTTCCCATAAAACACAAAACTGTTTTCAAGGTTAGAGCTCGATTCCAACCCTAATACTCATTCCAAAGGCTTCCTTGTGAACTCCTGATCAAATTCCAATCAATATCAACCACCAAAACGCCCTGAATCGGTATCAAGAACTCAGACTGTACCTCAAAACTTTTGAAATCGCATATCACAAATCATACATCTTTTTGCATTTTGATTGATGAATTCTTGTTCAGTATGAAGTTTCCAAGCTAACCATACCAATTAATTTCATTTTTGTGCAATATAGGCGATTTTTCCATTGTTAAATGTTAGGGTTTGCAGGTTTTAAAATTGGGGTTTTTGCAATCAAGAAAAATTACGCCTCAAGACTATGGCCATTGGATCAAGCAGGTTGAGACGAAGGAGAAGCACTACTCGCGCCCAATTTATTGGTCCTATAGCGCTAGTCGCTATTTTTCTAAAAGCTACTTTAAGCCACGCTTCTAAAACCGTTGCGATAGGACTTTGTTTCAGAAAAAAAAAAGAAAGGCGTGAGGAAGACGATGTGCTGGCAACCACTGAGTGGCTCATTCAAACCAGCGCGCGCTTTTAGGGGCCACTAACCAATTTTGCTTTTTATTATTTATTTGCTATAGCATATTAATTAAAACGTGATGGCTCAGTGGCAGGGACATGTGTTGGTAACATCAAAGACCTGGGTTCAAGCCCCAGGTCTGGCAAATTTCAATGTTATTTTTCAATATGAAATCCTATGCTATGCTAACATCCAGGTTCACCATATGCCATCCTGATCCAAGCACACACGTGTCCCAGACGACCATCAAAGGGCTCAGAGTCAAGGTGTACCATGAAGGCAAGTCAACGCGTTAGCACACAACTGGCAAAGTCAACGAGGGCCATGCTTATTGGGCTAGATTCCACTAATTTGACCTCCTGAATTGGGGTCTACCCCCCCCCCCCCCCCTGGTTTGCTAATTTTATTTTTCTTATATCTTTTTAATTATTATTTTATTTGTTTTGTTGTTTTAATTCAATAATTATTTATTTTTTTTACAAAATACAAAAACATCATAAAATCAGAAAAGGCAAAAAAAAATATATAATATTTATTTATTTCAATTATTTTTTGTATAAACTAATATGTAAATTATTTAGTTTAATTAGGTTTTTAACTTTAATTCTTTTTAATAAAAATCCAAAAAAATATAGAATTAGGTTAATTGATAATTTTTATACCTTTTTAATTTTCTTTTTTCTTATCACAATATTACTTATTTATTTATTTATTTTTATAATCAAATGTACATAAATAAATTAGGATTTAAATTAGGTTAAATTTCAATATCTTTCATAATAAACTTAAAAAACATTAGAATTAGGGTTTACATCAAATTTTTTAGTTAATTAATTCTTTTTCTTTTAAATCTAAAAAACACAAAATACCAAAAAACATTTAATTTTTTAATTCTAATCCATTAACTTTAGACATTTTTGCAAAAGGGTTCAACGCCCATTGTTTTTAATTATTTAATTTGCGCATTTATTTTATGTCATTTATTATAATTTTGTATCTCTCCCAAAGCATTGTAATTTAAATTTCTCGCACTTTCATTTATCGCTTTATTTATTTTCAGTCAAATCGGGTTCAGTTTAATTTTGGCGACCCGCGCCATTTGTAATAGTTGTAGATTTATTTTCCCGCAAACTTTATAACTGTTAAAAAGCATGCAAGAATGAATGTCTTAATTAAAATCAAGCGTAGAACACAACAAACATGACAAGACAAATAACTGAAACTGACACACAATTCGCACACACCACCCCTAGGGTACGCCTCACTGTTTCCTTTCGAAAGGTGATCGTCGAGTAGAGGACGTCTTAGTAAGTCCTCATGATCCGGGAACCTGGCATGAGGGTAGCTTCTAAGGTGTCTTCCCATTGCTCTGGTGATCACCACGTCCCTAAACTCGAATTGACCCGAACACCTCCAACGGTGGTGCTACCTACCTCTCAATGGTGGGATGGCATTACTTTTAAGGACTCTTACACAGACGAATTCCTTAGGGTAGGTAGGTTCTCAAGGATACTTGCTCTAAATCTCAAAACAAACTCAAAAAGACTTTTCACACTGACACTTTTCAAAAGCTTTCAAAGCAAATTTTTCAAACACTCTGACGTATGAGTCGAACTGAATTTTTTCAAAGCAACTTTTTAAACCCACATTGAAAAGCAAACAAACAATTTTGAAAACACATTGAGCAAGTATCTAAGAGCCCATGGATAACCATGGATAGAAAGGGTGCTAACACCTTCCCTTTCTATAACCTACCTCCCGAACCGAGAGCAATCTCTTTAAGGAATTTTTCTGTGCTTTTGTCCTTTCCATTTGGAGAAAATAAAAGACGGTGGCGACTCTTGCTTCCGCGACTTTTCGCGAACCAGCGTTAAACAGTCAGTTCCAGATCCACCGATCACAGGAACAATCATAACATTAGGCTTTTCTGACGCGTCAAATTCAATCTCTTTAGCTTCAATCAAATCTTGTACCTTATTCCTCAAGGCCCAGTAGTTGTTCGTATCATGTCCTGGGATATTGGAGTGATAAGCACAACGGGCGTTCGGATTATACAGCGGTGATGTAGTACTGGGATTCTTCGGAGCCTCCCTTAGAGTCACCAAGTTGGTTTTTAATAACTACGACAGAATTTGAGATAGAGTCATACTGAGCCGAGTATACTGCCTTTGCGGTCTCTCTACTCTTTGCTGATTGTTGCATTATGGGGAAAAAGTTAGTCTTGATATTACTACTGCATTAACCGCTTGGCGACGTTCAGGTCGGTTTTGGCTCCTCGATTTGTAAACTGCACTAGCTTCTTTCCTGAAGGGCTTCTTTTCTGTACTCGACAAAGCACCTTTTTGTATCTTGCCGCTTTTAATATCGGCTTCAACTCTCTCCCCCGTCAAAATCAATTCTGTGAACCCAGACGATGAACTTCCGATCAAATGGTTGAAATATGGAATGGACAAAGTCCCAAGAAACATATCCACCAACTCCCTATCAGACAGAGGGGGTTGGACTCTTCCAACAAGATCTCTCCATTTCTGAGCGTAGTCTTTAAAGCCTTTGCATGTACCCATAGACATACCCTGAAGTTGGGTACGCGTGGGAGCAAGATCGGCATTATACTGGTATTATTTTATAAAAAGAAGCAGCAAGGTCCTCCCAGTTGCGGACGTTAGCTCCTTCCATTTGATAGAACCATTCAATTTGAGTCTCTGACAGACTATCTTGAAAGAAATTAACCCACAAGTTCCTATCAGCACTTTATGGTTGAATCTTTCTGACATACGAGCGGAGGTGTAGCTTCGGACAGGATACCCCATCGTACTTAGAAAAGACAGGAGCTTTAAACTTGTGGGGGATCACCACCCCAGATGCCAAAACCAAATCTCTGAAGTCCAACCCAGGTATCTTCTGGATCTCCATTGCACTCAATCGGTCTTCAAGTTGCTTATATCTATCCTCAGCAGGAGGATACTGGTCTTCATCAAAATCAGTGTCATTATCGGAGACCACAGGACTAGGAGCCTTCCTTTCCTCTTGGTTCTCTCCTCCTCCAGATGAATGAGACAAATCAACTTCCTCTCACAACCTGTTCCCAAATCTGTGACCCATATTCAGCATGACCACCTTCTTCTTCTTCTTCTTCTTATTCTTCTTCTTCTTCTTGTCCTTCAAGATAAGAGTCTTCAAATCTTGTTGACTCTTGGCCAAGTTCAATAACATCTCCTGGAACTGAGCATTCTGAGCTTGCAGAGCCTTGATGGCTTGATCAGTAGGTGTTTCAGAAGACATGATTGTTGAAATAAACAACGAAGAAGATGAGAACCCTGTAATGGTACCTGTAATGAGGTGCATGGGAATGAAATGCGTATGAAATGATTTCAAAAACTTTGGGAGATTCAAATTTGTAAACCAAAATAAACACACTTTATTAGATAAAACTTGTAACAATGTTTAACAATGCCTTCAAGGCGTTACAAAGAAATACTGAAAAGTAAATCTAAACTAGAATCAATAAAAGACATCAGAAGTCCCATGGTCGTTTTCCTTTTGTGCTGACATAATCGTTGATTGTCCTTTCGTTCTCTAGCTTCCTTGTAAGCTTCAAGATCTTCCGCTCCTGCTCATGATACTTCTCCCTGTAGGTATCCATTTCTTCCTTTAGCTGGATCCAAGATCTCTTCAATTCCCCAAGCTCAGTAGGCATGTATGGATGGATGACCGTATAAGGAACACCTTATTCATCATTATGCTCTATGATCACTGGCAAAACAACTTCATATGGCATCCCCAGCTTTTGAGCACGGGCTTGAACCCACTGGAGATATGGTTGCATCAGGAGATAAGTCTTCATTCCTAGCTCATGTGGATCAGACATGTTCACCATGCCCCAAGCTCTTATAAACCTGCAGCGATGTCCCTCAACATCCCCCTTGTAGTCAAAGACAATGCTTGTAAGCAGTAGCTCATGGGGACCATCTCTCCGAGCGCGTCCAAACTGTCGTAAGGCCAAACAGGGATTGTAGGTGATACCCCCTCGGATTTCGAGCAACGGAACATTAGGGTATTCCCCACATCAATCGATGACGGCTACCCTTTCCATGTCTTTAGAACTCCAAAGGATGTCCGTATGAGCAAGGGACATGATTCTGTAAGCCCAACCTACACCTTCGTCATTCTTCAATACAGATTTGGGGAGGTGCGAAATAAACCACCTCGCTAGCAGCGGTGTACAACACAAGAGGGTCCCCCTTCTCCGCACAGTACGGGTATAGATAGCATGTAAAATATCACCTAGAAGAGTAGGCACTAGGTTACGAGACATGAAGATCTTGACCGTGTTCACATCTATGAAAGAATCTGGATTTGGGAAAAGAACCAAGCCGTAGATGAGGAGAGCTAGGATGTCTTCAAATTCTTGAAATTTCAAACTATCCCAGAATTGTTGAGCTTGATCGATCAAAAACTTAGCCAAGAAAGCTTTAACCCTGCTCTGAGTCTCCCAGTTAGATACTACATCAGCCATTTTTAGATGTAGGGCTGAAGCAATATCCTATGGCCTAGGAGCTATCTCCAAACCTGTAAAGGGTTTCTGCTCTAGAATAGATATGCCCAGTAAGTCAGAAAAATCCTCCAAAGTAGGGACTAACTGATAGTCCGGGAAGGTGAAACAGTGATGCAATGGATCAAAGAACTGGAACAACACGCTCATCATTTGCTCATCCAACTTGGAAGTGACCAGGCTAAGGAGATGACCATGTCTTCTAACAAAGGAAGAAGTATCAGGAACCTTTGAGACCAACTCTCTGAGCTGAGCAGGGATTTGCACGAAGTTGATTCGAATGGTATTTCTGTGCATAGAAGCCATGATCTGCAAAACAGACAAAGATGAATCCCCTCGGTCTTTAAAATGGTTAGTCTAATGAAATATACATGCCATGTCATGATGCATGATGTCATGATAAAAACACATCATAGGTATCACAGATAGCAAACATGGTAAAGGAAAACAAGTCACACAAGAGCCCTTAAATTTCAGGTTGGCATAGAGTTTAGGTATTACCCTCTTGCAGTTTAGTTGGTTCAACCTGTCTTAATAATAGTAACCGGGTTCTAGAGGTTCTCAATATCACTGACCATCCTCCATCGGCCATAATTCCAGTCACGCAATCTTTTCTCGCGGCCGGAACCATCTCGAGAGTATGGTCTCAATGAGTGTAGCATACTGCTACTTCCTATGGCCAAGTTGGTCAATTATAGGTTCTAAGGTCAGTTGATGCTTAATGACCCATTAGAAACCACATACTCTCCTTGTTGCTCCACAAGGGATATCGGTACCAACTAATGTGTCACACCAACGTAGCTACTGCTTCAACCGTATCGGTCTACGTCGTACAGTTCCCTCACAGTCTATTTCTACTTACCTAAAAGGTGTCCCCCAGATCCGGGTTGGATCTATAGTAACTCTGATACAAAGCCCACAAATATAAAGCAATCAAGTCAAACAATTGAAAACAATATGATGAACTAATCCTAAGCTACTCCCCACTTATTAATTCCCCAGCAGAGTCGCCAGTTCTGTGATATGGTGGCCCGAACTGGGACTTTTTTTCCCTCTTTTAAGGAATTTGTTGGTTTGCATTTTGCGTTTGTGTTTGCAAAATGTCGCGGTAAGCAAGAGTCGTCACCGACTTTTATTTTATCTAACAAGGAAAGGAAAAAAGCATAGAAAAATTCCTTTTTCGAGATATTTCTGAGTACGGGGGGTAGATTATAGAAAGGGAAGGTATTAACACCCTTTCTATCTGTAGTTATCTACGGGCTCTTAGGTACTTGCTTATCATTTTCAAAATTTCTTCTCTGTGTTTGTGTGCTTTGAAAAGTTTTTGTTTTGACTTTGATTTAACTCTTGCTTCTGTCTTCAAGAGTGTAATGAAGTGTTTTTTGAAAACTTTGTTTGTAAAGGAGTGTAAGTGTGAAAAAGTTTGTTTTGATTGAGCAAGTACTTAAGAACTAATCTACCTACTCGAAAAAAGAATCGTTCTATGTTCATTTCCTTTAGACAATGCTATCCCACTATTAGTGAGTAGGTATCATCGTCGTTGGAGTTTTGAGGGTCAATTCGAAAGGGACGTACGGTCACTAAAGCAATGTTAGGACGTCTTAGTAGTAACCCTAATGTCTTAGATCAATTATCCGAGGCAACAATATCTGAGGCAACCATTCCGAGGCAACTTTGATCTTTGGACAAAAGGACGACCACTAAAGCATCCTATACTCAATGACCGTTTACCGAAGGCAACCAAGTGGGAGTGTACCCTAGGAGTGCGCATGTGCGAGTGATTCAATTTCATATTATTATCTTTGCACATTTTAGGGTTATCTAACTGTTTTAAAATTAATCATACATTCTTGTCATGCATCCTAATATCATACATCTAACAGTTTAATATTTTGCAGAATTTAAAGTGCGGAAATTAAACTACGCTATTACAAGGCTTCGGGTATTTACATAGCCAAAAACAAACCCTTGAAAAATAAAGCGATAAATGAAAATAAAAGTCCTAATTAACTATTACAACTTGTAGGCAGTTACATCAATATGGTAAATAATAAAATAATAAAGCGCGCGCGATGCAATTAGAACGATAAGAAAAAATTAGGGTTTTGACCCTTTTTTAACCTAATTTAAAAGAAAAAATGTTTTTGTTGTTTTTTTAATTATTTTTAAGAAAAGAAATAAGGTTCTCTAAATAAAATACAAAAATTAATTAGTTAATTAAATTAATTAATGAAAATAATTACATGGCCTATTTTGTGATTTTTTGTTTTTTTTTAAGAAAATAAAATATAATTAAGTTAGAGATAAAACCTAATTGTTCTAATTGATTTTAAATTTATTTACAAAATAATTAAAGTTTACCTAAAATTAAAATCTAATTTAATTAATTAATTTTTTGATAAAAAATAACATCTAAACCTAATTTGTGAAAAGTATTATTTTTATGATTTTTTGATAAAAAGAAAATAATTGATTGGTTAGTAAAATAAAATAAATAAATTAAATTAAATTAAATAAATGTAAAAAAAAATAGAGAAAGAAGTTTGGGCCTGAGTAATTATGGGGGTGCAAATAGCCGAAATCTGGGCCCAAAACCAAGTAGTCCACGTTTGACTCTCAGGATCTAGTGTTACACGTTGATCGTGCCTCATGATGCTCCCTCATTGCTGGCCTTTGGATTTGGATCTCAGGACATTTGGCTGATGGGATGGTGAGGTCATATGGTGGACCTTTGGCTCATGTACGCATGAGATCACCTGAAAGAAATCAAGAAAAATGCAAATGTTAGAGGCAGGGGTTGAACCCTTGACCTCAAGCTTCCCAACGCCTTAACGCTTGCCTGGCTACCACTGGGCCAATTGTTCTATTTGTTATAATAATACAAAATAATAATCAAATATTAAAAAGGCCCCATGTACCAAATCAGCGCGCGTTTTTTCAAACAGGCCAATGCTTGCTTGCCAGCTAGTCATCTTCCTCCTTGGATCTGTTGGTAAAAGTTCCAAACTTTTACCTACGAACGTTTGTCCATAGCTACAAGTCCTACAAATCTCAAAACTCAACACAAGCATGATAAATAAAAATGAAGGCCATGGACAGCTTCGTCTAGATCTGCTGAGTTCATTGGTGGCCCTTTCATGGCCTAATTTTGCCTGTAAACAAAACTTCTAAATCGAACCATAAAACCCTAGCTATGGTGAAATCCAATACAGACCATGAAAATGCAATCAAATGTTACAGGAAGCTTGTAAACATGATGGTGATCAAGAATATATCATTAATTCATTCTGTCAATGTCTAAATCAT
Organism: Vicia faba; assembly: GCA_948472305.1. Taxonomy (NCBI): domain Eukaryota; kingdom Viridiplantae; phylum Streptophyta; class Magnoliopsida; order Fabales; family Fabaceae; genus Vicia; species Vicia faba. The sequence continues at coordinate 421,728,365 of OX451736.1, forward strand.
GCAAACCGAATTCAAAAATACGTGGATGTCGTGATGGACTTACAGCGTGATATAGGGCCTGGAAATGCTTGATTTTGATTACTTTTGCTTGCTGATGACCTCAGGAAACTATTGGAATCGTCCAAGGGTCTTGAATTAGCCTCTAAGTAGGAATTCGATTCACCACTTTTTCTTGTTTTTTCCAAGTTTTGTTCTTGATCACACACCTCCTTCTCTCGCCTCTTTTGGACTGCATTCCTTCTATATGTATTGAGGAATAGATTTGGGTTGAAAACTTGGCCTCAATCTTCCTCCATCAATGCCCTTGATCTTGATTTCATTCACCTTAAAATCTTTCCAAAAATGTCCTAATTCAATATTTTTGTGCAACCCCTGCCTTTACACGAATTTGATCTCATGCTAGCTGGAATTTAAGACCTGAATCAAGTAAAAAATCTTGAGTTTTCAATGTTTTGGATTTTATATGATTTGTTTTGATTTAAAATGATTTAATTCAAATCAAAATCAAAATAAATAATATAAATAAGATAATGACAAGTGGCAAAGTCTAGGGCTCGTGGACCATGTTGCCAACTCAAAACAAGTAAAAAAGATTGGGCCCATTTGGCAAAAATTGAAGTTTTAGGCATAGTTGACTTTTGGCAATTTTGCAAAAAAGGTCAACTTCACCAATGCATAACTTCCTCAATTTTGACTCTTTGAGAGTGTTCTTGGACTTTTTAGAAATCTTGAGATGTCCTCTAAGTAACCCTTTTGGTATCATCTCAATTTGATATTCCATGCTCATGTATGAAGCTTTGACATAAAAGGGGTTTTTGTTGACTTTTCAAAATGACCTATAATGTCCAAATTCATAACTTCTTGTGAGTGCATATTTTGAACTTGGGAGATGAATATGGATTGTATAGCATGGTATCCTATTCAAAATTAGCTTTGTATGGGTCATTTCTCATAAAGTATGAGAAAGTTATGCTTGGTCAAAGTTGAGTTGACTTTTCCTGCAAAACCCTAATTTAGCAAATTTTGGTCCTTGATGAATTATGAGCAATCCTTGATGAATCATGGCCAACCCTTGATCAAATGATGAAATATACTTCAAAATGAGGGTGTTGACCTAAAATATTGAAGCTTGGCTGTATGTGGGCCACAGTTGACTTTTGCCCTAGCACAGTCGATTTTCAAACCTTTGAGCAATTGACTGAGCAAACTTTCTCTGTAGGGCTTGGAACTTGACATGGATGATCTTGAGAACATATTAGGACATTGGTGAGAATTTTGGATCCCTTGGACCCAAGTATCTTGATGCAACATGAAACCCTAATTTGAGGTAGACTACCTTAGGAGAGGGCTTGTCTGGTCAACCCTTGGACTTCCTTGAGCAATTTGAGGATCTTTCTTGAAATGTTTTGAGAAATATGGGAGGGAAAATTGTGGGGTAAAACACCGGGGATAAGTCCATTAAATAGTATCAATTCATAGACCCTCAATAAATAACCACTTTACGATCTAATCACTACCCGTGCTATATTTCTACCTAAGACACACCTAGGTATGAGGCCCTCCTCAAATCCCTTCAATCACTAACAGTGAAAAACAACAGAATTATTAAGTTTGAAAAATCTCAATCATTCAATACTTAAAAGCTTATGAATGATCCACAATTTATAACTCAACTAACAAATTACAACTCAAGTATTGAAACAATACTAGAGTGTATTACAATTAAAAGATTCAGACTTTTAAGCAAAAGGGATATATGTTTCTTCAATTGTTGCAGTTGTACGAATAAGGTTGCAAGTCCTTATAAAGGCGTAAAAGCTTCTTTATGGGCTTGGGCTGAAAAACAAATATTGTAATATATTGAATCCCTTGAATATCTCCATGAAAATAGGCCAAGATATAATCCATAAAGATAAGACAGATCAAAAAATATTCCCCCATATTTTTCGCAAGTTATAAACCACAAAACCTGAATAAGGCGCGCTTAAAATAGGAAACAGAAAATCTGAAAACACGTTCAGATCAGAAGGAAGGTGTCAAGACATTTGCTTTGACATCACTCAAAATTATTTTATATGATTTAAAATGTCAATACATTAAGCAAAACATTACCAAAGCAATGTTTTACCAAAATTGTTGTCGACAAACACTTACAAGGTTGACAAAATTGTCTCACCGGAGAAGACGACCAGAGTTAGAGCTCTAACGCCTCTCCGGTCCATGTTTTATATCATATTCATGTTGTTTCATTTACATTATTAGATGAGGGCTTAGTACCGCTGGTCAAGGCGTTGGGCTCTGAATGTAAGGGTGTAGATTCGATCCTTGCGCTTCACATATTTTTTTGCTATTTTCCAATTTGTGCAGGTTTCACATATAATGTTCACTACCTGTTTCCTAACACCAATAAACGCTTGGCGCAGTAGCAAGCAAGGGAGTGAAAAGACCAGGAGGGTGTGGGTTCAATACCCACCCCATACAATGTTTTTTTCTGTTATTTTTTTTAAACCTAATTTCATTGATTTTTCTTTCCCTAACCCTAAACATTAAAATAACCTTTTTCTAATACTAATTAATTAGGTTTGGGTTTTTAATTAACACTTAATTTTCTTGTTTTAATTAATTAATTACCCTTTTTTTGAAATATTAAAATTAATTATAATTTTAGGTTTTGATTAATTATCACTTAAATTATTTTCTAAAAAATCATAAAAACCCTTCAACATTTTCTTTCCTATTTTCTTATCTTTTCTTTATTTTCATAGATCAAGTGTATAGGTTGCGATTATGGATTGTAATAGCTTAGATTTATTTTCTGCATTTTTCCTATTATGTAACTGCTCACGGGATGTGATTGTGTAGGTTTATTTTTCGCATTTTTTCCTATTATGTTTCTCTCCCAAATCCATGTAATAGCTTAGGTTTAAATTCCGCACTTTACATTCCGCACATTATATTTCTAACTGTTAGTAATTAGGCATGTATGGAAAGACTAAAACCAGTCGTTAGAAAACCCTAATTCAAGATAAATAACTGAACTAGACATACTATTCACACTTTGCACCTCTAGGGTACCCCCTCTTGTTGCCTTACGATAATGGTCATGTCCCTCGAAATTAGGAACACTTTAGCAAACGACCCTCAAAATAAAGATCATAGTCCCTCGATGACCCTTCGATGTTGCCTATGAAAAATTATCTAGTCCCTCCAATATAATTGCTAAAGTATCTCTATGTGTTGCCTTCAATGACCATACGATGACCCTACGCCCGTCCCTTCACATCCAATAGATAGGGCTACCTATCAACTAATGGTATGGATGGATAGTACTATCTCTAAAGGAGAAGTAAAATAATAAGAACGACCTTTAGTGGGTAAGGAACTCTTAATCGGTTGCTCACAACTCTTTTCTAAAATAAACATACACTTTTCAAACAAAATATTTTCAAACACTTTGTACGCGTTCTTGAGGGCTGATACAAGAATCATTACAAAGTTAGTCGTACTTTGGCTTTTCAAAATATTTTCAAATCACACACACAAAGTAATTTTTTAAAAGTGAGCTAAGAAATTAAGAGCCAGTAGATAGCTATGGATGAAAAAGGTGCTAACACCTTCCCTTTTCATAACTTACCCCCCAAACTCAAAATCTATCAAGGTCTTTCCTGTTCTTTTCACCCTTTCCTTGTTGGATAAAAGAAAATTCGATGGTGACTCTTGCTATTCGCACATTTGGATAAAATCAAAAACGGCAGTTCTCCCACTGTATTACAGAACTGACGGCTCTGATGGGGACTAACTTAAAAAAGAGGGGTTACCTTAGGGTTATATCACTTTATTTGCTTTAATTGATTGTTTTGCTTGCTTTGCTTTAAGGGTTTCTGCTTGGGTTTATTATTGCTTGTAAGATCCTACACCCGGATCTAAGGATGCCTTAGGTAAGTAGCAATAGATCATGAAAACTGTACGGTATAGACCGATATGGTTGAAGTGATGGCTACGGTTAGTGTGACACTTTGGATTGTAATAATGTTCCTTGAGTCAGTCAAGGATAACATTAGGCTTCTGCGTGGTGTCATTAGCACTAACTAATTTTTAGAACCTTAATCGACCCATCTTGGCTATTAGAAGGTAGTGAGAAGGCCGACTTTGGTGCAGTCCCAGGTTGGGTAATACTCGATGCTACACTCATTGAGATTCGACTCACGGGATGTTTTGGTGGCAAACCAGTTGTCGTGCTAAAATAACGCCTGTGAGAAAGATCCGTGATATGAGATCCTTAGAACCCGGTTACTATTTTTAGGACAGGTTGAGCCAACTTAACTTCAATAGAGAAGGGTACTTACCTATGGACCTCATGTAAGTCTTTAAACCTAAGGCTCTTGTGTGATTTGTTTGTGTTTGTTATCTATCTAACATGAACACGACATTATAACATCATATCATCATGACATGGCATTTTTACTAACCATTTCAAGGATCTTAGAGACCTTTGGTGTAGGATTATTATAAGCCAGATAACAAGCAAGGGGCAAGAGGATTTATTTTCCTCTAACCAGATGCCATCAAAGATTAGAATATATTCTCGTGAGTCAGAGGCTAGGACCCACTTGCTATGGTGAGATTGATTCTGATAGAAGGACGTTCAAAGATGAAAACTCAAAGTTCCTCAAGACAAAGCTGCAACCAGATTCTTTTTCCAATATTTTAATCCCAAAAGATCCTTGAAAACATTACATATACATGTCATGCATATCATAACAGGTATTCTCAAGATAGGTTTTCTCATCTTCTTATTGTTTATTTCAGCAGAAAAAAATGGATCTTGAACAAACAATTAAAGACCTCCAAGCTCAGAATACCCAATTCCAACAGATGTTCCTGAACTTAGTTAAGAGGCGGGAAGAATTGAAAGTACTTATCACTAGTGAGAAAAAGAAGAAGACAAAGAAACCAATTGGCATCCTTAACTTGGGAAGAAGGTTCAGAGGTCATGTCAAGCAAGATCGAGATCTTAATATCCCATCGGATGAAGATGAAAAACATGATGAAGATGGTAAGAGTGTGAAAACTGAAAGAAGCATTCCTTGTTCTGACAAATTTCCCGATGAAGAGGAAGATGATTACTTGTATGAGCAATATCCCCTACTGATGAGAAATATAAGTTGTTGGAAGAGCATCTAAGAGCTATGAAGATCCAGAAAGTGTTTGGATTGAACTTTGATGATTTAGGTCTGGTTTCAAGAGTTGTCATCCCTCCTAAATTCAAAACTCATGTCTTTTCTAAGTATGATGGTGTTTCTTGTCCAAAGCTGCATTTGAGGTATTATGCTCGGAAAATCCAACCGCACACTGCTGACAAGAAGTTATGGCTGCATTTCTTTCAAGAGAGTCTATCTGGTATACAACTGGAATGGTACTATCAACTTGAAGGTGTCAATATTCACACTTGGGAAGATTTGGTTGCCGCCTTCTACAAACAATATCAATATAATTTTGATCTGGCACCAATATGCATGAAATTGTAGAGTATGTCCATGGGTTCTGAGGAAGGTTTCAAAGAATATGCACAGAAGTGGAGAGGTCTTACGGGTAGAGTCTAACCTCTTTTGGATGATAGAGAGTTGGTTAATATGTTCACGAGTACACTGACCGATTCTTCCTATAATCATCTGCTTAGAAGTTCTTCAGTTGGATTCACTGAACTAATATTGATCGGGGAAAGTGTTGAGAATGGAATCAGAAGTGGTAAAATCCAGGTGGCTACCTCTTCAAATACTATGAAGAAGGATTATAATGGAAAGAGAGAATCCAATGTTGTGTACGGCCAGAAGGGTCGTAGTAAGAGTGACTGCAACCAATCTGTGGGGGAAGTACTGATCTCTAATCGTGCGCCCGTGCAACAACAACAACAACAGAATAACCAGTGTAGGCCAGATGCACCCAGGAGACAGTTTACAAAAATCAACATGTCGTTGGCTCAAGCATTACAACACATGTTAAAGGCGGGGCTGGTTACATGGAGAGAACCTCCTCGGAATCCCAACACTTCCTCTCCCCGCTACAATCCCAACACAAGGTATGCGTATCACTCTGACAGCCATGGGCATGACACTAGCAATGGTGGGCTCTAAAGAATAAGATCTAAGATATGATTAATGCTAAGGAAATTGAATTTGATCCTCCTGAGACTTCTAATGTAATTACTACGCATATGCCCAATCATGACAAGGGAGTTAATGCTATTGAAGATGTTTCTTATATTCCTAACATGAATGATTTGACTACTCCTCTGATGATTGTTAAGGAGAAGTTGTTGCAAGTCTGTTTATTTTCGGGTTATGCTGAAGAGTGCTACTACCGTGCATCCCAATCCAACAATTGTGCATTGTTGAAAGAATGTATTCAGTGTTTGATGGATGACTGTGTGATTCTATTTTAGAATATTCCTTTTGAGAAGACTCCTTCTGTGGAGAGTACATCCCAAGACCTGAATCTCGAAGGCGTGTCTACAATTTCTGGTACTCCTATAAGGATCACTTCTAAGGGTCCTGTGAAGATTATTTCCAAACTTAGAGTTGCTCCTCTGATTATTACTCCACCTGGGCCAATTCCATATTCCTCTGATAAGGCTATCCCTTCAAACTATGGAGTTGATGTCTACTACCATGGCATCAAGCAAGAACCATTGACTAACGAGGATGAAAATGATGAAGTTACCAATCCCGATATTGGCAATATTGTTGGGACTAGTAAGGTTACCAGAAGCGAAAGAGTTTTCTCTCCAGAGATATCTCCGAAGGCTGTTACGACACCAGTTCGTATCACTACTACTATTGAAACTCAAGGCGAAGAACAGATGACTGAGCCTGCCCAGACGGAGGCAACAAAAGAGGTTACAATTGAAGATACCTCGAAGTAAGAAATTGAGGAGGTACTGAAGATTATTCGAAGAAGTGACTATAAGATTGTTGAATAGTTAGGGCAGACTCCCTCCAAAATATCTATGATATCCCTGTTATTATGCTATGAAGCCCATGCTCAGGCTTTAGTGAAATTTCTGAAATTTTCTCATGTACCAACGAAAATCTCGATTGATCAGTTCGAAAATTGTGTTGTTAATCTGACAACTGATAATGGGCTAGGCTTTTCTGATGCTTATTTGACCCCCGCAAGAAGGGGCCATAATAAGGCCATGCATGTCTCTATTGAGTGTAAAGGCACTACCTTATCTCATCGGTTGGTGGAAACAGGTTCCTTATTGAACGTATTGCCTAAAGCTGCTTTAGACAAACTTGACTGCGAGGGGATTATGCTGAAACCCAATGACATTGTAGTAAGAGTTTTGATGGTTCAAAGAGAATGGTGCATGGGGAGGTTGATCTTCCAATCAAAGTGGGTTCCCAGCCTATTCTTGTTTGCTTGGACGCCCTTGGATTCATGGGGCATGTGTTGTTACTTCTACCTTACACCAGAAGTTGAAGTATCCCGTGAAGGGGAATATTGTTACAGTTTACGGTGAACAAGAATACATGGTGAGCCATTTGAACTCTTTCAAATATGCCGAGATGGATGGTGAATTCTTTGAGACCCCTTGACAGACCTTTGAAGTTATTGATAAAGTTAATCCTGCTGTTCCTAAGACCCATCAAAAATGGCTTCTATGAAAGACGCTAGGGTTGTGGCTGCACTGTTTGGGGTCAGCTCCCTGATATTCCTTATAAGTCAGACAAATTTGGTTTGGGCTTCACCTCACAAGCTCAGAGGGATGTCCGTCGTGCTCGTGCTAATTTTGGGAGACCTCCTGCATCAGTAACAATGGAGTTTACAACAATCATGTCAACATTGTGGAAGAAGCTGATAGTGACTGCAACATGGACGGATGGATCTTCCCTAACTACCTCCAGTGGGATCAATAATTAAAAGACTGAAGACTTTATACCAATATCCTTTAGTCAGGAGTAAATGTTATTTCTTGTTTTCTTACTTTCAAGATTTTTTGGTTACGTAATTTAAATAATAAACTTTAAGCCTTGTGCCTTACACGGGAAACAATGTTCCATTTGTTAGGGTTGTCATTATTCATCAGCATATATTCATTTAATAAATCATTGGAAGTTTGGTTCATCAACAAATGGTCTTGACAGAATACGACATTCAGTACACTACTCAGAAGGCAATCAAAGGAAGTGTACTGGAAGATCATTTGGCTCATCGGGTTGTAGGTGACTATCAGACCATGAATTTCGAGTTCCCGAATGAGAATATTATGCTAACTACTGATTATGAAGAACCTGGACCGTGTGAAGGACCTGAGTTGGGATCCCAATGGACTATGGTTTTTGATGGAGATTCCAACGCGCTTGGTAATGGAATTAGCGATGTAATCGTCTCTCCCAAGGGAAGACATACGCCTTTCACTGCCAAATTATGTTTTGGTTATACCAATAACATGGCAGAGTACGAAGCGTGCATCATGGGCATCAAGGTCTCTATCGATATAAGAATTAAAATCTTAAATGTATATGGGGACTCAACCCTAGTAATCAGTCATATTAAGGGAGAATGGGATACAAAGCACCTGAATCTCATCCCTTATCGAGAGCATGTGTTGACATTAATTTCGTACTTCAAAGAAATCACTTTGGAACATATTATGCGAGAATAGAATCAATTGGCAGACGCATTGGCTACTGTGATATGGTGGCCAGAACCGGACTGTTTTAGGAATGCTGGTCTGCGTTTTGCGTTTGTGTTTGCAAAATGTCGCGGTAAGCAAGAGTCGCCACCGACTTTTATTTTATCCAATAGGAAAGGAAAAAAGCACAGAAAAATTCCCTTTTTCAAGATTTTGAGTACGGGGGGTAGATTATAGAAAGGGAAGGTATTAACACCCTTTCTATCCATGGTTTTCCATGGACTCTTAGGTACTTGCTCATCATTTTCAAAATTTAATTGTGTGTGTTTGATTTGAAAGAAGTTTTTGTTTTACTTCGATTTAACCCTTGCTTCTGTCTTCAAGAGTGTTACGAAGTGTTTTTGAAAACTTTGTTTGAAAAGAGTGTAAGTGTGAAAAAGTTTGTTTGGATTGAGCAAGTACTTAAGAACTAATCTACCTACTCAAAAAAGAGAATGTTTATGTTCTTGTTTCCTTTAGACAACGCTATCCCACTATTAATGAGTAGGTAGCACCGTCGTTAGAGTTTTAAGGGTCAATTCGAAAAGGGACGTACGATCACTAAAGTAATGTTAGGACGTCTTAGTAATAACCCTAATGTCTTAAGATCAATATTCGAGGCAACAATATCTAAGGCAACCATTCTGAGGCAACTTTTCTGAACGGGACTTTGATCTTTGTTTAGACAAGAGAGCGACCACTAAAGTATCCTATACTTAATGACCGTTTACCGAAGGCAACCGAAGTGAGAGTATACCCTAGGAGTGCGCATGTGCGAGTGATTCAATTTCAAGTTATTATCTTTGCACATTTATGGTTTGCTAATTGTTTTAAAGTTTACATACATTCTTGTCATGCATCCCTATTACCATACATCTAACAATTAATATTTTGCGGAATTTAAAGTGCAGAAAGTAAAGCTACGCTATTACATAGCTTTGGGTATTAATTACATAGCCAAAAACAACCCGTCAAAACGATAACTGAAAAGGAGAAAAGCCTTAATTAATCTATTACAACTTGTGAGCAATTACATGAATATGGTAAAAATAAATAAACGCGATGAATCGAGAACGAGAGAGAACTAGGGTTTTGACCCCGTCAAACCTAATCGAAAGAGAAATATTTTTGTCGTTTTTTAATTATTTTTAAGAAGAATACGATTTTTTTTTAAATTAAATACAAATCTAATTAGTAATTAAATTAAATTAAAGAAAATAACTTACATGGCCTATTTTTGTATTTTTGGTTATTTTTAAGAAGAAAAAAATAGAATTAAGTTAGAAACAAAAAAACCTAATTGTTCTAATTAATTTTAATTTATTTACAAAGTTATTAAAGTTAACCTAAAATTAAATGAACTAATTAAATTAATTTTTGATTAAAAAAAATAAAGACTAAACCTAATTTGGGTGAAAATATTATTTTTGTGATTTTTTGATAAAAGAATTGATTTTATGTTAGTAAAAATAACTAAATAAATTAAATAAAAGAAAAATATAACAAAAGAAAAAAGAAGAATTGGGCCTGAAATTGGTGAGGTGTGGATAGCAAGCTCTTGGCCCAAACAAATCTGACCCACATTGACCTTCCACGATTCCCTACTGCATGTTGACCAAGGCCTGTGATGCTCCTTCATCTGATGATCTTTAGATCTGGCCATCTGGAGATCCAATGGCTGGATTCTGAGGGTAGATGGTGGTCCTTTAGCCTTGTGTGCACGCCTGAACATTTACAGAAAAATATTATGAAATACATGGGGGACCTGGGATTCAAACCCAGGCCCCAAAGCCTTTTTCCAATGCCTCTTCACCAACTGAGCTGCGTGCGTTAGTTGTTCATATAATAAACATAAAACATAATATGAGAAAACAACAAAACACTAAATCCAAACGCGCGAATTTTCAAACGGGCGAATGGTTGCTTGCCACGACATCTTCTTCTCCAAGGATCCGTTGTCTTAGATAGAAGACTTTTACCAGCGAACGTTCATCGTAGGTAAAAACCCGTGCATCTCAAAAATCATGTACAAGCATAATAAATTAATGGTGATGGTACCAATTCACTCGTCTTAATCTCACGAGCTTCATGGTACCCTAATCATGGACCAATTTTGCCTTGGTTCAGAAACCCCAAAACGAGCTTGCAAACCCTAGCTATGGCATATGGAAATTCTTGCGCTGTAAATGCAATTAAACAGTACCAATAGCTTGCAAACAAGATGATGAACAAGAATATATGATTAGAATGTGGTTAGGATGCGTGAAATATTGAAAACGATTTTGAGTTAGAAGGTAAACCGTGTGAGTGATGTAGGACGATTTTGGGCTTTTCAAGCCTAGCAAATGATTGGGTTAGCTCCAGGAGACTGCCAGCAAATGATTGGAAGCTTCGGCACACCTTGAATTGACCTATAGAAGGATATCTGTCTCACACTTTTCTTTGGAATTTTGAGATTTTTCTCTTATTCTTGGAGCCAGCTCTGCACGAAAATTCTTGTGTTTAGGGTTCAATGGTCTTCAACATAAGTAGTGAATCATATTAGGTTAATTATTTTTGGCCATGATCTTGAGAATTCATGAAGGGAATATTTGATCTTTAAGCCATATGAAATCTTTCCATAACCATACAAATCATGCCCTTTTGCCTTGATTCTAATTTGATTGATTAAACCAGCTCATTTGGATTTGATTTTCATCAAAATCAGATCTTCAAAACAAATCTTGGTATTTTTTATTATTTATTTTATTTAAAATGATTTTTAATAAATAAAAACCATAATAAAATAAATAAATAGAGCAAATAAGATGAGGTGGCTGCCTTGGGTCGTGGACCATGTTGGAAAGGTGGTGCAAGCTTAAAAAGTTGGGGCCATTTAGCAAAAAATGCATTTGTGAGCACATTTGACTTTTGGCAATTTTGCAAAAAAGGCCAACTTCACCAATGCATAACTTCCTCAATTTTGACTCTTTGAAGGTGTTCTTAAACTTTTTAGAAAGCTTGAGATTTCCTCTAAGCAACACTTTTGGTCTCATCTCAATTTGGTATTCCATCTTCATGTATGAAGCTTTGACAAAAATGGTGTTTTTGTTGACTTTTCAAAATGACCTATAATGTCCAAATTCATAACTTCTTGTGAGTGCATATTTTGAAATTGGTAGCTGAATATGGATTATAGGAAATTTCATCCTATTAAAAATGAGCTTTGGATGGGTCATTTCTAATAAAGTATGAGAAAGTTATGCTTGGTCAAAGTTGAGTTGACTTTTCCTACAAAACCCTAATTTAGCAACTTTTGGGTTTTGATGAATTGTGAGCAATCTTTGAGGAATCATGATCAACCCTTGATCAAATGATGAATAACTTCAAAATGAGGATGTTGACAAAAAATCTTGAAGTTTGACTGTATGTGGGCCACAGTTGACCTTTGCCCTAGCACAGTCGATTTTCAGGCCTTTCAGCAATTGACTGAGCAAACTTCCTCTGCAAGGCTTGAAACTTGACATGGATGATCTTGAGAACATATTAGGATAATGGTGAGCATTTGGGATCCCTTGGACTCAAGTATCTTGATGCAACATGAAACCCTAATTTGAGGTAGACTGCCTTAGGAGAGAGCTTGTCTGGTCAACCCTTGTGCTTCCTTGAGCAATTTGAGGATCTTTCTTGAAATGTTTTGAGAAATATGGGAGAGAAAATTTTGGGGTACAACAGCTGCCCCTATTCAATCTTCTTAAACCTGAGGATATAGATTGGCTTTTCTGCCTTTCGTGATCCGAAGGTGAAAGATGATTGAACACTATAGTGCCCAGAAATTTGCACTCGCATGAAGTGGTATTTGTCTTGTGACGTCGACAATGGGCTTACGGATTCCATTTGGAAATTGATGATGGAAGATGGGCTTAAAGATGCCATCCGAAGGAGTGTCGATCGCATAAGAGATTCCTTAGCGAGAGTCTGTATACCTGTTGTTGAGGAAGACTACGCTGGGGAATGCTGTTCTTTGTCTTGGGAGAAATAGAATTTTAGGAGCTTCGGTCGTCCGTTATTCTACTGGGAAATCGTCTCTTAGTTGAAGAGGTGTAAATTAACTACTATCTGGTCGTGATCCAGGCTTCATAGTGATAAGACCGACTGCTATCTGGTCGTAATCCAGGCTTTACAGTGACTTACTGAGGAGATGAGATTGAACTTGCTATCCGGTCGAAATCCAGGCTTTGAAATTTCTCAATTCTTATCTGGTCGTAATCCAGGCTTCAGAAGGAATTAAGTTGTTATCCGGTCGCATCCGGGCTTCAACTTGAATTTAGGGCACACTAATATCCGGTCGACTCCGGGCTTCTTAGTATTTGTCCAGGTAAACTACTATTTGGTCGAAATCCAAGCTTCACAGTGTCTTGTACTATTATCTGGTCGTAATCCAGACTTCAGTCCTTTTATCGTTATCTGGCCGTAATCTAGGCTTCACGATGCTTTTTACCATTATCTGGTCGAATTCAGGCTTCATGGTGTTCTGTACTGCTATCTGGTCATAATCCAGGCTTCACAATACCTTACTTCTTATCTGGTCGTAATCCAGTCTTCAGAAGAAATCAAATGGTTATTCGGTCGCCTCCGGGCTTCCCTTTGACTTTTGGACCTACTAATATCCAATCGAATTTGGGCTTCATAGTAATTGGCCGGGTGAACTACTATTTGGTCGTAATCCAAGCTTCACAGTGTCCCTCACTGTTATCTGGTCGTAATCCAGGCTTTAGTGTCTCTTACCGCTATCTAGTCGTAATCCAGGCTTTGCGATGTCTCATACCACTATCCGGTCGAATCCAGGCTTCATGGTGTTCGGAGAAATCAAGATACTATCCGGTCAAATCCGGGCTTCATAACTTGTATCAAAGATATACCACTATCTGGTCGTAATTCAGGCTTCGTGGTGTCTTTGGCTGCTATCTGGTCGTAATCCAGGCTTCACAGAAATTTGTATTGCTATCTGGTCGTAATCTAGGCTTCACAATAACTTGCTGAGTTGTTATCCGGTCGTAATCCGGGCTTCACGGCTTGTGTTTATGATATACCACTATCTGGTCGAATCCAGGCTTCATGGTGTCTCAGACTACTATCTAGTCGTAATCCAGGCTTCACAGTAACTTGCTGGGGATTAAACTATTATCCGGTCGAATCCGGGCTTCATAGCTTAGAGATAAACCACTATCTGGTCGAATCCAAGCTTCGCGGTGTTTGATAATGTTATCCGGTTGTTCCCCGGGCTTCACAATATGACGTAGAAATCAAGATATTATCCAGTCGGATCCGGGCTTCATAGCTTGAACTTTGTGAGAATTTGATTGTATCTTTCCTGAAAGGTAAAGAGTTAGCCGTATGTAATGCATGTTATGCATCAAGTAATGATATTCTCAAAATAAACAAGATTGGGTTGTATGATGCGTATGCACATGTCATGATGTATGGATATGCAATGTTTTTGTGATATTCTCTAGCTGGGGAAAATAAATCCCGAAATGCTGCTGGAGAATAAGAGTTTCGCTCGGTGGGGATAACGATCGAAGATGATTGTGAGAATAATCCTGCTAGAGAATAACCTGACGAGAAAATGACTTTGTGGGGAAGAGATGCTCTGCTAGAGGATCTGTTGATTTGGAGGAATATCCTCGGCTGGGGATGGACTATCATTGTTGGGGATAATGAAACCTGTTGGGGATTGAGTTTCCACTTGTGGAAGAAATAAACTCCACTGGGGATAATCTTCTAGTGTTGATGATAAATAAACTCTGCTTGGGGAGAATCACTATTTTTTTAGATACCTTTTGCTCTGCGGGGAGTGAATGTACCTTTAGTCGTATTCTCCAGCTAGGTCTATCCCTATACCTGGTGGACAGAGCAATCGTAAGGTTTGGACATTTCTTGTTTGCCCCTGTTCCTGATATTATGAGTAATCGTCTTTTGTTTCACATGTAAATATTTATGAGCAACAATTATTGTCAAATGCATATATCAAAAATGAACATTGGACGTTCTTGCAAAACAAAACAGAAAAAGGAAAACAATTTGAAATATCTTTGTGAAAATGAATTGTATTGATTTTGAAGTTGGCCTGTAAATAGGCGTTTTTGTACAAGAGGCTGACGTCCTAGTAAGAGAACGCCACCGAACAAACAGAATTTATACAATTTGTGTAAAAGAAAGAAAAAACAGCTATGTGAATAATCCCACTGGGTTCCAACTCTGCTATTGCCTTTATATCTTCGAGCATCTCATCACTTTGCTACTTGGTTGAAGGTAGATCAGATCGATTGGTGCCGTCCGAGCTTGATAGTGGATATCGGAGTTTGGTTGCAAGATGATCCAACGAGACATAGTGTTACGCTTTAATACCTAATTTTTGCCTGGACCGCCCTTTCGGGTTTTCAGTCCACCGGGATACCCTTTTTTTCCCAAGCCGCCTTTTCAGGTTTTCGACTTGCCAGGTGTACAAGTTTTTTCATTTTCATCCCTTACTTTTGCCCGAACCCTTTTGGTTCACCGGGAAGCCCTTATTTTTGCCTAGGCCAGTCAACCTAGCGGGTCTTTGATTATGCGTAGTATTTTTTCACTATGTCTGCATTGACGGGGTGAGGAAGGTCGTCACCATCCATGGTGGTTAGAATCATAGCTCCTCCTGAGAAAATGTTCTTAACCACAAATGGCCCTTCATACGTAGGGGTCCATTTGCCCCTGGGATCACCTTGAGGTAATATGATGCGTTTGATCACCAGATCCCCAACTTGATACTCATGTCCTCTGACGTTCTTGTTAAATGCCTTGATCATCCGCTTTTGATACGTCTGACCATGACAAATAGCAGTAAGTCTTTTTTCATCGATTAAATTCAGCTGATCAAGCCGGGTCTGGATCCAATCATCCTCGCTCAAACCTGCATCCTTCATAATCCAAAGAGAGGGTATCTGGACCTCAATGGGTAAGACTATCTCCATGCCATACACCAAAGAGTAGGGTTTTTCCCCTGTTGAAGTTCGTGTTGAAGTACGGTACCCATGAAGAGCAAATGGTAACATCTCGTGCCACTCTTTGTATATCACCATCATCTTCTGCACAATCTTCTTGATGTTCTTATTAGCCGCTTCAACAACCCCATTCATCTTCGGCCGGTAAGGAGAAGAGTTATGATGTTGTATCTTAAACTATTTGTAAAGCTCGGTGATCATCGTATTGTTGAGATTTGCACCATTGTCCGTAATGATCCTCTCTGGTACACCATATCGACAGATCAAATTGTGTCGAATAAACCGCGCCACGATGTTCTTGGTCACTGTAGCAAAGGAAGCTTCTTCAACCCACTTTGTAAAGTAGTCAATCGCTACCAGGATGAAACGATGCATGTTGGACGCAGTAGGTCTGATCTCACCAATCATATTGATGCCCCACATTGCAAAAGGCCAAGGAGCTGTCAATACATTTAGAGGAACTGGAGGTATATGCACCTTATCAGCATAGACTTGGCACTTGTGACAGGTCCGAGAATGCTGATAACAGTCGGCTTCCATAGTGGACCAATAATATCCTGCCCGAAGGATTTTCTTTGCCACGGTATATCCACTGGAATGAGTTTCAAAAGTACCTTCATGTAACTCTGCCATAATCCTTTCTGCCTCGTTCTTGTCCACACATCACAGTAAGGTTGAATCATGGTTACGCTTGTAAAGAATGCCATTTCTAATGAAGAACTTTGCAGCGAACCTCCTTAAGAACTTCTTATCATTAACAGATGCACCCTCGGGGTATTCCTGAGCCTCAAGATACATTTTTACCTCGTGAAACCAGGGTTTATCTGCTACCTCTTCAGTCTCGATGTCACAGCAATGTGCGGGTTCGTCCAACCTCTCAATGGTAATCTGGGGAGCTTCATTGTCCCACATAACCTTGAACATAGAAGACATGGTAGCTAGCGCGTCCGCTAATTGATTCTCCTCTCTAGGGAAGTGTTCAAAAGTTATCTCCTCGAAGTGTGGGAGCAATGTCAATACATACTCTTTGTAAGGAATAAGATTTGGGTGTTTCGTATCCCACTCTCCTTTGATCTGACTGATCACTAGAGCAGAATCTCCGAACACACTCAAGAACTTAATCCTCAGGTCAATAGCTGCTCGCAGGCCCATGATACACGCTTCATACTCCACCATGTTGTTGGTGCAGTTAAAACATAATCGGGCGGTGAACGGAGTATGACAGCCTTTAAGAGATATGATCACGGCGCTAATTCCATTACCCAAAGCGTTTGAAGCTCCATCAAAATACATAGACTATCGGGATCCTTCCTCAGGTCCTTCATCTGGTCCAGGTTTTTCACAGTCAGTCACCAACATGGTGTTCTCATCCAGAAACTCGAAGTTCATAGACTGGTAATCATCCACGGCCTGATGTGCCAAATGATCTGCTAACACACTCCCCTTGATTGCTTTTTGGGTTGTGTATTAGACGTCATACTCAGTTAAGATCATCTTCCATCTTGCTATTCTTCCGGACAAGGCAGGCTTTTTGAATATATACTTGATTGGGTCCATCTTTGATATCAATAGAGTAGTGTGAGTCAGCATATACTATCTCAGTCGGAGAGCAGCCCATGCCAAAGCGCATCAAGTTTTCTCGAGCAACGAGTATTGGGTCTCGCAGTCGGTAAACTTTTTGCTAAGGTAGTAAATAGCATGCTCTTTTCGACCAGACTCGTCATGTTGCCCCAGCACGCACCCCATTGAATTATCGAGTACTATCAAGTATAAGATCAAAGGTCTTCCTTCAACTAGAGGCATCAGAATAGGAGGCTCTTGGAGATATTCCTTGATCCTTTCGAAAGCGGCCTGACATTCATCATTCCACCTTACCACTTGATCTTTCTTCAGCAACTTGAAGATTGGCTCACAAGTAGCAGTCAGATGTGAAATGAATCGGGCAATATAGTTCAGACGTCCCAAAAAGCCTCTGACTTCTTTTTCCGTTCGGGGAGCTGGCATTTCCTGTATAGCTTTCACCTTTGCAGGATCCACTTGAATACCTTTATCACTAACGACGAAGCCCAACAGCTTACCAGACCTTACCCCGAAGGTGCACTTGTTTGAGTTTAACCTCAACTTGTACATTTTTAACCTATCAAATAGTTTCTGGAGATGGTCAAGATGTTCTTCTTCAATTTGGGACCTTGCAATCATATCGTCAATGTATACCTTAATCTCATGGTGAATCATGTCGTGGAACAAAGCGACCATGGCGTGCTGATACGTTGCCCCAACGTTCTTTAATCCGAACGGCATGACCTTGTAGCAAAAGGTACCCCACTGCTTAACGAAGGTTGTCTTCTCCATGTCTTCGGGAGCCATCTTAATCTGATTGTAACCGGAAAAACCATCCATAAAGGAGAAGATCTTATGTTGTGCGGTGTTGTCGACCAGAACATCGATGTGATGGAGTGGGAAATCATCTTTAGGGCTTGCCCTATTCAGATCTCTATAGTCCACACACATCCGCACCTTACCATCTTTCTTCGGTACCGGAACCACGTTGGCAACCCACTGCGGGTAAGAAGTGACAGCTAGAAAACCGGCATCAAATTGTTTCATGACCTCAGCTTTGATTTTCTCAAACATCTCAGGGCGCATGCGGTGAACTTTTTGCTTCACTGGAGGACAGTCTTCTTTAGTTGGCAAGCGGTGAACCACAATATCGGTATCCAACCCAGGCATATCTTCATAAGACCAAGCTAAGATCTCAACATAGTCACGTAGCATCTGAATCAACCATTGCTTGACGCTAGGCTCCAGGTTTGCACCTATCTTGACCTCTTTCTTGTCTTCTTCTGTACCCAAATTTACTGATTCCACTGCCTCTTCATGGGGTTGTATGGCCCTCTCTTCCCGTAGTAGTAGTCTAGCAAGTTCCCCAGGAACTTCGCAATCATCCTCACCTTCGTCCTCAGCTTGGTTGATCGGACTTTTGAAGTCATAACTGGCAGTAGCAGAGTCGTTATCAGTGGGATCCAGAGTGGATATGGATCTGCATTATGATATGTGAGTGTGTGTAAGACAATATCTTTTTTGATAAAGTTCAAGATAGAAAAGAAAAACAAGGAGCGCAAAATTTGTAATGCAAGAAAACGTCCAATGCTTTATTGATGATATATGGAAATGAAACACATTAAGCCCTCACAAACAAAGCCACGGTGTCTCGAGCAAGGCACAGGGCCGTAAAGTTTTAAACTGTCTGTTACAAATCAAAAACAAAAGTCTATTACTATGTAATAAAAGAAACGGGCATGGAGTCCTTCGCCGTCCAATTGCTCAATTCACCGTCGGTAGTCGGGTAAATCTAGCTGTTAAACTCTGACTCTTCTTCATCGTCCTCAATTGCATTCACTCCCTGATCATGTTTGGGAATAGGAGTAGTTATGTCGTTGGGCTTTTCCAGAGTGTCAAACTCGATCTCTTTAGCTTCAATCAAATCTTACACCTTATTCCTCAAGGCCCAGCAGTTATTTGTATCATGCCCTGGACTATCAGAGTGATAGGCGCAGCGGGCGTTCGGATTATACAGTGGATAGGTGGTGCTGGGATTCTTCAGGGCTTCCCTCAGAGTTATCAGGTTAGTCTTCAACAATTGCCGAAGAATTTGAGATAAGGTCATACTGAGCCGAGTATACTGTCTTTGCGGTCTCTCTACTCTTTGCTGATTGTTGCGTTGTGGGGCAATGGTGGGTCTTGATATTACTACCACATTAACCGCTTGGCGGCGTTCATGTCGGTTTTGGCTCCTCGAGCTGTAAACTGCACTAGCTTCTTTTCTGAAAGGCTTCTTTTCTGTACTTGATGAAGCACCTTTCTGTATCTTTCCACTTTTGATACCAGCTTCTACCCTCTCCCCAGTCAAAATCAATTCAATGAACCCAGATGATGAACTGCCGATCAAATGATTGAAAAATGGACCAGACCAAGTCCCAAGAAACATATCCACCAACTCCCTATCAGACAGAGGGGGTTGGACTCTTCCCGCCAGATCTCTCCACTTCTGAGCATAGTCCTTAAAGCCTTAGACTGCACCCATAGACATACCCTGAAGCTGAGTACGCGTGGGAGCAAGGTCGGCGTTATACTGGTATTGCTTGTAAAAAGCAGCAGCAAGGTCCTCCCAGTTGCGGACATTAGCTCCTTCCAATTGATAGAACCATTCAAGTTGAGTCCCTGACAGACTATCTTGAAAGAAATGAACCCACGGGTTTCTATCAGCAGTATAGGGTTGAATTTTTCTGACGTATGAGCGGAGATGAAGCTTTGGACAAGATACTCCATCAAACTTAGCAAAGACATGAGCTTTAAACTTGTGAGGGATCACCACCCCAGATGCTAGTCCCAGATCTCCGAAGTCCAACCCAGGTATCTTCTGAATCTCCATTGCACTCAACCGGTCTTCAAGTTACTTGTACCTATCCTCGGCAGGAGGATACTGGTCTTCATCAAAATCAGTGTCATTATCAGAGACCACAAGACTAGGACCCTTTTCTTCCTCTTGATTCTCTCCTCCTCCAGATGAATGAGACAGACCAGCTTCTTGTATCAACCTATTCCCAAATCTGTGAACCATATTCAGGAGAACCATCTTCTTCTTCTTCTTCTTCTTCTTCTCCTTCAGGATGAGAGTCTTCAAATCCTATTATCCTTTAGCCAAGTTCAAGAACAGCTCTTGGAATTGAGCATTTTGTGCTTGAAGAGCTTTGATGGCTTGATCGGTAGGTGTTTCAGAAGACATTTTGTGCTGAAATAAACAGCGAAGAAGATAAGAAACCTGTAATGATACCTGTAATGAGGTGCATGGTAATGGAATGCGTATGAAATGATTTCAAAGACTTTGGGAGATTTAAATTTGTGAACCAAGCAATAAACAAACTTTATTAGATTCAAACTTGTAAAAATGTTTAACAATGCCTTTAAGGCGTTACAAAAGAAATAACTGAAAAACAAATCTAAACTAGAAAAAATAAAAGATATCAGAAATCCCATGGTCGCTTTCCCTTCGTGCTGACATAATCATTGATTGTCCTTTAATTCTCAAGCTGCCTCGTGAGCTTCAAGATCTTCCTTTCCTGCTCATGATACTTCTCCTTGTAGGTATCCCGCTCCTCCTTTAGTTGAATCCAGGATCTCTTTAATGCCCCAAGATCAGTAGGCATGTAGGGATAAAGCATGGTATAAGGAACCCCTTCTTCATTAGTATGCTCCACAATCACTGGCAAAACAGCTTCATAAGGCATCCCCAGCTTTTGAGCACGGGCTCGAACCCACTGGAGATAAGGTTGCATAGGGAGAGAAGTCTTTAGTCCTAGCTCTTGAGGGTCAGACCTGTTCACCATGCTCCAGGCTCGTATAAACCTTCGGCAATGCCTATCCACATCCCCCTTGTAGTCAAAGACAATATTTGTAAGAAGCGGCTCATAGGGACCGTCTCTCCGAGCGCGACCAAATTGTCGTAAAGCCAAGAAAGGACTATAAGTTATACCCCCCTCTAATTCCAAGCAATGGGACATTAGGTTATTCCCCACATTGATCAATGACAGCTATTCTTTCCATATCCTTAGAACTCCAAAGAATGTCTGTATGAGCAAGGGACATGATTCTGTAAGCCCAACCTACACCTTCCTCATTCTTCAATACAAATTTGGGTAGGTGCGAAATAAACCACCTCGCCAGCAGCGGCGTGCAACACATGAGGGTCCCCCTTCTTCACACAGTACGAGTTAGAGAGCATGTAAAATATCACCCAGAAGAGTAGGCACTGGATTACGAGACAAGAAGATCTTGACCGTATTCATATCTATGAAGGAATCTGGATTCGGGAAAAGAACCAAGCCGTAGATGAGGAGAGCCAAGGTGTCTTCAAAAGCTTTAAAGTCCAAGTCATCCCAGAACTGTTGAGCTTGGTCCATTAGAAAATTGGCCAAGAAACCTTTAACCCCGCTCCATGTCTCCCAATTAGACACTACATCAGCCTTTTTCAAGTGTAAAGCTGAAGCAATGTCTTTTGGCTTATGAGTCTCTTCTAAACCCGTGAAGGGCATATGCTCGAGGATGGATATACCCAACAAATGAGAAAACTCTTCCAAAGTAGGTACTAGTTGATAATCCGGGAAGGTGAAACAATGATGCACTGGATCGAAGAACTGGAATAACACACTCATCATTTGCTCATCAAACCTGGAGGTAACCAAATTAAGAAGTTGACCATGTCTTCTAATGAATGAGGAAGTATCAGAAATTCTCGAGGCCATATCTTTGAGTTGAGCAGGTATTTGCACAAAGTTAACTCGGATGGTGTTTCTGCGCATAGAAGTCATGATCTGCAAAACTGAACAAAGATAAATCCCCTCGGTCTTTGAAATGGTTAGTCTAATGAAGTATGCATGCTATGTTATGATGCATGATGTCATGATAAAGCACACAACAAGTATAGCAGATAGCAGACATGGTAAAGGCAAACAAGTCACACAATAGCCACCGACTTTTATTTTATCCAACAGGAAAGGAAAAAAGCATAGAAAAATTCCATTTTTCGAGATTTTGAGTACGGGGGATAGATTATAGAAAGGGAAGGTATTAGCACCCTTTCTATCCGCGGTTTTCCACGGGCTCTTAGGTACTTGCTCATCATTTTCAAAATTTACTTGTGTGTGTTTGATTTGAAAGAAGTTTTTGTTTTACTTCGATTTAACCCTTGCTTCTGTCTTCAAGAGTGTTACGAAGTGTTTTTGAAAACTTTGTTTGAAAAGAGTGTAAGTGTGAAAAAGTTTGTTTGGATTGAGCAAGTACTTAAGAACTAATCTACCTACTCGAAAAAGAGAATGTTTCTGTTCTTGTTTCCTTTAGACAACGCTATCCAACTGTTAATGAGTAGGTAGCACCGTCGTTGGAGTTTTAAGGGTCAATTTGTAAAGGGGCGTACGATCACTAAAGAAATGTTAGGACGTCTTAGTAATAACCCTAATGTCTTAAGATCAATATTTGAGGCAACAATATCCGAGGCCACCATTCCGAGGCAACTTTTCCGAACGGGACTTTGATCTTTTTTTAGACAAGAGAGCAACCACTAAAGTATCCTATACTTAATGACCGTTTACCGAAGGCAACCGAAGTGAGAGTATACCTTAGGAGTGCGCATGTGCGAGTGATTCAATTTCAAGTTATTATCTTTGCACATTTAGGATTTGCT
Source organism: Vicia faba (assembly GCA_948472305.1). Classification (NCBI taxonomy): domain Eukaryota; kingdom Viridiplantae; phylum Streptophyta; class Magnoliopsida; order Fabales; family Fabaceae; genus Vicia; species Vicia faba. The sequence goes on from OX451736.1 coordinate 421,751,301, forward strand.
AACTGTTTTAAAGTTTACATACATTATTTTCATGCATCCCTATTACCATACATCTAACAGTTAATATTTTGCGGAATTTAAAGTGCGGAAAGTAAAGCTACGCTATTACAAGACTTCGGGTATTAATTACATAGCCAAAAACAACCCGTCAAAACGATAACTGAAAAGGATAAAAGCCCTAATTAATCTATTACAACTTGTGAGCAATTACATTAATATGGTAAAAATAAATAAATGCGATGAATCGAGAACGAGAGAGAACTAGGGTTTTGACCCCGTCTAACCTAATCAAAAGAGAAATATTTTTGTTGTTTTTTAATTATTTTTAAGAAGAATAAGATTTTTTAAATTAAATACAAATCTAATTAGTAATTAAATTAAATCAAAGAAAATAACTTACATGGCCTATTTTTGTATTTTTGGTTATTTTTAAGAAAAAGAAAATAGAATTAAGTTAGAAACAAAAAAACCTAATTGTTCTAATTAATTTTAATTTATTTACAAAGTAATTAAAGTTAACCTAAAATTAAATAAACTAATTAAATTAATTTTTGATTAAAAAAAATAAAGACTAAACCTAATTTGGGTGAAAATATTATTTTTGTGATTTTTTGATAAAAGAATTGATTTTATGTTAGTAAAAATAACTAAATAAATTAAATAAAAGAAAAATATAACAAGAGAAAAAAGAAGAATTGGGCCTGAAATTGGTAAATTGGTGAGGTGTGGATAGCAAGCTCTTGGCCCAAACAAATCTGACCCACATTGACCTTCCACAATTCCCTGCTGCATGTTGACCAAGGCCTACGATGCTACTTCATCTGATGGCCTTTAGATCTGGCCATCTGGAGATCCAATGGCTGGATCCTGAGGGCACATGGTGGTCCTTTGGCCTTGTGTGTGCGCCTGAACATTTACAGAAAAATAATATGAAATACATGGGGGACCTGGGATTCGAACTCAGGCCCCAAAGCCTTTTTCCCATGCCTCTTCACCAACTGAGTTGCGTGCGTTAGTTGTTCATATAATAAACATAAAACATAATATGAGAAAACAAAAAAAGCACTAAATCCAAACGCGCGAATTTATAAACGGGCGAATGGTTGCTTGCCACGACATCTTCTTCTCCATGGATCAGTTGTCTTAGATAGAAGACTTTTACCAATAGATATTCATCGTAGGTAAAAACCTGTGCATCTCAAAAATCATGTACAAGCATAATAAATTAATGGTGATGGTACCAATCCACTCGTCTCAATCTCACGAGCTTCATGGTACCCTAATCATGGCCCAATTTTGCCTAGGTTCAGAAACCCCAAAACGACCTTGCAAACCCTAGCTATGGCATATGGCAATTCCTGCACTGTAAATGCAATTAAACAGTACCAATAGCTTGCAAACAAGATGATGAACAAGAATATATGATTAGAATGTGTTTAGGATGCGTGAAATATTGAAAACGATTTTGAGTTTGAAGGCAAACCGTGTGAGTGATGTAGGACGATTCTGGGCGTTTCAAGCCTGGAAAATGATTGGGTCAGCTCCAGGAGACTGCCAGCAAGTGATTGGAAGCTTCAGCACACCTTGAATTGGCCTATAGAAGGATATCCGTCTCACACTTTTCTTTGGAATTTTGAGATTTTTCTCTTGTTCTTGGGGGCAGCTCTGTACGAAAATTCTTGTGTTTAGGGTTCAATGATCTTCAGCATAAGTAGTGAATCATATTAGGTTAATTATTTTTGGCCATGATCTTGAAAATTCATGAAGGGGATATTTGATCTTTAAGCCATATGAAATATTTCCATAACCATGCAAATCATGCCCTTTTGTCTTGATTCCAATTTGATTGATTAAGCCAGCTCATTTGGATTTGATTTTCATCAAAATCAGATCTTCAAAACAAATCTTGGTATTTTTTATTATTTATTTGATTTAAAATGATTTTTAATAAATAAAAACCATAATAAAATAAATAAATGGAGAAAATAAGATGTGGTGGCTGCCTTGGGTCGTGGACCATGTTGAAAAGGTGGTGCAAGCTTAAAAAGTTGGGCCCATTTAGCAAAAAATGCATATGTGAGCACATTTGACTTTTGGCAATTTTGCAAAAAAGGCCAACTTCACCAATGCATAACTTCCTCAATTTTGACTCTTTGAAGGTTTTCTTGGACTTTTCAGAAATCTTGAGATATCCTATAAGCAACCCTTTTGGTCTCATCTCAATTTGGTATTCCATCTTCATGTATGAAGCTTTGACAAAAAAGGTGTTTTTGTTGACTTTTCAAAATGACCTATAATGTCCAAATTCATAACTTCTTGTGAGTGCATATTTTGAACTTGGGAGCTGAAGATGGATTGTAGGGAATTGCATCCTCTTAAAAATGAGCTTTTTATGGGTCATTTCTAATAAAGTATGAGAAAGGTATGCTTGGTCAAAGTTGAGTTGACTTTTCCTACAAAATCTTAATTTAGTAACTTTTGGGTTTTGATGAATTGTGAGCAATCTTTGAGGAATCATGATCAAACCTTGATCAAATGATGAATAACTTCAAAATGAGGATGTTGACAAAAAATCTTGAAGTTTGACTGTATGTGGGCCACAGTTGACCTTTGCCCTAGCACAATCGATTTTCAGGCCTTTGAGCAATTGGCTGAGCAAACTTCCTCTGCAAGGCTTGAAACTTGACATGGATGATCTTGAGAACATATTAGGACAATGGTGATCATTTGGGATCCCTTTGACTCAAGTATCTTGATGCAACATGAAACCCTAATTTGAGGTAGACTGCCTTAGGAGAGAGCTTGTCTGGTCAACCCTTGGGCTTTCTTGAGCAACTTTAGGATCTTTCTTGAAATGTTTTGAGAAATATGGGAGGGGAAATTTTGGTGTACAATAGCTACCATGCCATCTATGTTCAAAGTCATATGGGATAACGAATCTCCTCGAATTACTATTGTAAGACTGGACGAATTGGTACATTGCGACGAAGTTGATACTGATGGAGTGGAAGAAAAGCCTTGGTACCACGAAGTAAAAAGATACCTCGAGACTCAAGAGTATTCTGAAGGAGCTTCTATTAACGATAATAAATTTCTACGGAGGTTCTCTGCCAAGTTCTTTCTGAGTAACGAAATTTTGTACAAGCTCAATCACGATTTAACTCTGCTTCCTTGTGTAGACCAAAAGGAAGCTAAGAAAATTTAAAGATATGCACGAGGGAGTCTTTGTTACTCACTCCAATGGGCATACAATGGCTAATAAAATTCTAAGAGCAGGTTTTATTGGTCGACTATGGAAACTGATTACCATCGTCATTCCAGAACTTGTCACAAATGCCAGATTTATGCTGACAAAGTACATGTGCCTTCGGTTCCTTTGAATGTCTTGACTGCTCCTTGGTCATTTTCAATGTGGTACATTGACATAATTGGAGAGATTATTCCTACCACTTATAATGGGCATCTTTTCATCCTGGTTGTTATTGATTTTTTCACGAAGTGGGTAGAAGCAGTCTCGTTTGCCTTCGTTACCAAGAATGTTGTAGCTCGGTTCATTAAGTATAACCTTATTTGTCGGTATGGTATCTCTAAAAGGATCATCGCGGATAATGGTACCAATCTCAATAATACCATGATCATGGAACTCTGCATGTAGTTCAAGATTAAGCATCACAATTCTTCTCCGTATCGACCAAAGATGAATAGCACAGTGGAAGCCGTCAACAAGAATATCAATAAGATTTTGCAGAAGATGACAGTGACATACAAATATTGGCATGAAATGTTACCATTTTCTCTTCATATTTATTGCACTTCAATATGTACATCAATTGGGGCGACCCCGTTATCTCTAGTCTACGGTATAGAGGTTGTCTTACCTGTCGAAGTTCAGATCCATTCTCTAAGGATTATGAAAGGCGCAGGTTTAGATGAAGTCGAGTGGATTCAGACTAGACTCGGCCATATAAAGTTGATTGATGAGAAAAGGCTTGCGGTTGTTTGTCATGGTCAGATGTATCAGAAATGCATGATCAAGGCCTTCAGTAAGAAAGTCAAGCAATAGATGTATCATGTTGGTGATTTGGTCATAAAGCACATCATCCTACCACAAGGTGATCCCAGGGGAAAATGGACTCCCATATACGAAGCCCCATTTGTGATCAAGAAGATATTTGCTGGTGGTGTTATGATGCTTACCACCATGGACGGTGAAGATTTTCCACACCCTGTGAATGCGGACATAGTCAAAAAATACTACGCATATAAGAGACCCGCTAGGTTGACTGACCTAGACAAAAATAAGGGCATCCTGGCGAACCAAAAGGGTTCAGGAAAAATTAGGGAAATATATAAAAATGTACATCTGGTAAGTCGAAAACCTGAAAAGGCGGCTTGTGCAAAAAAGGATATCCTGATGGACTGAGAACCCGAAAGGGAGGTCCAACCAAAAGTTAGGGATTAAAGCGTACAACTATGTCTCGATGGATCACCCATCTATTTACAGCCAACATAATTACCGACGTCAAGTCCAAATGGTACAAATCAATTCAATCAACTTCTTCTAACAGCGAGGGATGAGATGCTTGAAGATATGGGGCAATAGAAGAGTTGAAACTCGATGGGATTATTTCCACATAGTTGTTTTTATTTGTACCCCTTTTCCTTTTACAGAGATTTCCTCTTACTAGGATTTAAGTCTCTTTATATAAAACTGTCTTTTTATAGGAAAGATTTCCAAATCAATGCAATCAATTTCAAATTCAAAATTGTTTTCTTTACTTTCTCTATTTTGTTTGCAATAACGTCCAATGATTACATTGAATGAACATATGCATTTGAATATGATTACTGTTTACAAATATATTCATGAAAACAGGGTTAACATTTATGAAAGACTCTAGGAGTTAGGATAACATTCGAAGTTGACCATAAACTCCCACAGAGCAATTTCCTCAAAACTATTTTCACAAGCGAATCCCCGTCAGAGTTTATCTCCTCAGCATGGTGTATAGGGTTTATTTCCCCAATGGAGTTATTTCTCCAATGTTGCAATTCCATGTCAAGACTCTCTTCTCCAGCCATATATCATCCAATGTGGTCCTCCCCAGAAGAGCTAATACTCATATCTGAAACCTAGTCAAACAACACATCGGGAGAAGTTTCATCTCTTTTATCCCCAGTCAGAATACATAAGAATCAAATCCTTCACAGAATGATGAATGACCGACTCTCCTTGAATGCTTCTATCCCCAAGCAGAAGTCGAAGATCCCCAGCGGAATATCCTCAAACGGAAAGCATAAATCCCCAGTAAGGACATTCTAAATAAGGCAGAAGAATTACTTTCTTCATCCTCAGCAATAGTCAGGGATTTATTTCCCCAGCCAACATTATTACATGAAGCTACCGATACGCTCCAATAACATATTTCATCCATATATCATTCACACAAAAATCACAACATATGCATATAAAACACATATAATATACTCATTTATTTTGAAAGCATCATTATGCAATTCATTACATACATCATGAAATTGCACAAAACTAACTTTTCCTTTCTAAGGTTAAGTTCGCAAGCAGACAAATACTACCAGTAATTTATAGACAAGTTATGAATCAATTGCCGAAACAAAACGAGGAGACTATCTACATGACCAAGTGACTCCCTTCATAAGTTTATTCTAAAAAGAAAATCCTTCAGAAGTTTATTCTGAAAAGCATTCTCCTTCAGAGTTGTATTCTGAAAAGCATTTTCCCTTCAGAGACCAAGTTTTGAAAAGCATTTTCCCTTCAGAGACCAATTTCTAAAAAGCATTTCCCCTTCAGAGACCGAGTTTTGAAAAGCATTCTCCTTCAGAGGTTTATTATGAAAAGCATTTCCCCTTCAGAGACCGGGTTCTAAAAAGCATCTTCTTCAGAAGTTTATTCTGAAAAGCATTCTCCTTCAGAGGTTTATTCTGAAAAGCATTTCCCCTTCAGAAACTGAGTTCTAAAAAGCATTTCCCTTTCAGAGACTGAGTTCTGAAAAGCATTTACCCTTCAGAGACCGAGTTTTGAAAAGCATTTCCCCTTTAGAAACCGAGTTCTGAAAAGCATTTCCCCTTCAGAGACCGAGTTCTGAAAAGCATTTCCCCTTCAGAGACCGAGTTCTGAAAAGCATTCCCCTTCAGAATTTTATTCTGAAAAGAATTTCCCCCAGAGACTGAATTTTGACGAGCGTCTCCTTCAGGGCCTTCATTCTGAAAAGAATTCTCCTTCAGAGGTTTATTCTGAAAATCATCTCCTTCAGGTCCTTCGTTCTGAAAAGCATTCTCCTTCAGAGGTTTATTCTGAAAAACATCTCCTTCAGGGCCTTCGTTCTGAAAAGTGTTCCCCCCCCTCCCAGAGACTGAATTCTGGAGAGAATTCCCTTCAGAGGTTTATTCTGAAAAGCATATCCTCCAGGACTTCGTTCTGAAAAAAGCATCTCCCTTCAGAAGTTTATTCTGAAAAGAATCTCCTTCAGGGCTTCTTCCTAAAAAGCATTTTCCTTCAGAGATTTTCTAAAATGCATTCTTCAGATACAGTCAGGCGTAGACTCATTCTGACACTCTTATCAACAGTTACTTCAGATGGCATCTTTAAGCCCATCTCTGGTGGAGTCTTATCACCTTTTTCAAATGGCGTCTTTTAGCCCATTCCCGATATAATCAACCAACAATGTTACTTCGTGCACATGTGAGTGAAAATTTCTGGGCACTTATAAGTGTTCAATCCTCTTCCACCTTCAGATCACGAATGGCAGGCATGCCAATATAACTCTTCAGGTTTAAGAAGATTGAACAAGGGAAGCTGTTGTACCCCAAAATCCCCCCCCATTACTCAAGACAGATTGATTCAAGATGCCTCCCCATGCTCATGAAGGTCTCAATTGCTCAAGACTACTCAAAGATTGATCAGACAAACCCTCATGCTAAGCATTAACCTACAATTAGGGTTTTGGTTTTCTCAAAGAAAATTGAGCTTCTAATGCCTCAAGTGAGTTTCATGGTTCCTCATATGCTTCAAAGAATCCTCATACCATGTTTCAAGCCTTACATCAACATCAACATCAACATTTTGAACTCACATTCATCATTTGATCAAGATTTGATCATGATTCATCAAGAAAACTCAAGATTCATCAAAAGTCAAAACTTACTAAATTAGGGTTTTCTTTAGGAGAAGTCAACTGAACTTTGACCAAGCATAACTTTCACATACATCATAAAAAATTCTCAACAAAATCCCATTTTGATGGAAATTCAATTGTCTACAACTTTGTATCTCTAATCTCAAGGCCAAAAATGCTTCATTTAAAAGATATGGGCCAAAATATTATATGTCATTTTAAAAATCAACAAAAAGACACTTTTTTAAAAGCAATTTAAATTAAGATAAAATCTTCAAATGGAAAATGACCAACATTAAGGTTGTAGGGGACATCTTGAGGTTTCCATAAAGTCCAAGATCACCTTCATATTACAAAAATTGAGAGAGTTATGATTGGTACAAGTTGGGTAATTTTGAGAAAATTCATGAAATCCAATTTGAACAAACTTGAATCTTTGGGCTAATGGGCTTATATTTCAGAGTCCAAACGTGTTCTTAACCACATAAGGGACCTCTAAATCCATTAATGTACCATGTTAATTTTTATTTCATTTATTTTGATTTTTATTCATTTAAATTCAAAATTAAATCAAATAAATATTAAGTGGTGTAAGGCATAAAAGGATTTTGATTCAAATATTTTGGAGGCCCAAAGGCATGTTGTAAACCGTGTGAACCTATTCTCAAAACAAATATTCATGTTTTGTATTATTCCAATCTTATTTTCAAATAAAATCGAAGATTGTTTTACAAGATGTCCAAGCCCGTGTCTTAACCTAATCTTCTCCTATTTGTACCCTTCATATTTAGACAAGAGGGAGAACGAAAAAAAAGTTGCAAGAACACTCTCAAAAAAATCAATTTTTGTCTAAGTTAGGGCAAACTTTCAATCCTATTTCCAACCCTTCTCAAAGAAAACTATCCATCCAAATCGATTCCTGAGGTGCCATAGAGTAAGCTTGGATCACTCTTGATGATCAAAGAGCCCTAAAACCTGCATTCCACACATCATCGTTTTACATGTTTTTATGAATTTTTTTTTAATAATTTTTGTGATGCTTTGACTTGAACTAACATTTGAAATGTGTTTCTGAGACAAAACAATGCAGGTTTGACCCTTTGCATGAAGCCCATGATGCCAGAATCGTACACCATCATTCTTACACCAATTTTCATTATTTTATTTATATCTCTTTGTGCAGGACGACTTAGCCAAAACTAAGGCAACCAATGGATTCGCAAGGGTCAATTTAGGGGGGTAGGGTTCTTTTTTATCACTAACGTCCTCTATTTTGCAGGTTGACAAAATTGTCTCATCGGAGAAGACGCCTAGAGCTAAGGCTCAAGCGCCTCTCCGATCCATGTAAGGGTGTGGGTTTGATCCTTGTGTTTCACATATTTTTTTGCTATTTTCCAATTTGTGCATGTTTCACATATATTGTTCACTACCTATTTCCTAACACCAATAAAAGCCTGGCGCAGAGGCAAGCAAGACAGTAGAAGACCAGGAGGGTGTCGGTTCAGCACCCACCCCATGCAATGTTTTTTCCTTTATTTTGTTGTAACCTAATTTCATTGATTTTTCTTTCCGTAACCCTAACCATTAAAATAACCTTTTCTAATACTAATTAATTAGGTTTGGGTTTTTAATTAACACTTAATTTTCTTGTTTTAGTTAATTAATTAATTAACCTTTTTTTTAAATATTAAAATTAATTAGAATTTTAGATTTTGATTAATTATCACTTAAACTATTTTCTAAAAAATCATAAAAAAACTTCAACATTTTCTTTTCTATTTTCTTATCTTTTCTTTATTTTCATAGATCAAGTGTATAGGTTGCGACTATCGGTTGTAATAGCTTAGATTTATTTTCCTCATTTTTCCTATTATGTAACTGCTCACAGGATGTAATGGCGTAGGCTTATTTTCCGCATTTTTCCTATTATGTACCTCTCCCAAAGCCATGTAATAGTTTAGGTTTAAATTCCTCATATTATATTTCTAACTGCTAGTAATTAGGCATGTATGGCAAGACTAAAATCAATCGTTAGAAAATCTTAATTCAAGATAAACAATTGAACTGAACACACTATTCACACTTTGCACCTCTAGGGTACCCCTCTTGTTTCCTTATAATAATGGTCATGTCCCTCAAAAAGAGGGACACTTTAGTAAACGACCCTCGAAATAAAGATCATAGTCCCTCGATGACTCTTCGATGTTGCCTATGAAAAATGATCTAGTCCCTCCGATATAATTGCTAAAGTATCTCTACGTGTTGCCTTCAATGACCATACGATGACCCTACGCCTGTCACTTCACATCCAATAGATAGGGCTACCTATCAACTAATGGTATGGATAATACTATCTCTAAAGGAGAAGCAAAAGAATAAGAACGACCTTTAGTGGGTAAGGAACTCTTAATCTCTTGCTCACAACTCTTTTCTGAAATAAACATTTTTCACATCACACTTTTCAAACAAAATATTTTCAAACACTTTGTACGCGTTCTTGAGGACTGATACAAGAATAATTACAAAGTTGGTCGTACTTTGGCTTTTCAAAATATTTTCAAATCACACACACAAAGCAAGTTTTTAAAAGTAAGCTAAGCAATTAAGAGCCCGTAGATAACTACGGATGAAAAGGGTGCTAACACCTTCCCTTTTCATAACTTACCCCCCAAACTCAAAATCTATCAAGTTCTTTCCTATTCTTTTCACCCTTTCTTTGTTGGATAAAAGAAAAGTCGGTGGCAATCTTGCTATACGCACATTTGGATAAAATCAAAAAAGTCAGTTCTCCCACCGTATTACACCAGGGTTAAGAGAAAAGAGTTTGCAAGAATGTACGTATGATGCACCATTTTTACATTTATAGTCATTCGATTTTATTTGAAGTTTTATATATTCCATTTAAATTCCAGTCGAAAGCCTTTTACATTTCAGTCTTATCTTTAAAATATTACGTTACTGTCTATGAAATAATAATTGAAATAACATTTCTATAAAATAATGAAGATGTTATTGAAAATACTCTTTGTTATAAGAACATAAACATTAAATAAGAACGCATGTACTTAGGATCAATCTGATCGATCCTGCAGGTTACCATTTCTACAAAGATTTGGAAGATCAGTGGTTGTTTACCAAATTCCACGGTAAACATAATTATCTCCCCGTCAGCTCAACACGAGTCCAACAGAAAACCAGGAAACACCCAGAATACCTCTCTTCGTGTAATCCTCCTCCTCCTCGGATCCAACGGCTAGTTATAGGCACAGCTTCCCATTTTGACTGAGTCTTGGTAGTTAACTATTTTTGCGGACCCACATATCTAGGCCCAAAAATAGGGACCAATGGTCAAGTGTCGGGGGAATAATATAAACCCTCACACATGTGAGGGCCAAGTATCCAATATTCAAACCTTAAACCCTAATATTTTTCTTGTATCTCTTTTCTCCCACACTTACTTGATCGTCAGAGTGCCTAGCAGGTACAACGCCCCTTTTTCTCCTTAACTTTCCAGCAAGCCAGATATCACTCGTCGGCCCACTAGCAGGTTCTGATCAACCAGCAAGATAAAGTTGCATATGTCGAAACCGATATAGACGAATAAGAAGAATGTAGTGATTTTTCATACTTCAAATAATGTGAAGTGGACCTAGCTGAATTAAAGCAAGGCCCACCATATCCTTGCAAAGTTTTAACCCCTTCAAACGGAAAGAATCCTACAGAACCAGAAAAGAACGACAAGTTCCCTAAGAAAACATACACTTTCGACGTAACAAAATGTGACAAAATATTTGATTTGTTGGTAAAGGATGTCCAAATGATAGTGTCACCTGGTGCCAAAATTCCTCCATTAGACCAACGAAAGAAAATAGGTTTTTGTAAATATCACAAATTTTTGGGACATAAAACCTCACAATGTTTTCTTTTCAGGGGTTTGATTCAAGATGATATCAAGGAAGGGGGATTGAAGTTTGGTGAAAGGAACAAAGTTCAAACGAAGGTTGATGTTGACCCTTTCCATGTTGTATAAACTAATTATGCCGAACCTGCGGATATCCATATGGTGGAAGGTGATGGTTTCAACATTAACCAACACCTTGAAGACAAGACCAATGAAGATTTTGTTGCAAACATCGAAACAGAGGAGGCTACTGGAGGCCTTCCCAATACCTTGAACAAGATTACTGAGGATTTTGTGCAGGTATCAAAGTGCAAAACACTACTAAAGGTCTGATTAACCAAGATATCAAAGGTAATATTGTTGATGATATTACCATAATTATTGAAATGACTAAGGCCACTAAAGGCCTTAGAGTCAAGTTTGAAAATGTCAGGATTACTGAAGGTCCTAGCCTTGAAGTTAACATGGTGTACCTGGACCAGCCTGCTCCCGAGATGGAGGAAGTCGAAAGGCGCCTCAAAATGGAAGATGATTAGATAAGGAATGGTTACCCGAAGGTTAGAGAAAGTTTTCTAGATTACTTGGTTCGCCACCACAAAAAGAATTCTGAGGGGCTAATGTGTCCCAGATATAGTATAATCCATGATCGAAAGGCAATGGAGACTTATGAAAAAATATGACATGCTCGAACTAGGGGAAATTGGTGGAAAGATGACTAAATAGAGGTTGTCTACCTAAAGGCTGGGGAAAGTTTGTGGGTTTCCTTGTCCACTTCCACACACAAAAAAATCTGAGTGCTTGATGTGCCCAAGGTGCAGTGCAGTTTATGATCGAAAGGCATCATAAACCTTGGAGAGAATCCAATATGTTTGTTGTTGGGACAGGCAGAGGGGTCATATGAGCGATTTCATATTCTATAAAATGGGAATTCCCATGAGGCTTAATAGCCCTTATCCCAAGGGGAATCGAAGAGCTACTTTCAAGCCACCTGCAAACATCCCAACTGACAGATGGATAAAGCTAAAAAAAGATAAGGGAGCAAGAAAGGAAAAATGGAGGAGTTTCAGAGCAGGAGGAAGTTCATTCATAGCATATCGAAAGCAATTCCAAGTGTCGAGGCAACAAGCATACAAGTCAGGAAATTACAAAGGGAAAAATCCCATGTCTAGGTCCCAATGGAGAAGACACCAAAGGATCAAGAAGGCGCAATGAGAATTGGCAGAAAAAGAAGTGGGAGAGTCTGGTAATTACCAAATTTCTTCCACCATCATGGTCAAAGAGAAACAACCTGTAGGGAGAAAACTGTTATTCCCAAAGAAAGAAGAAATTGGCGAAAAGGGTCAAAAAGACCTAGTGAATGATGAAGACATGCTGACTGATGACTTTGAATAAGATGGAGAGTCTTCCCTCAATATCAACTACAATGTGGTCACACTCACAGTGCTTCCCTATGAGTATGATAAAATAACTAAGGTCGAAGAATCAGAAGAAGCTGACGAGATTGAGATGGAAAAACACAAGCCAGTGTGCTATTATATCTTGAATAATGGAGTTGTTGAAGAATAAAATGCATTATTCGAGCGACTTGATCAGGGAATGAAAAATCACCTCAAATCTTTGTTCATAAGGGGAAAGGTGGAAAGTGTAGGAATCAATAAAATCTTGGTAGATGATAGAGCGATGGTGAATCTAATGCCTCAATTCATGTTGAAGAGAATCAGAATATTCGACATTGATATCAAGCCTCACAACATGGTACTATCAAAATATAAAGGTAAGATAGGCCACACTTTAGGAGTGGTGCAAGTGGATCTCAATGTGGGTTCGATTACAAGACCCACCATGTTCACGGTCATAGCAGCGAAGACAAATTATAATTTGTTGCTAGGATGTGAGTGGATCAATGGTATAAGGGCAATGCCTTCTTCAATGCATCAACTAATATCAATATGGAGAGAAGATGGGATTGTCGAGAATATTAAAGCAGATCAAAGCTATTATATGGCAGAAGTTAACCATGTGGATAGAAGGAACTTCGATAGGAATTTGGTCAATATTGGGCCATGCAACCCTGCTGATGATGCATATTGACCTAACAAGAACACTCTTTACTTCCTTAATCTACATCCAACTCATAGATTCCAATGAGATAGAGAAATTTGGGAGAAGAAGATGATGTAGAAGGAGTTTCGGGAATACGGCCAACGGGCTGGGCTGACGAAGACAATTCTGCTAGATTTTTATCAGGATTGTTATGCTTATTTTTAGGAGGTCCAGCTTTATTGATGATGGGTTTAATATCATGATAAACTAGGAAAATTTCCATAACTTGTTCTAAACATTTAGAGGATAACATAAGACCCACATACTCTAGGGTTTTATCAAGAAGGGTGAAAGGGATCATTACCCGAGAAGCATAAATAGCTTGTTGTTATGTAGTGTAACGCGGTGGGAGAACTGACTTGGTTGTTTTACATTTTATCACAATTGTGAGGATAGTAAGAGTCACCACCGACTTTTATTTTATCCAAAAGGAAAGGCTAAAAAGAACAGGAAAGACCTTTAGTGATGTTTTCTTGAGTTCGGGGGGTAGATTATGAAAAGGGAAGGTATTAGCACCCTTTTCATTCGTAGTTATCTACGGGCTCATAGTTGCTTGCTAGATCACTTGCTTTTGTTTGGATTTGCTTGTGGTGTGAGTTCTGAAAGTATTTTGAAAAATGTCTTTGTAATGGTTCTCGTTTCTATAAGAACGCGTACAAAGTGTTTGTTTTGGAAATAGTTCAAAGATGTGTTTGTGGAGTGTGTTTTTTGAAAGTGTTCTTGGAAAGATGTTTTTGTAATGGTTATCGTCTCTATAAGAACGTATACAAAAAGCTATTGTCTTTTGAAAGGGTTTTAATATGAAAGTGTTGGTGTGAAATGTTTGGTCGTGAGCAAGCGAGCAACTAGGAGCGAATCTACCTACTCAAAAGGTCTTTAGATGTTATTTTCCTCCTCCTTTAGATGTTGCTATCTTACCATTATTTTGGTAAGAAGCCCCATAGTTGGATGTGAAGGGACAGGCGCGGGTCAATCGTACAGTCATAGAAGGCAACTTATGAGACGCTTTTAGCAATTTTCGCAAGGGGCTAGATCATTTTATCGAAGGCAACATCGAGGGACATTGAGGGACTACGATCTTTTTTATCGAAGGGTCTTTGCTAAAGCGCCCCGTATTCGAGAGACATGATTGTGTTTCTGAGGCAATAAGCGAGATTACCCTAGAGGTGCGCGTGTGAAAGTGTGTTTGATTCAAGTTAAGTTGTTCTTTGATTAAGGTTATCTAGCGATTGATTTTAAATCTTGCCATACACGCCTAACTACTATACAGTATAAGGAAAATAGTAAATTGCAGAAATTAAATTTCTACGCTATTACAGAGCTTTCGGGAATGGGGTACAAATTTACAAATGGGGATGGATCAATGCGATTAAAAGTCCAAATAGGCAATCAATACAACCAAATTGAATCGAGCAATTAAATAAAACCACAACAATCTATGAAGCAAAAATTAATTAACAAAGTATGGAAATAAAGCTCTAGGTATTTTGTTTGTGAGGAATTTTGAAGAGAAAAATAAAACCTATTCTAGAAAATAAAATAATTGACTAGAAGAAATTAAGTCATGTGTATATATATTCTTTTTTGTATTTTTTTTATCATGAAGAATTTGAACAAAACAAATTTAAAAAAAAAAGTTAATTAATAAGATTATTCAAAAAAAGTCCCTAATTAAACTAACTAATTTTAAAGAAAGTTAACCTAAAAAAGTTCATAAATAAAATTATTTACAAAGTCTTGAACTAAATGAGAAAATACATTAATTTTGAAAGTATATTTTTTTTAATTAAAAAAAATACTAGAGGTTAAATTAAATCTAAACTAAATTAAAAATAAATAAAATTACTAACTAAATTAAAAATTATTAAATCAATTATAAGGAGAGGTATGAAACAGAACTATGGAGTGACATTGGTGAATTTTGCTGGGCCTAAAAAGCAGGCCCAACAACCTTATTATTTTTTGATATTTTTCTGTCCAAAAAAGAAGAAAAAGATGGAAAACAATAAACAAGAATAAAATGTCCCAGGGGGTCTCGAACCCGGGACCTCTACTTCCAAACACAATACCTTAACCACTGCTCCACTCGACCCTTCATTTATTTATATGCATTCGTTAATATAAAAGAACAAAATTTATTAAGTGAACTGGGCCAAGATAATAGGCCCAAACCCGGTTTGGAAAAGGAAAAGAAAAAGTTCTGGTAACCCTAAAGAGACAAGGGAAATGCGCCGCAAGTTGTGCTCATCTTCTCTCAAACTTTCTAACAGAAAAAAAAAACTTCGTTCCTCTATGATTTTCTCAATTCGAAACGCAAACTAACAAACAAAACCTTCTTCATCGTTTCTCACTCTCAAATTCCCCTTTGTTCTTATGATTCGGTCTTCTCGATCTCAACCTGTCTCCATCGTTCACTCGATTACCATTCATCTTCAGGAAATCTAGCTTTGAGAACAAACTTGAGTTGATCAAGTCTCGCATTATCATCTTCACCGAATAGCGTGACTGGATGCTTACGGAACCAGAGACGACAAGGTCGTCAGTGTTTTGTTCGTTGGGGAAGGAGGCACTTGACGAGGCGGTGACGGATGTGACAGAGGAGGAAGTGGAGTCGTATGGCGTGTTGTACAGTTTCCTGACATGATTTAGTATTTTTCTTATTTCGATTCTCCCCTTATTTTTGTTTTGTGCATTTTTTGGGTATGGGATAATTCTGTTGTTGATTTGTGAATTTATTGATGAAGGTAAGTTGTACAGGTTTGGAATGTGAATGGTTGAATTGAGTATGGTTGACTTTGTAGGTTGTGATTGGAATGGTTTTTGCAGGTTGCAGGTTAATGAGCTTATTTCTGAATTGATGTTCATGTATGACAAAGAGAAGTTGAAAGTTATTTTGAAAAAATTGTAATGTGTTTTGTGTGTGACAGTAATTAGTAATACTAGTTTTATGAGGATATGATTCTTGTTTCTATGTTTTTCTTTATGACTATTAATAAGTTTGCTATAAGAGGTTATTTTTATGGATCAGTTATTATTGCCATTGAGTTGTTATGGATGAATCATATGGTTCTGTTTTTTTGTTATAATAGGTTGTAGAAAAGAAACAGTGATTCAAGCATATGCAAATGAATTCAACAGACATGAATGTATATATGAAGGAGCTGTGTAGAAGTAATAGAGGATAAGAAAAAAATACCTATCGGAATCACTCTGATGGAGCTTCAAACAGTAAGTTTTTCTCTCCTTGAATTTCTTTCTTGCTCAGTTTTTCCTCCTTCTGACTGTGTATGTTTGTGGCTTGGTTTTGGATTCAAGTTGAGATTGGTTCGTACAAGTTATATTGTGATGCAAGGTTGTTGATGATGGTTGTATAACGAAGGATTATGGAGTGGTTTTTTTTTGTGTCTGGCTGATGGACTAAGAACCCCCTTCCCTACTGTTATGATCTCTCTTTTCTTTATATTGAAACAAAATGGAAAAAAGGGGGGAAATATGAGGGATTTTGAACAATTGTGGTATGCTGGCCTTGGGCTTTAGAGTACAGGTTAAGTTATGTCTATTTTGGTGCAAGTTTTGGCCTGCTTTGGACAGGTTATTATGCAGCATTACAGACTGTTATAGGAAGCAAGGTTTGGACAGCAAGAGGGTTAACTTATGCAGGGCAGCTCATGACTGCTTTGAGAGCAGAGTGTTTGGGCTGATGAGGTGCAGATTTTGGCATGTTCATTGCAGGTTTTTGGACTGTTGTATGCTTAGGTGATATCTTCCTGACCCTATCCCTTTTCCTCTTCATCTTTCCATGAAATAAAGCAATTTTGCTTATCATACAATTTTCTGAAGGGTTTGGCCATTTAGGGAAAATGATGACATTTGAGGTTTTTTGAGCTATTGTTAGCTTGCTATTTTTTTTGCTAACATTTTTATAAACTGTTGCTCATTTTTATTTGCTGATTTTGCTGGCTATTGCTTATTGTTTTGCGCTGCTGTGCTTGGACATTTTGCTACTGCTATTTTTGTACATCTGTTTTGGGTTATGTTACTGATGTTTTCCCATTTAGTGTATCTGTTGTAGGCCTGCCCTTTTGTATTTTATTGCTGTTGTTCGTAGCAGCCATTGTTAGCTGATTTTTGTTGTTGTTTGTTGCGTTATTGGCTTGTTGTTTTGCAATGTTGTTTGGCTTGTTGTGATGTTTTGTGTCTTTTCTTGTTTTTTTGCAGTACGAAAACATTGGCAACCCTCTTTTTCTTTTGTGAACCGAAATCCAGGTTTTGTGATTTGCAAAATAGGAGGAGATGGATTATGATTAAAAACAACAAACCTGTTAATTTCTGATTCCAAAATGCAAACCCTAATGATAAGATAAATCTTGTTTTAACCATCAATTCTTGCTTGAATTTTCACGATGCTAGTTGTTGTACCCCAAAATTTTCCCTCTCATTTCATCAACATTTCTCATCACAAGACTCTTGGAACTCAAGATCAAGCTAGGATTTGCTCTGCTCAAGACACCTCCTTGCACTGTTGACCTAAATTAGGGTTTGAGTTTGCACAAGGATTTTTTGACCTACAATGCCCAAAGTGACTTTCATACTTCATGTTGGACTCACAAGTTTGTCCATACCAAGTTTCAAGCCTTGAATCAAATTTTTGCCCAGTCAATTGGACAGTTAACCTAGAAATCAGCTGTATTGGGGAAAAAGTCAACTATGGCCAATTAACAGTCAAACCTCATGAATTTTGACCCACATCAACATTATGAACTCATATAAACTATTTGATCAAGTTTGGACCATAATTCCACAAGAAATTTGATCAGATCACCAGAAGGGCAAAATGGTCATTTTTAGGGTTTTGACCATACAAAGGCAATTTTTGACTGTTTGACATAGCCAATGGAAAATTAAGCTCAACCATGGACTCAAGGACTCAATAACATTATCCTGACCCATTCAACAAGTTCAAAAGATCTCAAATGCATAGGATTGATAGATGAATTTTTCAGTCAACTGATCAAAATTTGACTGTACACTGAAAAGTCAAACTTTGAATTTTTGGTCAAAATCAAGTGCCAAGGGTCATTTTTCATCAAGACATGTCAAATTATGAAACTTGTTCATCAAGAAACCCAAAATTGCAAATTAGGGTTTAAAATGAAAAAATTTCATAACTTAGAAATTTTCTAAGTTATAAAATTTTCTTATTTTTTCCTAACTTTGTCCCACATTTTCACCAAGATGAAAAGGGATTCAAACAAAACTTACAACATTAAAGTTGTAGTCCATCACAAAGTCTACAAATTTTATTCACAAAGTTTTCTCAAAAGAGGCTTGGATATCAAGTTATGATTTTTGGAACAAGGGTCCCTAAAACTTTTAACTTAGAGAAATTTTGCCCTAGTTTAGGCAGGATTTTGACCCATCTTCTTGGGCATTTTTCACATAGTTCCACTTGGAGTCTCAAGTTGCATTTCAAAGATGGATTACAGTACATGTTTCAAGATTTCCAAATTGTCCAAGAACTCCTCAAACACATTTGTGGTTAGGGAGAATCGAATGCTTGAAGTTGGCAAAAACTCACTTTGTAACCATGGCCAATACATGTTCATACCAAGTTGCAAATCTGACCAAACTAGCTTAGTACATAATTACAGGCCTCTAAACCAATTTAAACTCAAAAATTGAATGCAAATACATTGGACATTGGCATTATTCTGATCAAGGGAGCATTGTACATTGAATATTTCCATTTTAAGCATAAAGATGGCACTTCCATTTTCAAAAAGGCAACTTTATGTCAATTTGCATTTTCTTGAGCCTTGGACTTCTTTCCTTGCAGCAAACAAGTTCCCTAATCTCAGGCATAGTACACCAACTTAAGCATGCTTGGAGCTAGCATGTACAGGCCATAGCTTGGTCACTTCACATCTTTGCTTCAAAAACAAGCCATTGTGCAAAAAGTCAATAACTCACATATCTGATATATTGAACTCAAGCAAAGTTTTCAGACAAGTTTCACACATCCTAGTAAGCCAAAAACACGAGCCCTTGATCCCTCAAACACCCTTAAGCATAAAATCTTCATTTCTGCCCAAAACAGGGCCAGTTCTGCAAATCACAAGCCACAATCAAATCCCCTCGTGCGTTTTGTCCCAAATCACTTCAAACACATTCTAAACAATACACCTAAGTTGTCCAGACCATTCACAAGCTACTGTAACTCCATTAACACACATCACCATTTTTGCTTTGAAGCTTTGCAGGTTGAGTTCTGTAGAACGATTCAGGCTACTTCAAAACAAACAAAGCATTGGGAAAGGTTCAGGGGACATCAAGCAAGCTCAAAAGAATCTCAGGCCCCATTGAAAGTTGATGTATTGTCCAACTCGAACTCAACTGAAACAGGTATTTCATGAACTTCTATCTCTCTATTTAGGAACATTTAGCCTTAGGTTTATGAATAAAAGATGTTGTACTCATTGCCCTGAAACCATACATATGCTTAGTTTTCATTTATATTAATCGTGCTAGGAGAATTTCATCCATGAACTTTCTGAAAAAACTAGGTTAGAAATTAGGGCCAGAAAAATTCTCTCTGGTCTTTGAGAGTTAGGTTTAATGTTTTATATGGTTGAAATCGTTGTTTGGTGCTCTACAAGTTTCATATTTTGAGTTTTGTCAAAAAAGCACTGAAACAGGAGATATAGGTTTGAACTAGCCACGCGCGTTTTTCTGTTTGTCACAAGGAAGAAGATGAAGTCTGGGATGGGCCTGGATTTTTTGCTTCCAACACCTCCCAGCTTACTTTCAGCACCCCCTGGCCCATTTCTTTGTATTTTTATTTTTTTTTGCATTTTAATTTCTTTTCTGACTTTGATATTTTATTTTCAAATATAAAAAATACTCTAAAAATGTTTTCACATTTTTTTTCATTTATTAGATATTTATTTGATTTTTTATAATATAAAAAACAATTTAAATACTTATATTGTTTTGTTTAAACTTGAAAATAATGCAAATAATACTTCTATTTTTCATTTCTATTTTTTATTCATATCAAAAATATTTTCTTGAATATGGTGTATTTTTGTAAATATTTTATTTTATTTTTTTACTTAACATATTTAATATATATATATATATATATATATATATATATATATATATATATATATATATATATATATATATATATATATATATATATATATATATATATATATATATATATATATATATATATATATATATATATATATATATATATATATATATATATATATATATATATACTTTTATTTTATTAAATACTTAGAAATAAAATACAAAAATATTACCTTTTTTTATTTTTATTATTATTTATACTAAAAAATACCTTTTTAGATATATTTCACTTTCATATATATTTTTGTATATAAATAATACAATTTTATTTTCTTTAAGGAGAATTAGGGTTTACCCTAAAAATAAATAAAATTAACTTTTTTTATTTTAACTCTTTACATTTCTTTCCATTAAAAATACTTTACATACAAATAAAAACCTTTTTTGCATAATACATCTTGTTTAATATTTATTTATCTTGTTTAAATTAAATATTGTACAATTAAATTTTGATTGCATTTGATATTTAATTTGGATGTAATAGTAATTAGGGTTTTATATTTCTTGCAAAATAATCCCCTATTCAAAATTGTACCCCCCCCTCCCTATATCAAAGTTGTATTAGCTTAGATTTATTTTTACGCACTTAAATGCTTTCAATTATGCCATGATTAGAATTAGGGTTTGTATGCAAAATCAAAACCAACAAATAGATTGACCTAATCAAAGACAAAAATGTACGAAAAACAAACACAATGCACACTTACACCCCTAGGGTTACAATCCACTTGTTGTCTTCAAAAAAAGGGCCATGGTATGCATGTCAAGTACTTTGGCAAAACAAAAACAAAACAAAAGATCATAGTCCCTCGATGACGCTATCTAGGTTGCCTAAACCAAATGATCAAGTCCCTTAAGAAAATTGCCAAAAATACTTGACACAATTGCTATCATGGTCTATACGATAACTCGCGCTTGTCTCGTTTAACATCCTAACACAAGGTTGTTCACCAAATACAATGGTGAAGCAACACTGTTAAAAGGGTTAAAAACATAAGAAAGATCTTTGAGTAAAATAGGGTAGATAGCTCTTAGTTACTTGATCAAAAACTTGCAAAAAACATCCTTGCTACTTTCAAAACACACTTCACTACACAATTTCAAAACCCTACTTTCAAACATTGGCAACTTTTCAAAAGACAAAAACACCTTTGTATACATTCAAACAAGAATCATTACAAAGGTTGCCACAACGATGGCTTCTTTTCAAAACATCTTTCAAAACCACACACAAAGCACCATTTCAAACAATTGAAAAGCAAAGCAAGTGATCTAAACAAGTAACTAAGATCCCATGGATAACCATGGATAGAAAGGGTGCTTGTAAGTTTAAGATTGCGCCTAAGAGGGGGGGTGAATTAGGTGGTGGTCGATTTTTGATTTATTTTACACTTTCTGGTTTTGTTTTAGTGCTATGGAAAACGGTAAAGTGCAGAAAGTAAAGAGACACGGAGATTTATCCTGGTTCCTTCCACACCCCGGAAGTACGTCCAGTCCCCTTGCAAACACACAAGAGATTTCACTATTTTGTTAGAACTTTTACAAGACTCTTCCTAGTCTTATCAACTAAAGGCACTAAAAAATACCAAGAACACCCTCTTGGATTTCCAATAAGTCTCTTGAGAACAATCCTCTCAAAAGATACCTCTTGTTTCCAACAATGGACAACAAGGTACAAAAGTATTCTAATACTTAATTCCAACAATCCTGGAAATAAGTTACACTTAGTATAATGCTATGAAATATGACTTCTTGAAAGATGTTGATCACATAGAGTGACTTCAATGAAGTTTCTTCTTTCTTCTCTTGTAAGCAATTCAAACTGTAACACAATGGTTAGAAAATGCTCAAAGATTTTTGTTCTTATATGTGTGAAAGTGCAGAAAATCTTTGTTCTTAAAAATTAAGAAATATGAAGTTTGAATATTTTACAAAGTTCAGAATTATTGCATGAGAGAAGAGTTGTTTTATAATTTGAAAGATTTAGTATTTAAAGCAATCAAGATACCTTTCCAAATGGATACCACTTTTCTGTTTGTAAAACTTGAGAAGATGCAATGTATGACCATGCAACCATTGGAGAAAAGGTGTGAAGGATATCTTGAATCAAGTTCAGATTTTTCAAAAATTACAACGTGTAAATCGATTAGCATTAGATGTAAATCAATTGCACGGGTTTGTAAAGTTCTTGTTTTCAAAAAATTTGAAGTGTAAATCGATTTACATGATGTGTTAATCGATTTACTAGTTAAAAAATTAACCCAGTTCAGTAATCAATCGATTTACACTCCATGTAAATCGATTGCTGCCAGGGGCAATCAGTTTTTAAAAAAACATGTGTAAATCGATTTACATGATGTGTTAATCGATTTACATTAGTGAAAAACTTAGAATTTGCTTTAAACTTTAAGTGAAGTGTTGTGGCAAGTGTGTATATCATTTTTGAGCATTCTAATCAATTTAGTTCAAATGAGAATTGATATACTTGTTTGCTTGCCATGATCCTTGAAGCTTAGAGTGAATCATGCTTTAAGCTAATTCCACTTTTTTTCCTTCTTGCCATAGTGCTTGTTTGTCTTTCATCAAAACTAAAGATGAGTTGAGGCTTGAGATTACATTCTCCCCCTTTTTGATGATGACAAACCATCTTTCTTTATGAGTTGTTCAGAATTGGAGCAAAAGGAGTTTTCTCCCCCTGAGATAGATTTCTCCCCCTATGGAGAAAAAGATTTGAAAACTTGCCCTGAAAAGAAAACTGAAACAAACAACCATAAAGTGTTATCACATCCTTCTCCCCCTTTGACATTATCAAAAAGAAGGGAAAGATGTAACATAAGATGATACTTTTAACATTTGAAACATTTTCTAAGCCCATATATATGTACATTAATGTATAGTTAAGGATAGAGTGCACCTTATATATCTTGTTCATCTAGGATTCCGAGTTCACGACGAATTTTGAAGAAAGCATCCTTTGCAAGTGGTTTTGTGAAAATGTCCACGAGTTGATTTTGAGTTTCCACAAAAGTAATCTCGACATCTCTTTTGAGTACGTGATCTCTGATGAAATGGTGTCTGATGTCAATGTGTTTTGTCAGAGAATGCATAACTGGGTTTTTTGTAATGATGATCGCGCTTGTGTTATCACATCGAAGTGGAATGCATCCAAGGTTTACTCCATAGTCAAGTAACTGTTGTTTTAGCCAAAGAATTTGAGCGTATCCACTTCCAGCCGCAATGTATTCTGCTTCGGCAGTACTGAGAGCGACGCTTGCTTGCTTTTTGCATTACCATGAAACCAAGGCATTTTCGAGAATGTGACATGTTCCACTTTTACTTTTGCGATCAGTCTTACAACCTGCATAGTCAGCATCAGAATAGCCAACTAGATTGCACATACTACTTTTTGGATACCATAATCCGATGTTGGTTGTTCCTTTGAGATATTTTATTATGCGCTTGACTGCTGCAAGGTGAGACTCTTTAGGATTGGCTTGATATCTTGCACATAAGCAAACGCTGAACATGATGTCAGGTCTACTTGCTGTTAAATAGAGAAGAGAGCCAATCATTCCATGATACTTAGTTATGTCAATAGAGTTCCCTGATTCATCTGGATCAAGATAGGTGCCGGATCCCATAGGAATTGCACTTCCTTTGCTGCTTTCCATCATAGACATCTCAAACTCTCCTTGCATCATAGATGAAAATTCCTTGCACATATTTTGGTTAGTTGAACCGAAAACAATATCATCTACATAGATTTGTACAAGTAAAGTATGATGATTAACATTTTTTACGAAGAGAGTGGTATCAACTTTACCCTTTACAAACCATTTTTCACATAGGAACGCGCTTAGTCTATCATACCATGCCCTTGGTGCTTGCTTCAGCCCATAGAGAGCTTTCTTCAATTTGAAGACATGATTAGGATGTTTGAAGTCTTCAAATCCGGGAGGTTGCTTTACATATACTTCTTCATTTATGAATCCGTTGAGAAATGCGCTTTTTACATCCATTTGTAAAAGTTCAAAGTCCAATGAGCATGCATATGCAAGTAATAGTCTTATTGCTTCCAAACGTGCTACCGGAGCAAAAGTTTCTTCAAAATCAATTCCTTTCTCTTGGTTGTATCCTTGAGCAACTAGTCTTGCCTTGTTTCGAGTGATTATACCATTTTCATCCATGTTGTTTTTGAATACCCATTTGGTTCCAATGATACGTTTATTTCTTGGATTAGGAACAAGTTCCCAAACTTCGTTCCGCTCGAATTGGTTTAGCTCCTCTTGCATGGCAAGGATCCATTGATCATCTTCTAGTGCTTGAGCCACTTTGGTAGGTTCAACTTGAGATACAAAAGCCATATTTAAGCATGCATCCTTAAGATTTAGCCGTGTAGATGCCCCTTTGCTAATATCTCCAACTATGTTGTCAATTGGATGATCACGATGAGTTCTCCATTCTTGAAGAAGACCATCATCATTTCCATTTTGATGTGAAAGTTCATGTGTTTGTTTCGGGTTGACAATTTTGCCACCTTCGCATGAATTCTCATGAGGTAAATCTATAGAATCATCATCATCACAAATAACAACTTCCTCCTTGGAGGTGTTAGATTCATCAAAAGAAACATGCATTGATTCTTCTATAGTTAAATTTCTTTTATTGTAAATTCTAAAAGCTTTGCTAGAAAGGGAGTAACCAAGAAAAATACCTTCATCCGATTTTTTCATCGAACTTACCGAGATTGTCTTTGTCGTTGTTAAGGACAAAACATTTGCACCCGAAAATGTGAAAGTGAGAGATATTTGGTTTTCTTCCTTTGTAAATCTTATATGGAGTTTTCTTTAGTATAGGTCTTATGATCACGCGATTGCTTACGTAACATGTTGTGCTTACCGCATCCGCCCAAAAATATTTAGGCAAACTTGAGTCACTTAGCATGGTTCTTGCAAGTTCTATCAAGGACCTATTTTTCCTTTCAACTACTCCATTTTGTTGTGGAGTTCTTGGTGCTGAAAAATTGTGGAAGATCCCATTTTCTTCACAAAATTCTTCAAACAGATTGTTTTGGAACTCTCCACCATGATCACTTCGGATTGATGTTATCTTTAATGACTTCTCATTTTAAACTTGTTTCGCATATCTCTTGAATGCCTTGAATGCGTCATTTTTGTGCACTAAAAACAAAGTCCAAGTAAAACGGGAAAGATCATCTACAATAACTAAAGCATAAATGTTACCTCTGAAGCTTCTTGTTATAGATGGACCAAAAAGATCCATGTGCAACAATTGAAGTGGTCTTGTTGTTGAAACCACATTCTTTGGTTTGAAAGTTGATTTGGTTTGTTTGACCTTTTGGCATGCACTACATAATTTGTCTTTGATGAATTTCATCTTTGGTAGACCAATAACTAAGCCATGCTTAACTAATTTGTTCAAGTGCTCCATGTGTATGTGAGCAATCCTCTTGTGCCATAACCAAGCGTCATTGTTGTTTACCATGAGACATTGTACCTTCATAGACAAATCATCTAAAGTAATCATAAAAATATTGTTAGATCTTATAACTTTGAGTTTTACCTCATTGGTTGCCTCATCCATAATTAGGCATTCTTCTTTGTTGAATTTGATTTTGAACCCTTTATCGCAAAGTTGACTTATGCTAAGAAGGTTGTGCTTTAATCCTTCAACATAGAGAACATCCTCAATTTGAATGGATGGAGGTGTGCCAACTATTCCAACGCCAAGAATCTTTCCTTTGGTGTTGTCTCCATAGGTGACATACCCTTTGGCTTTATGTACTAGATATGAAAATTGGTGTACATCTCCTGTCATATGCTTTGAACATCCACTGTTAAGATACAAAAGGTTTGATGTGGATTTCAAGCATACCTACAAAAACAAATTATTTCTTGTTAGGTACCCAAGTGGCCTTGGGTCCTTCATAGTTAGTTCCCTTTTTCACCCATGCATAGTGTCAACTAGCCATACTGAAATTTCTAATATAGCATGCATTAGGTGTGTGTCCAACAATACCACAGTAAAAACAGTTTGGAACAAATTTGCTCTTGTATCTAGGAATTTGTTTTCTTTTAGATACATTAGGCTTTTTCTTTTGATGATTATGAACAACTTGCTTATTTTCTACTATCTTGGGATTGGAACTATTACTAGCCTTTACAAAAACAGTGGGATTGTTACTTGGTTTCTTAGTATTCACATAACCAAGACCTCTTTTATCATTTGGATAACGTTGTTGGCTTAGTAATCCTTCCAATCCTATTTGTCCTTTTTCATATCATTCAATGACTGTTTTCAATTGAACAATTTGAAAGACATTTTACTCACACTTGGTGCATGCAAAGTTTTCCTTTTCTTTTATAAAATTCTGTTTTTGAAGATCAAAATCTTTAGTCATGGTGTCAATTTTTTCGTGACAAATTAGAAGTTCTTTTTCTTGGCTTGACACCTTTTTGTATAAACTTTTGCATTCTTTCAAGAGTTCATCAATGACACCTTGAACATCATCATCAAAAAGATTAAATTCATTACTAACCTCTTCTTCTTCGTCGGAGTGATGCGATGCCATTAAGGCTAAATTTTCACATTCGTCGCTTTCCGATTCCGGTGTACTACCTATATCATTATCTTCCCATGCTATGTAGGCTTTCTTGTGTTTTGAGTCCTTTCCTTTGAATCCGTTTTTCTTTGGGAGATTTGGACAGTTTGGCTTGATATGTCCTTGCTTTCCACATTCATAACATGAGACATCTTGTGTTTATGTGGAGGCTTCTCTTTTCTTGAAGTGCTTTCTCTTATTTGCATGAGATCCGCCCTTGTCATTTCTGCCAAAAAACTTCCCAAGTCTTTTAACAAGAAGCATGAAATTTTCATCTTCTTCCGGATTGTCTTCTTTTACTACTTCCTTTGAATCAATTTTTAAAGCAATGTTTTTGGATTTCTTTTCTATATTCTCATGTTTTTCAAGTCTACCGAGTTCTGTTTCGTATTCTTGAAGTTTGCCAAATAATGTAGCGGAAGTCATTACGGAGAGACTCTTCTTTTCCGAGATTGCTGTTACCTTTGGTTGCCATTCCCTAGTCAATGATCTAAGGACTTTCAAGTTGAGTTCATCATTTGTCAAGGTTTTACCAAGAGAATTTAAGTGATTTGTTAAGTGGATGAATCTCTTTTGTAGGTCGAGAATGGTTTCTCCGGGCTGCATTCAGAATAACTCGTATTCTTGACTTAAAGTATTCAGCCTTGATCTCTTAACTTCAACGGTTCCTTCATGTGTTTGTACCAAGGTGTACCATATTTCTTTCGCCGATTTACATGCAAATACACGAAAGAACTTATCCATGCATAGTGCACCTTGAAGTAGATTTACGGCCTTTTTATCATAGAGGACTTTTCTCTTGTCGTCATCATCCCATGCAGTTTTGGGTTTAGCCGTGCCGACACCGTTGATAACTGTTATAGGAATGAATGGACCATTTTCTACGGCATCCCAGATTTCTTCTCCTTGTGATTCTAGATGCGCCCTCATGCGTATTTTCCAAAAATCAAAGTATTCGCCACAAAATAGAGGAGGCTTGTTGTTACTACCACCATCTCTGAAAACGGGTTGTTGATTTGCGGAAGCCATTCTGGATCTCTAGGAGCAGGTTACCTATAACCTGCTCTGATACCAATTGTAAGTTTAAGATTGCGCCTAAGAGGGGGGGTGAATTAGGTGGTGGTCAATTTTTGATTTATTTTACACTTTATGGTTTTGTTTTAGTGCTATGGAAAACGGTAAAGTGCAGAAAGTAAAGAGACACGGAGATTTATCCTGGTTCCTTCCACACCCCGGAAGTACGTCCAGTCCCCTTGAAAACACGCAAGAGATTTCACTATTTTGTTAGAACTTTTACAAGACTCTTCCTAGTCTTATCAACTAAAGACACTAACAAATACCAAGAACACCCTCTTGGATTTCCAATAAGTCTCTTGAGAACAATCCTCTCAAAAGATACCTCTTGTTTCCAATAATGGACAACAAGGTACAAACGTATTCTAATACTTAATTCCAACAATCCTGGAAATAAGTTACACTTAGTATAATTCTATGAAATATGATTTCTTGAAAGATGTTGATCACATAGAGTGACTTCAATGAAGTTTCTTCTTTCTTCTCTTGTAAGCAATTCAAACTGTAACACAATGGTTAGAAAATGCTCAAAGATTTCTGTTCTTATATGTGTGAAAGTGCAGAAAATCTTTGTTCTTAAAAATTAAGAAATATGAAGTTTGAATATTTTACAAAGTTCAGAATTATTGCATGAGAGAAGAGTTGTTTTATAATTTGAAAGATTTAGTATTTAAAGCAATCAAGATACCTTTCCAAATGGATACCACTTTTATGTTTGTAAAACTTGAGAAGATGCAATGTATGACCATGCAACCATTGGAGAAAAGGTGTGAAGGATATCTTGAATCAAGTTCAGATTTTTCAAAAATTACAACGTGTAAATCGATTAGCATTAGATGTAAATCGATTGCACGGGTTTGTAACGTTCTTGTTTTCAAAAAATTTGAAGTGTAAACCGATTTACATGATGTGTTAATTGATTTACTAGTTAAAAAATTAACTCAGTTCAGTAATCAATCGATTTACACTCCATGTAATTCGATTGCTGCCAGGGGCAATCAGTTTTTAAAAAAACATGTGTAAATCGATTTACATGATGTGTTAATCGATTTACATTAGTGAAAAACTTAGAATTTGCTTTAAACTTTAAGTGAAGTGTTGTGGCAAGTGTGTATATCATTTTTGAACATTTCTAATCAATTTAGTTCAAATGAGAATTGATATACTTGTTTGCTTGCCATAATCCTTGAAGCTTAGAGTGAATGATGCTTTAAGCTAATTCCACTTCTTTTCCTTCTTGCCATAGTGCTTGTTTGTCTTTCATCAAAACTAAAGATGAGTTGAGGCTTGAGATTATAGTGCTAATACCTTCCCTTTCTATAATCTACTCCCCGAACCCAAGAAAATATCTCAAAGGTCTTTCCTGTGCTTTTTGACCTTTCCTTAGGATAAAATAAAAAGTCGGTGGCGACTCTTGCTAAACCGAAACATTTGCTAACACAAACGCAAAATCTCAAGTCAGTTCTCCCACCGTATCACACTAGCTAACTTTTTTATTTTTCTTGTTTCATGTACGAGCAATTGAATGGCAAGCGAGGCAAGGTGAAGAGAAAACCATGGCTAGCAATGAGGAGTTTCTTGAAGATGAAGCAAACTTGAAAAACAAACATTTATTTCTTTCTTTGTAAACAACAAATGTAGCTTGTGGTTCAATTTATATTTTGCATTGTAAAACCTTTTGCAAATTATCCAAGAATGTAACCCGAACACAACATTTGAATGAAATGTATGAATGATGAATTTGTTATAAGTCTTGAATTCTTGGAAACTTGGAATAATCCTCTAGAAATTAGGGTGTATTTTGCTCAAAATTCTAAACTCATAAATCTTCTTGAATTGATATTGCAATTTAATTGACGAACTTGGATATTTGATTTTGAACCCTTGAAATGCACTCCAAGTAGAAACACATAAACCTTTTTATCATGAACCAAATCTTGATGAACAATCAAAGAAACTTAAGAAAACTTATCTATATCCAATTTTAATTCAGTAATTACTAATGCTTCGAACATAAGCAACTTGTATTATAAGCAATATAGTCAATGAATCCTTAAACTTAACATCTTGCCTTTACCCTTGACTTAGTGGAGAACAAACTCAACATAAAATCAATTCTAAGTCCAAAATGTTCCAACGAATTTCATGTCCTTCTAAGCGCATTTGGCTATTGATCCTTGAAGCAGTCTTACAGACGGCATCATTTGCGATATGTTGCAAAAAGAACCATTCTGATATGATGAAAATTGGAAGAGTTGCGATCCTTGAAATTCTAGTAACAGTTACTTGAGATTAGGCCAAAGTCCATAAAGCGGCCTCTAAAGTATCCAAACTTTTGATGATCTTGTGCAAATTATTGGCCCTTGACTTGTAAAGATGAGTTAATGAGGACGTAAAAAGGAAACAAATGCTCAAAGAATCACTCAGAAATATTGAATATCAAAGAAGTTATAATCTTCTAAGCTTGATCTTGAAAGTGTCGACTTTTACAGTTGATTTTTAGTTATTCGAGCCATTGACTGGGCACACTCGCGATGCGAGGCTTGAAACTTGGCACGAACATCCTTGAGAACACATGAAAGACCAAGAAGACCAATTAAAACTTCGGAAACTCCATTTCGCTCGAGGAATACCAAACCCTAATGGCTCACTTAATGCCTAAAAAGAATCTGTCTGATTAAATCTTGAGTGTTTGAGAAACCCTAAGATAGTATCTTGAGTGAAAAATGGGAGGGAAAATTTTGGGGTACAACAGCTGCCCCTGTTCAATCTTCTTAAACTTGAAAAGTGAGATCGGTATGTTTGTCGTTCGTAGCTTGAAAGTGGAAGGTGATTGAACACTAGAGTTCCTAGAAATTTGCACTTGGTGATGTGTTGGTTGATTGTGTAGGGAATGGGCTTAAAGATGCCATTTGGAGAAATAATGGAGAGCTGCTGGAGATGGGCTTGTAGATGCCATCCAAAGGTGACTGTTGACAGAAGATTGGACTAAGTTTGAACTTGACTTCAACTAGAAAAGAATCAGAATAAACCTTTGGTCGGTTTAAACTGAAACTAACAGAAGTCTTGCATGTTGTTTGACTGGAAAGGATCAGAATAAATCTTGGAGCAATTTATCTAAACCAGAGAAAATGACTATTTGGAAAGCATCAGGATAAACCGTTGAGATATTTAAACTGAAACAGCAAGTGTCTAGAGAAGAACCAGGATAAATCTTGGAGCGATCTATCTGGACCAGAGAAAATGTCTACGGGAAAGAATCAGAATAAACCGTTGAGAGATTTAAACTGAACAGCAGGGGTCTGGATTAACCTTGACTGGAATGGAAATCAGAAGAATCTTAGAATCGATTCAACTGAACCAGACAAAAGCCTTGGAATATCTTCAACTGGAATAGAAACCAGAGAGATCTTAGTGTCGATCTGACTGAACCAGAGAAGGTCTTGAATATTCTTTAACTGGAGAGAATTAGAGTAGATCTTTTAGCGATTTATCTGAACTAGAGAAAGTGTCTGCGGGAAAGAATCAGAATAAACCATTGAGAGATTTTAAACTGAACCAGCAGGGGTCTAGAGAAGAATCAGAACCAATCATTGAGAGATTCATCTGAACCAGAGAAAGCGTCTCCGGGAAAGAATCAGAATAAACTGTTAAGAGATTTAAACTGAAACAGCAGGGATCTGGAGAAGAATCAGAATAAATCGTTGAGAGATTTAAACTGATCTGGCAAGGATCTGGAGAAGAATCAGAATAAATTGTTGAGAGATTTAAACTGAACCGGCAAGGATCTGGAGAAGAATCAGAATAAATCGTTGAGAGATTTAAATTGAACCAGAGAAAGCGTCTGCAGGAAAGAATCAGAATAAACCGTTGAGAGATTTAAACTGAACCAACAGGGGTCTGAAGGAAATATTTGTTATATAGATATTCGACCAGTCCTTTCTCGGGCATTATTCTGTAATCGGCTTATTCATAGATATTTCTCTTGTCTCGTTGAAAATTTGATAATAATTTTCTGTTGATTGACCTTTCCTAAAAAAGGTAAAGAGTTAGTTGTATGTAATTCCATGATGCATGAGATGCACAGTGCAATGAGATTGCGATATATGCATTCGTGTCATTGATGTTTATGATGTATGAATGTAATGTATGCGCATGTAAGTCGTTCTGCTGCAGTGTAGTTGGATTAGGGAAAATAAATCCGCGACTTCTACTGGGGATGTGGAGTGTAAGTCTTCATATTTTGAAATTGAAGTGTTGATGGATGAGTTTCCATTTATTAGATAAATAAAATCTGTTGTGGAAGGGAAACACCGTGCATTGCTTGTGGATTTCGTGAAATCCTGCTGGGGAATCCTGAGAAATTGGGCAGCTTTCACTGGGGAATCTTTGGAGCAGTAACTGGAAGTTTTGCTCCATTGGGGATGTGAGAGTTCTTGATACCATTAGGCTGCATACTGGAGATACGTTAGTGATCTTGTAGTAGGATGTCTTTTCTTCCGCTCTTGCTGGAGAAAGTACCTGCGGGGATTTTATGGAATGGCCTATAGATATTATCCTATTTCTTAAAGCCAATAGTAATTGTCTTTCCCTGTTCTGTTCCCCTCTTTCTTGTACTCATTTGTAAACAGTAATAACATTCAAATGCATATGTTCAAAAATAATCATTGGACGTTTTTGCAAACAAAACAGGAAAGTAAAAGAAAAAACAGATAATTTTGAACTTTTAAAGGAATATCTTTGTATTAACTTGAATAAATACTTTTGTACAACGAGACGAACATCCTAGTAAGAGAATGTCGTCGTAGAAAATGAAAACTGATACAAAGAAAAGATAGCTATGTGAAATAATCCCATGGGGTTCCCATACTGCTATAACCTTCATGTCTCTGAGAATCTCATCCACTTGCTGCTTTGTCTGAAGCTGATTGGATTGATTAGAACTGCTTGAGTTTGTCAGTCGATACTAAAGGGTGTTTGTAAGGTGATCCAACGGGACATAGTCATACTATTTCAATCCCTAACTTTTTCCTGGACCGCCCTTTCGAGTTTTCAGTCCACCGGGATACCCTTTTTTGCCAAAGCCGCCCTTTCAGGTTTTCAGCTTGCCGGGTGTATGGATTTTTTTTGTATTTTATCCCTAATTTTTGCTCGAACCCTTTTGGTTCATCGCGATGCCCTAATTTTTGCCTAGGCCAGTCAACCTAGCGGGTCTTTATTCATGCGTAGTATCTTTTGACTATGTCTGCATTTACAGGATGCGGAAGGTCGTCGCCATCCATAGTGGTTAAGATCATTGCTCCACCAGAGAATATGCTTTTGATCACAAATGGTCCTTCATAAGTAGGAGTCCATTTGCCCCTGGGATCACCTTGTGGCAATATGATACGCTTGATTACCAAGTCACCAACCTGATATACCTGACGTCTGACCTTCTTGTTAAAAGCTTTGATCATACATTTTTGGTACATCTGACCATGACAGACAGCTGCAAGCCTCTTCTCATCAATCAAGTTCAACTGGTCAAGTCGATTTTGAATCCATTCATCTTCATTCAGCCCTGCGTCCTTTATGATTCTCAGAGAAGGTATTTGGACTTCAAATTGTAGGACGGCTTCCATACCGTATACCAAAGAGAAAGGAGTTGCCCATGTTGACGTGTGCGCCATGGTACGGTAACCATGGAGAGAAAATAGTAACATCTTATGCCAGTCCTTGTAGGTTACTGTCATTTTTTGTATGATCTTCTTGATGTTTTTATTTGCGGCTTCCACAATACCATTCATCTTTGGCTGGTAAGGAGAAGAATTATGGTGTTGGATCTTGAATTACGCGCATAGTGCAGTGATCATAGTATTGTTGAGATTCGTACCATTGTCTGTGATGATTCTCTCTGGGATTCCGTACCGACAGATGAGATTCTGTTTGATGAAACGGGCCACAACATTCTTGGTAACAGAAGCGAAAGAAGCTGCCTCAACCCACTTCGTGAAATAATCAATGGCAACCAAGATGAAACGGTGTCCATTAGAAGTTGTGGGTTTGATCTCTCCAATCATGTCAATGCCCCACATTACGAAGGGCCAAGAAGCAATCAGGACGTTTAGGTGAACCGGAGGCACATGTACTTTGTCAGCATAGATCTGGCACTTGTGACAAGTTCGTGAATGTTGATAACAATCTGCTTCTATGGTAGACCAGTAGTACCCCGCCTATAGGATCTTTTTAGCCATCGTGTTCCCACTAGAATGGGTGCCAAAAGTGCCTTCATGTAGATCAGCCATGATCTTGTCTGCCTCAACCTTGTCTATGCAATGAAGCAAAGTGGAGTCGTGGTTGCGCTTGTAGAGAATGCCACTACTGAGGAAGAACTTAGCAGAGAATCTTCTCAAGAACTTCTTATCATTAACTGAAGCTCCCTCCGGATACTCTTGGGCCTCGAGATACCTCTTAAATTCGTGGAACCAAGGCTTGTCCACTATCTCTTCAGTATCGATCTCGTGACAGTAAGCTGGTTCATCCATCCGCTCAATGGTTATCTGAGGAGCCTCGTTACCCTACTTGAGTTTAAACATGGATGACATAGTGTCTAGCGCATCCTCTAGTTAATTTTCCTCTCGTGGAAAATTCTCAAAGGTAATTTCCTCGAAATGTGGGATTAATGTCAACACATGTTCTTTGTAGGGGATGAGATTAGGGTGCTTCGTGTCCCACTCTCCTTTGATCTGACTGATGACTAAGGTTGAATCTCCAAATACACTTAAGGACTTGATTCCCAAATCTATGGCAGCTTTGAGACCCAAAATACACGCTTCGTATTCTGCCATATTATTGGTACAGTTGAAACAAAGTCTTGCCGTGAAGGGAGTATGACATCTTTTAGGGGATATGATCACAACACATATGCCATTGCCGAGTGCATTGGAAGCTCCGTCAAAAACCAAGGTCTATCGAGATCCTTGTCCAGGCCCCTCATATGGTATGAGTTCTTCAAAATTGTTTACCAACATGATGTCTTCATCTGGGAACTCGAATTTCATGGACTGGTAGTCATCCATAGCCTGATGAGCAAGGTGATCGGCTAGCAAACTTCCCTTTATTACTTTTTGTGTAGTGTACTGAATGTCGTATTCAGTCAAGATCATCTACCATCTTGCTATTCTTCCAGAGAGGGCAAGCTTCTCGAATATGTATTTAATTGGACCCATCTTGGATATCAACAAGGTAGTATGGGTCAACATATACTGTCTTAGCCGGCGAGCTGCCCATGCCAGAGTGCAGTAAGTTTTCTCGAGCAGTGAATATCTGGTTTCACAGTCGGTAAACTTTTTACTCAGGTAGTATATTGCATGCTCTTTTTGGCCAGACTCGTCATGCTGCCCTAGCACACACCCCATCGAATTTTCTAAGACAGTTAGATACATGATCAAAGGTCTTCCCTCGACTGGAGGCATCAAAACAGGAGGCTCTTGAAGGTACTTTTTGATCTTGTCGAAGGCAGCTTGGCAGTCGCTGTTCCAATCCAACACTTGATCTTTCTTCAGTAATTTGAAGATTGGTTCACAAGTAGCGGTTAGGTGAGAAATGAATCTGGCGATGTAGTTTAGTCGTCCTAAGAATCCTCTGACTTCCTTCTTGGTGTGGGGAGCAGGCATTTCTTGTATTGCTTTTACCTTTATTGGGTCCACTTCGATACCTTTACCGCTGACGATGAAGCCTATGAGTTTACCGGACCTCACTCCAAACATGCATTTACTCGGGTTCAACCTTAGCTTGTATTCCTTTAGCCTTTCAAACAGTTTCTGCAAATGGTCAAGATGTTCCTCTTCAGTTTCAGATCTGGCTATCATGTCATCCATATAGACCTCTATCTCGTGATGGATCATGTCGTGAAACAGAGCTACCATGGCTCGCTGATAAGTTGCCCCAGCGTTCTTCAACCCGAATGGCATAACTTTGTAACAGAACGTGCCCCACTGTGTGACGAAGGTCGTTTTCTCCATGTCCTCAGGTGCTATTTTGATTTTATTTTACCCGGAGAAACCATCCATGAAGGAGAATAATTTATGTTGTGTGGTATTGTCAACCAGAATATCGATATGGGGAAGCGAGAAATCATCCTTAGGGCTTGCCCTATTCAAATCTCTGTAATCCATACACATGAGTACTTTATCGTCCTGTTTAGGCACTGGAACAACATTGGAGACCCATTGTGGATAGGAGGTGATGGCTAAGAATCCGGAGTTGAACTATTTCATGACTTCAGTCTTGATCTTCTCTGACATTTCTGGCCGCATGCGATGGACTTTCTATTTTACCGGAGGGCAGTCTTCTTTTGTCGGTAGATAATGGACCACGATATCAGCGTCAAGTCCTGACATGTCTTTGTATGACCAGGAAAATACCTCAACATAGTCATGTAGTAACTGAGTTAAGGGCTTCTTGACACTGGGTTCCAGATTGGCACCTACCTTGACTTCTTTCTTGTCCTCTTCGGTACCTAAGTTAACTGTGTCAACCAGTTCTTCGTGGGGCTGTAGGGTCCTTTCTTCATGTTTTAGTAACCTGGCTAGTTCCCCTGGAACTTCACAATCTTCCTCACCTTCGTCTTCGGCTTGGTAGATCGGATTTTTAAAGTCACAATAGGCCATAGCAGAATCGTTACCCATGGCATCCTGAGTGGATGTGGATCTGCATTTTGATATGTGAGTGTGTGTAAGAGCATAGCTATCTTTGAAAGAAATAAAAATGTAGAAAAAAGAAGAACAAAGAGCGTATAATTTGCATGCAAAAAACATCCATGATTCATTGATGACATATGAAAATGTAGCAACAACCCTTACAAATGGACCGTTGTGCCCCAGGTAAGACACAAGGTTTTAAAAGTCTAAATTGTTTAATTATTCCAATTTCGACAAAAATTTAAAGACAATTAATGTTGGATAAAAGTAATAGGGACAAATTCTTTGGCTTCCCAGTTGTTGAGTCCCTCGTTGATAGTTGGAAAAATCCATTCTTCCAGGTCACAACTATCATCACTATCCTCCACTGTGTTGACTCCATGGTTGTTGATCCGCAAAGGTGGTCCCCCGGCACGAGCATGAAGAACAGCTTTTTGAGCTCCTGAAGTAAAACCCAAACCGAATTTGTCAGATTTGTAGGGAATATCCAGGAGTTGGCCCAAAATAGTACACCCACCTTCTTCGACTACTGCTTTGGCATCTTTCAGAGAAGCCATCTTTAGCGGAGGTATGGTAATCTTCGGGACTTGGGAAACAGTCTTGGTTGCCGCAACTGTTTGTGGGACTTCCTCGAAATTCTAACATGGAGTTTCGATGAATTCACCATCCATTTCCACATATCTGAAGGAGTTCAAGTGACTGACCATATATTCCTCCTCTCCATGGATAGTATTGATTTTCCCTTGATTGGGTACTTCAACATCTGATGTAATCTAAAGGTGACGGCACCAGCGTTATGAATCCAAGGTCGGCCCAATAAACAGGAATAGGAAGGACGAATATCCATCACGTAGAAAGTTGAATCAAAGGTATGAGTTCCAACTTTAATGGGGATATCCACCTCCCCGTGCACCATTCTCTTTGAACCGTCGAAGGCCCTTACCACTATGTTATTGGGTTTTAAGGTCAAACCTTCATAGTCTAGTCTATCCAGAGCCTTCTTAGGCAGCACATTTAATGATGAACCAGTATCTACCAGGACATAGGCCAAAGTGGTGCCCCTGCATTCAACAGAGACATGCAACACCTCATTGTGTTTCCTCCCTCTAGGTGTCAGGTCAGCATCAGAAAATCCCAAATCGTTATCAGCGGTCAAACTAGCCACACAATCTTTGAATTGGTTAGTAGAGGTTTCCTGTGGTACATGGGTAGTTTAAGAAATTTCACCAAGGCCTTCGCATGAGCCTTGGAGCACAACAGTAAAGCTAGCATAGAAATCTTTGAAGGGGTCTGTCCTAGCTGTTCGACTACATTGTAGTCGCTTCTCTTTATAATTTTCAAAATTTCTTCCAACTCTTTCTTGGAAGCCTCTGGGATAGATACTGATTGCGCCTTCATATGGACAGGTTCAACCAAAATGCCTTTGCCCCGAGTCTCGGTCGACTCGGTGATAGGGGTGTCACCAGGGGTAACTATAGGGACTGTAGTAGTAGTGTCAACAGCAACAAAAGCTGGGATGATCACAGGACCGGTAACCGTTTTTGGAGGAGAAATCTTAGGGGAGAACACTCTTCCACTTCTAGTTAGTTTGTTGGTTCCCATAATGTTGCCGATGTCGGGGTCAACCCTCTCAAAAACCGAGTCTTCATCAGCCAGCCAATCTTGCTTGACGCCGTGGTAGTAGACGTCACCCCCATAGTTCCAGGAGACAGTTTTATCTGAGGAGTACGGGATTGGCCCTGGCATAATAATTATCAGTGGAGTCACTTTCGGAACAGATGTAATCCTAACGGGTCTTTTGGTGGAGACACTGGAATGATTGGCGGAAATGGTTATTATTGAAACCTCCTTGTAAGAAATGGTTGGAACGGGAGTCTTTTCAAACAAAATCTATTTATCATCCATCAAGCACTGGACACCTGCCTTTAATAAATGACAACCAGTCGGTAGAGATGAACAGAGGTGGCAGCCTTCACCACAACCTGGAAATAGACCGACCTTCAATAGGTTCCTCTTGACGGTCAGGAGAGGAGTAACAAGTTCACCAACAATAGCAAAAACACATCAACTTCAACAGTGTTAACACCATTGTCATGCTTGGGCATAGGAGCGGTGATAACATTTGGGATCTCGGGAGCGTCAAATTCAATTTCTTTTTCCTCGAGAAAGTCTTGCACCTTGTTTTTCAAATCCCAGCAGTCGTTTGTATCATGACCTGGACTTTCTGAATGGTAAGTGTTGTACCCCAAAATTTTCCCTCACATATTTCTCAATACATGTCAAGTGAGGTCCCCAAATTGCTCAAGGAAGTCCAAGAGCTGACCAGACAAACTCTCTCCTAAGGCAGTCTACCTCAAATTAGGGTTTCATTTTTCATCAGGATATATGAACCACAAAGGACTCAAATGCTCACCATTGTCCTAATATGTTCTCAAGATCATCCATGTCAAGTTTTAAGCCTTTCAGAAGAAGTTTGCTCAGTCAATTGCTCAAAGGCCTGAAAATCGACTTTGCTAGGTCAAAAGTCAATTGTGGCCCACATACAGTCAAACTTCAAGATTTTTGGTCAACACACTCATTTTGAAGTATAATTCATCATTTGATCAAGGATTGATCATGATTCATCAAGGATTGCTCACAATTCATCAAAACCCAAAAGTTGCTAAATTAGGGTTTTGCAGGAAAAGTCAACTCAGCTTTGACCAAGCATAACTTTCTCATACTTTATCAGAAATGACCCATCCAAAGCTCATTTTGAAGCAGATGCAATACCCTACAATTAATCTTCAGCTCCCAAGTTCAGAATATACACTCACAAAAATATATGAATTTTGACATTATAGGTCATTTTGAAAAGTCAACAAAAACACCTTTTGGGTCAAAGCTTCATACATGAAAATGGAAGACTCAATTGAGATGAGACCAAAAGGGTTGCTTATAGGACATCATAAGATTTTGAAAAAGTCAAAGAACACCTATCTAGGGTAAAAATTGAGAGAGTTATGCATTGGCCAAGTTGACCTTTTTTGCAAAATTGCCAAAAGTCAAATGTGCTCAAATTTGCATTTTTTGCTAAATGGGCCCAACTTTTTATGCTTGCACCTCAATTATAATGTATTCCACGACTCAAATGCTTATCCACCAATTGTTTGCTCCATTTTTCAATTTATTTTGATTTTTCATTAATTAAAAAGTGAATTAAATCAATTAAATGACGAAAATTATCAAAGATTTGATTTGATTGGTTTTTTTGACAGGTTAGCAACCAAGATTTGATGAGCTTGCAAGATTAATTCGAATCAATGGTAATTGGAACAAAAAGAGCATGATTAGGCCAAATTTGGAAGGATATCATATGCCATGAAATACCAAATTAAATCTTCATAATGGGCAAGATTCAGTTTGTTTTTGTTGACCTAATGTGTTGCATTACAAATACAGAAGGGATCCAAGGCAAGAGAAGGGGGTTTGCAGGCCTAAAAAGGCAGAACAAAATTCCAATTTTTCAAAGAAAAGTGTGGATCCAATCTTTCTCTACAGGCCATCTCAAGCCATCCCAGCTATCCCAATCAATTGCTGGAAGTTTCAGGAAGCTGTCCCAAGCGTTTGCAGGTCATAACACGCACTAAAACACCTTGTAAGGGTGTCACAGTTTTCCATGTTTTTGAAATTTGATTATCATGATCCGTGCATTATGAGCATGTTTTAATAGCATATATATGTTTGTCATCGTGTTTGTAACGTGTTGGTTATGTTCAATTGAGTTTTTGATACGTATACTGACAATTGCCATTACTAGGGTTTGAGGAGCCGTTTTAGGGCTTCTCTATACGAATAAAATTAGGGGGAAAAGGGGGGACTATGGTGTTCAGGGGATCAAGGAGAAACGATCCATGTGCTCACCTTAAATTTATCATGTGTTTTCTTGATTTTGGAAGTTTGCAGGGTTTTTAGCCATGGAACCATGTCCGTAGGTAAAGGTTTGCAGTCTAATACGACGGC
Source organism: Vicia faba (assembly GCA_948472305.1). NCBI lineage: Eukaryota > Viridiplantae > Streptophyta > Magnoliopsida > Fabales > Fabaceae > Vicia > Vicia faba. The sequence continues at coordinate 421,791,999 of OX451736.1, forward strand.
CAAGGAAGAAGAAGGCAACGTGTCTGGGCACCATTGGCTGTTTTGAAATTCTGCGTGTTTTTCCAATGAACCATCGTGTTTTATATATTATGCATTATTATTATTATATGTACAAATAAAAAGAGCAGCACAAATGGCAAGCAGGTACTGGGAATTAGCATGAGGACCTGGGTTTGATCCCCAGGTCCCAACCTTTGTTCATATTATTTTTCAATAGGTAATCAGGCACGCTGCTTATCAAGGGGTCCACCGTATGCCATCAACATTTTGCCATCAAACACCTCTCTAGCCCAGATCCAACGTGCCATCCTTGGAGGCCTATCATGCTCCTCAAGTCAACCTACACACCAGATCCAGCAAAGTCAAGCAGGTCTTAGCTATCTGGGCATAGAAAATTCAGATTCCAACCCCCATGATTGCTAATACACAGGCCCATCTCATCTTCCTTTATTTATTTATTTTAATTCTTTTAATACTTTCTTTAATTATTTTTAATTCACTAATTAATCTTTTTTTCATAAAATCATAAAATCAACAAATCAACAAATTAGAATTAGACTTTTTTCTATCAAAATTAATTTTGTTCATTTAATTTAATTTAGTCTAATTTAGGGAAATTGTAATTTAATTTCATAAATAAAATCAAATAGAAATTAGGTTAAAACGCTTGATTTAATTTTATTTTCTATTTTTCTCAAATAAACAAAAATACAAAAAATAGGTTTTTAGATCGAATTAATTTATTTTCCTTAATTTAGAGTTAATTAGAAAGTAGGATTTTCTTTTTAACTATTTTATTATTTTATTAAAACATGACAAAACAAAAACATTTTTTTAATCAATCGTCAATAGGTTTAGTCAAGGGTCAAAACCCTAGTTGTCTCGTACTTGATTCATCGCGCGCGTGTTAATTATTTTTGCCAATATTTTTTGTAACTGTTCATGGTTTGTAATAGTTTAATCTAGGGCTTTTTACTTATCGCTTTTTTTCCCCGGGTTTTTGGCTATGTAATTAATCCCCCTCCCCAAAGCCTTGTAATAGCGTAGATTTACTTTCTCGTATTTTAATTCCCGCAAATATTTAACTGTTTAGATGTATTCTAATAGGATTGTATGACAAGAATGCATGATAAATTAATACAGTTAAAAAACCCTAATGTGCAAAGATAAATGACTGAAAACAAATCACTCGCACATATCACTCTTAGGGTATACTCTCACTTCGGGTGCCTTCGGTAAACGATCATTAAGTATAGGGTGTCTTAGTGGTTGCCCTCCTGTCTAAAAAGATCAAATGTCCCATTCAAACATTGCCTCGGAAATGTTGCCTCGGAAATGTTGCCTCGAATATGATCTTAAGACTCTAGGGTTATTACTAAGGTGTCCTAACATTACTTTAGTGATCGTACGTCCCTTTCAAATTGACCCTTACAACTCCAACAATGGTGCTACCTATTTCTCAATAGTAGGATAGCGCTGTCTAAAGGAAACAAGAATAGAAACGATCTTTTTTCGAGTAGGTAGATACTAGTAGGTACTTGCTCAAATCAAACTTTTCACAATCACACATTTCAAAACAATTTCCAAAACAACTTCGTCACATCCTTGAGGACTGATACAAGGGTTATCATGAAGTAAAACATTTTCAAAACAAAGCACACACACAAGCAATTTAAAAAGATGAGCAAGTACCTAAGAGCCCATGGAAAACCATGGATAGAAAGGGTGCTAACACCTTCCCTTTCTATAATCTACCCCCCTTACTCAGTATATCTCAAAAAAGGATTTTTTTTCTGTACTTTTTTCCTTTCCGGTTGGATGAAATAAAAGTCGGTGGCGACTCTTGCTTACCGCGACATTTTGCAAACACAAAATGCAAAACGCAAACCAGCGTCAAACTGTCGGTTCTGCCACCATATCATAGAAATGGCGACTCTGCTGGGGATGAATAAGTGAGGTATACCTTAGGATCTAGGTCATCATAATTGCTTCTCTTGATTGCTTTGTTTGCTTTACTTTTGAGGGTTTTGTTTGGAAGTTACTATAGATCCTACACCTGGATCTGGGGAATACCTTTTAGGTAAGTAACAATATACTATGAGGGAACTGTACGGCGTAGACCGATACAGTTGAAGCATTAGCTACGCTGATGTGGCCCTTTGGTTGGTACCGATATCCCTTATGGAGAAATGAGGAGAATACGGGGCCGCTGCATGGTGTCATTAAGCATCAACTGACCTTAGAACCTCTAATCTCCCAACTTGGCCATTAGAAAGTAGTGAGATAGCCGGCCTTGGTGTAGAGCTGAGAACTGGTTGATACTCGATGCTACACTCATTGAGACCATACTCTCGGAATAGTTCCGGCTGCAAGAAAAGATTGTGTGAGATGAAACCATGACCGATGGAGGATGGTCAGTGATATTGAGATCCTCTAGAACCTGGTTACTTTGCTAGGACAGGTTTGAAACTAACTTAACTTCAAGAGGGTATTACCTTTAACCTCATGCAAGCCTTAAACCTAAGGGCTTTGTGTGATTTGATTGTGTTTGCAATATTTGTGTTTGCTATACCCATGGTTTATCATGACATCATGCATCATAACATGGCATTCATGCTTCATTACACTAACCATTTCAAAGACCAAGGGAATTTATCTTTGTTCTATTTTGCAGATCATGGCTTCCGTGCGTAGAAATACCATTCGAGTCAACTTTATGCAAATACCTGCCCAACTTAAAGAGCTAGCCTCAAGAGTTTCTGAGACTTCTATGTTCATTAAGAGACACAGTCAACTTCTCAGCCTGGTTACTTCAAATCTTGATGAACAGATGATGAGTGTACTATTCCAATTCTTTGATCTCGTGCATCATTGCTTCACCTTTCCAGATTACCAGTTGGTACCCACCTTGGAAGAGTTCTCTCATTTATTGGGCATATCCATCCTTGAACAGGTACCCTTCACAGGTATGGAAGAAGTTCCTAGACCAGAAGACATTGCCTCAGCTCTGCATTTGAAACGGGCTGATGTAATATCCAATTGGGAAACACAAAGCGGGGTCGAAGGTTTTCTAGCCAAATTTATGATGGACCAGGCTCAGCTATTTTGAGATGATTTGGATTTTCAGGCTTTTGAAGATATCTTGGCTCTTCGTATCTATGGTTTGGTTATCTTCCTTAATCCGGATTCCTTTGTAGATGTGAATGCTGTCAAGATTTTCCTTTCTCCCAACCCTGTGCCTACCTTATTGGGAGATATCTTGCATGCTCTCTATACTCGTACCATGAGGAGAAGAGGGACTCTTATGTACTGCATGTCGTTGCTGTCGAGGTGGTTTATTTCTCACCTCCCTAAATTTGTGCTGAAGAACGAAGAAGGTTTGGGTTGGTCATACAGAATAATGTCACTTGCTCATACGGATGTTCTTTGGTGTTCCCGGGCTATGGAAGACACTGCTGTTATTGACCGCTGTGGGGGATACCCTAATGTCCCATTACTTGGTATCATAGGAGGTATAACTTACAATCCTTGTCTAGCTTTGTGACAATTTGGTCGTGCTCGAAGAGATGGTCCCCATGAGTTACTTCTTGAAGACATTAAATTTGACTGTAAGGAGGATGTTAAGGAGCATCGTCGGAGGTTCATACGAGCTTGGGGCATGGTAAACAGATCTGACCCCGAAGAGTTGGGACCGAAGACTTCCCTTCCTATGCAGCCTTATCTCCAATGGGTCAGATCTCGTGCCCAGAAGCTTGGGATGCCTTATGAGTCCGTATTACCAGTAATTGTGGAACCCACTAATGAAGAAGGAATTCCTTACACAGTTCTCTATCCTTACATGCCTACTGATCCTGGGGAGTTACAAAGGTCTTGGATTCAGTTGAGGAATGAGAGGGATACTTACCGGGAACAGTACCATGAGCAAGAAAGGAAGATTTTGAAGCTCACCAGGAAGCTCGAGGAAGAAAGAGTGATCAATGACTATATCAGCACAAAAGGAAGCGTCCATGGGATTTTTGATGTTCTATTTCTAGTTTTAGATTTTGTTTTATTTACTTCTTTGTAACGCCTTAAAAGGCATTTTGAACCTTTAAAATTTAAGCTAATAAAGTTTTGTGCATTTTTGGTTTGCAAATTTAAATCTCCCAAAGTCTTTGAAATCATTACATACGTATCCCATTATCATGCACATCATTACAGGTACCGCTACAGGTTTCTCATCTTCTTCGTTGTTTATTTCAGCAGAAATGTCTTCCGATCAATCCATCAAAGATCTTCAGGCACAGAACACCCAGTTCCAACAGATGTTCATAAGTCTGGCTAAGGGGCAGGAGGATTTGAAGACCCTTATTCTGAAAGAGAAGAAGAAGAAGAAGAAGAAGAAGGTCGGAATTCTGAATATGGGTAGAAGATTTGAAGAAAGGTTGAGGCAACAAACTGATCTGACCTCCTCATCCAAGGACGGGGAGAACCAAGAAAGGGAAAAGGACCCTAGTCCTGCAGTTTCTTACAATGATATTGATTACGATGATGAGCAATATCCTCCTGTTTAGGATAGGTACAAGCAGCTAGAAGACCGTCTGAACGCTATGGAGATTCAGAAAATACTTGGTTTAGATTTCGGAGAATTGGGACTGGTATCGAGAGTGTTCATCCCTCATAAGTTCAAAGCTCCGGTTTTTGCCAAGTACGATGGAGTATCCTGTCCAAAACTCCATCTCCGTTCATATGTCTGAAAAATCCAGCCCCACACTGCTGATAGAAATTTGTGGGTGCATTTCTTTCAAGATAGTCTGTCAGGGACTCAACTTGAATGGTTCTACCAGTTGGAGGGAGCCAGTGTTCGAAACTGGGAAGATCTTGTTGCTGCCTTCTACAAGAAGTATCAGTACAATGCTGACCTTGCTCCCACTCGTACTCATCTCCAGGGTATGTCCATGGGATCAGGAGAAGGTTTTAAAGATTATGCTAAAAAATGGAGAGACTTGGCAGGGAGAGTTCAACCCCTTTTGTCTAATAGGGAGTTGGTTTATATGTTTCTAGGGACGCTGTCTGGTCCATTTTTCAATCACTTGATCAACAACTCATCATCTGGTTTCACCGAGCTGATTTTAACTGGAGAAAGAGTAAAAGCTGGAATTCATAGTGGTAAAATACAGAAGGATGCCTCCTCGAGCTCCACTAAGAAGCCTTTCGCTGGTAAGAAGGAAGCCAGTGCATTCTATAGCCCGAGGGGCCAAAGCAGATTTGAACACCGTCAAACGGTAAATGCTGTAGTGATACCAAGACCCACAGTTGCTCCACAATGCAACAAACAACAAAGGGTGGAAAGACCACAATGGCAGTTTACCCACATCAATATGACTTTGGCTGAAGTTCTGCCTCATCTGTTAAAATCCAACTTGGCGACCTTGAGAGAGGCTCCCAAGAATCCAACACTACTTCTCCCAGATACAATCCCAACGCGCAGTGTGCCTACCATTCTGAGAGCCCAGGCCACGATACAAATGATTGCTGGGCTCTGAGAAACAAAGTACAAGATTTGCTCGAAGCCAAGGAGATAGAGTTTGATTCTCTAGAAAAGTCGAATGTTATAACTACTCCCATGCCCAAACATGGTCGTGGAGTTAACGCTGTTGACGCTGATTTGTTTGTGACCTATGTTGAAGAAATTTCTACTCCTCTTATGAGTGTTAAGAAGAATTTGTTGTTGGCCTGTTTATTTCCGGGTTGTGGTGAAGGTTGCCACATGTGTTCAACTCTACCTTCCGGTTGTTGTTTGTTGAAGTCAGGTGTTCAACGCCTGACGGATAATAAAGAAATTTTGTTTGAGAAGACTATGATTCTGTTTGTTCCAAATGAAGATGTTGCCATTATAACCATTTCCGCCAATCCTTCCAAGGTTTCCTCGAAAAGACCTGTTAGGATTACACATGTTCAAAGAATTGCTCCGCTAATAATCATTGTTCCTAGTCCCATCCAGTACACCTTAGACAAGGCTGTCCCATGGAATTATGGTGTTGATGTGTACTATCATAGTGTTAAGCAAGATATGAAGAATGAAGAAGCTGATACTGATGCTAGTAATATTGTCGATACTAGTAAAGTTACCCGAAGTGGATGGGTCTTCTCTCCCGAGATTTCCCCGAAGACTATCATCAAGCCTACTGTTATTCCAACTGCTACTCCAACCAGCACTCCTGACACTATTCTTATTCTTACTCCAGTTATCACCCCTGCTGCTGAGCCATCTGGGACTCATGGCAAGGAAATTATAGGGGAGCCTTCCCGGACGGAGGCACCTAAGAAAATCGTGGTGGAAGCCTCTAAATAAGAAATAGAGGAAATATTGAAAATTATCAAGAAGAGCGACTATAATGTAGTCGAGCATCTGGGGTAGACCCCGTCAAATATCTCCATGTTGTCTCTGCTATTGTATTCAGAAGCTCGTGCAAAGGCTTTGATTGCATTTCTCAAAATTGCGCATGTGCCGCAGGAAACTTCAGTAGATCAGTTCAAAGATTGTGTGGCCATCCTGACTGCTGACAATGGGCTAGGTTTTTCAGATGCGGATTTGACCCCTAAGGGAAGAAATCATAATGATGGTCTGCATGTCTCGATCGAGTGCAGGGGCACCACTATGGCCCATGTATTGGTAGATACCAGGTCCTCACTGAATATTCTGCCAAAGAAATCGTTAGACCGTCTGGATTGTGAAGGTTTGATTCTAAAACCGAGTAACATTGTGGTAAGGGCTTTTGATGGATCAAAAAGAATGGTGCAGGGGAGGTGGACATCCCTGTCAAAGTGGGTTCTCAGACCTTTGGGTCCACCTTCTACGTAATGGATATTAGACCATCGTATTCTTGCTTGCTGGGTCATCCTTGGATTCATAAGGTTGGGGCAGTTACTTCCACACTCCATCAAATGCTGAAATATCCGGTGAAGGGGAAGATTGTCGTGGTGTGAGGTGAAGAAGAGTATATGGTGAGTCATCTCAATTCCTTCCGCTATATAGAGATGGACGGGGAATTCATAGAAACTCCTTGTCATAACTTTGAAGAGGTCCCTCATACTTTGGCGTCAACTGAAGTTACTACCAACAAACCTTCGCTGAAGATGGCTTCTCTCAAGGATGTCAGGGCTGTAGTTGAAGAAGGTGGGTGTACCAATTGGGGTCAGCTCCCTGATTTCACTCACAAAACTGACAAATTTGGTTTGGGCTTTACTATAGGGGCTCAAAGGGATGTTAGGCGCGCGGGGGCTGGAAGACCTCCTCTACAAATCAGCAATCGGGGAGTTAACGCAATTGAGGACAATGAAGAAGATTCAGACATCGACAGCTGGATCTACCCAACAACTAACGATGGACTGAATAACTGGATGGCGAAGGACTTCATACCTGTTTCTTTTATTCCGCAGTAATTGACCTTTGTTTTAAGATTTATAATAAACAGTTTGAAACTTTATGGCCCGATGCCTTGCCCAAGGCACCTTGGCTTTGTTTGGGAGGGCTATTATTTATCATTTCATATATCATTAATAAAGCATTGGACGTTTCTTGCATTACAAATTTTGCGCTCCTTGTTTTTCTTTTCTGTCTCTCACTTTATCAAAACAGTTATTCTCTTACACACACTCACGTATCATATTGCAGATCCATATCCACTCTGGATCCCATTGATAACAGCTCTACTACTGCCAGTTATAACTTCAAAAATCCGATCAACCAAGCCGAGGATGAAGGTGAGGATGATTGTGAGGTGCCTGGAGAACTTGCTAGACTATTACAGCAGGAAGAAAGGGCCATACAGCCCCATGAAGAGCCAGTTGAGTCAGTGAATTTGGGTACAGAGGAAGACATGAAAGAGGTTAAAATAGGTGCAAATTTGGAGCCTAGTGTCAAACAACGGTTAATATAGATGTTACATGACTATGTTGAGATCTTCGCCTGGTCCTATGAAGACATGCCTGGTTTGGACACTGATATTGTGGTGCATCGCTTGCCGAACAAAGAAGACTGCCCTCCGGTAAAGCAGAAGGTTCGCTGTATGCGTCCTGAAATGTCAAAGAAAATCAAGGCAGAGGTCATGAAACAGTTCGACAAAGGATTCTTAGCTGTCACTTCTTATCCGTAGTGGGTTACCAACATCGTTCTAGTACCTAAGAAGGACGGTAAGGTACGGATGTGTGTGGACTACAGAGATCTAAACAGGGCGAACCCCAAGGATGACTTCCCACTTCCTCACATTGATGTTCTAGTCGACAACACAGCGCAGCACAAGATCTTCTCATTCATGGATGGTTTTTCTGGCTACAACCAGATCAAGATGGCTCCTGAGGACATGGAGAAGACAACCTTCATTACACAGTGGGTCACCTTCGGTTACAAGATAATGCCTTTTGGGTTGAAGAATGTTAGGGCAACCTATCAGCGCGCCATGGTCGCTTTGTTTCATGATATGATTCACCATGAGATTAAAGTGTATGTTGATGACATGATAGCCAGGTCTCAGACTGAGGACGAGCACCTTGTTCATCTCCAGAAACTGTTTGACAGGTTGAAGACGTACAAGTTGAGGTTGAATCCGAACAAGTGCACCTTCGGGGTAAGGATCTGGTAAACTTCTGGGTTTCATCGTCAGTGATAAGGGTATTCAGGTTGACCCTGCAAAGGTAAAGGCCATACAAGAGATGCCGGCTCCCCGCACAGAGAAAGAAGTTAGAGGTTTCTTGGGACGTCTGAATTACATCGCCAGGTTCATTTCACATCTGCTACTTGTGAGCCCATCTTCAAGCTGCTGAAGAAAGATCAAGTGGTAAAGTGGAATGATGAATGCCAGACCGCTTTCGAGAGAATCAAGGAATACCTTCAAGAACCACCAATTTTGATGCCTCTAGTTGAAGGAAAACCTTTGATATTATACTTGACGGTGCTAGAAAATTCAATGGAGTGTGTGCTGGGGCAGCATGACGAGTCTGGTCGAAAAGAGCATGCAATTTACTACCTTAGCAAAAAGTTTACCTACTGTGAGACCCAATAGTCATTGCTCGAGAAAACTTGTTGCGCTTTGGCATGGGCTGCTCGCCGACTGAGACAGTATATGCTGACTCACACTACTTTGTTGATATCAAAGATGGATCCGATCAAGTATATGTTCGAGAAGCCCGCCTTATCCGGAAGAATAGCAAGATGGAATATGATCTTAACTGAGTACGACATCCAATACACAACCCAAAAAGTAATCAAGGGGAGTGTATTGGAAGATCATTTGGCGCATTAGGCCGTGGATGACTACCAGTCCATGAATTTCGAGTTCCCGGATGAGAATATCATGTTGGTAACCGACTACGAAGAACCTGGACCGGATGAAGGACCCGAGGAGGGATCCCGATGGTCTATGTATTTTGATGGAGCCTCCAACGCATTGGGTAATGGAATTGGTGCTGTAATTATATCTCCTGAGGGCTGTCATACTCCGTTCACCGCCCGATTATGTTTTAACTACACCAACAATATGGCGGAGTATGAAGCATGTATCATGGGTCTTCGAGCTGCTATTAACCTGAGGATTAAGTTATTGGGTGTATTCAGAGATTCTGCTCTGGTGATAAGTCAGATCAAAGGCGAGTGGGATGTGAAGCACCTGAATCTTATTCCTTACAAAGAGTACATACTGACATTGCTCCCACACTTCGAAGAGATAACCTTTGAACATTTCCCAAGAGAGGAGAATCAGTTGGTGGACGCGCTAGCAACGATGTATTCTATGTTCAAGGTCAGGTGGGATAATGAAGCTCCCCAGATTGTTGTTAAGAGGTTGGACGAACCCGCACACTGCTGTGAGATCGACACCGAAGAAGTGGCAGATAAACCTTGGTTTCACGAGGTAAAGAGGTATCTTGAGGCTCAAGAATACCCCGAGGGGGAATCTGTTAATGATAAGAAGTTTCTGAGAAGGTTCGCTACGAAGTTCTTCATCAGTAATGGAATCCTCTATAAACGTAACTATGATTCAACCTTACTGCAGTGTGTAGACAAGAGCGAGGTAGAAGGGATCATGACAGTTACATGAAGGCACCTTCAGAAGTCATTCCAGTGGACATACCATGGCGAAGAAAATCCTACGGGCAGGATACTACTGGTCCACTATGGAGGCTGATTGTTATCAGCACTCTCGAACCTATCATAAGTGCCAAGTCTATGCTGATAAGGTGCATGTACCTCCGGTCCCCCTGAATGTTTTGACGGCTCCCTGGCCCTTTGCAATGTGGGGCATCGACATGATCGGCGATATCAGACCTACCGCATCTAACGGGCATTGCTTCATTCTGGTAGCCATTGATTACTTCACGAAGTGGGTTGAGGCAGCTTCCTTTGCTACAATGACCAAGAATGTTGTGGCGCGATTCATCCGACACAATCTGATCTTTCGATATGGTGTCCCAGAGAGAATTATTAATGACAATGATACAAATCTCAATAACACAATGATCACTGAGCTCTGCAAATAGTTCAAGATACAGCATCATAACTCTTCTCCCTACCAGCCAAAGATGAATGGGGCTGTTGAAGCAGCTAACAAGAACATCAAGAAGATTATACAGAAGATGACAGTGACATACAAAGACTGGCACGAGATGTTACCATTCGCTCTTCATGGGTACCGTACCTCAGCACGGACGTCAATAGGGGCAATACCCTACTCTCTGGTATATGGCATAGAGGCAGTCCTACACATCGAAGTCCAAATACCCTCTCTCAGGATTATGAAGGATACGGGTTTGAACGAAGACGACTGGATCCAAACCCGACTTGATCAGCTGAATCTAATCGATGAAAAGAGACGTACTGCTATTTGTCATGGTCAGACGTATCAAAAGTGAATGATCAAGGCTTTTAACAAGAAAGTCAAACGTCAAGAATATCAAGTCGGGGATATGGTGATCAAACACATCATACTACCACAAGGTAATCCCAGGGGAAAATGGACCCCCACCTACGAAGGGCCATTTGTGGTTAAGAACATTTTCTCGGGAGGAGTTATGATTCTAATCACCATGGATGGTGACGACCTTCCTCACCCCGTTAATGCAGACATAGTAAAAAGATACTACGCATAATCAAGGACCCACTAGGTTGACTGGCCTAGGCAAAAATAAGGGCATCTCGGCGAACCAAAAGGGTTCGGGCAAAAGTAAGGGATGAAAATGAAAAAAACTGTACACCCGGTAAGTCGAAAACCTGAAAAGGCGAGTTGGGAAAAAAAGGGTATCCCGGTGGACCGAAAACCCGAAAGGGTGGTCCAGGAAAAAATTAGGGATTGAAGCGTAACACTATGTCTCGTTGGATCATCTTGCAACCAGACTTCGGTATTAACTATCAAGCTCAAACGGCGCCAATCAATCTGATCAACCTTTGACCAAATAGAAAAGTGATGAGACGCTTGAAGATATAAAGGCAATAGCAGAGTTGGAACCCAATGGGGTCGTTTCACATAGCTGTTTTTCTTTCTTTAACCCAAATTGTAATTTCTATCTTTCCGCGGAGTTCTCTTACTAGGACGTCAGCCTCCTTGTACAAAACGCCTATTACAGGCCAACTTCAAAAATCAATGCAATTCATTTTCACAAGAAGTTTCAATTTATTTTTCTTTTTCCATTTTGTTTTACAAGAACGTCCAATGATTCATTTTTTATATATGCGTTTGAAAATAATTGTTGCTTATAAATATTTACATAAGAAACAAAAGACGATTACTCGTAATTCCAGGAATAAGGACAAACAAGAAGTGCCCAAACCTTACAGTTACTCTGCCCATCAGGTACCAGAATAGAGCCAGCTTGAGAACATGAGCAGTGGTACATACACTCCCCACAGAGTAAGAAGCATCCAAAGACAATAATAGTAGCTTTCCCGAACAAGACCATAACTCTCCCCAGCTGAGGATCACAATCGCGAGTGAGTCAGTAAATTTTTCCCCAAGCAGAGTTTATTTCTCTCACCAGCAGAAATTCAATCTCCAACAAAATTCATTATCACCAGCAACAGAAATTCATCCCCGGTGGAGTTTACTTCTCCAAGTCAGCAGATCTATCAACAAGAGTATCTCCTCTCCAACAGAGTTATTCCCCGCAGAGTTTTTCTCAAGCCGAGTCTCTCCTCGGCAGAATATTCGTAAACGAGGGGCAAATCCACAGCATAGTCATCTTTGTTCACCATCCCCAACAGAAGTAGAGGAACTGTGGTTTTTTTTACAGCAGTCAAGAATACCATTTCTCATACTCTCCAGACAACAGTCAGGGATTTATTTTCCCGGACTCAGATTATTACGTCCGCATTTCATGTTCATACATCATGACATGTGCATACGTTACATATAACATAGCCTCCTTTATTTTGAGAACGTCATCATACAATGCATCTCATGCATCACACATAACTAACTTTGTATTTCTTTCAGGAAAGACAGTTATTATCAACAATTTCCAGCAGGTACATGATCAACACTCAATCATCGGTGACAAATGAAACCTTATCCAGGTTCCTTCTCAGCAGCCCTACTATCCTGGCTTTCATATCGAAGTAACCCTACTATCTAGGTTCCTTCTCACAACCCTACTATCCTAGCTTTCATATCGAAGTAACCCTACTATCCAGGTTCCTTCTCACAGCCCTACTATCCAGGCTTTCATATCGAAGTAACCCTACTATCCAGGTTCCTTCTCACAGCCCTACTACCTAGGCTTTCATATCGAAGCAACCATACTATCCAGGTTCCTTCCCAAACCCTACTATCTAGGTTCCTTCTCACAGCTCTACTATTCAGGCTTACATATCGAAGTAACCCTACTATCCATGTTCCTTCTCACATACCTACTACCCAGGCTTTCATATCTAAGCAACCCTATTATCTAGGTTCCTTCTTATAGCCCTACTATCCCGGCTTTCATATCGAAGTAACCCTACTATCCAGGTTCCTTCTCACAGCCCTACTACCCAGGCTTTCATATCGAAGCAACCCTACTATCCAGGTTCCTTCTTACAACCCTACTATCCAGGATTTCATATCGAAGTAACCCTACTATCCAGGTTCCTTCTCATAACCTTACTATCCTGGTTCTTCCCCTCTTATCCCCAGATAGCAGTCCACCACACTGTAAGACCAGGACCCAATCAAACACAATTGATTTCACATTTCTCCAAAAAGTCGCGGTGCAGCATATACCCTGACCAAACACACAAGTTTACTTCTGCTTCCCAAACCGGAATTATTTCCCAGTAGAGTAACAGACAACTGAAGCTCCTAGAACTCTATTTCTCTCAAGACAGAGACCAGCATTCCCCAGCGAAGTCCTCCTCAACAATAGGTACAGGTTCTCGCAAAGAATCTCTTATGCGATCGACACCTCTTCGGATGCCATCTTTAAGCCCATCTCTGACAATTCTCTAGCAGCTACCAAATGGCATCTATAAGCCCATTCCCAATATCACAAATCAAATGTCACTTCATGCGAGTGTAATTTTCTGGGCACTCTAGTGTTCAATCATCTTCCACCTTCAGATCACGAAAGGCAGACGAGCCAATCTACATCCTCAGGTTTAAGAAGATTGAACAGGGGAAGTTGTTGTACCCTAAAATTTTGCCTCCCATATTTCTCAATACATGTCAAGTGAGGTCCCCAAATTTCTCAAGGAAGTCCAAGAGCTGACCAGACAAACTCTCTCCTAAGGCAGTCTACCTCAAATTAGGGTTTCATTTTTCATCAGGATATATGAACCAAAAAGGACTCAAATTCTCACCATTGTCCTAATATGTTCTCAAGATCATCCATGTCAAGTTTCAAGCCTTGCAGAAGAAGTTTGCTCAGTCAATTGCTCAAAGGCCTGAAAATCGAATGTGCTAGGTCAAAAGTCAACAGTGGCCCACATACAGTCAAACTTCAAGATTTTTGGTCAACATCCTCATTTTGAAGTATCATTCATAATTTAATAAATGGTTGATCATGATTCATCAAGGATTGCTCACAATTCATCAAAACCCAAAAGTTGTTAAATTAGGGTTTTGTAGGAAAAGTCAACTCAACTTTGACCAAGCATAACTTTCTCATACTTTATCATAAATGACCCATCCAAAGCTCATTTTGAAGAATATGCAATCCCCTAAAATTAATTTTCATATCCCAAGTTCAGAATATGCACTCACAAAAAGATATGAATTTTGACATTATAGGTCATTTTGAAAAGTCAACAAAAACACCTTTTGGGTTAAAGCTTCATACATGAACATGGATGACTCAATTGAGATGAGACCAAAAGGGTTTCTTAGAGGACATCCTAAGATTTCTAAAAAGTCCAAGAACACCTCTCTAGGGTCAAAATTGAGAGAGTTATGCATTGGCCAAGTTGACCTTTTTTGCAAAATTGTCAAAAGTCAAATGTGCTCAAATTTGCATTTTTTGCTAAATGGGCCCAATTTTTTATGCTTGCACCTCAATTATAATGTGGTCCACGACTCAAATGCTTATCCACCAATTGTTTTCTCCATTTTTCAATTTATTTTGATTTTTCATTAATTAAAAAGTGAATTAAATCAAATAAATGACGAAAATTATCAAAGATTTGATTTGGTTGGTTTTTTTGACAGGTTAGCAACCAAGATTTGATTAGCTTGCAAGATTAATTAGAATCAATGGTAATTGGAACAAAAAGAGCATGATTATGCCAAATTTGGAAGGATATCATATGCCATGAAAGACCAATTCAAATCTTCATAATGGGCAAGATTCAGTTCGTTTTTGTTGACCTAATGTGTTGCATTACAAATACATAAGGGATCAAAGGCAAGAGAAGGGGGTTTGCAGGCGTAAAAAGGCAGAACAAAATTCCAATTTTTCAAAGAAAAGTATGGATCCAATCTTGCTCTACAGGCCATCTCAAGCCATCCCAGCTATTCCAATCAATTGCTTGAAGTTTCAGGAAGCTATCCCAAGCATTTGCAGGTCATAACAGCACAAAAACGCCTTGTAAAGGTGTCACGATTTGCCATGTTTTTGAAATTTGATTATCATGATTCGTGCATTATGAGCATGTTTTAATAGCATATATATGATTGTCATCGTGTTTGTAACGTTTTGGTCATGTCCAATTGAGTTTTTGATGCGTATACTGACAATTGCCATTACTAGGGTTTGAGGAGTCATTTTAGGGCTTCTCTGTACGAATAAAATTAGGGCAAAAAAGGGGGACTATGGTGTTTAGGGGATCAAGGCGAAATGATCCATGTGCTCACCTTAAATTTATCACGTGTTTTCTTGATTTTGGAAGTTTGCAGGGTTTTAGCCGTGGAACCATGTCTGCAGGTAAAGGTTTGCAGTCTAATACGACGACCAAGGAAGAAGAAGGCAACGTGTCTGGGCACCATTGGCTGTTTTGAAATTCCGCGTGTTTTTCTAATGAACCATCATGTTTTATATATTATGCATTATTATTATTATATGTACAAATAACCAAAGCAGCGCAGATGGCAAGCAGGTACTGGGAATTAGCATGAGGACTTGGGTTCGATCCCCAGGTCCCAACCTTTGTTCATATTATTTTTCAATATGTGATAAGGCACGCTGCTTATTAGGGGGTCCATCGTATGCCATCAACATCTAGCCATCAAACACCTCTCTAGCCCAGATCCAACGTGCCATCCTTGGAGGCCTACCATGCTCCTCAAGTCAACCTACACACCAGATCCAGCAAAGTCAAGCAGGCCTTAGCTATCTGGGCCCAGAAAATTCAGATTCCAACCCCCATGATTGCTAATACACAGGCCCATCTCATCTTCCTTTATTTATTTATTTTAATTCTTTTAATACTTTCTCTAATTATTTTTAATTCACTAATTAATCTTTTTTTCATAAAATCATAAAATCAAGAAATCAACAAATTAGAATTAAACTTTTTTCTATCAAAATTAATTTAGTTAATTTAATTTAATTTAGTCTAATTTAGGGAAATTGTAATTTACTTTCATAAATAAAATCAAATAGAAATTAGGTTAAAACGCTTGATTTAATTTTATTTTCTCTTTTTCTCAAATAAACAAAAATACAAAAAATAGGTTTTTAGATCGAATTAATTTATTTTCCTTATTTTAGAGTTAATTAGAAAGCAGGATTTTCTTTTTAACTATTTTATTATTTTCTTAAAACATGACAAAACAAAAACATTTTTTTAATCAATCGTCAATAGGTTTAGTCAAGGGTCAAAACCCAGTTGTCTTGTACATGATTCATCGTGCGCGTGTTAATTATTTTTGCCAATATTTTTTGTAACTGTTCATGGTTTGTAATAGTTTAATCTAGGGATTTTTACTTATCGCTTTTTTTTCCCCGGGTTTTTGGTTATGTAATTAATCCCCCTCCCCGAAGCCTTATAATAGCGTTGATTTACTTTCTCACGTTTTAATTCTCGCAAATATTTAACTGTTTAGATGTATGCTAATAGGATTGTACGACAAGAATGCGTGACAAATTAATACAGTTAGAAAACCCTAATGTGCAAAGATAAATGACTGAAAACAAATCACTCGCACATATCACTCTTAGGGTATACTCTCACTTCAGGTGCCTTTGGTAAACGAACATTAAGTATAGGGTGTCTTAGTGGTTTCCCTCCTGTCTAAAAAGATCAAATGTCTCGTTCAAACATTGCCTCGGAAATGTTGCCTCGAATATGATCTTAAAACTCTAGGGTTATTAATAAGGTGTCCTAACATTGCTTTAGTGATCATACGTCCCTTTCGAATTGACCCTTACAACTCCAACGACGGTGCTACCTATTTCCCAATAGTAGGATAGTGCATTCTAAAGGAAACAAGAATAGAAACGATCTTTTTTCGAGTAGGTAGATGCTAGTAGGTACTTGCTCAAATCAAACTTTTCACACTCACACATTTCAAAACAATTTTCAAAACAACTTCGTCACATCCTTGAGGACTGATACAAGGGTTATCATGAAGTAAAACATTTTCAAAACAAAGCACACACACAAGCAATTTAAAAAGATGAGAAAGTACCTAAGAGCCCATGGAAAACCATGGATAGAAAGGGTGCTAACACCTTCTGCGATCGGTGGAAATAGAACTAACTGTTTTGAAATGCTGGTTCGCAAAATGTCGCGGTAAGCAAGAGTCGCCACCGTCTTTTATTTTCTCCAACAAGGAAAGGACAAAAGCACAACAAAATTCCTTTTCGAGATGTTTCTCGGTTCGGGAGGTAGATTATAGAAAGGGGAGGTGTTAGCACCCTTTCTATTTGTGGTTATCCACGGGCTCTTAGGTACTTGCTCACTATGTTTTCAAAAAATGTTTGCTTTTCTTGTGTTTGTGGGTTTTGAAAAAAGTTTGTTTTGAAAACTTCTAGGTAACTCTTGTATCAGTCCTCAAGAGTGTATGAAGTATTTGTTTGAAAACTTTTGTCAGAAAAGTGTAAGTGCGAAAAGTATTTTTTTGTTTTGAAAGAGCAAGTACCTTAGAACCTCTACCTACTCAAAAGAAATTAAGCTGTGTAAATGTCCTTTAGACAGTACTATCCCACTATTGAGAAGTAGTTAGCACCGTTGTTGGAGTTATTCGGGTCAATTCGATTATATGGGACATGTGTGGTCACCAAAGCAATAGTAGGACGCCTTAGCGGTAACCCTAATGTCCTAGATCCTTTTTATCCGAGGAAACCGTTTCGAGGCAACTGGATCTTTAGACAGGAGGGCGACCTCAAAAATACCCTATACTCAATGACCACGTCGAGGCAACCAAGTGAGGCGTACCCTAGGAGTGGCATGTACACGTGTGTCAGGTTTCATGTTAAGATTATCTTTGCACATTTATATGGTGAGCTACGGGTTGCTTTTATTTTTCAGGCAAGTCTTGTCATGCATAGTTAACAGTTAATAGTTGTGCGGAAAATAAATTGTGGAAAGTAAATTTACATTATTACAAGGCGTCGGGTATTTACATCGCCAAAAACATAACCCTTTGAAAAGTAAAAAATTGAGGGAAAATAAAGAAAGCGATAAAAAGTCCTAATTATCTATTACATCTTCGGAACAGTTACATAAATATGATCAAAATAGGAATCAAGAATAAACATGCGCGAGAAAAATTGAATCGGGAAAAGTCTTAGGGTTTTGACCCTTTTTTGAGAAAAGAATGAATTTTGGTCTTTTTTGCAATTAATTAAACCTAAAACTAATTAATTAAGTAATTACAAGAAAAAAAGTATTTTTTTAGTTTTTTAGGTCTTTAATGAAAATAAAATAAAAAGGTCACAAGTTAGTAAAAACCCTAATTTCTATATTATTTTTATTTATTTGTGAAAAAAAAAGTCAAAGTTAACCTAATTAACTAAATTAATTATATTAGAATTTATTTACAAAAAATAGAGTGAAATTAATACACAATAATAACAATAAAAATATTTACATTTTAAATTTCTGAATTTATTGTGAAAATATAATTTGTGAGGTAATTAAATAATAATTATAATAATTATAATTAATAAAATAATTAAATAGAAATTAAATAGAAAAAGAAAAAAAGAATAAAGAAACCAGGGGGTGATGGGCCAGCAAGGAGGTGTTGGTTGCAATTTTCAAGCCCATTAACAATCAAGCCACATTTGACTTTGGAGATCAGTTGCACATGCATTGACCAGGAGTACCATGGTCTTCCAATCATGACCATCAGATTCCAGCTTGTGGCCACTTGGCGCCTGGGATTTGAAAGTGTATGGTGGAATTCATTTGGAAATCTGCACAAAACCATGTTAGGAAAAATATTATAGAGTTTTGGGTGGACCTGGGAATCGAACCCAGGTCCCAATGATTCTTGGACAACGCATTATCCACTAGGTCATCACGCTGCATTTGTTATTATGATGATAAACAAAAATAATATAGGGAAAATAAGCTATATGCTGAACAACAAACAAAAACGCGCGCCATTTGAATTGTCCAATAACACGCTTACACCTCATCATTGTCTTCCTTTTTCCCTGTAAAAGATAAACAGATAGCGGGGGTTTTTAACCCCCACAAAACAGGATGACCAATAATAGCGAATAGCCCTACAGGCTATATAAATATGGCGCGATGGTAGCTTTGTGTTCGTCTGGCCTTGACGATTCCAACCATAGGCATTAGAGGTGCTAATTTTTCCTGGACAGTAAAGCCCTAATTTGAGAACTCAAGAACCCTAGAATTCTCCAATGGCAACTCACGATTCTGTACACTATAATCCAATTAACCAATACCATTAGCTTTGTATAGGTTCAAGCAATGCAAAACCATGATTAGAACATGTTAATTATGCATAAAATATGAGTTTCGATTATGAAAAAGTATGCAAACCGTGTGATTGTTCTTGGTGATTTCTTAGGCCTTAGCACTTGGTTTTGATTGCAATACGTATCTGGGGATCCCTGCAATGTATTAGAAACCACAAAAGTCTTTGAATCGTGCTAAACTATAGAAAACAGTTTTCACTTTTCTTTGATTTTTTTCAATGTTGTTATGGCTTTTCTGCAGCAATTTTCACGTCCAATGCATTAGGTTTGACTTGTGTATATATAGTAGAAGAGAATTAGGTTAAATCTTGCACAAAAAATCCATTGCATGATGGTTTGAATATTTGATTTGCAATCACATCTTTTTGAATCTTTTTGATTGAAGAAACTTGCCAAACTTGGAGATTTTGATATCCTTGATTGATACACGAATTTGCCAGCTTGATTAGGTCATTCTTGCTTCAAAAAAAGATTGAAAAACCATATCTTTATATTTTCCTACAATTAAATGAATTAAATGGATTAATATTGATTAAAAATCCAATTAATTAATAAAAAATAAGAAAATAATTCAATTTAAGCTTAATGGGTCGTGCATAGGCCTTGGATAAAGTTTCAAGAAGAAATTTGAGGCCCATTAGCAAAAACAAAGTGTTTTGAGCAAAGTTGACTTTTACAAATTCACAAAAATTTCCCAACTTCTCCAATGCATATCTTGCTCAATTTTGATCATATGAACATTTTCTTTGACATTTTGGAAAGGTCTTGAAGTCCTCTAACCAATGCCTTTGGTCCCATGTCATTTATATTTACCAATCTCAAGTTATGGTCTTTGACTTAAAATGCCTTTTTGTTGACTTTTAAAATTGACCTATAATGTAGAAATTGATAACTTTTTGTGAGAGCATTTCTTGGACTTGTAATGTGAAGATGAATTGTAGGAAATGTCATCCCCTTAAAAATGAGCATTGGATGGGATTTTTCTTATGAACCATGAAAAAGTTATGCCCTGGTCAAGATACAGTTGACTTTTCTGCTGTCCAAAAATAGTAACTTTTTGCATCTTGATGATTTTTGAGCCATGCTTGAGGAATCATGATCAATACTTGATCAAATGATGATTGTGAGCTCAAAATAAGATGTTGACCAAAAATTCTGACTTTTGACTGCAAAATGACCATTTTGCCCCTACAGTTGATTGTGAACCAAATAGGGCTTTTGACTGTAGAATTTGGCACTGTGAGTCTTGAGATTTGACATGTAGATGCTTGACAATGTATATAGGCCTATGGGACTTGATGGAACCATTGAAAACCTCAAATTCCTTGAGAGAACCAAAACCCTAATTTTGACTGGCTTATGAGGCATTTGGACTGTGCAACCCTTGAGAAATCTTGAACCATTTGAAGATGATTCTTGATAAATCTTGAAGAATATGGGAGGGCAAATTTTTGGGTACAACAGTTGCCCCTGTTCAATCTTCTTAAACCTGAGGATGTATATTGGCTTGCGTGCCTTTCGTGATCCGAAGGTGGAAGATGATTGAACACTAGAGTGCCCAGAAATTTGCACTCACATAGTGGAGTATCAGCAATGTGATGTCGGGAATGGGCTTACAGATGCCATTTGGAGAGATGATGGATATGAGGATGGGCTTATAGATGCCATCTGGAAATGTGTGCCGATCGCGTAAGAGATTCCTTAGCGAGAACTTGCGTACCTGAGAAAGAAAGATAATTTTCTGGCTTGCTACCGGTATTGATCTTCAAACTCTTCATGCAGATACTTTCCTGGCTAGATACAGGTATAGATCTACAATCAATAGCTCACATATATGCCCTGGCTAGATACAGGTACCGAATCTGGAACTTCAAAAGGTTGGTCGAGATAGCTTTCCTGGCTGGATACAGGTGTAGACCTATGACCTGAGAAAGAAAGATGACTTCCTAGCCTGTTACAGGTATTGATCTTCAATCTCTTCATGCAAATACTTTCCTGGCTGGATACAGGTGTAGACCTCTTCATGCAGATACTTTCCTGGCTAGTTACAGGTATAGATCTACAATCAATCGCTCACAGATATGCCCTGGCTAGATACAGGTATCGAATCTGGAACTTCAAAAGGTTGATGGGTTGTCTCTACTGACAGGTTATCTCAGAAAAATCTTTAGGAATCGATTTAACTGAACCGGGGGCAGTTTTGTCTTCTTTGACGAGTTGTCTCTTTTAACGGGTTGTCTTCATGGACGAGTTGTCTTTATTGACGGGTTGTCTTCATGGACGGGCTGTCTTTGTTGACGGGTTGTCTTCAACAACGGGTTGTCTTCAACGACGGGTTGTCTTCAACGATGGGTTGTCTTCAATGACAGGTTGTCTTTATTGACGGGTTGTCTTCATTGACGGGTTGTCTTTATTGACGGGTTTTCTTCATTGACGAGTTGTCTTTATTGACGGGTTGTCTTCTCTGACTGGTTGTCTTTATCTACGGGTTGTCTTTAGTGACAGGTTGTCTTTAATGACAGGTTGTCTTTATTGACGAGTTGTCTTTATTGACGGGTTGTCTTCAATGACGGGTTTGCATCAGAAAAATCTTTAGGAATTGATTTAACTGGATTTGTCTTCTTTGACTGGATTAGCGTCAGAAAAATCGATTTAACTGGATTTGTCTTCTTTGACTGGATTTGTCTTCTTTGACTGGATTTGTCTTCTTTGACTGGATTTAGAGTTTAACTGCATCTTTCCTGAAAGGTAAAGGCCAGTCATATGCAATGCATGATATGGATCGAGCAATGATGTTCTCATCATAAATGAGATTGTATGATATGATGCGTAGATGCATGTACCATGATGTATGACAATGTGATGTTTATAAATGTATCTTTGTCTGAGAAAATAAATCCTTGACGAATGTCGGGAAGTTCGTTGAATCCTGGGCTGATGTTTGAAGAGTAGAGTTCTTCGTTTCCGCTGGGGATGATGAACAAAGATGTTTGCCAGAATAAACCAGTAGGAGAAGATGACTCCGTTGAGGAATAAACCTGGTGAAGATTACTCTGCGGGGAATTACTCTGTAGGAAGAGATGCTTCGCTGAGAATTTAACGATAACTCCGCTGGGGATACCGTTGATAAGCTCTTGTTGAGGGATTTGATGAACTCCACTGGGGGTAGAGAGAACTTCCGCCGAGGATGATCTTTCCGTTGCAATTTGCTGAGGATAACCCAGTTATAAGCATTGGTGGGGATAACCTCTGAATATGGCCGGGAGAGATGCGTTTGTACTCTGTGGGAGACAAGCTTTCAGAATCTACTGGGGAGATGGTTCAACTCTCTTGGGGAAACTTTTGACTACACCGGGGAAATGGCTCCACTGGGGTGTCTGGTATTCTGCCGGGGAACAATCTTATATTAAGACTGCCGGGGATACTTGCTGAGGATAATCTGTATACTCTGCTGGAGAATATTGAGATCTTCTGGGGATACCCAACTTCCTTAGGGCTGACAGTAGCCTAACTCTGCTCGGGGGAGAGTATTGCTGACTTGCTGGAGATACCGTGCCTTTTTAGGGCTGATGGGAGACCAAATCTGCTTGGGGAGTGGAGATATCTTGGTTACATTCTTCAGCCGAACTTACCATGGTACCTTGGTGGACAGAGCAACTAGATCGCTTAGACAACTCATTATTGCCCCTATTTTTGATGTCAGAAGAAGGTACCTATGAGATGCTTGATAACTGCCGACCGACGAATCTTATTCTGGTAAGCACGTGACGAGATGACGGGACATAGTCGTACGCTTTGATCCCTAATTTTTGCCTGGACCGCCCTTTCGGGTTTTCAGTCCACCGGGATACCCATTTTTGCCCAAGCCGCCTTTTCAGGTTTTCGACTTGCCGGGTGTATAAATTTTTTCATTTTCATCCCTTATTTTTGCCCGAACCTTTTTGGTTCACCGGGAAGCCCTTATTTTTTCCTAGGCCAGTCGACCTAGCGGGTCTTTGATTATGCGTAGTATTTTTTCGACTATGTCCACGCTCTCAGAATGTAGGGAGTTGTCACTGTCAGTAGTGCTGTGTTGCCATACTACCAGAAGATGTTTGATTATGCAAGATTCGTCACTGGAATTCATGTCCAATGCCTCAAGTGACTCAGGCGGAGATTTGCCCCAGGCCATTTGGCATCCTTGAGAGATTCCTTGAATCTTGACTGGACTGCCCCAGATGATAGACCATGATCATGCCGTGCCCCTTGATTGGAAGTGTTTTTTCCACTTGAGGTGACTCTTTTTATTGAGAAGGTTTTTGTTCACTAGATATTCGTCGTGCGAATTTCTCTGCTGTTGAACAAATAGTCATATGCAAACAATATTATTTTAAGAATGCAAAGCTTATGTCTGTCTTGAAGTTTTTTTAAAATGCAGTTTTTAATAAAACAAGTGAATTTTTGTAAAATGTGATGTCAACTCAAGATTTTACAGCGAGCCCTACAGGAGTCAGGATACCTTTCGTAACAGTATGCTTTCGAACTAACCCATGCTTCAGCTAGGACTTTTTAAGGGTTATAATGTAGCCTGGTTCACGGTTTAAGAAACAAAGGATAAAGGCTCAAATTTTATTTGTACCCACCCATTCTTCGTGATGTTCTTCGATCCTAAACTCAGCTAATCGTGTGTTAGACCTTGTTTGAGTCTTTTCTCTGATATTCTGGTGATGGTTCAGATATTGATAGTTTATTTTGAATAGGCAGTCATTTTGTTGGGAGTCTGTAAGACCTCTTTCTTTTTGTTTTTATTATCCCTATTTTTTTCCTGAACTGTTTCTTTTGTGATTACAGTCAGCGGGATGCCCCAGTTTTGTAAGTCTCCTTCATAGGTTTTGACTTATTGGGCTTTTATTTTGAGAGATAATGACTGCCTATCCTTATGATTATAGGGAACCATCACTGTCTTTTGTTTTGGAAGAACTTCTTTGATGCCATTTTTGTGCATCTGGATCAACTGAGAGAACTACCCTGCCCCAGGTTATGATTAAGGGTTTTAATTTTTTCGAAAAGAAAACTCCAACTTCTTTGGCTCAAAGGGGTTGACGAGGGATTATCTTCCTTATAACTCCACTGTTTAGGATTTGAAATAATGCCTGTACCTCATCAGCGGGGTCTGTTCAAAAGCGTATTGTAAAGATCGCGGTATCATTTTCGTCATCCTCACTCAAAAGGCTTAGAATTTTTTTTAATCGAGAGTTTGAACATCACAAAAAATGAAAGCAATTTGAATATAGTGAATATGAATGGATTGATTCAAAACAGACATATGCGATGCATTAATGAAATAACAACGTTTGACATGAATAAATGTTTGAACAATCAAAGAAAAATACAACTTGAACATTCGAATGAACAAAAGTTTTTTCAATCCTAGCCATGTTTTGGCAAGGGAGCAGTGATTACATTGGGAGTCTCGGGCGCTTCGAACTCGACCTCCTTTGCATCGATTAGGTCCTGAACCTTGTTCCTCAAAGTCCAACAATCATCTGTAGCATGCCCCGGGCTGTCAGAGTGATAAGAGCAGCGGGCGTTGGGGTTATACCTTTAAGGTGTTTTGTTCGGATTCTTAGGAGGGTCCCTTAGAGTTACCAAATTGGTCTTCAGCAACTGCGGCAATATCTGGGACAAGGTCATACTGAGGGGAGTGAATTGCCTTCTAGGTCTTTCCTCCTTTTGTTGGTTACGATGTTAAGGATCACTGGCCGGTTTTGAAATAACTACCGCATTGACAGTTTGGCGGTGCTCGGTCCTATTCTGCCCTCTTGAACCATAGACAGCACTAGATTCTTTCTTGAATGGTTTCTTCTCAGTGTTCGAGGAGTCACCCTTCTGTATCTTCCCAGACTTGATACCAACTTCAATTCTCTCCCCAGTCAAGATAATGTCTGTAAACCCGGCTGAAGAATTCCCGATCAGATGGTTGAAGAATGGACCAGACAGGGTCCCCAGAAACATATCAACAAGTTCACGGTCAGTTAAAGGTGGCTGCACCCTTCCAGCAAGATCTCTCCACTTTTGAGCGTACTCCTTAAATCCTTCACCCGTCCCTAGTGACATACCCTAGAGTTGGGTACGCGTAGGAGCGAGGTCGGAATTATACTGATACTGCTTATAAAATGCAGTAGCCAAGTCCTCCCAGTTACGAATACTGGCTCCATCCAGCTGATAGAACCATTCAAGTTGAGTCCCTGAAAGACTATCCTGGAAGAAATGGATCCATAGGTTCTTGTCTGCAGTGTATGGTTGGATCTTCCTTACATACGACCGGAGGTGCAGCTTAGGACAGGAAGCCCCGTCGTACTTCGCAAAAGCAGGTGCCTTGAACTTATGTGGGATCACCACCCCAGAGGATAAGCCTAGGTCTCCAAAGTCCAACCCAGGCACGTGTTGAACCTCCATAGCACTTAAACGGTCCTCTAGCTGTTTGTACCTATCCTCAGCAGGAGGATACTGTTCACCATTATAATCTGTCTCGTTGTTGGAAACCACGGGACTAGGAACCCTTCTCTCTTGGGGACTGTCCTTGCCTACAGATGAGGTAGTCAGGTCAACCTCATTTTGTAGTCCATTCCCAAATTTGCGTCCAGTGTTGAATAGCACAGTCCTCTTCTTCTTCTTCAGAATCAGAGTCTTCAACTCCTGTTGACCCTGGGCTAGGCTCATAACCAACTCCTGGAACTGGGCATTCTGGGCCTGGAGGGCCTTGATAGCTTGTTCAGCGGAAGGTTCAGTAGACATGACGATTGCTGAAATAAACAGCAAAGAAGATAAGTGACCTGTAATAAGGGTACCTGTAATGCAATGATATGTATGTATGCAATGTTTTCAAGGATCTCGCGGGGTAGACAAGAAAATTGTTAGCATTTGAATCTGGTAGCTTGATTGAAGGAACTTCATGTTGTTGAGAGTCCTTCTTCAAGAGTCAAGGCTCACCATATCGAGTGGGTCATAGCCCCTGACTCAAGTTGTCATGTTTTGATCTCCAAACAAACATGGCTAGAGGAAAATAAATCCCCTTTGCCCCTTGCTAGACATTTTGATTCATCATGACCTGCATCACAAACCCTTGAGACCCTTGAAATGGGTTAGTCCTTATGCAGGATGCATGCAATGGTATGATGGTATGATGTTATGCTATGCATGGAGTGATGTAAGTAAACCCTGTTATAAGCCCAGATTAAGGACTGTAAACCAAACCTGCAAGGAACTTATGTGTCAGATAACAAGAATGTGCAAGTAGTTCAAGTTTGAAGGCACACAAGTCACACAAGACAGCCCTTAGAGTTCAGGCCAGCATGAAGTTTAGGTACTACCCTCTTTCAGTTTCAGTTGGTTAAGACCTGTCCTAGAAAATAGTAGCCGGGTTCTAGAGGATCTCAATATCACTGACTACCCTCAATCGGTCATAACTCCAGCTTCGCAATCTTTTCTTGCGGCCAGAACCATCGCGAGAGTTTAGCCTCAATGAGTGTAGCATACTGCTACTGTTCTATGGCCAAATTGGGTCAATTTAGGGTTCTAAGGTCAGTTGGTGCTTAATGACTCCTTAGAAGACCCATATTCTCCTCGTTCTAACACAAGGGATATCGATACAGACCAAGGTGTCACACCAACGTAGCTACTGCTTCACCCGTGTCGGTCTACGCCGGACAGGTCCCTCACAGCTTTTTGCTACCTAAAGGGTATTCCCCAGATCCGGGTTAGGATCTATGAAACTCCGATGCAAGCCCACAATATAAAAGCAAACAAAGCATATAATTAAAAACATAGAATGATCTAATCCTAAGGTACACCTCACTTTTATAGATGTTCCCCAGCAGAGTCTCCAGTTCTGTGATCGGTGGAAATAGAACTGACTATTTTGAAATGCTGGTTCACGAAATGTCGCGGTAAGCAAGAGTCGCCACCGTCTTTTATTTTCTCCAACAAGGAAAGGACAAAAGCATAGAAAAATTCCTTTTTGAGATGTTTCTCGGTTCGGGAGGTAGATTATAGAAAGGGAAGGTGTTAGCACCCTTTCTATCCGTGGTTATCCACGAGCTCTTAGGTACTTGCTCACTATGTTTTCAAAAAATGTTTACTTTTCTTGTGTTTGTGGGTTTCGAAAAAAGTTTATTTTGAAAACTTCTAGGTAACTCTTGTATCAGTCCTCAAGAGTGTATGAAGTATTTGTTTGAAAACTTTTGTCAGAAAAGTGTAAGTGCGAAAAGTATTTTTTTTGTTTTGAAAGAGCAAGTACCTTAGAACCTCTACCTACTCAAAAGAAATTAAGCTGCGTAAATGTCCTTTAGACAGTACTATCCCACTATTGAGAAGTAGGTAGCACCGTCAGTGGAGTTATTCGGGTCAATTCGATTATATGGGACATGTGTGGTCACCAAAGCAATAGTAGGACGCCTTAGCGGTAACCCTAATGTCCTAGATCCTTTTTATCCGAGGCAACCATTTCGAGGTAACTGGATCTTTAGACAGGAGAGCGACCTCTAAAACACCCTATACTCAATGACCACGTCGAGGCAACCAAGTGAGGCGTACCCTAGGAGTGGCATGTGCACGTGTGTCAGGTTTCATGTTAAGATTATCTTTGCACATTTATATGGTGAGCTACGGGTTGCTTTTATTTTTCAGGTAAGTCTTGTCATGCATAGTTAACAGTTAATAGTTATGCGGAAAATAAATTGCGGAAAGTAAATCTACGCTATTACAAGGCGTCGGGTATTTACATCGCCAAAAACATAACCCTTTGAAAAGTAAAAAATTGAGGGAAAATAAAGAAAGCGATAAAAAGTCCTAATTATCTATTACATCTTCGGAACAGTTACATAAATATGATCAAAATAGGAATCAAGAATAAACATGCGCGAGAAAAATTGAATCGGGAAAAGTCTTAGGGTTTTGACCCTTTTTTGAGAAAAGAATGAATTTTGGTCTTTTTTGTAATTAATTAAACCTAAAACTAATTAATTAAGTAATTACAAGAAAAAAAGTATTTTTTAGTTTTTTAGGTCTTTAATGAAAATAAAATAAAAAGGTCACAAGTTAGTAAAAACCCTAATTTCTATATTATTTTTATTTATTTGTGAAAAAAAAGTCAAAGTTAACCTAATTAACTAAATTAATTATATTAGAATTTATTTACAAAAAATAGAGTGAAATTAATACACAATCATAACAATAAAAATATTTACATTTTAATTTTCTGAATTTCTTGTGAAAATATAATTTGTGAGGTAATTAAATAATAATAATAATAATTATAATTAATAAAATAATTAAATAGAAATTAAAATAGAAAAAGAAAAAAAGAATAAAGAAACCAGGGGGTGATGGGCCAGCAAGGAGGTGTTGGTTATAATTTTCAAGCCCATTAACAATCAAGCCACGTTTGACTTTGGAGATCAGCTGCACATGCATTGATCAGGAGTACCATGGTCTTCCAATCATGACCATCAGATTCCAGCATGTGGCCACTTGGCGCCTGGGATTTGAAAGTGTATGGTGGAATTCATTTGGAAATCTGCACATAACCATCATGTTAGGAAAAATATTATAGAGTTTTGGGTGGACCTGGGAATCGAACCCAGGTCCCAATGATTCTTGGACAACGCACTATCCACTAGGCCATCACGCTGCATTTGTTATTATAATGATAAACAAAAATAATATAGGGAAAATAAGCGATATGCTGAACAACAAACAAAAACGCGCGCCATTTGAATTGTCCAATAGCACGCTTACACCTCATCATCGTCTTCCTTTTTCCCTGTAAAAGACAAACAGATAGCGGGGGTTTTTAACCCCCACAAAACAGGATGACCAATAATAGCGAATAGCCCTACATGTTATATAAATATGGCGCGATGGTAGCTTTGTGTTCGTCTGGCCTTGACGATTCCAACCATAGGCATTAGAGGTGCTAATTTTTCCTGGACAGTAAAGCCCTAATTTGAGAACTCAAGAACCCTAGAATTATCCAATGGCAACTCACGATTCTGTACACTATAATCTAATTAACCAATACCATTAGCTTTGTATAGGTTCAAGCAATGCAAAAC
Organism: Vicia faba; assembly: GCA_948472305.1. Lineage (NCBI taxonomy): Eukaryota > Viridiplantae > Streptophyta > Magnoliopsida > Fabales > Fabaceae > Vicia > Vicia faba. Next base: position 421,821,428 of record OX451736.1, read on the forward strand.
CATGATTAGAACATGTTAATTATGCATAAAATATGAGTTTCGATTATGAAAAAAGTATGCAAACCGTGCGATGTTCTTGGTGATTTCTTAGGCCTTAGCACTTGGTTTTGATTGCAATACGTATCTGGGGATCCCTGCAATGTATTAGAAACCACAAAAGTCTTTGAATCGTGCTAAACTATAGAAAACAATTTTCACTTTTATTTGATTGTTTTCAATGTTGTTATGGCTTTTCTGCAGCAATTTTCACGTCCAATGCATTAGGTTTAACTTGTGTATATATAGTAGAAGAGAATTAGGTTAAATCTTGCACAAAAAATCCATTGCATGATGGTTTGAATATTTGATTTGCAATCACATCTTTTTGAATCTTTTTGATTGAAGAAACTTGCCAAACTTGGAGATTTTAATATCCTTGATTGATACACGAATTTTCCAGCTTGATTAGGTCATTCTTGCTTCAAAAAAGATTGAAAAATCATATCTTTATATTTTCCTACAATTAAATGAATTAAATGGATTAATATTGATTAAAAATCCAATTAATTAATAAAAAATAAGAAAATAATTTAATTTAAGCTTAATGGGTCGTGCATAGGCCTTGGATAAAGTTTCAAGAAGAAATTTGAGGCCCATTATCAAAAACAAAGTGTTTTGAGCAAAGTTGACTTTTGCAAATTCACAAAAATTTCCCAACTTCTCCAATGCATATCTTGCTCAATTTTGATCATATGAACATGTTCTTGGACATTTTGGAAAGGTATTGAAGTCCTCTAACCAATGCCTTTGGTCCCATTTCATTTAGATTTACCAATCTTAAGTTATGGTCTTTGACTTAAAATGCCTTTTTGTTGACTTTTGAAATTGACCTATAATGTAGAAATTGATAACTTTTTGTGAGAGCATTTATTGGACTTGGAATGTGAAGATGAATTGTAGGAAATGGCATCCCCTTCAAAATGAGCATTGGATGGGATTTTTCTGTTGAACCATGAAAAACTTATGCCCTGGTCAAGATACAGTTGACTTTTCTACTGTCCAAAAATAGTAACTTTTTGCATCTTGATGATTTTTGAGCCATGCTTGAGGAATCATGATCAAGACTTGATCAAATGATGATTGTGAGCTCAAAATAAGATGTTGACCAAAAATTCTGACTTTTGACTGCAAAATGACCATTTTGCCCCTACAGTTAATTGTGAACCAAATAGGGCTTTTGACTGTAGAATTTGGCACTGTGAGTCTTGAGATTTGACATGTAGATGCTTGAAAATGTATATAGGCCTATGGGACTTGATGGAACCATTGAAAACCTCAAATTCCTTGAGAGAACCAAAACCCTAATTTTGACTGGCTTATGAGGCATTTGGACTGTGCAACCCTTGAGAAATCTTGAACCATTTGAAGATGATTCTTGATAAATCTTGAAGAATATGGGAGGGCAAATTTTGGGGTACAACACCTTCCCTTTCTATAATCTACCCCCCCCCCCCCCCCCCCCCCCGTACTCAGAATATCTCGAAAAAGGATTTTTTTTTCTGTACTTTTTTCCTTTCCGGTTGGATGAAATAAAAGTCGGTGGCGACTCTTGCTTACCGCGACATTTTGCGAACATAAAATGCAAAATGCAAACCAGCATCAAACAGTCGGTTCTGCCACCGTATCACAGTAAGCACAACGAGCGTTTGGGTTATAACAGGGAGAGGCAGTGTTGGGATTCTTCGGAGCTTCCCGTAAGCTTACCAGATTAGATTTCAAAAAAGTGTAAAGACTTGAGACAGTGTCATATTTATCTGGGTAAATTATCTTACCGGTCTTTCTGTTCTAGGCTGGTTGTTCCTTTGTTGAGTAGGTGCATGCTTAGGGATCATGAAGGCCCCTATCGTTGGACGGTGTTCTGTTCTGTCCTGATTCCTTTGAGGGTACACAACACCAACCTCTTTCTTCCCAATGACTGGTTTTCTCACGACATTGGAGGATGCGTCCTTTTGGATTTTCCCACTCTTAATCCCAGCTTCCACTCTCTCCCCGGTCAAGATTAATTTAGTGAAGCCGGCTAAGGAGCTTCTAATTAGATAATTAAAGAAAGGACCAGACAGGGTACCCAGAAACATGTTCACTAGTTCCCTGTCAGACAGGGGAGGTTGGACTCTTCCTGCTAAGTCCCTTCACTTCTGAGCGTATTCTTTGAAACCCTCGCTCGAACCCATAACCAGACTTTGGAGTTGAGTATGGGTGGGAGAAAGGTCTGCATTATACTGATACTTCTTATAAAAAGAAGCGGCCATGTCTTCCCAATTATGGATATTGGCCCTCTCTAGTTGATAGAACCAATCTAGCTGAGTCCCGGATAGACTATCCTGAAAGAAGTGGACCCATAAATCTCTGTCAGCAGTGTGAGGTTGTATCCTCCTCACATAAGATCGGAGGTGCATCTTGGGACACGAAACCCCGTCGTACTTAGAAAACACTGGTGCCTTAAACTTTGGTGGAATAACAATCCCAGACACCAAATGTAGCTCTTCAAATTCCAGCCCGGGAACTTTTTGAATCTCCATTGCACTTAAGCGATCTTCCAACTGTTTGTATTTGTCGTCAGCTGGGGGATACTGCTCTTCAGAGTAATCAACCTCTTCTTCCTCTTCAGATTCTGGATGGTCAGTCACTTCCTTGTTTTTCCCTTCTTGATTATCCTTTTCACCTGATGATGTTACGAAGTCTAGAGTCCGTTTGGCTGGCCCTTGGAACCTTATTCCCAGATTCAAAACACTGGTTGATTTCTTCGCTTTCTTCTTCTTTTCTTTGATCATCAAAGTTTTAAAATCCTCCTGTCCTTTTTCCAGAGTCAAGAACATTTTTTGAAACTGAGCATTCTGCGCCTGGAGATCTTTTACTGTCTGTTCAATATCCATCTTACTGAAATAAACAGTAGAAAGATAAGGAGACCTGTTGTAAGAAACCTGCTTGTGTTATGATGAATGAAGATGCATATGCAATGATTTCAAGGAAATTGGAGATTTAAATTTGCTTTAGACAAAAGGAACATGTGTTATATTAATAAATCAAAGTTTGAGTACATCATGCCTCTTTGGGCTTACAAAGAAATAAAAATACAAAATTTTAAGACAAAAAAGTTGAACGCATCCTCTTTGGTGCGATGTAGGCGTTCAAACTCCGCTCTTCATGAAGCTGCTTGGTGAGTTCCAGAACCTTCTTCCTGCTGGTGTAGAATTGGGCTTCGAAAGTTTCTCGCTCTTCCTTAAGTTGTATCCAATCCCTTTGTAAGTCTTCGAGAGAGGTGGGCATGTTAGGATTAAGGATAGTGTATGGGATATCTCATTCCATAACGGGCTCTATGATAACTGGGAGAATCGAGGGGTAAGGCATCATAAGACTTTGAGCACGGGATCATACCTATTTGAGATAAGGCTCAAGAGGGATGGAATTCTTGTGCCCTAGTGTCTTTCTATCAACTCTATGTACCATGCCCCAAGCTCGCATGAACCTTTTGTGGTAACCCTGAGCATCATTCTCGTAGTCGAAGATGATTCCTTGGATAAGTGTATCATGAGGAGCATCCCTTCTCGCATATCCAAACTGTCGTAGTGCCAAAAAAGGATTGTAAGTGAGTCCCCCCTGTTGTACCCCAAAATTTTCCCTCCCATATTTCTTAAAACATTTCAAGTAAGATCCTCAATTTGCTCAAGGAAGTCCAAGGGTTGACCAGACAAACTCTCTCCTAAGGAAGTCTACCTCAAATTAGGGTTTCATGTTGCATCAAGATGCTTGAGTCCAAGGGATTCCAAATGCTCACCATTATCCTAATATGTTCTCAAGATCATCCATGTCAAGTTTCAGGCCTTGCAGAGGAAGTTTGCTCAGTCAATTGCTCAAAGGCCTGATAATCGATTGTGCTAGGGCAAAGGTCAAATGTGGCCCACATACAGTCAAACTTCAATATTTTTGGTCAAAGTTCTCATTTTGAAGTATTACTCATCATTTGATCAATGGTTGATCATGATTCCTCAAGGATTGCTCACAATTCATCAAAACCCAAGAGTTGCTAAATTAGGGTTTTGTAGGAAAAGTCAACTCAACTTTGACCAAGCATAACTTTCTCATACTTTATTAGAAATGACCCATCCAAAGCTCATTTTGAATAGGATTCAATTCCCTGCAATTCATCTTCATCTCCCAAGTTCAAAATATGCACTCACATTATAGGTCACTTTGAAAAGTCAACAAAAACACCCTTTTTTGTCAAAGCTTCATACATGAACATGGAAGACTCAATTGATATAAGATCAAAAAGGATGCTTAGAGGACATCTTAAGCTTTCTAAAAAGTCCAAGAACACCTTCATAGAGTCAAAATTGAATAAGTTATGCATTGGTGAAGTTGACCTTTTTTGCAAAATTGCCAAAAGTCAAATATGCCTCAAATTGCAAATTTTGTCAAATGGGCCCAACTTTTTGTACTTGTTTTGAGTTTGTAACATGGTCCACAACCCATGATCCTTCCCACTTGCCCTTATTTTATTTTTGCCATTTATTTTGATTTTTTATTTCAATTAAATCAAATTAAATCAAAATAAATCATGGAAATATCAAAATCATTTAAGCATTAAGATTTTATGCATATTTCATGTCCCTTATACAGCTAGCAACAAAATCAAATCGTGCAAGGCATGTTTGTGCATAAAAAGATTGATTTTTGGCTTATTTTGGAAAGATCTTCATGGGAATCAAATCATGATCAAAGACCATAATTGAAAAAGATTGGAGGCACATTTGTAAACCTAATTCGATCATTGGTATATAGTGGACAAATGAAGACCAAAAGGACAAGGTTTTGAGGCATGTAGAGTGAAGGACAAACTTGAAAAAATCAAGAAAAAGTTGTGATCTGTTTTCATATTCCCAGGTACTTTCAAGCCTTGCCAAGCATTCCTTTCGTTTCCTAGGCATTCAAGGAGTCCATAGCAATCAAAAGCAAGCCTTTTCGTGCACTAAAACTCGCTGTAAGTGATTCACGGATTTGACATATTCTTGAAATCGAATATCATTGTTTAAGCATTTGTAGCATGAATCATGTATATATTATGAATCTTGGAAGCATTTGCAAGCTATTGGTAACAGTTAATTGTGTTTTTTTCTAACCCTATAGAGATATCCCATTGTTAGGGTTTTTTGTCTCGTTTTGGGATCTTCTTGTACAGGCAAAATTGGCCCAAAAGAAAGGCACCATGATGCTCACCAGGCCAAGGCGAATTGGTCTATAGCTTTAGGTTTCATTTATCATGCGTATAGGTGATTTTGGAAAATTGCAGGGTCTGTACCTACGCATCTTGTCCGTAGGGAAAAGTCATCAGACTTTTAGCAACAGAGAGAGGTTAGAGATAATGGCGCGGCGTGCCCTGGTTCGCCCATTCAAACGTTCACGCGCAGAAAATTAACAAGTTGTGTTTTTTTAATATATTATTTATTTGTTTCTCTATGTACAACAAGCACGCTTGGATCAGTTGGTTGGGAGGCATGTGGAAAGGGCTATAGGACATGGGTTCGATTCCCAGGTCCCCTTGTTTCTTCAATATATTTTTTCTATACATATTCCTATACGCAGGTTTCCATGACACCCCATCATATGCCATCAGCTTGCAGCCACTGGATCTAAAGCAGAATAAATCCAAAGGCCATCATTTGAGAGTCCATGATGCACCCCGGTCAATGTGCAGCATGGAAATCTGAAAGTCAACATGGGCCATTGGATCTTGGGCCCAGAAGCTGCTATGGAGACCCCCCCCCCCCCAATTGCTGATCACAAGGCCCATTTTCTTTCTTTTCTTATATTTTCTCTTTTAATTACTTTATTTAATTTATTTTTACTAACACCAAAAATTAATTCTTTTTTTATAAAAAATCCATAAAATCAATTTCACCCTATTAGATTTAGGTTTTATTCTTTATCAAAAAATTAATTTAATTAGTGTAATTTAATTTTAGGTTAACTTGAATTTTTTTTTTGTAAATAAATTAAAACAAATTAGGGTTCTTGTTTAATTTAATATTTATTTTCTTTTCTTCAAAATAACCAAAATACAAAAATATGTCAAAAATTAATTGCTTTCCTTAATTTAATTTAATTAGTAATTAGGTTTGTATGTATTTAATTTAAAACCTTATTTTCTTAAAAATAATCAAAAACAAACAAAAATAATCTTTTCTTTTAATTAGGGTTAGACGGGGTCAAAACCCTAATTTTGCTCGTCCTCGATTCATCGCGCGTGTTTACTTATTTTTACAATATTAATGTAATTGCTCATGGGATGTAATAGATTAATTAGGACCTTTTTTCGTTTATTTATCGTTTTATGGGTTTTTGGCTATGTAATTAATCCTCAAAGCCTTGTAATAGCGTAGCTTTATTTTCCGCATTTTAATTTTCGCAAATATTAACTGTTAGATGTATGATAATAGGGTTGCATGACAAGAATGTATGTTAATTTTAAAATGCTTAGCAAACCCTAATGTGCAAAGATAATAACTTTAAATCAAAACACTCGCACATGCGCACTCCTAGGGTATACTCTCACTTCGGTTGCCTTCGGTAAACGGTCATTAAGTATAGGGTGTCTTAGTGGTTACCCTCTTGTCTAAACAAAAGATCAAATGTCCCGCTCAGAAATGTTGCCTCGAATATGATCTTAAGACATTAAGGTTATTACTAAGACGTCCTAACATCGTTGTAGTGATCGTACCTCCCTTTTAAATTGACCCTTACAACTCCAACGACGGTGCTACCTACTCACTAATAGTAGGATAGCGCTGTCTAAAGGAAACAAGAACAGAAACATTCTTTTTTCGAGTAGGTAGATGCTAGTAGGTACTTGCTCAAAATCAAACTTTTTCCACACTTACACTCTTTTCAAACAAAGTTTTCAAAACGACTCTGTAACACTCTTGAAGACAGAAGCAAGGGTTAAATTGAAGTAAAACAAAAACTTTTCAAAACACACAAACACAGAAGCAATTTTCAAAATGATGAGCAAGTACCTAAGAGCCCGTAGAAAACTACGGATAGAAAAGGTGCTAATACCTTCCCTTTCTATAATCTACCACTCGTACTCAAAATCTCGAAAAAGGAATTTTTCTGTGCTTTTATCCTTTCCAGTTGGATAAAATAAAAGTCGGTGGCGACTCTTGCTTACCGCGACATTTTGCAAACAAAAAACGCAAAACGCAAACCAGCATTTTTCCTAAAACCAGTCTGGTTCTGCCACCGTATCACAGAACTGGCGACTCTGCTGGGGAATTAATAAGTGGGGTATACCTTAGGATTAGTTCATCATAAATTGCTTCTCTTGTTTGATTTGATTGCTTTACTTTTGAGGGTTTTGTATTGGGAGTTACTATAGATCCTAACACGGATCTGAGGGACACCTTTTAGGTAAGTAGCAATAAACTGTGAGGGAACTGTACGACGTAGACCGATACAGTTGAAGCAGTAGCTACATTGATGTGGCACATTGGTTGGTACCGGTATCCCTTGTGGAGAAATGAGGAGAATACGGGGTTGTTATATGTGTTGTTAAGCATCAACTGACCTTAGAGCCTATAATTTACCAACTTGGCCATATGAAGTAGTGAGATAGCCAGTCTCGGTATAAAGCTGGGAACTGGTTGATACTCGATGCTACACTCATTGAGACCATACTCTCGAGATAGTTCCGGCCGCAAGAAAAGATTGCGTGAACTGAAACCTTGACCGATGGAGGATGGTCAGTGATATTGAGAACCTCTAGAACCCAATTACTATTATTAGGACTGGTTAAAACCAACTGAACTTCAAGAGGGTAGTACCTAGACCTCATGCAAGCTTGAAACTTAAGGGATCTTGTGTGACTTGTTTGCCTTTACCATGTCTGTTATCTGCTATACTTGTTGTGTGTTTTATCATGACATCATGCATTATAACATAGCATGCATACCTCATTATGCTAACCATTTCAAAGACCGAGGGGATTTATCTTTGTTCTGTTTTGCAAATTATGGCTTCCTTGCGCAGAAACACCATCCGAGTCAACTATGCAAATACCTGCTCAACTCAAAGATTTAGCCTCAAGAGTTTATGATACTTCTTCATTCATTAAGAGACATGGTCAACTTCTTAGCTTGGTTACCTCAAAGTTTGACGAGCAAATGATGAGTGTGCTCTTCCAGTTCTTCGATCCGATGCATCATTGCTTCACCTTCCTAGATTATCAGCTAGTTCCTACTTTGGAAGAATTTTCTCACTTATTGGGTATATCCATCCTCGAGCAGATGCCTTTCACGGGTTTGGAAGAGGCTCCTAGACCAGAGGACATTGCTTCAGCTTTAAATTTGAAAAGGGCTGATGTAGTATCCAATTGGGAGACACGAAGCAGAGTTAAAGGTTTCTTAGCCAAGTTTCTGATGGATCAAGCTCAACTGTTCTGGGATAATTTGGACTTTCGGGTTTTCGAAGACATCTTGGCTCTCCTTATCTACGGTTTGGTTCTTTTCCCGAATCCAAATTCCTTTATAGATGTGAATGCGGTTAAGATCTTCCTGTCTCGCAATCATGTGCCTACTCTTCTGGGTGATATCTTGCATGCCCTCTATACTCGTACCGTGCGAAGAAGAGGGACCATCATGTGTTGTATGCCATTGCTGGTGAGGTGGTTTATTTTGCACCTCCCCAAATCCGTGTTGAAGAATGAGTAAGGTTTAGGATGGTCTTACCGGATAATGTCCCTTGCCCATACAAACATTCTTTGGAGTTCTAAGGATATGTAAAGAGTCGCCGTCATTGATCGATATGGGGAATACCCTAATGTCCCGTTGCTTGGAATTAGAGGGGGAATAACCTACAGTCCTTGCTTGGCTCTGCGATAGTTTGGTCGTGCTCGGAGAGATGGTCCTCATGAGCTACTTCTTACAAATATTGCATTTGACTATAAGGGGGACGTTGACGAGCATCGCCAAAGGTTTATTCGAGCCTGGGGAATGGTGAATAGGTCTGACCCTCAAGAGCTAGGACCAAAGACTTCTCTCCCTATGCAACCTTACCTCCAGTGGGTCTGTGCTCGGGCTCAGAAGCTTGGGATACCTTATGAAGCTATGTTGCCAGTGATTGTGGAGCATACCAATGAAGAGGGAATTCCTTATACAGTCCTTTATCCCTACATGCCTACTGATCTTGGGGCAATTAAGAGATCCTGGATTCAGTTGAAAGGGGAAAGGGACACCTACAGGGAGAAGTATCATGAGCAAGAGAGGAAGATCTTGAAGCTCACTAGGCAACTTAAGAATGAAAGGACGATCAATGACTACGTCAACATGAAGGAGAAGCGGCCATGGGGTTTCTGATTTTTGCTTTTTCTAGTTTAGATTTGCTTTCAGTCTATTTCTTTTGTAATTCCTTGAAGGCATTGTTAAACATTTTTACAAGTTTAATCTAATAAAGTTTGTTTATTTCTTGGTTCACAAATTTAAATCTCCCAAAGTCTTTGAAATCATTTCATACGCATCCCATTATCATACACATCATTACAGGTACTATTACAGGTTTCTCATCTTCTTCGCTGTTTATTTCAGCACAGAATGTCTTCTGAAATACCTACCGATCAAGCCATCAAAGCTCTTCAAGCACATAATGCTCAATTCAAAGAGATGTTCTTGAACTTGGATAAAGGGAAAGAGGATTTGAAGACTCTCATCCTGAAGGAGAAAAAGAAGAAGAAGAAGGTGGTTCTGCTGAATATGGGTCACAAATTTGGGAATAGGTTACGACAAGAAGCTAATCTGTCTCACTCATCCAAAGGAGGAGAGAATCAAGAGGAAGAAAATGGGCCTAGTCTTGTAGTCTCTGATAATGACATTGATTTTGATGAAGAACAGTATCCTCCTGCTGAGGATAGGTGCAAACAATTTGAGGATCGTCTAAGTGCTATGGAGATTCAGAAGATCCCTGGGTTGGACTTCAGAGATCTGAGATTAGCATCTGGGGTGGTGATCCCTCATAAACTCAAAGCTCCTGTTTTTGCTAAGTACAATGGAGTATCCTGTCCAAAGCTCCATCTCCGCTCGTATGTCAGAAAAATCCAACCTTACACTGCTGATAGAAATCTATCGGTGCATTTCTTTCAAGATAGTCTGTCAGGGACTCAACTTGAATGGTTTTATCAATTGGAAGGAGCTAATGTTCGCAACTGGGAGGACCTTGATGTTGCTTTTTACAAGCAATACCAGTACAACACCGACCTTTCTCCCATGCGTACTCAGCTTCAGGGTATGTCTATGGGTGCAGGTGAAGGTTTTAAGGACTATGCTCAGAAATGGAGAGATCTGGCTGGGAGGGTCCAACCCCCTCTGTCTGATAGGGAGTTGGTTGATATGTTTCTTGGGACGTTGTCTGGTCCATTTTTCAATCATCTAATCGGCAATTCGTCATATGGGTTTACTGAGTTGATTTTGACTGGGGAGAGAGTAGAAGCTTGTATCCGAAGTGGTAAGATACAAAAAGGTACTTCATCAAGTGCAGAAAAGAAGCCGTTCACCGGTAAGAAAGAAGCTAGTGCAGTTTACGGCTCGAGGAGCTAAAGCATACCTGAACACCGCCAAGCAGTAAATGCGGTAGTAATATCAAGACCCACAGTTGCCCCACAATGCAACAATCAGCAAAGAATAGAGAGACCACAAAGACAGTACACTCGGCTCAGTATGACCTTGTCTCAAATTCTACCATAATTGTTGAAGACCAACATGGTAACTCCGAGGGAAGCCCCGAAGAATCCCAGCACCACATCTCCGCTATATAATTCGAACGCCCGTTGTGCCTATCACTCTGATAGTCCAGGGCATGATACAAACAACTGTTGGGCCTTGAGGAATAAGTTGCAAGATTTGATTGAAGCTAAAGAAATTGAGTTTGACGCACCGGAGAAGCCCAATGTCATGATTGCTCTTATGCCCAAGCATGGTCATGGAGTAAATTCTGTGGGCAATGATTTATTTGTGACCTCTGTGGAAGACATTTATACTCCGTTGATGACAGTTAAGAAGAACCTATTGTCGGCTGGTTTATTTCCGGGCTATGGCGAAGGTTGCCACCTATGTTCAATCCTGCCTGCTAGTTGCCATTTATTGAAATCAAGTGTTCAATACCTGATGGATAACAAAGAGATCCTGTTCGAGAAGACTTTGATTCCGTTAACTCCTGCTGAAGATGTTTCCATCATAACCATTTCCGCCAATCCTTCCAAGGCTTCCTCGAGAAAGCCTGTTAGGATTACATCCATTCCAAGAGTTGCTCTATTAATCATTACTATTCCTGGTCCTATCCCATACACTTCGGATAAGGTTGTCCCTTGGCACTATGGGGCCGATGTGTATTATCATGGGGTCAAACAAGATTTGAAGGTTGGAGAAGTTGATGCTGATGTCAGCAATATTGTCGGGGCTAGCAAGGTCACTCGAAGTTGAAGACTCTTTTCTCCCGAGATTTCTCCTCCGACTGTTTAAAAGCCTGTTGTTATTCCATCTTCCAGTACATCAGCTACTGTTTCAGTTCATGTTCCAGTTATCACCCTTGTCGCCGAGCCATCCGACACTCGGGGCAAAGAAATCACAGGTGAGCCTGCCCGGATGGAGGCACCTAAGAAGATCATTATAGAAACCTCTAGTCAGGAGATAGAGGAAATTCTGAAGATTATCAAGAAGAGCGACTACAATGTAGTCGAGCAGCTGGGGCAGACCCCGTCAAAAATCTCGATGTTATCCTTGTTGTTGTGTTCGGAAGCCCATGCAAAGGCTTTAATTACTTTCCTCAAAATTGCGCATGTGCTGCAGGAAACTTTCGCTGATTAATTCAAAGACTGTGTAGCTAGTTTGACTGCCGACAACGAGTTGGGTTTCTCAGACGCAGATCTGACTGCTAAAGGAAGAAATCACAATGATGCTTTGCACGTCTCGATCGAGTGCAGGGGCACTACTCTGGCCCATTGTTTCTAGTGATTTCTGGTAAACAACTGCTAGTCTTCCAAACTATCGAATAAACTTACTGACTGTTATTCAATTTCTCTGGTAACTCACAGGATCGACTAGATTGATCCTAGGATTCCTTGGTCATTAGGGTAACTCTCATGATCGAACAGATATTCATGGTTGGTATTTGAGTGTTGTATAGGTGTTTGGCTTATTTCGATTTCTCTCTTAAAGATCTAAAGGTGTAATAAAAATATGCGTGTACGAAACTAAATTGCATGAATAAATGTTAATTGTAAAGACATGTAAAATTGCATAAAAGGCAAGTAAATGGCTTCGAATTATAAAAACAGTTAATGTAAAAGATGCTCTGGAACGTAAAAGATTTGAAATATGAAGAAAGCGTTTAATGCAAGAAATCTGTAAATGACTTTAGGTAAAAATAGACTTTCGAAAGACAAAACTTGAAGATAAAGGCATGAAAAGTATGACAGTTTTCTAAAGTGTAAAGTGCTTGAAATGTAAAGAAAGCATTGAAATGTAAAGAAAGTATTGAAATGTAAAGCTTTAATGAAGAGATTTCGAAATAAAAAGACTTTGAATGAGAAAACTTGTAAATGTTATTTGGCAGAAAGATAAAGGAAAGTGCTGAAAATGATAAAAGGTTTTCATTAAATCATAAATATGTGGTGCTATCATACGTACATTGCTCTTGCATTCGTTTCCCTAGCCATGTAGTAATTTGAATGTTACTGAGTATTTAGTACAATAGATATGACACACGAAATCCTAATACTAAGACTTCTATTTATACTAATTCGACCATAACGGTCTTGCTATAGGATTATGCCACGTTCAGAACATGCAGAACAATGCCTCTCTCTTCTTTCCACGTGTCTCCAAATGCTCCAGCACATAAATTTCAAACTTCGAATGTCCCGCTTCCATTTGAATTTCAAATGTTTTGGTACTTCTCCGTTTCGAACGCACTTCTCAGACACAGCCTTGTTATTATTTCGAGACTTCTTTAGATATGTTCCCATAATTTCCACTCGAAGCTTCAAGCTTTGATATGCTTATTCGAAACACTACTTCTGCTACTTCGAAACATGGCGCTTTGTTTCATTTCGATCGAAACGTTCAATTCACTTGGCTTCTAATAATATTATCAAAATCTTCAGCCAACAAAATGCCCCTTTAAAATATGTATTTCGATCTCTCTGAGAAATACCTATTTTAAACATCTACACAAGATTTTGATGCGACCTTCGAATCATCGTAACATTTAATGCATTTGACTCCAGTCACGTCAATCATAACACTTTTTGGATTCCTTAACCGCCTGGAGCCACTTCACAGTATGGTGCAGTTACAAACAATGATTATCTTTAAATCACGCCTATTACCCATGTTAACTTTACGCCACCTCTTCATCACACCAACCCATGATTTCCACGTATCACACCCTTATTCAGTGGATGCTTAAACTTCCACATTATAAAACATCATCAACTTAGTCTTTTTCTTTTCTTTTCACATTCTGAATCTTTTACCCTCCTTCTCTCGCCAAAAACCCTAAGCTTTCAACATCCTTCAAAAATGTCTTCTTCTACTTCATCCCAACTCAAAAAGGTTTCCAAGAAGAAGGGAAAAACTGCAGGAACTACAATGGAAAGTAAGATTATCACTCACCAAGGTCAATCTGTTCTTGCTCCTCAGATGATCTCAAAGGAAAAAGAAATGATGTATGCATCACAGGTACTCATTCCTACCACCGTTGCTGGTAAGAGGTTAGCTTTAAATGGCCCTCTTACGGTTTTTGAAATATTAAAAGATACCAGGACAATTTTCCCAGTTTGCTATAGTTTCAAACCCTTGTTTAACAAAATGGACGCCCCTAAGGCAATAGAATCTTCTGGCTCAAACACCATAGAAAATCCAACTGTTCCTCCTAAGGACCCCTTTGTATTGGACTATGTAAAAAGTAATTTTAAGCCGTTTCGATCTTGCCCCACCTCCGATACTGCTTATCAAAACTGGTTCAAGAAAGTAGAAGCTAAGAAATCCCAGCAATGGGAAGAACTAGGTATCTACAATTTGATTAAGCTATCGAAGCCTGGTTTCACTTACAGCCACCCTCTGCTATTTGCGTCCCTCTATTTCTGGGACAGTACCTATAATACTTTCCATCTCCCAGGTGGAATGATCACCCCTACCTTCTTCGACATAGCGGCCATCACTGGGCTATCGCCAGCAGGAGAAACATATATCCCCGACAACGAAGAACATTCCAGCATAATTGACTTCGAAGTCAAGCTAGCAAGTTTTTCCAAGTTTATCAGTCACTACCATGCTGAGGGAGACAATGTGTCTGACGTAGAACACATTGCTTTCCTAACCCTATGGCTGTCAAGATACGTCTTCTGCAGTAGATCCCTACAGGTAGCCAGTAGGTTTATTCCTCTAGCTAGGGATTTGCATGAAAATCGAAGAGTGTGCTTAAGTGAACTTCTCTTAGTTGACCTCTATGAAAGCCTAAGGTCAGCTGTTTCGAGCCTCAAATCCCATACCTCCAAGAATATCCTGTTGGCTGGCCCTTTTTAGTTACTTCAACTATGGCTAAATGCCATGTTCGAACCCTCCTTGGCAACTGCCAACACCATTGATGAACAAGATCCTGAGATAATTGATAGGATAGTCGACGGCACTAGGCTTCGAAGATTAACTCCAAATGACGACAAAGACGACTTCAAAGTCCTATTCTCGAAGTACATCATGATATTCTCCAAAAGGCACAAGTTCGAAGAGAGCATGGCGCCTTTTGCTTCGAGGGCTCATGGACCTTCCTGGTTCACCATGGCTCTCTCAGAAGCTATCAAGAGCAAGGAGATTCAGGATGTATGGAGAGCTTTTTTGCTACCTAGACTCACTTCTTCAAGAATAACTCCTGCCAAGAATCAGATTTTTCTTTTTGCTTACCAGCCAAATTTTGTTTCGAGACAGTTTGGCTTATGCCAACTAATTCCTGAACCTTTATTTCAAACTGAGAGTGCCATTACTTCTGGGCGAACTTTCAAGGCACGAGAAGCCAAAATATAGCAAGAACAATATCAAGGCTTTGCCCAGTTTGAGCTGATAACCTTCGAACCTATCCATCTCACAGCTAAGGGGTTTCTGGAATGGTGGACCAAGTTTTATCAAACTTATATGTTCGATACACTTACAATTCAACAGAAACTAATTGATGCCTTCGATGTGCAGGTACCAGCAAAGAAAGGTATGTTTACTCATGCCAAAGAGATTAAAGCTTTCCAAAATTATTTTGAAACTACTTATGACCCCACGCGCTTGGAATCCACTGTGCATCAAGCGGCTGAGACCTTGAAGGAAAAATTCAAACAAAAAGTTTCTAAGTTAAAACTTCCTTCAGGGTTGTCACCTGAGGATAGGTATAGGTTGGCATTCGAAATGCATCCACCTAAATTTCCTAGATTACCTACCTCAGAACTGGCTCTGGCTTGGTTTCCCCCATATCCTTGGTGGTTCACTTGCAAAGAGATGTTCAAACATCTTCAAAGGAAACCAAAGCCATCTGAGACTGTGACATGGGCTCGACACTGGCTTCATGATTTCCCAGGACACCTTCGATACGACCTTTCTGCCATGTCAATTAAATCTGATCAAGGCACAGGTGCGAACGCTTGGGAAAATCCCAAATGTTTTTCATTTTCCATATCTTTAACCTTTGCTTTAATTGTTTCGATTTTCAGCCATCAGGATAAAGACAGCCGCCTCGAAGTCGAAAGAAGGGAGTGCCTCTCAAGCCTCTATCGAAACTACTGACAAAGTGACTCCACCCGAAACAACAACCATTGCTGCAACCACGACAACAACAACAATACCAACAACAACCAGTGTTCCAACTCCAACGGTAATCACCTAGCCTTGATATTTCGAATTCACTCATGTTTTATGGTTTGCATCTAACTCTTTGTTTGAATCTTTTCAGACCAACAAACTTCCTCCTACTACTCCCAAGAAGCGGAAATCAAATACCACTGGGGAAGACCCCAAGGCTGGAGGAAACTTAACAACTGCTTCGAAGAAGAAGCAAAAGAAAGATATTTCGAAAAGTACCGTTCCAACTAGTGTCTCTGGACTAGATTCCAGGGATGCTGCTCCCTCACCCAAATCCAAAATTCCACCTTCGACCTCCAACACAATGTTGGAACGCATAGCTAGTAACCTCTCTTCTGAGAGTCCACAGGTAAATTGAACTTTTTAAAATCTCTTTGAAAATAATAATTTCTTATTACCTTGGTGCATGTTTTTTAACATTCTGTTGCTCCTTGCAGAACATCTTGAATCCAGCTTCCACTACTTCAAACTCACCATCCAAAGCTGCTGCTCCACTCAACTCCTCTCCTCAAGGAGATTCCAGCAACCTTGTACAGAACAAAGGTTCCTCCAATATGGCGGTTATGGCTGGAACTTCTGAGCAGCAGGATGATCAAGGCACCTCTATTCCTCTGAAAGAGACAAACGAAATACCACTTCAAACATCTGCAGAGGATTTGCAAAGAGATTCTCTTCAAAAGTCCCCTCTTGAAACTCTTCAAGAGGACCCAAAGGACACTCAAACTGAAGGAGAGAAAGCTGATTCTGGCCAAAGAGACGAAGAATCTGCAGACGAAGAGTCTGAGGAGGAGGATGCTAATGATGGTTCGACTGCTGGGACGGAGTCTAATGCAAATAGCAGTGAAAAGGAAGGCATCAAAGTGGTGGACTTGGATGATGATGAAGAATATTATGAGCACAAAACGAATGAAGGGGATGGTGATGCAACCAACGAACCCATGGAGGTTGAAATGGACGTGACTCCCCTACGTGTGGAACTCCCTCAATCCTTTTTGTCTCGAATGACTGACGAGGAGCTTGCACTTCTGAGACGAAATGACCCTATTGGGTACATGAAGGCAAAGCTGGCTCAAAGGGACGTCCCACTTGCTAGAGCTGGCACAAGTTCGACCAGCTATCCTCTTCCTACAGATGAAAGAATTGTACTTCTTAATAAGATTAGGAAAACAATTCTCAATGTGGATATATTCGAAGTGCTCAAACAAGATAGTACTGCTTGCTATACTATGAAGGAGTTGCTTACAAAGGTCAATCTTGCTACCTGCTCCTTGCCAGTTAGTACTCTCTTGTTCGATCTTCAGGCTTTGCTGGACAACGTAACTGGTTACCTTCTCCAAGATGAATCTGCTGCCAAGAAGGTTCAAGAAAAACGCATTGCAATGGATGCTTCTTATGAACAAGCTTCGAAACTCTCTCAAGAAGCTGAAGATCAAGCTATGCATCTAAAGCAGGCGAAAACTGATTATGAGGCTCGAGCTGAGTCCATACTTCTTTGGGAAAGGAAGATTCTGGAACTTCAACAGAAGGTTAAGGAGGCTAAAGAACAACAAATAGCCTTCGAAACCAATACTGCTGGTAACCAATTCGAAGAGCTTCTCAACCAGGGGCTTGCAGAAATGGAAACTGCAGAACAACTTAAAGGAGAGGTGGCAACCTTGGAAGGAGCCAGGCGTTTCGCTCAGCAGAGACTTGAATCATTTCGAAGCACTTTCAACAGACTGAAAAATAATTCTTATTTCTAAATTTCAGTGTTTATTTGACTACAATTTTGGTTTCTTATATGTAATATTCGAACAACGCCATTTTGGCATCTTATCTTGCCATTTTGGCCTTTTTATAATATCTTGGTTACGTTGTTACTATTCGAATCTCCTGCAGGCGTGGCTTATATTTCTTTAAATATTTCCCATTAACCTTTAGGATACGTTTATCATCCACCAGTTCTTCGATTTCGTATGCATTGTTTGAGAATACTTTTAATATTCGAAAAGGTCCTTCCCAATGAGGTGACCATTTACCTAATGCTTTATTTTTCTTGTCCATGGGCAATATGACTTTCCAAACTAAGTCATTAATAACGAATACTTTTTTCTTCACCCTCTTGTTGTATGTTCTGGCCACTCTTTCTTTTTGTCTCATCAAAATTTCCAATGCATGTAATCTAATTTCGTCCAACTCGACTAATTCATTCATCATCATTTCCCAATATAAAGCAGCTGGGATTTCGTTTTGTCTCTGAATTCGAACTGACTGTAGATGAATTTCTACTGGCAACACTGCATCATGACCAAATGTGAGTTGGAAAGGCGTAGTATTAGTAGCTTCCTTAGGATATGTTCTACAAGCCCATAATATTTGGTCCAAAGTTTTGTGCCAGTTTCTTGGCTTTTTGCCAATATGCTTCTTGATTAATCCTATTATCACTTTATTGGCTGCTTCGACTTGACCGTTTGCTTGAGCATAATATGGCGTTGACGTTAGCAATCTAAACCCCATTTCTTGGGCAAATTCTTGCATCTTTCTCCCAGTAAACACAGAGCCTTGGTCTGTGGTTATGCTCTCTGGCAATCCGAACCTATAGATAATGTGCTTTTGTATAAACTCAATAATAGCCTCTTGATCAGCAACTATTAATGGTATAGCTTCGATCCACTTGGTAAAATAATCTATTCCTACCAAGATATATTTTTGTCCCTTGGACGAAGCAGGATTTATTTCTCCTATCAAATCCAATGCCCATCCTCTAAATGGCCATGGTTTGATGATCGAATGCAACTCACTTGCAGGGGCATGTTGAATCCCTGCATGTTTCTGACATTCCTCACATCCTTTAGCAAAGTCTATGCAATCTTTGAGCATGCTAGGCCAATACAAGCCGTATCGAAATAACAGCCATTTCATTTTATGGCCTGCTTGATGTGCCCCACATGCCCCATTGTGGACTTCTGACAATGCTAGGTATGCCTCACTTTCTCCTAGGCATTTCAATAATACACCCTCTTGGGTCTTTTTAAACAATTCGTTCCCCATGAGGAGATATGACAATGCTCTGCATTTTGTCTTTCTATCCACGTTCAGAGTTGGGTCTGCTAAATAACTCTTCAGTGGACTTCGCCAATCTGCATCTGACAAAGTATTTATGGCTAATACTTCGAATCCCTGTTTCTCAGCATATCCCAATTTCATACTTTCCAGATCCGATGGTGTGAATCTAGTAGCCATAACTCTACCCCTTAACTCAACTAAATCCTTAAAGTTCCTGGTAGAAACTTTATAACCCGAAGCCAACTGTGCTAAGTCATTTGCTTCTTGGTTCTCTATTCTTGGTATGTGTTGAATATCCATGTATTCAAATTTCCTTAATAGCCTATTGACTATGACGAAGTATACCATTAAGTTTTCCTTTATGCACTTATATTCCTTTGTAATTTGTTTGACCACTAATTCTGAGTCTCCTTTAATTTCGACTCTGGTTGCCCCCAATTCCAACAAAGCTTCAAGTCCAACAATGAGCGCTTCATACTTAGCTTCGTTGTTCGAGCAACGAGGACCATCTAATTTATACTTGAATTTTGTTGGAATTCCTTCAGGATAAATTAGAAGGACTCCAACGCCACTTCCATTCCTGTGGGTTGAACCATCAAAGTACAATTTCCATGGTTGCATTTCGACGTAACTCATGACAGTCTGCTCAACCAAAGAATGGTCCACAATGAAGTCAGAAATCACTTGACCTTTCATAGCTTTTAAAGGCATGAAAGTCAAAGAATATTCTGTTAAGGCTAAAGCCCATTTACCAACTCTGCTATGCATTATTGGTTTTGAAAGCATATGTTTAATGACATCGAAATGAGATGAAACATAAACATCAACGGGCTTTATATAATACTTGAGTTTCATACAAGAGAAATACAAACAGAGACATAGCTTTTCTATATTGCTATATCTGGTCTCTGCATCATTTAGTACTCTACTTAAATAGTATATGGCTCTTTCGATACCATTGCTATCTTCTTGTGCTACCATACTACCTATACTAACTTCAGAGGCAGATATGTACAATCTCATGGGCTTCCCCCATGAAGGTGGAGACAAAATAGGAGGCTGAGAGAGGTATCTTTTTATCCTGTCAAATGCCTCCTGGTGGGCTTCGTTCCATTCG
Organism: Vicia faba; assembly: GCA_948472305.1. Taxonomy (NCBI): domain Eukaryota; kingdom Viridiplantae; phylum Streptophyta; class Magnoliopsida; order Fabales; family Fabaceae; genus Vicia; species Vicia faba. The sequence continues at coordinate 421,841,513 of OX451736.1, forward strand.
AAGGCTTGGCCTTGCTTTAGACGAAGTAACAGAGAGAAAGCTTGGGTTCTTCCACTCAGGTTCGAAATGAATCTTCTAAGGAAGTTAATTTTCCCTAGCAGAGATTGCAACTCCCTTTTTGACGTAGGTGCTTTCGTCTCCATTATGGCTTTAGTTTTGTTCTGGTTGATTTTAATCCCTTTCTTGTGAACCACAAAACCAAGAAAATCTCCAGCCTTGTTGTTCTGATGAATTTGCAACGCAGCAGCCTTTCGATCTCAGCTTTAATTTTTGTGAGAACCGCTGGTGCGAATCTTCTGGGAGTTTGTTTGATGGGCTTCTTGCCATCTTTGATTGGCAGTCTGTGTTCGACCAACTCCCTCTTTAAACCAGGCATCTCGTCATAATCCCATGCGAAGCAATCTTTATTTTCCTTGAGGACTTCGATTACTTCCTTCTTGAGGCCTGGGCTGAGTTTTGCACTTATGTAGGTTATTCTTTTCGTTTTTTCATCCCCTAAGTTGACTTCTTCGAGTGGATCTTGTGCCAACATTTTGGCACCTGAGTTTATGGGGTCCCTTTCGAAGCCTAAGGGTTCTTTATCGTAGATGGCATCCAACCTTTGATCCATCTCAAATTCTCTGAAGGGTGAGAATTTCGAGCCATCCCCACTTACTTCGTTCATCTTTACAGTTAATTTATTTATTTCAGCCTCTAAGGCCGCTTTTGATTCGTTCTCGGCCATATAGGCCGAAATTCTTTCGAAAAAGGTGGACTCAGTCATGGATAAGGTTGTCGAAGTCCCAGCCTGCTGGCCGTTTTTGTATAGTGCTTTCGACTCCCTCTTCTTCACTGATTATTGTTCTATCCCAGTAAAGGCCATCATGGCGAAGGGTCATGTAGTAGTGGGCGTTTCTGGTTTCGTTAATCTCGTCATTTGGAACACACGGAGTAATCTTTGCCAGATTTTTATCATAATCCCTCTTGTCAACTAAGTTGACTGTTGACATAAAGTAACTCTGGTCTGCTTCGATGTTTTCCACGATTCTATCATCTCTCCATAGAACTAGTCGCTGATGCATTGACGAAGGAACTGCCCCCACGCCATGGATCCACTCCCTTCCCAGCAATAAGTTATAGTTGGCCTTGGCTTCGATCACCATAAACATGGTGGGCCTACAGCTTGAGCCTATTGTCAATTCCAACTGGACCACTCCCAGTGTTTTGCCCACTTTCCCCTCATAATTGGACAGAACCATATTATGGGGCTTGATGTCTCCTTCGCGGATCTCTAATCTTTTCAGCATGAAGTGGGGTATCAAATTGACTGCCGCACCCTCATCCACTAGAACCTTGTTCACACCATGGACACCAACTTTTGCCCGAATAAAAAGTGGCTTAAGATGGTTCTTCATAGCAGGTTCTGGACGTTCGAAGAACGCATTTTTCTCCTCAACAGCCCCATTGTCCATCACATAGTAGCACACAGGCCTATGTTTCATCAAATTTGTGACATCTTCTTCCTCATATTCATCAATTTCAGTTTCCTGCCCAAATTCACAGGGAAGCACAGATACCACATTACAGTTTAGGTTGAATGAAGACTCCCCCTCCGATTCGAAGTTATCTGTTATCATATCTTCGTCCTCTTCTGGGCCTGGAGTGTATTCCTTTGGTTCATCCCGTTGTACTTCAGAGAAAAGCCTCCTATTGACTGGAGGTTTGTCTTCAGTTTGATTTTTTGGTTTGTTGGTGCTAGATTCACCTTGGTTCTTTGTTGAAGTGACCCCTTTGTTTGCCACAACTTCCATTTCAGCCTTTCGAATCCTTTGTTGCCTGCGCCACTGGGATCTTGACAAGGGGTTCCTTCCTTTGTAATTTTCTAATCTTACCTCCTCCCTTTTTGTTGTGTTGAATTGCCTTCTGTATGTCACAGCATGGCGTGCATTTCGTTCGGTGTTTCTCCATCTATCTTTGCCTTTGTCATTTCTGACTTGTAACCATCTGTCGGTTGGCACTTCAGTAGGGAGTTTGAAAGTCACTCTTCGAGAAGCCTTGGGGTGAGGGCTATCAGGTCTTCGTTGTTTGTGTCTACTGTCGAAACGTGGGCCTATCTGGACAGTTTCTTGATGGTTCCAGCAAGGGGCGAAGGGAATCGTTTCGAAGGCTCTGGCCATGCTTTGGTCATACACAGCATAACACCTTGGGAAAATCAAGCACTTGGTTGCCCCTTTGTAGCAACGAAACACAAATTCCAGCAAACTTTCTCCAGCCTTGGGATAACACCTGAAAAGCTGGTTATCCTGGCGCCAATTGTTGCCAGTTCGAGTCCTCTGTACCCTTTCGAAATTCGCAGCGATTCTCTGATTGCAGAGGATGCTGCACCTAGGGCACAGTATCATGCATGTATCTCCCTTGTGGCATGTCATGAGGTAATCCTTGAGACTAGCATCTCCAGCGTGATTATCCTCCATTCTATACTTCTCTTTTTCTAAGTATTTTTCTACCTCCTCCATCTCAGAACGAGGCCTCTCCATATCCACCATATTTATCTCGACATCTTCCCCCTTAGCTTCATCATCTCCCCATCCTGTGGGCTTTATATCCTCAATGTGAACCTTCGAACTCTCTGGGGTAGAATATTTGACCAAATAGTCAAATTTTCCACTGGGTTCCCCTAGAGTGTCCCATATTTCCTTCTGAGGGGAAGTTGGCTCCGTGATTTGGACCTTCTCCAATTCCAGCCTCAAGCCTTCAGTGACCTGTGTTAGTTCTTGGTTTTGATTTCCCTGGCCTTCAGTAGCCTGGATTTCTTTTGTAACAGCTACAGGTGCTGCTTCAATCGAAGTCTCTGGTATCTTCTGGATGTCTTCAGTGACCTCCTTATCGACTTCGACCATCACCTAGTTTTCAGTTTCAGTACCTTTCTCTCCTGTTAGGGCGTTGCTTTGGTCAGCTTCCACCATGTTAATCTCTCCAATGCATGCAGGCTCGGAGTAGTTGGTGTCTGCGACGTCCAAGGGATCTTCGTCCACTTTCATCTTTACCTTATCAGCAAACTTTAGTCTGCCATCTTTGATTGCATTTTGAATTAGGTCCCTGAAAAGAAAACATTGTGAGGTTTTGTGGCCTAGGAAACTATGGCCTAGGAAACTATGATATTTGCAAAACCCTCTCTTCTTTCTCTGATCTAAAGGAGGTATTTTGACATTTGATGGCACAATGAGTTGGCCATCTTTGACAAGTAAATCGAAAATCTCGTCACATTTGGTGACATCGAAGGTATAAACCTTCTTTGGGAATTTGTCACTTTTCTCATTTTCAACAATCTCTTTCCCTTTTGTGGGAACCAATAATTTGCAGGAGTAAGGTGGGGCCTGTTTTAATTCAGCGAGGTCGATTTCGACCTCTTCGAATTCGAATTCAGGATATTCTTCTGCTTCCTCAGTTCCAACATAAGAGATCCTTTATTTCTAGCTATTCTTAAAGACTCTGTCTTTTTCGGCCTTTAGCCTTTCGACCTGTCGAACCCTATCGGCTAACTGAGCCATATCCCTCAAATATTGAGTGTCTAGTTTCTTTCGAATAGAGTAATCCAAGCCACCAGCGGCCATTTGGACTAACTCATGTTCAGGCACTACTGTGTAACATCTGGATTTCAAAAGCCTAAATCTGTTCAGATAATCGTCTATGGGTTCGGTGAACTTTCTCTTGACACTGGCTAATTCCTTCAAGCTTATTTTCGACTGTCCCATGTAAAATTGTTCATGGAATAATCTCTCCAAGAGAGCCCAAGTATCAATGGACCCAGGAGGCAAAGTGGTAAACCATGTGAAGGCGTTTTTAGTCAAGGAACTTGGGAAGTATTTGATCCTGAGATCTTCATTATTGGCTATATCTCCCGCTTCAGTTAGATATCTGGCTATGTGTTCGGCTGTTGACTCATTGGTATCCCCAGCGAACTTTGTAAATTTAGGGAATTTATATCCCCTTGGTAAATCAGTATGCATTATGCAATCTAATATAGGAGAAGCATAATTTGGCCTTCTCATTCCTGTGTTGAGGCCATTCTGGGCCATGACTCTCTCTATCATGGTGGTTAGATTGTTTTCTGCCAAGATGTTATCGTTTCTAATTCTATGAACGACAGCATCGGCATCTTGATTTCAAACAACCAGGACAACTCCCCTAGGTTGTTCTTCTCGAAACTCTGGGGCTTCTAGCCTTTCGACCCTTGCCCCTGGTTCCATAATTTCTCTTTGTGGGCCTGGGATTATTGGGGCTTCTAACCTTGGTGCCCTGGCCCCTAAGTTAACTTCTTCTCTAGGTGGTCTATAAATTGGGTCGTTAGCAACTTGTTCCACAACAGGCATGTTTGCTCGAAATCCTGCCTGATTCTGCCTACGCCTTTCTGGGGGAGCAAAGAAATCTGCTATTCGACTCATGTTGTCAGCATTTTCCCTATTTGTCACAGTCACATTTTGCACTATTGGGGCAAATATTTCCTGCATAGTTTGTGCTAACACCCCTATCATATTATGGTTACTGTCATCCATCAATTGCCTAAAAGCCAACTGGTTTTTTGTGGTTAAAATATGCATTGTGCTATAACCCACTGACCCTTGGTTATTTGTCATAAAATGATTCGCCCCAGACCCAAACCCTAATTATGGTGATGAATTCGATGTGGAATTGTGTAAACCTGCCATAAAGGAAGTTGGCATTCCATAAGAGGAATTTCTGGTTCTATTACCATCGAAACCGGGTGGTCTAGTTAGTGGAGTGGCGAAATGGGATTGTGTCCCTGATGGTGGAACGAATCCCCCAGGGTAACCAATGGTTCCAGTATTTCCTAAGATCGAACTATTAGTTGATATGCCACTTACTCCATTGGTGGCTATATTACTGGTTGAAGATGCAACAGACTGTGCATTCGAAGGGATCACATTAGATGTTCCTATCGAAGTGGACACATTAGTGCCTGTTGTATGTGGGGCATTTTGTTCCCCTTGTTGATTGTCAGAATTAGACATCTTGTTCAAACGTTTTCTTCTGGATAAGGGTTGGTTGTTGTTGGTTATTTTACCACTTCTTAGGTTCATAAAACAGCAAACTTCTTAGGTTCCAACGTTTTTATAATGGTTATGTCTCAACAATTTTTATTCCCAACGTCCAATTATTGGTCCCACCAGGTGTGCCAATTTGTTTCCAGTGATTTCTGGTAAACAACCGCTAGTCTTCCAAACTATCGAATAAACTTACTGACTGTTATTCAATTTCTCTGGTAACTCACAGGATCGACTAGATTGATCCTAGGATTCCTTGGTCATTAGGGTAACTCTCATGATCGAACAGATATTCATGGTTGGTATTTGAGTGTTGTATAGGTGTTTGGCTTATTTCGATTTCTCTCTTAAAGATCTAAAGGTGTAATCAAAATATGCGTGTACGAAACTAAATTGCATGAATAAATGTTAATTGTAAAGACATGTAAAATTGCATAAAAGGCAAGTAAATGGCTTCGAATTATAAAAACAGTTAATGTAAAAGATGCTCTGGAACGTAAAAGATTTGAAATATGAAGAAAGCGTTTAATGCAAGAAATCTGTAAATGACTTTAGGTAAAAATAGACTTTCGAAAGACAAACCTTGAAGATAAAGGCATGAAAAGTATGACAGTTTTCTAAAGTGTAAAGTGCTTGAAATGTAAAGAAAGCATTGAAATGTAAAGAAAGTATTAAAATGTAAAGCTTTAATGAAGAGATTTCGAAATAAAAAGACTTTGAATGAGAAAACTTGTAAATGTTATTTGGCAGAAAGATAAAGGAAAGTGCTGGAAATGATAAAAGGTTTTCATTAAATCATAAATATGTGGTGCTATCATACGTACATTGCTCTTGCATTCGTTTCCCTAGCCATGTGGTAATTTTAATGTTACTGAGTATTTAGTACAATAGATATGACACACGAAATCCTAATACTAAGACTTCTATTTATACTAATTCGACCATAACGGTCTTGCTATAGGATTATGCCACGTTCAGAACATGCAGAACAATGCCTCTCTCTTCTTTCCACGTGTCTCCAAATGCTCCAGCACATAAATTTCAAACTTCGAATGTCTCGCTTCCATTTGAATTTCAAATGTTTTGGTACTTCTCCGTTTCGAACGCACTTCTCAGACACAGCCTTGTTATTATTTCGAGACTTCTTTAGATATGTTCCCATAATTGCCACTCGAAGCTTCAAGCTTTGATATGCTTATTCGAAACACTGCTTCTGCTACTTCGAAACATGACGCTTTGTTTCATTTCGATCGAAACGTTCAATTCACTTGGCTTCTAATAATATTATCAAAATCTTCAGCCAACACCCATGTACTGGTGGATATTGGGTCCTCATTGAATGTTTTACCCAAGAAAGCATTAGACCGTCTAGATTGTGAAGGTTTGGTTCTGAAGCCGAGTAATATTGTGGTTAGGGCCTTCGACGGGTCAAAAAGGATGGTGCACGGGGAGGTGGACGTCCCTGTTAAAGTTGGCTCTCAGACTTTTGCATCTACGTTCTATGTGATGGATATTCGACCATCTTATTCTTGCTTGCTGGGTCGCCCGTGGATTCATAAGGCTGGGGCAGTGACTTCTACGCTCCATCAGATGTTGAAATATCCAGTAAAGGGGAAGATTGTTATGGTGCAAGGTGAGGAGGAGTACATGGTAAGTCATCTTAATTCCTTTCGCTATATGGAGATGGATGGAGAGTTTATCGAAACCCCGTGTCAGAACTTTGAAGATGTCCCCCAGACTCTGGCGTCGACTGAAGTTGTTGTTGAAGAACCTCCGATGAAGATGGCCTCCCTCAAGGATGCCAGGGCTGTAATTGAAAAAGGTGGGTATGTAAATTGGGGTCAACTCCCTGACTTTGCACATAAAACTGACAAGTTTGGTTTGGGCTTTACTGCAGAGGCTCAAAGGGCTGTTCGGCGCACACGGATTGGAAGACCTCCCCTGCACATCAGTAATCAAGGAGTGAATGCAATTGAGGATGATGAAGAAGAGTCAGATACCGACAACTGGATTTACCCGACTACCGATGGTGGATTGAACAATTGGACGGCGAAGGACTTTGTGCTTGTTTCTTTTATTACACAGTAATAGACTTTTTAAGATTTGTAACAGACAATTTGAAACTTTACGGCCCGGTGCCTTGCCCGAGGCACCTTGGCTTTGTTTGTGAGTGCTTATTATTTGTCATTTTCATATATCATCAATAAAGCATTGGACATTTTCTTGCATTACAAATTTTACACTCCTTGTTTTTCTTTTCTATCTTGCACTTTATCAAAACAGCTATTGTCTTACATGCACTCACATATCATAATCCAGATCCACATCCACTCTGGATCCCATTGATAACAACTCTGCTACCGCCAGTTATGACTTCGAAAATCTGATCAACCAAGCCAAGGGCGAAGGTGAGGATGATTGTGAAGTGCCTGGGGAACTTGCTAGAGTGTTACTGTAGGAAGAGAGGGCCATACAGCCTCATGAAGAGCCAGTGGAATCAGTATATTTGGGTAGAGAGGAAGACAGGAAAGAGGTCAAGATAGGTGCAAATCTGGAGCCTAGTGTTAAGCAACGGTTGATACAGATGCTACGCGACTATGTTGAGATCTTCGCCTGGTCCTATGAAGATATGCCTGGTTTGGACACTGATATTGTGGTTCATCGCTTGCCAACCAAAGAAGATTGTCCTCCGGTAAAGCAGAAGGTTCGCCGTATGCGCCCTGAGATGTCTGAGAAAATCAAAGTTGAGGTCATGAAACAATTTGATGCCGGTTTTCTAGCTGTCACTTCTTACCCACAGTGGGTTGCCAACGTGGTTCCGGTGCCGAAGAAAGATGGTAAGGTACGAATGTGTGTGGACTATAGGGATCTGAGTAGGGCAAGCCCCAAGGATGATTTCCCACTACCTCACATCGATGTTTTGGTCGACAACATCGCGCAGCATAAGGTCTTCTCCTTTATGGATGGTTTTCTGGTTACAATCAGATTAAGATGGCTCCCAAAGACATGGAGAAGATAACCTTTGTTACGTAGTGGGGCACCTTTTGCTACAAAGTCATGTCGTTCGAATTGAAGAATGTTGGGGCAATGTATCAGCGCGCTATGATTGCTTTGTTCCACGACATGATTCACCATGAGATTGAGGTGTACATTGACGACATGATCGCAAGATCCCAGACTGAAGAAGAACATCTTGACCATCTCTATAAACTGTTCGACAGGTTGAAGATGTATAAGCTAAGGTTGAACCTGAACAAATGCACCTTCGGGGTAAGGTCCGGTAAGCTGCTGGGTTTCATTGTTAGTGGTATGGGTATTCAAGTGGATCCTGCAAAGGTTAAGGCTATACAGGAGATGCCAGCTCCCCCAAACAGAAAAAGAAGTCAGGGGCTTTTTGGGACGTCTGAATTGCCCGATTCATTTCACATCTGACTGCTACTTGCGATCCAATCTTCAAGTTGCTGAAGAAAGATCAAGTGGTAAAATGGAATGACGAATGTCAGGCCGCTTTCGAAAGGATCAAGGAATATATCCAAGAGCCCCCTATTAGGATGCCTCCAGTTGAAGGAAGACCTTTGATCTTATACTTGACAGTACTCGACAATTCGATGGGGTGTGTGCTGGGGAAGGATGACGAGTCTGACCGAAAAGAGCATGCTATTTACTACCTTAGCAAAAAGTTTACCGACTGTGAGACTCGATACTCACTGCTTGAGAAAACTTGATGCGCTTTGGCATGGGCTGCTCGCCGGCTAAGACAGTATATGCTGACTCACACTACCCTTTTGATATCAAATATGGACCCAATCAAGTATATCTTCGAAAATCCTTCCTTGTCATGAAGAATAGCGAGATGGCAGATGATCTTAACTGAGTATGACATCCATTACACAACCCAAAAGGCAATCAAGGGGAGTGTATTGGAGGATCATTTGGCGCATCAGGCCATGGATGATTACCAATCCATGAATTTCGAGTTCCCGGATGAGAACATCATGTTGGTGACCGACTGAAAAACCTAGACCGAATGAAGGACCTGAGGAAGGATCCCGATGGTCTATGTATTTTGATGGAGCATCGAACGCGTTGGGTAATGGCATTGGCGCCGTGATTATATCTCCTGAAGGCTGTCATACTCCATTTACCGCCCGATTATGTTTTAACTGCAACAACAATATGGCGAAGTATGAAGCATGCATCATGGGTCTTCGAGCATCCATTGACCTGAGGATTAAATTCTTAAGTGTATTCGGAGATTCCGCTCTAGTGATCAGTCAAATCAAAGGCGAGTGGGATACGAAGCACCCAAATCTTATTCCTTACAAGGAGTATGTACTGACGTTGCTTCCGCACTTTGAGGAGATTACCTTTGAACACTTCCCAAGAGAGGAGAATCAGCTGGCATACGCGCTTGCTACCATGTCTTCTATGTTCAAAGTCAGGTGGGACAATGAAGCTCCCCAGATTACCATTGAGAGGTTGGACGAACCCGCACATTGCTGTGATATCGAGACTGAAGAGGTAGCACATAAACCCTAGTTTCACGAGGTAAAGAGGTATCTGGAGGCTCAAGAGTACCCCGAGGGTGCATCTGTTAATGATAAGAGGTTTCTAAGGAGATTCGGTGCGAAGATCTTCATCAGTAATGGTATCCTCTACAAGTGTAACCATGATTCAACCTTACTGCGATGTGTGGATAAAAGCGAGGCATAAAGGATTATGGCAGAATTACATTAAGGTACTTTCGGAACTTATTCCAGTGGACATACCATGGCAAAGAAAATCCTTTGGGCAGGATATTATTGGTCCACCATGGAAGCTGACTGCTATCAGCACTCTCGGACCTGTCATAAGTGCCAAGTCTATGCTGATAAGGTGCATGTACCTATGGTTCCTCTGAATGTTTTGACGGCTCCTTGGTCTTTTGCAATGTGGGGCATCGATATGATTGGCGATATCAGACCTACTTCGTCCAACGGGCATCGTTTCATCCTGGTAGCAATTGATTATTTTACGAAGTGGGTTGAGGCAGCTTCCTTTGCTACAGTGACCAAGAACATTGTGGCACGGTTTATCCGGCACAACTTGATTTGTCGATACGGTGTACCAGAGAGGATCATTACGGACAACGGTACAAATCTCAACAATACAATGATCACCGAGCTCTGCAAACAGTTCAAGATACAGCATCACAACTCTTCTCCCTACCAGCCGAAGATGAATGAGGCTGTTGAAGCGGCTAATAAGAACATCAAGAAGATTGTGCAGAAGATGACGGTGACATATAAAGATTGGCACGAGATATTACCATTCGCTCTTCATGGGTATCGTACCTCAGCACGGACTTCGACAGGGGCAACACCCTCCTCTTTGGTGTATGGTATGGAGGCGGTCTTACCCATTGAGGTCCAGATACCTTCTCTCCGGATTATGAAAGATGCAGGTTTGAGCAAGGATGATTGGATCCAGACCCGGCTTGATCAGCTGAACTTAATCGACGAGAAGAGACTTACTGCTATTTGTCATGGTCAGACGTATCAAAAGCGAATGATCAAGGCATTTAACAAGAAAGTAAGACGACAAGAATATCAAGTCGGGGATCTAGTAATCAAGCGCATCATATTACCACAAGGTGATCCCAAGGGAAAATGGACCCCTACGTACGAAGGGCCATTTGTGGTTAAGAATATTTTCTCAAGAGGAGTTATGATTCTAACCACCATGGATGGTGACGACCTTCCTCACCCCGTCAATGCAGACATAGTGAAAAAATACTACGCCTAATCAAAGACCTGCTAGGTTGACTGGCTTAGGCAAAAATAAGGGCTTCCCGGTGAACCAAAAGGATTCAGGAAAAAGTAAGGGATGAAAATGAAAAAACTGTACACCCGGCAAGTCGAAAACCTGAAAAGGCGGCTTGAGCAAAAAAGGGTATCCCGGTGGACTGAAAACCCGAAAGGGCGGTCCAGGAAAAAATTAGGGATCAAAGTGTAACACTATGTCTCATTAGATCATTTGATAACCAGACTTCGGTATCGACTATCAAGCTCGGACGACGCTGATCAATCTGATTTACCTTTAACCAAGTAGCGAAGTGATGAGACGCTCAAAGATATAAGGGCAATAGCAGAGTTGAAACCCAGTGGGATAGTTAACATAACTGTTTTTCTTTGTTTTTTTTTCACAAATTGTATAATTTCTATCTTTCGGCAGCGTTCTCTTACTAGGACGTCAGCCTCTTGTACAAAACGCCTATTACAGGCCAACTTCAAAATCAATACAATTCATTTTACAACAAATTTCAAAATTGTTTTTCTTTTCCTGTTTTGTTTTGCAAGAACGTCCAATGATTCATTTTTTATATATGCATTTGACAATAACTGATGCTCATAAATATTTACATGCGAAGCAAAAGACGATTGCTGGTAATTCCAGGAACAAGGGCAAATAAGAAATTTCCAAACCTTACAGTTGCTCTATTCACCAGGTACAGGGATAGACCCAGCTCGAGAATATGACTAAAGGTACATTCACTCCCCGCAGAGAAAAAGGTATCTAAAAACATTAATTCATCCCCAGCCGAGGATATTTATCCAAATCAGCAGATCTTCTAGCAGAGTCTCTCTTCCCCACAGAGTCATTCCCTCGCCAATTTATTCTCCAGCAGAGTTATTCTCCCACCAATGTATTCTAAAATCATCTTCGACCGTCATCCCCAGCGAAAATGAAGAATTCAACTCCTTGCACTCTCCAACAGCAGTCCAGGATTTATTTTCCCCAGTTAGAGAATATCATAAAACATTGCATATACATACATCATGACATGTGCATACGCATCATACAGCATGTGATACGGTGGGAGAATTGACTTGAGTTTTTGCGTTTGTTTTCGCACTTGTTCGGTTTAGCAAGAGTCGCCACCGACTTTTTATTTTATCCTAAAGGAAAGGTTAAAAAAGCACAGGAAAAACCTTTTGAGATGTTTCGTGGGTTTGGGGGGTAGATTATGAAAAGGGAAGGTATTAGCACCCTTTTCATCCATGGTTATCCATGGGCTCTTAGTTACTTGTTTAAATCACTTGCCTTTGATTTTCAATTGCTTAAAATGGTGGTGTGTGTGTTTGTTTTGAAAATGTTTTGAAAAAGATGCCTTGTCTAGGCAACCGTTGTAACAATTCTTTACTCGAATGTTTTACAAAGGTGTGTGTCTTTTCGAAAAGATATTTCAAATGTTTTTGAAAGTTTGTTTTGAAGTGGGTTTTGAAAAGTAGGCAAGTGTGTTTTGCAAGTTTGATCAAGTAACTAAGAGTCGTCTACCCCTAAATTTACTCAAAGATTTTTCTCATGTTTTAACCCTTTTAACAGTATTGTTCCACCATTGTATTTGGTGGACAATCTTGCGTTAGGATGTTAACGGGACGGGCGCGAGTCATCGTATGGACCATGAATGCAATGGTGCCAAGTGTCTTTGGCAATTTTGCTTGAAGGTACTATGATCATTTTGTTTAGGCAACTTTTGAAAGCGTCATCGAGGGACTTATAATCATTTGATTCGTTTTGCAAAAGAAACTCAACGTGCAAGCATGGCCCATTTTGGAAGGCAACAAGCGGGATTACCCTAGGGGTGCAAGTGTAATTGTGTATTGATTTTCATGCATTTATCTTTGTATTAGGTTATCTAGCAGTTGATTTTATTTACATACAAACCCTAGGTCTAAACATGGTATAATTGAAAGCGATAAATTGCAGGAATTTAAAGTCTACGCTATTACAAATAAGTATCCGGGAGTGGGGGTACAAATATTTACAAATGGGGATGAGACTTATTAGGAGAGTAGTGTCCAAATAATTTACAACCAAATCGAATCAATTGCAATGTAAAATGTATCAATGTACCATAATAAGAGATAAGCAAATATATTTGTGTAAGTGTAGGTGATTTATTTACAAGTGATGAAAAATGCAAAATTAAGTATTTTATTCTTTTTGGATTTTTGTTAATGTGTATAAACAAAAGTATTAATAAAAGAAAAGTATTTAACTTAAAGAAAATTATGTATTGATGTTTTTAGGTACAAAAGTTTTAATTAAAGAAAATAGAAATATTTTAAGAAAAATTAATGTTTTATGTATTTTAGCTTATATTTTTATGTACAAGATTTTAACTAAAGAAAAGAAAAGAAAATTGTTCAACTTTAAGAAAATTAATATTAAGGTTTATATATTCACTTTAAAATGTAAAAATAATAAAAAAAAAGAAACAATTAAGAACATTTTATATAAAAAAAAGTGTCATTTATTTAACAAAATATTAATTATGTTAAGAAAAGAGTATTGTTAATTGAAATTTAATGTAAAAAAGTATGAGTTAGTTTGAAATAAAAAAGGCTAAAGGATTAAATGGGCCTTAGGGTGTCCTATTCTGGCCCAAATAAAAATGAATGAGAATCAGAAAAATGGGGGGTGTAAGGCGCCTGATTTATTGGGCTTAGGCATTAGGAAGGGCAAGGCCCAGACGGGTTTGGAACAAGGTTTGTTTTAGGGTTGCGTTAGTTTTGTTCATTTCTTAGGGTTACAGAGGCGCGGTGCCGTTCATCTCCTTCGCTTCCTTCGTCTCCTCGCTCGAACCACGTTTCTGATGCTTTTCTCCATCCCAGTTTCCAGGCGTCACCTCCGTTTCTCCTCTCTCCACATGGTTGCTTCAAGCGGTGGTTATACCAAAGGTATGTGATCTTGTCTTAACGCATTAGGGTTTCAGTTCATATGTTATTAGTTCTGATCTTTATTCTTGTTATTTGTTTTCTGTTTGGGGTGCATGAAAAGTGGGAGAAGAAATACTACCTTTGTTGGAGACGGAGGAGGACGGAGCTGGAGGCGCTTTAGGCGGCCAAGGGCGAGGGCGTGTGATGAAGCTGTGCTCTGGAAAACTGGTATTTTGTATTTGCTTTATAGGTTTAATGGTTTGTGATTATAACTGAAAACCTTCGTATAACTCTCTTTTCCTCTTCTGTCTACTCGCTTCAGTTGCCTTTGATTGCTTCTTTTCCACTGTTGGCTTCTGTATGATTATTTGATGATGTTGCTTCTAAGATTGCTTAGTGGTTGGTCCCTGTGACGAACATAGTTCTGAGGGTTTGTTGTATTTGAGATTACAGGTTTAGCTTCTGTTTGAGGCTTATGCTGTTAGCTTTTGCTTGACAGTTTTGTCTGGTTTAGGCTTGGGTTATGAGGTTTTTGGCACAGTTTTGGAGGTTTATTGGCTTAGCAGGTTTGGTATGTTACAGGATAGCAGGCTTGGCTTGAGGTGAAAACTGAGTTTTGGTTTTGGCCCCAGGTTTGAATGGCTTAATGTTGTTTAAGGCTTGGACATAGGTTTTTGATTTGGTTTATGCAGGATATGGCAGGTTAAGGCTTTTATGGCTTTAAGGCTGGTTTTGACAGGTTGGTGAAGCAGGTAGTTTGATTTTGTTTGGAGTTTACAGGCCTGAGTTTTGAAAAGATTTGGTTGAAGTTTGAATCACAGGTTTGAGGAAGGGGCTGTAAGTTGGAAGGCTTCTGTTTAGAGGCTTTGTTACAGTTGGTTTTGTAAGCTTGTGTTTGAAGCAGGTTGGAGGCAGCTCTGTATGTTTTTGTTGATACAGTTTTGTGGTCTTTGCTTTGTGTTATTTCTGCCTCCCTTTCTATATGCTGGTTGTTGTACCCCAAAATTTGCCCTCCCATATTCTCAAGAAATTGCCAAGTCAAGCTTCAAAATCTCCCCAAGGGTGCACAGTTCAAGGGCCTCCCAAACAGTCAAAATTAGGGTTTTGGTTCTGATCAAGAAAATGAAGTTTTCAAAGGTCCAATCAAGTCTCACATGCCTAAAAATATGGTCAAGCATCCTCATACAAAGTTTCAAGACTTTCAGCACAAAATTGCACAGTCAAAACCCTAATTGCACTACAGTCAACTGTAGGGGCAAAATGGTCATTTGGCAGTCAAAAGTTCAAATTTTTGGTCAACATCTCATTTTGAAGCCACAAACATCATTTGATCAAAGCTTGATCATGATTCTCAAAGCTTGGCTCAAAAATCATCAAGATGCAAAAGTTTCCTTATTTGGACAGCTGAAAAAGTCAACTGTAAATTGACCAGGGCATAACTTTCACATGGGTTATCAGAAAAATTCCATCCAAAGCTCATTTTGTAGAGAAAGACATTTCCTACAACTCATAGTCATACTCCAAGTCCAAGAAATGCTCTCACAAAAAGTTATCAATTTCAACATTATAGGTCATTTTCAAAAGTCAACAAAAAGGGATTTTAAGTCAAAGGCCATAACTTGATATTGGTAAATCAAAATGACATGGGACCAAAGACATTGGTTAGAGGACTCAAAGACCTTTCCAAAATGTCCAAGAACATGAGCAAAGCTTAAAAATTGAGCAAGTTATGCCTTGTGGAAGTTGGGAAATTTTTGGATATTTTGAAAAGTCAACATTGCTTCAAATGACCTAAAATTGCTAATGGGCCTATTTTTCTTCCACAATTCATCATCCAAGGCATGTGCACGACCACTTGGCCCAAAGGGAAGTTTTTCTTCATTTTTTATTTATTTATTTGAATTTTTGTTATTAATAATTCATTTAAATTAATTAAATACATGGAAAATACTAAACCTAATTTATCAAATCTTTTTGTACATGTAATAGGTTCAAAAATTCGTGCATAATCAAATATGGAAAGATTTGAAGAGAATTGGTCATGATTGGTACAAAATAGCATGGAAAATATTGAAAAAATATATCTTTGAAAATCAAATCTCTCAAACCATGAATGCCAAGGATTTGGATTGTTTTCTTTGACCTAATTCACTCATACATAAGTACAGAAGCAAGACCTAATCCTATGAACCAAGAAGCTGCGCTACAGACCAAGCATTGAACTTGAAAATTTTTGCCAAAAACTCAAAACTGAAAACCTAGTTCTAGGACGATTCAAGGCGAGATTTCTATCTCATTAGCTTGCTGAGGCTTCATAGAAGGATTTTGCATCAAAAACCACAAGCTTTCGTGCCCAGAAACGTGAGAACAATCTCACATGTACAGAAAAAAAACTCATAGTCGTGCATCTCAATTCATGCATTCTTTATAATTTTTAACGCTTGATTCATGTTCATTATAAGATTCTGAAGCTAACCATACAAATTAATTGCGTTTTTATGCGATATACATGATTCTACCATTGATGCAGGCTAGGTTTTCTTGAAATCCAAATTAGGGGTTTCTTGATACTGTAAAATTAAGAGACCTCAATGCCATGATCATGTTCAGCTCACTTGGACGAAAAGAATGGCATGCTCGCGCTTAATTTATATACCAAGGGGGCTTAATCGCTATTATCAGAATAAGCATGCTTTGAGGGGGTTCAAAACCCCCGTTAAATGTTTGTTATTTTTTTCAGGAAATCACCAACGAGGAAGATGATTATGTGGAAGGCTCTGATTGGAACATTCAAGTTCTTCGCGCGTTTTTAAGCCACTGACCATTTTTCTTTTATAATATTTGTTAGTTATTATATGTTAAACGCGCGTGGATTGGTTCAGTGGTAAACACATTTGTTGGTAACGTTCATGACCTGGGTTCGAGCCCCAGGTCCTCACTATTGCCATATTATTTTTCAATAAATGTTTCCATGTAGTTTCATATGCTGAAGACTATCATACGTCCTTCAATCCAACATGCCACGCGTTTAATCTCATCAATTCAAGGGCCAGGATTTGTGGAACATGATACACCCTAGTCAACGCGTGTACACGCGTCCTGAAAAGTCAAAGAGGCCAGAAATTCAAATGGGCCAGATTTCTAAAGACTAACCTCCACTTTAGGGACTGAAACCCCCCAGGTTTGCCATTTATTTTTACATTCTTTCTTTTTATTATTTCTATTTTTCTTTTAATTATTGTTTTTGACTAATTTATTATTTTCATAAAAAAACACAATGCACCATAAAAAATCAGAAAAGACAAGAAAAATAATAAATGTTTTTATTTTAAGTATTTTTGTAATTAAATTGCATATAATTAAATTTAGTTTTAAATTAGGTTTTAATCTTAACTTTTCAATAAAAATCTAAAAAATTAGTAGAATTAGGGTTCATGATAATTTTTATTCCTTTTTTATTTTTCTTTCATAATAATTAAATAATTAAATATTTATTTTTGTAATTAAAATTGCATGTAAATTAATTAGGGTTAATTTTAGGTTAAAATTCAATCTTTTCTTGATAAATTAAAAAAAACTAGAATTAGGTTTAATTTTAATTAATTCTTTTTTTCATTAAAATACCAAAAATACAAAAATAATTTCTTTTCTTTTTTTTAATTAATTAATTTCACCATTTTATTTAATTTTGCAAAAAGGGTCCAACGCCCTCATTTTAATTCTTATTTAATTCGCATATCTATTTCTTTTTCGTTTAATATTTATGTATCTCTCCCAAGGCCTTGTAAATTAATTTCTTGCACTTTACTCTTCTTTAATTCTTTATTTTTCTGTCAAATCGGGATCAAGAAATTTTGGCGATGTGGACCCGCGCCTTTTGTAATAGCTTAGAATCTTTACTTTTCTCGCACTTTTTAACTGTTAAATCAAGGCATGAAAGAATGTATGGACAAAAATAAAAACAAACGCTAGATCACCTTTAACATGACAAAAGACAAAATAACTGAATCTGACACACAAATCACACACCACCCCTAGGGTACGCCTCACTGTTGCCTTGCCTCGAAAGGTGATCGTCGAGTAGAGGATGTCTTAGTAAGTCCTCATGATCCGGGAACCTGGCATGGGGGTAGCTTCTAAGGTGTCTTCCCATTGCTCTGGTGATCACCATGTCCCAAACCTCGAATTGACCCGAACACCTCCAACGGTGGTGCTACCTACCTCTCAATGGTGGGATGACACTACTTTAAAGGACATTTACACAGACGAATTCCTTAGGGTAGGTAGATGACTCTAGACACTTGCTCTAATTTCAAAACAAATCAAAAAATACTTTTCACACCGACACCTTTTCAAAAAGCTTTCGAAAGCAAATTTTTCAAACACTCTTGAGGACTGATACAAGAGTCGAACTGGAATTTTCAAAGAAACTTTTTAAACCCACAATTGAAAAGCAAACAAACCATTTTTGAAAACACAAATGAGCAAGTATCTAAGAGCCCATGGATAACCATGGATAGAAAGGGTTCTAACACCTTCCCTTTCTATAACCTACCTCCCGAACCGAGAGCAATCTCTTTAAAGGAATTTTTCTGTGCTTTTGTCCTTTCCATTTGGAGAAAATAAAAGACAGTGGCGACTCTTGCTTACCGCGACATTTTGCGAACCAGCTTTAAACAGTCAGTTCCAGATCCACCGATCACAGAACTGGCGACTCTGCTGGGGACTTAACTTAAAGTGAGGTGTACCTTAGGGTTAGTTCATAACTGTGTTTTCAATTATTTTCTTTGCTTGCTTTAAATTGTGGGTTGCTTGGGAGTTCCATAGATCCTAACCCGGATCTGGGGGATACCTTCTTAGAAAGTAGCAACAAGGCTGTGAGGGAACTGTGCGGGGTATACCGACATGGTTGAAACAGTCTGCTACGTTGATGTGGCGCCTTGGTGTGTACCGGTAACCCTTGAGTTCAGTCAAGGAGAGTACGGGGCCTCCGCATGGTGTCGTGAAGCATCAACAGACCTTAGGAACCTTAATTGAACTATCTTGGCCTCTTTAGGGTAGTGAGATAACTGACTTTGGTGCAGTCCGAGGTTGGTTGATACTCGATACTACACTCAATTGAGGATTTCTTTCCTGGAATATTTCGGTCGCCAGTTCAGTGGCTAAATCGAAACGATGAACAATGAAAGCAATCCCGTGATATTGGGACCCTTAGAACCCGGTTACTTCTAATAGGACAGGTTGAGCCCACCAACTTCAAGAGGGTAATACCTAGACCTCATGATGGCCTAAACTCTAAGGGCTTCTCTTGTGTGACTTGTGTGCCTTCGTACTTGACTACTTGCATGCTTGTTATCTGACACATGAACTACTTGCAGGTTTTGTTTATAGTCCTTAATTGGGACTCATAACAGGGTTTACTAAGTTTCTTGCAGGTTTTGTTTATAGTCCTTAATTGGGACTCATAACAAGAGTGTACTAAGTTTCGTGCAGGTTTTGTTTATAGTCCTTAATTGGGACTCATAACAGGGTTACTAAGTTTCTTGGAGGTTTTGTTTACAGTCCTTAGTTGGGACTCATAACAGGGTTTACCTACATTACCCCCATGCATAGCATAACATCATACCATTGCATACATCCTAACCCATTTCAAGGACCTCAAGGGCTTGTGATGCAGGTCATGATGAATCGACTATCCCAGCAAGGGGCAAAGAGGATTTATTTTCCTCCAGACAAAGTAGTCAGGGGCTATGACCCACTTGATATGGTGAGCTTTGACACTTGAAGAAAGTTCCCCGAGCCAAGGTTGTCAGGGGCTATGACCCACTTGATATGGTGAGCCTTTGACCCTTGGAAGAAAGACTCTCAACAAATATGAAGTTCTTTCAATCAAGCTACCGGACCCAAATTCTAACAAATTTTCTTGTTTACCCCGCGAGGTCCTTGAAAACATTACATGCATGTCATACACATCATTGCATAACAGGTATCTTTGTTGCAGGTCACTCACCTTTCCCGCTGTTTATTTCAGCCATGGCTTCCCAACAAGACAACCAGGACTTTCTTGCTCAAGAGACCAGGTTCGGGAAAACCCTCCTGAATCTATCCAAGGGGCAGGAAGAGCTAAGGGCACTTCTCATGGAGACCTTTGTCAGGAACAGTGCTGAGGATGAAAGGCTGAAACACCTACTAGCGGAGGTGGATGCATTGAAGGTCCAGATGCTGGGGCAGGTGACTTCCATTCAAAAGTTAGCTCAAAGACAGGATGAGCTCTGGTTTCTCGTCAACCAACTGCTTCAGGGCAACCAACTGGGGCAAAAGTCTAAGGGTAAAAAGCCAGTCATCGTTCAACCACCTTTGAGACAAGGAGGTAAGGGGAGAGCTCCTCAAATGGCTCCAGTGTCACAAATTCAACATCAAAACCAACAAAAGGGTGAGAGAAGGCAGTTCACTCGGCTCAGCATGACCTTATCCCAGATATTGCCACAGTTGTTAGAGACCAAGCTGGTAACTCTAAAAGAAGCTCCGAAGAGCCAAAATACAACGTCACCAAAGTATAACCCCAACGCCCGCTGCGCTTATCACTCTGACAGCCCGGGGCATACTACAGATGATTGTTGGAGCTTGAAAAATAAGATCCAAGACATGATCGACGCTGGAGAGATTCAGTTTAAAGTACCCAAGACTCCCCACGTGATCACTGCTCCCTTGCCAAAACATGGCTAGGATGGAGAAATTTTTGTTCATTCGAATGTTCAAATTGCAATTCTCTTTTGTTCAAACATTTATTCATGTTAAACATTGTTATTAATGCATCGCATATGCCTGTTTTGAAGCAATATATTCGCATTCACTAAATGTAAATTATTTTCATATTTTTTCTGATGGTCAACTCTTAATAATTCTAAGCCTCTTGAGGGAGGATGACGAAAACGATACCACGATCTTTACAGTATGCTTTTGAACAGACTCCGCTGATGAGGTACAGGCATTGTTTCAAATCCCTAAACACTGGAGTTATAAGGAAGATAATCCCTCGTCAACCCCTCTGAGCCAAAGAAGTAGGAGTTTTTCTTTTCGAAAATTAAAACCCTTTATCATAACCTGGGGCAGGGTAGTTCTCTCAGTTGATCCAAGTGCGCAACAAATGGCACCAAAGAGATCCTTACGAAAAAAAGAAAGACAGTGATGGTTCCGAACAATCGCAAAGACAGGCAGTCATTATCAAAAAAATTCATAAATGAAAAGCTCAAAAAGTCAAAACCTATAAAGGGGACTTACGAAACTGGGGCATCCCGCTGACTGTAATTCCAAAAAGGAAACAGCTCAGGCAAAAAAAAAACAGGGATAACAAAAATAAATAAAAAAAGAAAGAGGTCCTACAAAACCTCGACAAAAACAAAAATGACTGCCTATTCAAAATAAGTTATCAACATCCGAATCATCACCGGAAAATCAGAGCAAAGACTCGAACAAGGTCTAACGCATGATCAACTGAGTTTAGGTTTGGAGAACATCACGAAGAGCGGGTGGGTACAAATAATTTGAGCTTTTATCCTTTGTTTCTTAAACCGTGAACCAGGCCACGTTATAACCCTCAAAAGTCCTAGCTGAAGCATGGGTTAGTTCGAAAGCATACTGTTACAAAAGGTATCCTGACTCCTTAAGGCTTACGGTAAAATACGGAGTTGACATCACGTTTTACAAACATTCACTTGTTTTAGGAAAAAGAATGCATTTTCAAAATCTTCAAGACAGACATAAGCTTTGCATTTTTGATATAACATTGTGTGCATATGACTATTTGTTTGAACAGCAGGGAAATTCGCACGATGAATACCTAATGAACAAAAGCCCTTTCAATCAAGGGGCATGACGTGATCATTGTCTACTATCTGGGGCAGTCCAATCAAGATTCGGAGAATCTCTCAAAGGCCTAATAGCCTGGGGCAAATCTCCGCCTGAGTCACTTGGGGAATTCTAATAATGAATCTCGCTTGACCAAACACCTTCTGGCGGCATGACAAAACACTTCTAACAGGGGCAACTCCCTACATTCTGAGAACTGGGACATAGTCGAAAAGATACTACGCATAATCAAAGACCCGCTAGGTTGACACACCTAGGCAAAAATAAGGGCTTCCCGGCGAACCAAAAGGGTTCGGGAAAAATGAAGGGATGAAATGGAAAAATCTGTACACCCGGCAAGTCGAAAACCTGAAAAGGCGGCTTGGGCAAAAATGGGTATCTCGGTGGACTGAAAACCCGAAAAGGCGGTCCAGGCAAAAGTTAGGGATCAAAGCGTACGACTATGTCCTGTCATCTTGTCACCTGCCTACCAGAAGTAGGTCTGTCCATCAACAACTATCAGCACCTCACAGGTCTTCCTTTCCCACCTCAGAAACAGGGGCAATGATGAGTTATCCAAGCAATCTAATTGTTCCATCCTCCAAGGTACCAAGGTAGGTTCAACTAAAGAACAAAACCAGTACATCTTAATTCCCCAGAGAGTGAGCCAGCAAGTCAGTACACTCTCCTCAAGCAAAGTTATCAAAACTTAAAGAAGTTGGGTATCCTCCAGCAGATCTCAACATTCCCCAGCAGCAATATACATATTCTTAAACAAACATCCCCGAAAGTCTTGGTCTAAAGATTGTTCCCCGGCGGTATACCAGCATTCAGTGGAGTCATCTTCCCAATACAATTC
Organism: Vicia faba; assembly: GCA_948472305.1. Taxonomy (NCBI): domain Eukaryota; kingdom Viridiplantae; phylum Streptophyta; class Magnoliopsida; order Fabales; family Fabaceae; genus Vicia; species Vicia faba. Next base: position 421,863,967 of record OX451736.1, read on the forward strand.
AAAACTTCCCCATGAGAGTCCAATCCAGTTTCCCCAAAGAAAGTTGGAATCCATCTCTCCAAGTAGTAAGCTTATCCCTAGTAGATTCTGGAAGCTTACCCGCACAGAGCACGAACGCGTCGCCCGGCTTTATTCAGAGAGTTATTTCCTTACCAGGATATAACTGGGTTATCCTCAGCCAAAAGCCACAGAAAGATCGTCGTCAACACAGTTCTTTCTTATCCCCAGCGAAGTCTATCAATACTTCCAACACAACAATGATATCCTCAGCAAGTTATCATCAACAACTCAACAAAGTATCTCCCTCCCCACAAAGTATCGCTTCCCAGCAAGATCGTCAGGGTACTTTTCCTCCCCGCAGAGTTATTCCATTCGCCAAGTTTATCCCCCAATGGAGTTATCTTCTTCTACCGGTATTCTTGCAACTATCATCTCCAGCGGAAGTAAAAGCTTATTCTTCAACATCAGCCCAGGAGTGACTTCCCGGCACCCATCAAGGATTTACTTTCCTAGACGAAAGCATACATAAACATCACATACATCATTATAGCATGCATGTACGCATCATATCATACAAATCTCATTTATGTGGAGAACATCATCGCTTGATCCATATCATGCATTGCATATGACTGACCTTTATCTTTCAGGAAAGATTCAGTTGAATTCTCAATCATATTTCAAGACCTAGACCGGTTCAGTTAATCGACTCCAAAGATTTCTTATCCAGTCCAAGGCCTTCTCTAGTTCAGCTAAATCGACCCCAAACAGATTTTTCTGATGAAGACTCAGCAGAAGTTATCCAGGTTTTTCTCAAACGTCCGCTTTTGAGATTATAATTTCCTATGGTTCTCTTCCCAATGTTGCGGAGATGATAATTCCATCCCAGGTTTTTCTCAAATGTCCGCTTTTGAGATTATAATTTCCTATGGTTCTCTCCCCAATACTGCGGAGATGATAATTCCATCCCAGGTTTTTCTCAAACGTCCGCTTTTGAGATTATAATTTCCTATGGTTCTCTCCCCAATGTTGCGGAGATGATAATTCCATCCCAGGTTTTTCTCAAACGTCCGCTTTTGAGATTATAATTTCCTATGGTTCTCTCCCCAATGTTGCGGAGATGATAATTCCATCCCAGGTTTTTCTCAAACGTCCGCTTTTGAGATTATAATTTCCTATGGTTCTCTCCCCGATGCTGCGGAGATGATAATTCCATTCCAGGTTTTTCTCAAACGTCCGCTTTTGAGATTATAATTTCCTATGGTTCTCTCCCCAATGTTGCGGAGATGATAATTCCATCCCAGGTTTTTCTCAAACGTCCGCTTTTGAGATTATAATTTCCTATGGTTCTCTCCCCAATGTTGCGGAGATGATAATTCCATCCCAGGTTTTTCTCAAACGTCCGCTTTTGAGATTATAATTTCCTATGGTTCTCTCCCCGATGCTGCGGAGATGATAATTCCATCCCAGGTTTTTCTCAAACGTCCGCTTTTGAGATTATAATTGCCTATGGTTCTCTTCCCGATCCTGCGGAGGTGGTAATCCCAAGATTTTCTCAACGTGTGCTGTTGAAGTTGAAGTCACCCAAGGTTCTCTCACCGTTCCTGTTGAGGTTGTAACCATCCCTGGTTCATTCATCACTGCTTGAAGATCCAGATCCAGCTCCTGTAACCAGTCAGGACACATCTATACAAAGCATCTGAAAACCAGCTCCTGTAACATGTCAGGTACTCATTTTTTTCTTTTGCAGGTACACAGGTTCTCGCTAAGGAATCTCTTATGCGATCAACATCCAGATGGCATCTATAAGCCCATCATCCTATCCATCAATCTCCAAATGGCATCTATAAGCCCATTTCCACCATCACTGCTACTATGTGAGCGCAAATTTCTGGGCACTCTAGTGTTCAATCATCTTCTACCCTCGGATTACGAAAGGCACGTCAGCCAATCTGCATCCTCAGGTCTAAGAAGATTGAACAGGGGCAACTGTTGTACCCCAAAATTTGCCCTCCCATATTCTCAAGAAATTGCCAAGTCAAGCCTCAAAATCTCCCCAAGGGTGCACAGTTCAAGGGCCTCCCAAACAGTCAAAATTAGGGTTTTGGTTCTGATCAAGAAAATGAAGTTTTCAAAGGTCCAATCAAGTCTCACATGCCTACAAATATGGTCAAGCATCCTCATACAAAGTTTCAAGACTTTCAGCACAAAATTGCACAGTCAAAACCCTAATTGCACTACAGTTAACTGTAGGGGCAAAATGGTCATTTGGCAGTTAAAAGTTCAAATTTTTGGTCAACATCTCATTTTGAAGCCACAAACATCATTTGATCAAAGCTTGATCATGATTCTCAAAGCTTGGCTCAAAAATCATCAAGATGCAAAAGTTTCCTTATTTGGACAGTTGAAAAAGTTAACTGTAAATTGACCAGGGCATAACTTTCACATGGATTATCAGAAAAATTCCATCCAAAGCTCATTTTGAAGAGAAAGACATTTCCTACAACTCATCTTCATACTCAAAGTCCAAGAAATGCTCTCACAAGAAGTTATCAATTTCAACATTATAGGTCATTTTCAAAAGTCAACAAAAAGGGAATTTAAGTCAAAGGCCATAACTTGATATTGGTAAATCAAAATGACATGGGACCAAAGACATTGGTTAGAGGACTCAAAGACCTTTCCAAAATGTCCAAGAACATGAGCAAAGCTTAAAAATTGAGCAAGTTATGCCTTGTGGAAGTTGGGAAATTTTTGGATATTTTGAAAAGTCAACATTGCTTCAAATGACCTAAAATTGCTAATGGGCCTATTTTTCTTCCACAATTCATCATCCAAGGCATGTGCACGACCACTTGGCCCAAAGGGAAGTTTTTCTTCATTTTTTATTTATTTATTTGAATTTTTATTATTAATAATTCATTTAAATTAATTAAATACATGGAAAATACTAAACCTAATTTATCAAATCTTTTTGTACATGTAATAGGTTCAAAAATTCGTGCATAATCAAATATGGAAAGATTTGAAGAGAATTGGTCATGATTGGTACAAAATAGCATGGAAAATATTGAAAAAAAAGATCTTTGAAAATCAAATCTCTCAAACCATGAATGCCAAGGATTTGGATTGTTTTCTTTGACCTAATTCACTCATACATAAGTACAGAAGCAAGACCTAATCCTATGAACCAAGAAGCTGCGCTACAGACCAAGCATTGAACTTGAAAATTTTTGCCAAAAACTCAAAACTGAAAACCTAGTTCTAGGACGATTCAAGGCGAGATTTCTATCTCATTAGCTTGCTGAGGCTTCATAGAAGGATTTTGCATCAAAAACCACAAGCTTTCGTGCCCAGAAACGTGAGAACAATCTCACCTGTACAGAAAAAAACTCATAGTCGTGCATCTCAATTCATGCATTCTTTATAATTTTTAACGCTTGATTCATGTTCATTATAAGATTCTGAAGCTAACCATACAAATTAATTGCGTTTTTATGCGATATACATGATTCTACCATTGATGCAGGCTAGGTTTTCTTGAAATCCAAATTAGGGGTTTCTTGATACTGTAAAATTAAGAGACCTCAATGCCATGATCATGTTCAGCTCACTTGGACGAAAAGAATGGCATGCTCGCGCTTAATTTATATACCAAGGGGGCTTAATCGCTATTATCAGAATAAGCATGCTTTGAGGGGGTTCAAAACCCCCGTTAAATGTTTGTTATTTTTTTCAGGAAATCACCAACGAGGAAGATGATTATGTGGAAGGCTCTGATTGGAACATTCAAGTTCTTCGCGCGTTTTTAAGCCACTGACCATTTTTCTTTTATAATATTTGTTAGTTATTATATGTTAAACGCGCGTGGATTGGTTCAGTGGTAAACACATTTGTTGGTAACGTTCATGACCTGGGTTCGAGCCCCAGGTCCTCACTATTGCCATATTATTTTTCAATAAATGTTTCCATGTAGTTTCATATGCTGAAGACTATCATACGTCCTTCAATCCAACATGCCACGCGTTTAATCTCATCAATTCAAGGGCCAGGATTTGTGGAACATGATACACCCTAGTCAACGCATGTACACGCGTCCTGAAAAGTCAAAGAGGCCAGAAATTCAAATGGGCCAGAATTCTAAAGACTAACCTCCACTTTGGGGACTGAAACCCCCCAGGTTTGCCATTTATTTTTACATTCTTTCTTTTCATTATTTTTATTTTTCTTTTAATTATTGTTTTTGACTAATTTATTATTTTCATAAAAAAACACAAAGCACCATAAAAAATCAGAAAAGACAAGAAAAATAATAAATGTTTTTATTTTAAGTATTTTTGTAATTAAATTGCATATAATTAAATTTAGTTTTAAATTAGGTTTTAATCTTAACTTTTCAATAAAAATCTAAAAAATTAGTAGAATTAGGGTTCATGATAATTTTTATTCCTTTTTTATTTTTCTTTCATAATAATTAAATAATTAAATATTTATTTTTGTAATTAAAATTGCATGTAAATTAATTAGGGTTAATTTTAGGTTAAAATTCAATCTTTTCTTGATAAATTAAAAAAAACTAGAATTAGGTTTAATTTTAATTAATTCTTTTTTTCATTAAAATACCAAAAATACAAAAATAATTTCTTTTCTTTTTTTTAATTAATTAATTTCACCATTTAATTTAATTTTGCAAAAAGGGTCCAACGCCCTCGTTTTAATTCTTATTTAATTCGCATATCTATTTCTTTTTCGTTTAATATTTATGTATCTCTCCCAAGGCCTTGTAAATTAATTTCTTGCACTTTACTCTTCTTTAATTCTTTATTTTTCTGTCAAATCGGGTTCAAGAAATTTTGGCGATGTGGACCCGCGCCTTTTGTAATAGCTTAGAATCTTTACTTTTCTCGCACTTTTTAACTGTTAAATCAAGGCATGAAAGAATGTATGGATAAAAATAAAAACAAACGCTAGATCACCTTTAACATGACAAAAGACAAAATAACTGAATCTGACACACAAATCACACACCACCCCTAGGGTACGCCTCACTGTTGCCTTGCCTCGAAAGGTGATCGTCGAGTAGAGGATGTCTTAGTAAGTCCTCATGATCCGGGAACCTGGCATGAGGGTAGCTTCTAAGGTGTCTTCCCATTGCTCTGGTGATCACCATGTCCCGAACCTCGAATTGACCCGAACACCTCCAACGGTGATGCTACCTACCTCTCAATGGTGGGATGGCACTACTTTAAAGGACATTTACACAGACGAATTCCTTAGGGTAGGTAGATGACTCTAGATACTTGCTCTAATTTCAAAACAAATCAAAAAATACTTTTCACACCGACACCTTTTCAAAAAGCTTTCGAAAGCAAATTTTTCAAACACTCTTGAGGACTGATACAAGAGTCGAACTGGAATTTTCAAAGAAACTTTTTAAACCCACAATTGAAAAGCAAACAAACCATTTTTGAAAACACAAATGAGCAAGTATCTAAGAGCCCATGGATAACCATGGATAGAAAGGGTGCTAACACCTTCCCTTTCTATAACCTACCTCCCGAACCGAGAGCAATCTCTTTAAAGGAATTTTTCTGTGCTTTTGTCCTTTCCATTTGGAGAAAATAAAAGACGGTGGCGACTCTTGCTTACCGCGACATTTCGCGAACCAGCTTTAAACAGTCAGTTCCAGATCCACCGATCACACTGGTATATCTTGTTTATATCTTTTTTCTAAGCCTAAGCCTGCTGTAAGCTACTTCCCTCTCTCTTCTCTCTCTTTACAGATTAAAAGCATATTATATTGCTTACTTTACTTTTTCTCTGAAAAGGTGACTGGCCTTGGAAAGTGATGTATCTTTGAAGGTTGCTTGCATTTGTAGTTTTCCTCTGCATAATTCCTGCTTTCCTGCATACTTTGTGTACTTTGTTGACAGCTTTGAATAGCCTTTGGACAGTTTGGATAGTTTGACATCTTTGGCTTAGTTTGTGCAGTTCAGTTTGCAATATGTGACTTGGTTAGGCATTATGCTTCTTTGACAGCTTGTTTGCCAATGTACATCAGTTTGCCTTTTGGACTTTATACTTGGTTTGGAATTTTGAAATGGGCAATTTGTTCTTTTGGCATATTCTTTGGTTTGACAATTTATGCAGTATGGTAGCTTTTGTGCATTTCACATTTTTGCAAACACTTTGTATCCCTCTTTGTGAACCAAGAGCAATCTTGTGATTTGCAGAGAGGGGAACAACTGATTCCGGCCAGTTACTTTTAATGATGAGTCCTTTTTTTATCTGTTTGCTCTTTTATTATTTCATCTGCCTTTGACTTTTTCCCTTTCTTTGTTTTTGCAGATGAAAATCAATTTGAGCAATGGAGCATCAGATAGAGGATGAAGATTTAGGAAACTTAGGATGCAATTTTATTTTACTTTTAATCATTGTAGCAAATATTATTATAAATACTTGTAAATAATTACTGTATTTAAATAAAAATTGTACAAATAATTTAAATAAATAAAAGTCTTTTTATTGATATTCCTTTTAATTCTTCTTCAAATGTTTATTTAATTATTTATAATTCTTAAATTATAATAAATGGAAATAAATCCCAATTATTCTAACTTAGAATAAATAAACAATTAATAAGCACTGTTGTCTTAGCATCAATCAATAATAAACCCGGCGTCTCAAATAGCCATAAGCATTGCACAGTCAAATCAAACAAACATCCATATTCTTTTACCTTTACTGATCATACCAAGCACTGCAAGCTCTCAATTCAAATGCCTTAATCCAAATCTCATAGTAGATTGAAAAGAACTGCAGAATTAATTCTTTCTGAGAATGCGCACACAAAACCCTGATTCTTGATTTAATTTTCACAGAAGCGCCTGCCTGATCAAACCATGAGCCTAAACTCAAACAAACCCTAGCAATCTGCTTGAACTGTTCCAGAGCCATGAAAACCCTAATTTGGGTAGACTGACAAGAAAAAGTCTGTTTGACTGATTCTTACGCCAATTTGAAAAGTCAAGGAAAACCCGAAGCTGTGTTTTCTTGTGGAAAAATAGGAGGGCAAATTTTAGGGTACAACAGTTGCCCCTATTCAATCTTCTTGGACCTGAAGAGTTAGATTGGCAAGTTTGCCTTTCTCGACTCGAGGGTAGAAGGAGATTGGACACTAAAGTGCCCAAAAAATTTGCACTCGGTGATGTGATGGTAGAGGGAATGGGCTTAAAGATGCCATTTGGTGATGGGCTTAGAGATGCCATCTGGAAGTTGCTGGTAGGAGGATGGGCTTAAAGATGCCATCTGGAAATGATTGTTGAACTGTACGTCATTGGTGAGTGAGTATCAGAAAGGTATCCATGCTTTGGAACATCTCTGAACTGGGGGTCCGAATAAGCGATAGATTGACATCTGTATCTGGAAGCATCTGTAAACTGTTTTCAGGAGTTGAGATTGAATAAGCAATAGAGCAGCATCCGTTGTTGGGAAGCGTCCGTAAACTGTTTTCAAAAGTTGAAGAATCTGAACAAGCGATAGGTTAACATCCATTACTGGAGAACCCATGAACTGTTTTCAGAAGTCTTGAGTCTGAACAAGCGATAGATTAACATCCGTTACTGGAGAATCCATAAACTGTTTTCAGAAGTTGAGAAGAATCTGAACAAGCGATAGGTTAACATCCGTTACTGGAGAACCCGTGAACTGTTCTCAGAAGTCTTGAGTCTGAACAAGCGATAGATTAACATCCGTTACTAGAGAATCCGTAAATTGTTTTCAGAAGTTGAGAAGAATCTGAACAAGCGATAGGTTAACATCCGTTACTGGAGAACCCGTGAACTGTTTTCAGAAGTCTTGAGTCTGAACAAGCGATAGATTAACATCCGTTACTGGAGAATCCATAAACTGTTTTCAGAAGTTGAGAAGAATCTGAACAAGCGATAGGTTAACATCCGTTACTGGAGAACCCATGAACTGTTTTCAGAAGTCTTGAGTCTGAACAAGTGATAGATTAACATCCGTTACTGGAGAATCCGTAAACTGTTTTCAGAAGTTGAGAAGAATCTGAACAAGCGATGGGTTAACATCCGTTACTGGAGAACCCGTGAACTGTTTTCAGAAGTCTTGAGTCTGAAGCTTACTAATCTTTATCCTGAAAAAGGGTAAGATGTTAGCTGAAACACAAAGTCATGTTGCATGAAATGTATGATGCAATGTATGTTATATCAATGTTTATGATATGAATGTAATGAATGCGCATGTAAGCTGATGAGCTGTCTTGCTGAGGATAGATGGATCCTGGATAATGAGATCTTTGACTTCTGCCGAGGAAAGTGAATTCTTGACTGCTGCAGGGGAGGGCAAGAATCTTTTGATCGTTGAAGATGGGAAGTCCTGGGACCACTGTTGGGGAATCAGGAGCTTGGGTTGTATGCCAATCTACTGGGGATTCCTGTCTGCACTGGGGAATATTCGAATATCCTGTGAGGAACTGAGAATGAGAGTCTCCATTCTACTTGGGGATTGATAGTTGGAAGTTTTAGCTCCGCTGGGGATTGACAGCTTTGGCTCCACTAGGGATTTTGAAACTTGACCCTGAGGGGAATTAGATTCTGTAAGGCTCTCTGGCTGGGGAAATCAGCTTTGAGAAAGCTCTTGCTCTGCTGAGGATCCTGAAGTTAAACTCTGTTTGGGGAATTGAGAATTCAGATTATGTGCCACTTTGAGAATGAGAATCTTCATTCTGTTGGGGGTCAGAAATTGGGAGTGTACCAATTTTCTGAGGTGATGAGAATCTTCATGCTGTTAACAGTCAGAAACTGGGAGTATACCAATCTTCTGAGGTTATAAGAATCTTCATTCTTGAGAGAAACAGATTTTTCAGTTGTCTGTTATCTTGTTGGTGGTTGTAATTTCCAGCAGGTGATGTGGGAATTTTTTGATGATTACTACTCCAAAAGATGAAGGAATCTTGATGATTACTACTTCAAAAGATGAAGGAACCTTGATGGTTACTACTTCAAAAGATGAAGGAACCTTGATGATTACTACTTCAAAAGATGAAGGAACCTTGATGATTACTACTTCAAAAGATGAAGGAACCTTGATGATTACTACTTCAAAAGATGAAGGAACCTTGATGATTACTACTTCAAAAGATGAAGGAACCTTGATGATTACTACTTCAAAAGATGAAGGAACCTTGATGATTACTACTTCAAAATATGAAGGAACCTTGATGATTACTACTTCAAAAGATGAAGGAACCTTGATGATTACTACTTCAAAAGATGAAGGAACCTTGATGATTACTACTTCAAAAGATGAAGGAACCTTGATGATTACTACTTCAAAAGATGAAGGAACCTTGATGATTACTACCTCAAAAGATGAAGGAACCTTGATGATTACTACTTCAAAAGATGAAGGAACCTTGATGATTACTACTTCAAAAGATGAAGGAACCTTGATGATTACTACTTCAAAAGATGAAGGAACCTTTACGATTACTACTTTAAAAGATGAAGGAACCTTGATGATTACTACTTCAAAAGATGAAGGAACCTTAATGATTACTACTTCAAAAGATGAAGGAACCTTGATGATTACTACTTCAAAAGATGAAGGAACCTTGATGATTACTACTTCAAAAGATGAAGGAACCTTGATGATTACTACTTCAAAAGATGAAGGAACCTTGATGATTACTACCTCAAAATATGAAGGAACCTTGATGATTACTACTTCAAAAGATGAAGGAACCTTGATGGTTACTACTTCAAAAGATGAAGGAACCTTGATGATTACTACTTCAAAAGGTGAAGGAACCTTGATGATTACTACTTCAAAAGATGAAGGAACCTTGATGATTACTACTTCAAAAGATGAAGGAACCTTGATGATTACTACTTCAAAAGATGAAGGAACCTTGTCTGTCCATCAATCTGCATATGTTAAGAATGCTGGTTGAAATGTAATTTGTTTTGGAGAATAAATCCTTGACAAATGTTGGGGAAATAAACCCATGATTGCTGGTCTGTTAGAGAGGTGTCATCACTGCCCCTAGTATCAGATGCATGTGATATTGCCAAGAAACTTGGTCTGTTTGTAACCCTTGAGATTGACATTCGAATGCCCCAAGCAATAGTGACGGAGACTTGCCCCAGGTTAATCTGCAATTGAGATATTTTGTTGAAATCTTGACTGGACTGCCCCAGGTTAACTGAACTTTGAAAGATCTGTTGAAACCTTGACTGGACTGCCCCATGTGTGCTGGATAGTGACATGTCATGCCCCTTGTTGATAGGAGATTTGTCAATGGAGGTATCATCCTTTTGGAATGATTTTGCTCACTGAGAGGGCTTTTGTTCACCCGAACATTCGCTGTATGAATTTCTTCGATGTCAAGCAAATAGCCAAATGCAAACAGTGATATTCAAGTAATGCAAAGTTTATGCTTGTCTTGAAGTTTTGAAAAATGCGTTTTTTAGCAGAAAACTTTTCATAAGACAAAATCAACACAAGATTTAGAGCAAAGCCTTACAGGAGTCAGGATACCTTTTGAAATAGTATGCTTTCGAACTAACCCATGCTTCAATTAGGACTTTTGAAGGGTTGTAACGTGGCTTGGTTCACGGTTTAAGAAACAAAGGATAAAGGCTCAAATTATATTTGTACCCACCCGCTCTTCGTGATATTCTTCAACCCTAAGCTCAGTTAATTGTGCGTCGAACTCTGTTCGAGTTTGGAACGACTTTTTGGGTGATGGTTCACCAGTTGAATTTGGGAAGACAGTTATCATCTCCTTTTTTCCTTTTTAAAACATTTTTCATGTTGTTGAGGATTTGTAATGACCTCTTTCTTTTGATTTGTTATCCCTAACTTTTGCCTGACTGCCCCTGTTTTCGAGATCACAGTCAGCGGGATGCCCCAGCTTTCTTAAGCCTCCTTTATAGGTTTTGGCTTGGTGGGCTTTTCTCTTTTGAGAGATTGACTGCCTATGTGGTAGGGAACCATCACCGTCTTTTGATTCCAAAGGAATGCTTTTCTCTTTTTGATGTCGTTCGTTGTATTACGAACTGAGAGTTTGCGACTTCAATGCGCACCTTTTTGAATTAACTGAGATACTACCCTGCCCCAGGTTTAAATCAAAGGTTTTGATTGTTTAGAACAGAAAACTCCTACTTCTTTGGCTCGAAGGGGTTGACTAGGGATTATCTTCCTTATAACTCCAGTGTTTGGGAATTGAAAGAAATGCATGTACATCATCAGCAAGGTTTGTTCAAAAGCATACTGTATGAGATTATGGTATTGTTTCGTCATCCTCCCTCTAAAGGCTTGCAGCTTTTTATCAAGAGTTAAAATATCATAAAGAAAGTAGAAAGCATAGTTCAAGTGTAATGAAAATGAGTGGATCAAATCAAGACAAACATATGCAATGCATTAATGAAACAAAGTTTGACATTAATAGATAATTGTTTGAATGACAAAGAGATTACAACTTGAAAATTCCAAGAAACAAAGACGCTCTCAATGATTTGGCATAGGAGCAGTGATCACACTTGGAGTCTCCGGAGGGTCAAAACTTGATCTCCTCGGCATCAATCAAGTCTTGAATCTGGTTCTTCAAAGTCCAACAGTTGTCGGTGTCATGCCCAGGACTGTCAGAATGGTAGGCACATCTCACACTCGGGTTATACTTGGAAGAGGAAGTATCAGGATTTTGAGGAGGATCCTTTAGCGTGACCAGCTTCAACTTCAGCAAATGTTGTAATGCTTGAGACAAAGGCATGTTGATGTCAGTATACTGCCTTTCTTGGTATCTTACCCTATGCCTCTTTCCCCGTTTTTGTTGAACGGTCGTGGGATCAGAGATCAAGATTGCCCCTGTATGTTGATCATGACGACTCTTTTGACCAGTCACTGCATTGGACACTTTCTTTCCGTTGTAGGGAATTATCTGAGTATCCGAGGGTGTGGCTCCTTGGATCTTTCCACTTTTGATGCCAGCTTCGACCCTTTCGTCGGTTAGTATTAGCTCGGTGAACCCGGTTGAGGAGCTTCCAATTAAGTGATTGAAGAAAGGCCCAATCAAAGTCCCCATGAAGATGTCAATCAGCTCTCTGTCATTTAAAGGAGGTTGCACCCTATCAGCCAGATCTCTCCACTTTTGGGCATATCCTTTGAAGCTCTCGTCAGAACCCATGGTCATGTTTTGCAATTGCACACGAGTTGGTGCAAGATCAGCATTGTACTGATACTGTTTGTAAAAAGCAGTAGCCAAATCCTTCCAGGTGTGGATGCGAGAACTCTCCAATTGATAGAACCACTCGAGTTGAGCCCCTACCAGACTTTCTTGGAAGAAATGGATCCAAAGCTTTGGATCAGTTGTATATGGTTGAATCTTGTGGACATAAGACTTTAGATGCATCTTAGGGCAAGAGACTCCATCATACAGAGCCAAGGTAGGGACTTTGAACTTTGGAGGGATGACCAATCCAGGAACCAAACCCAAGTCTCCTAAATCCAAGCCAGGTATTTGCTGAACCTCCATAGCATTGAGGCGATCTTCCAACTTCTTGTACTTGTCATCAGCGGGAGGATATTGTTCTTCGGAATTGTCAGCTTCCTCAATCTCCAAATTGTGGTCTTCTTCAAGACTGATCCCCTTGTCTTTGAGAAGGAGAGCTTTCAGATCCTCTTGCCCTTTACCCATAGCCAGAAGCATTTGCTGGAATTGAGCGTTTTGAGCTTGGGGATCTTTCACCGTTTGTTCCATATCCATCTTACTGAAATAAACAGTAGGAAGATAAGGATACCTGTATGGGAGAAACCTGTTATGCAATGATATGTATGATATATATGCAATTTTTTCAAGGATCTCTTGGGGTAAACACAAGATAATGTTAGAGGTTGAACTTTGATCTTTGATTGGAGAACTTTGCAACGGTGGATGTCTTTCCACGAGAATCAAGCTCACCATGTCAAGTGGGTCATAGCCCCTGATTCAAGTTGTTGCACTTGATCTTTGAAGGCATTTGTTTAGAGGAGAAACCTCTTGCCCTTCGGTAGACGTCTGGTTCAACGTAACCCTGCATCAAAAGAACCCTCGAGATCCTTGAAATGGTTATTGAAAAATGCTATGGTATGATGTTATGATGTTATGTACATGCATGCAAAAGCAAGTAAGTGTATATACAGGTAATCATATTCACACAAAGCAAACAAGTCCTTAGGTTTAGGCTTGCATGGGGTTTGTAGGTAAGTACCCTCTTGAAGTTAGTTGGCTCATCCTGTCCTAAAATAGAAACCGGGTTCTAAGGAGCTCAATATCATTGGATTGTTTTCTGTGTTCATTGTTTTGGTTTAGCCACTTAACTGGCGACCAAAATATTCCAAGAAAACAACCCTCAATGAGTATAGTATCGAGTATCTACCAACTTCGGACTGCACCAAAGTCGGTCATCTCACTACCCCTAAAAAGGCTAGGATGGTCAATTAAGGTTCTAAGAGTTCGTTAGTGCTTCACGACATCACTCAGCGGCCCCGTACTCTCCTTGATTGAACTCAAGGGTTACCGGTACTCACAAATATGTCACACTAAAATATATGTGGGTTTAGAAGGGTGTTACATTAGTGGTATCAAAGCAGGTCGGTTTGTCTGACCAGTTTTCTCATGATGTGCATGTTATTTTGATCGATTAGTGTGAGTATGCTCTCGATACATTACTTTATGACATTAGTTATTTTGTGTGTATAATGGCTGGAAGAAACGATGTTGTGATTGTTGCTACTTTGCAGGATATTTCCCAGGTTGTGCAACACCAGCCTAATGTTGGCGGGAATGATGGGTCCCCTGTCTTGGAGACATTTCAGAGGAACCATCCGCCTATTTTCAAGGGTAGGTACGACCTGGATAGAGTGCAGACTTGGCTCAAAGAAATTGAAAGGATCTTTCAGGTCACAGATTGTTCATAGGCTCAAAAGGTGCGGTTTGGTATGCATATGATGGCAGAGGAAGTCAGTGACTAGTGGGTTGGCACCCGTCAGAGACTGACAGTGGTGGGTGAAATCGTTACTTGGGCTGTACTCAGCAGGGAGTTTTTGAGGAAGTACTTTCTCGAGTATGTGCGCGGAAAGGAAGAGATTGAGTTTCTAGAGTTGAAATAAGAGAATTTGACTGTGATTGAGTATGCTTCGAGGTTTGTGGAATTGGCAAAGTATTATCCATATTACAGTGAAGCGACTGTTGAATTCTCAAAATATATCAAGTTTGAGAATGGTTTGCATCCGGAAATTAAACGGGCAATTGGATATCAATAGATCCATATGTTTCTAGAGTTGTTAAAATGTTGTAGGATCTATGAAGAAGATACAAAGCTTATTCGGCTCACTGCAAGAGTTTGAATGAGAAGAGAGGAAAACAACATCAAGACCGTAGGAATCCTTATGATGCTCCAATTGATAAAGGAAAACAGAAGATTTTCGATGGGAAAAAGACAAGTGGGGGAGGAGCTACTGCTCCTGTCAAGTGTTATAGGTGTGGGGAACAAGGTCATCATTCTAATGAATGTGAGAATAAGGTCATGAGATGTTACAAATTTGGTAAGACCGTTCAGTATGCTACTGAGTGCAACAATGATGCTCCAACTTGTTTTAATTATGGAGAACAGGGTCATATCAGTACCCAATGTCAGAAGCCAAATAATAGTATTGTTGTTGCCCAGACCAATGTTAGAGTGTTTGTTCTGAGTGGATCGGAGTATTCCAATAAGAACAACTTGATTCGAGGTACTTGTTTTATTAACAATGGTGAATTGGTTTCTATTATTGATACTGGTGCTACTCATTCATTAATTTCGCGTGAATGTGCTAATATGCTTGGATTGAAGTTGTCTAATATGAATGGTAAATGAAGTTTTGAAAATGGAAAACAAATGTATGGTTCGAACAAAAAACGTACAAGCAAAGTAAACTTACCACTATCCTACAACGACAACATGTAAATGAAATGAATCCTAGGTAAAAAAATCATACTAAACATTCTAAAACAAACAAGCTTAATCATGAACCACACCTAGTAGAAATTCATCGGCAGATGAAGAACACACAAAAGTGAGGATTTGACACTCATCCAACAATCTTGCAAATAAAAGACTAAATTATAAATTCATCAAAAAATTCACATTGAACATACAAAGGCAAGAATCACAATGGCTTTTAAAGGTTGTAATGTGGCTTGGTTAACAAACAAGGTGGTTTGATTAACAAACAAGGGATAAGTCCTAAGGCTAATCGAAACAAAAACTTGTCTAAACTTAAGGAAGTGATCAATTCACCAAAGACTTAAGCAACACAATTTCAATTAAACTTTTTCCAAATTCTAAATTGTCAAACCAAAACACCATACTCATTAACACAACATTATTCCATACTCTTTTTGTTCTTCTTTTTCAAAGATTTTTCAATTTTTTTCTTTCTTTTTCTAATTTTTCCTTTTCACTTTTAATTCTTCTTTTTCACAACCTCATAGTAATACACACAAGAGAAAGCAAACAATCATCTCCCTAACTTGAATTCAACCAACATTAAAGTGAATACTCCCTACTTTCTAAGGCAAGGTAAAAATTCAACTAAAAATCATAGTTGATGGTTCAAGAAAACAAATAATCAACATCCATTCAAAAAGGAAAACCAAACACTCATAGACAAGCATTAGGTTCAAAAACAACATGGACATTGACAAAAAGCTAAAGGGGGTTACAAATGATCACACACTCACAAGGTAAATTCACTATTTGTCCAAGGTGGTTGTGCTCAAAATGAAACAAATTGACTTGATCACTTTCATGCTTTCATACAATCAATACAAACAAAAGATTAAACATAATAAAATCCAGTTAAAATAAGAATTGTGGCCTCCAACATATATGAACAATGAAAATCTTCCTCACATTTGGAGTAAAAAGGAACTAAAGTGATTCAAGTCATGAGCAAGTAACGCCAAAAGAATGAGTGACATGATAATTATACAAATGAAAAGTTTTCTAAACATGTTATGCTATAGAAAGCGGTAAACGAGTACTTGCTGTGTACTAACTTCAAAAACTATCATTTCCATATATCCGCAAGTTGAATCAATCAAAATAAAAAAAATCACCTTAAAATTCTTCAAGTTACCGGACCAAAATTGGAGTCCAAACAACAAAAATTATTATAATTTACAACATACACACACTTCCTCAAGCTAATAAAAGCAAGCTCTCAGAAGTTTAAACAAGTTAAAAAGTGAAATTTTGAGATTTTAGAACAGGTCCAATTTCAACTTGTTTAAACAACAATTAACACACTACCTAAACTAACAAAAATGAAAAACAATAAAGCATGATTGTTTTATTTTGTAAGATCAACGCCTGTTATTTACAAACCAACATGTTCCTTTGAATGAGCCAAATGCTTTCACTCCTGCCTTTTCTCTCATCTCTTCGAGCTCTAATCGGAACTACACATCTAAGCACACCTTTGGCAAACATGAAGAGAAACAAATATATACACTATATTCACAAGTATAAAATTCAAAAATTTGGTAAACATATACAAGTATAAATATAGACAAGTGAAAATAGATAATATATACTATATTTACAAAACTCAAAAACAAAGAAACTATTGCGATGCAATTCAATAAAAACACCAATCCCCGATAACGACGCCATTTTACTGAAGCGGTAAAGTGGCAAGCAAAAGTAAGTATTTTTATAGGTTATATCATATTGTCTCCATGTGGATTAGTGCTACTGAATTTCTATTTGACAATTTCTTGCATTTATGAGTTTGAGGTTGAATGGGTTTAAAGTGTAAGGTACGGGAATTAAAAGTTATTAACAGGAAATAAATGCATTCTTTGGAGAGGAGAAACTTATCAGGCCCGAATATAATCCACTCGTTACAAACTTAGACCTATCAACCAGTTATACTCAACATGCAATACTCGTCAAAATCATCAAGTATCTCTCGAAATGTTCCACAATAGAGGTTATGTCTAACGCAAAGTTGGGGACAACCGTATTCCTGCATCGACGATCTCTCAGCATAACACAAATAACACAGAGGAATTAAGCTTCGATACCCATAGTGATTATTAGATCTAAATCTATCTCTAGAATCTATAAACTAATAGATATCCATCCCTAATTAAGATTTGTGAGGTATATGTCTATAACAACCCAAATCCAAATGTAAAGCAAAAAGATCAAGGAAGACATCAAGATTGATTTGTAAAGTAAGCTTTATACAACACCATGATCGAAAAATATACATATGTTCAAAGTAAATATACAAACAAACCCAACAAATAGAGAAATACATAGAGAAAAAGAGAGGAAAACCACAAATCTCCCGGGTTGTCAGCGCTAATTGATGAGAAATCTAACTCTGGATCATCCATATGCAAGTTCTGTTATTGTTTTCTAGGATAATCTTACCAAAAAATGAAGGTTGATGAAGTTGGGATAAAAAATACCCAAAAACCATATTGTAATACGGTGGGAGAATTGACTTGGGTGTTTTTTTGCATTTTATCGCAAATGTTGCGGATAGCAAGAGTCACCACTGACTTTTCTTTTATCCAATAAAGGAAAGGGTGAAAAGAACAGAAAAGAATTTGTGAGATTTTTTATTTATTTAGGGGGGTATTTTATGAAAAAGGAAGGTGTTAGCACCCTTTTCATCAGTAGTTATCTACGGGCTCTTAATTGCTTGATCACTTTGAAAATGCCTTGTGTTTGTGTATGTTTGCAAATATTTTGAAAAATACCTAAGTAAGACAATTTTGCAAAGATTCTCGTATCGTTGAGAATGTATACAAAATGTTCGTTTTGAAAATATTTGGAGTGTTAGGAAAGATATTTTAAAATGCCAATGTAAGACAATTTTGTAATGATTCTAGTATCGTTGAGAATGTATACAAAATGTTTTTTTTTTAAAAGTGTTTTAAAAATAGTTGTTTTGAAAGTGTGAGGTGTAAAGATTGTTTTAGTTTGTGAGAAAGCAATTACAAGCAATCTACTTACTTAAAAATTATTTGTTCTTTTCCTCCTCCTCTAGATAGTGCTATTTTACCATTGGTTGGTAGCGAGCCATATCATTGGATGTGAGGAATAGTCGTGGGTCATCGTACAGTCATAGAAGGAAACTTGTAAGATGTTTTAGCAATTGTCGTAAGGGACTAATATCGTTTACCGAAGGCAATATCTAAGGGTCATCGAGGGACTACGATCTTTTAATCTAGAGTCTTTGCTAAAACACCCCACGATTGAGGGATGACTACTTTTATCCTAGGCAACAAGTGTGAGTTACCCTAGAGGTACATGTGTGCAAGGTATATTTAATTCAATTATTTTATCTTGAATTAGGGTTTTGCTATGGTTGGTTTTAATCTTGTCATGCAAACCCTAATTACTAACAATAATAAGGAAAGAGGTAAATTACAGAATTTAAATGTCCTACGCTATTACAACGCTTTGGGAATGAGGAGTACAAGTTTGTGAATGAGGGGAAGAAAGAAATAAAGCCTAATTATCTATTAGAAACCATTGAATATGAACATTAATAAAATGCACAAAATGTAGAGATGAAGAATAAAGAAATTGTTTTTGTGGTTTTTTGATAGAGAAAAGATTTGACAATTAACCTAATTAAACTAATTAATTTTAATTACAAGAGAAGTTAATCAATTATTCAACAAAACCTAATATCTAAGTTAATTGAAAATAAGAAGAAAATAAAATCTAAGTCTAATAATTTGTTTCTAAAATAATTTGAATGTTAATGTTAAATTGGAAAGAAAAGGTTTTTATAATTAAAAAAAAGTAATAAAATCTATTTTAATTAAAAAATGAAATAAAATGTTTAAATTAAAATGATTTTAATTTAATTATTTAAGAAAATATATATTTTTTGTATTTTTGGTAAAAATAAAAATAAATAAAGAAATAAAAATAATAAAATATGAAGAATATAAAAAAAATATTGGACCAGGGTGTTAAAAAGTAAAAGGGGTATGAAATATCAATTTTTGGTAGGCCCAACATAAATCCTTTTTTGAAATCAGAAAAAAATAAAATATTTGTAACAAAAAAATATATTGGGCCTACGCTGTTAGTAAGCAAAGGGGGAGGTGTATGAAAGCAAACTCAGTCAAGGCCCAGAAACAAAAAGTCTAGCACCCGTTGATCATGTGTGAATGATTTATTGGAGTGCACCATGGGCTTGCATTTGGATGCGTATGATTTATCCATGTCATGATCATGTGGTGATGGTGATAGGAACACCATGCACATCCCTAGCCTGCATGCACTGAATCTGAAATAACAAGTTATGTGAAAAATAAAAGGGTAACACTGGGGCTCGAACCCAGGTCCCTATAGGCAAATGACTTAGCGCGCACTTCTCTACCACTGGGGTGACTGTTACATACGGTAATAGAACAACTTGCACTAAATTTAAAATAAACCCATTCCTGATTGTAACTTCATCTTCTTCCTCGCGCGAGAAACTTCAACACCATTTTGAATTTTCAAACTTGCTTATTTCTCAACCATTTTCAAAAGTGTAAACATGAAAGTTGCTTGGTTTTTCACCACGAATTTAACCATGTAAATAACTTAAGCTATAAATAAAAGATGAGCATGAATTTATGTTGGTACCAAATTAAAACCTAATTTTTTTGAAAGTTCAACTTCAAAATTCTCCATGTACAATTAACATAAATGAAAACTAAATGCATGATTAGCTTTAGGGCAATGATGTCTACATTTTTCATTCACAAAGTAACCATTAATGATGCCTATATAAGAAGTTCAAAGTTGAGAAAACTTACCTCTAAACTGGAAATCATGTTTGAAGTTTGAGCACTCCTGGAGGTGTGGTGATGATCTGGATAGCTTCACTGGACTCCTTGGAAGCTATTGTAATGCTTACCTTGGATTGAGAGTGGCTGGGTTCTTCTGGAGAAGTTAAGTTGCAGGTGGCTGTTTTTGGAAATGGGGGATGGTGCAAATTGTGTTACAATTGTGTAGCAAGTGTTTCGATAACCTCTATATGAATTATAGAAGCTTTGTGATTGATTAAAAGTGAAAACTCACTAGTGGATTGTGTATTTGGAATTCAAAGTCAGAATGTGCAACAATGGAGAACTTGAGTGCCAATTCTGATTTTAGAATGTTTGAGGGGGTTTGAGGGCTCTTCAAATCGTGTGTTAGCTTGCAAATACTTCCTCTATATATAGATAAGAGGTTTTAGAGGCTCAAGTAACCAGAAATCAAAGATCACATGTTATGGTTTTGAAACTTGATTTTGAAGCAAGCTTGAAATACATTGTTCCAATGGATAGTACAAAGGCTACTAGGGTGGTTAACAGGTCGTAGATGGTTGCTTCTTGGCTTTGACATTGTGTATGTTTAGAATAAACAATTGCAAGGCTCAAGGAGAGTGGACTTTGTGATTAAAGTCACTTTTCCAAAATGGAAGTGTGAACTTTGTTCCATTAATGGAATAATCACTTGGAAAATGGCTCAAACACTTGGATCATAGCTTAATCAGTTGTGTAAACATATGATTATAGATAGATTTGCAAGTTAGAAGCCTGCAAAGTAAGATTATGCAACATAGGTTTGAGATTGGATCATGTGTTCTTCATGAAAATGACATATAATTCAAGTTTATCATGCCAACTTCTTATCTTCGATTCTCCTAGCACAAAAATGATCTCTTCAAGTTCTTGGACATTTTGGAAAGCGTGAAACATTGTCTACAACCTTCATGTTGACCATTTTGGCTAAATCAACTTGGAAAAATTGCCAAGAAGTTGGGACAAAAATCTGACCAAACTTGTTGAAAATTTCATTAAGTGTTTTGTTAAAAATGTCTTGACTTCATGGGCCTATATCTCCAAATCTAAGCATTTTTTTCACATCAACCCTCAAGTATAATGTTTTAGAATTCATCAAGATCTACAAATTTCATGTTAAAAGTTTTCTTTGAATCATCTTGCATCTTGGTGAAAATTTGTCATGAAGTAGTGAAATTATCAAGGTAAAAAACACTTAGAATTTTTCTAAGTATTGAAAATCTTGACTTTTGTTGACTTTTATTGACTTTCTTGATTCTTGATGATCAAGTTTTATATTTTTTAATGTCTTGATGATTCTTGATCTTTGAAATTCAATGTTGACTAAAATGTCAAAGTTTGACTTTTTTTGTGTCAGTTGACTCTTCATCAGTTGATCCAAATTTTAACTATTAATCCCTTGATATTGAGAAATGATTTGAGTCATGAAATTAGGTCAAGATATTGTGTTTTAGTCCTTAAGATCATGCTTCAAGTCATTGGATCACGTACTAGGTCAAAAGTCAATGATCAGTCATTCTCAATCAAAACCCTAATTTTGACAATTTTCCCCCTTTGATGATTTGAATGATTTTCTTGAGGAATTGTGACCAAACCTTGATCAATCGATGAATATGGCTTCAAAATGTTGATGTTGGCCAAAAATCTTGAAGTTTGGTTGTATATTGATTACAATTGACTTTTTACCCAATGTGATACGGTGGGAGAACTGACTTGAAGGTTTTGCATTTGATCGCAAATGTTGCGGTTAGCAATAGTCACCACCGACTTTTCTTTTATCCAAAAGGAAAGGTGAAAAAGCACAGGAAAGACCTTTGAGATTGGTTCTTGAGTTCGGGGGGTAGATATGAAAAGGGAAGGCATTAGCACCCTTTTCATCCATGGTTTTCCATGGGCTCTTAGTTACTTGCTAGATCACTTGCTTTTGTTTGAAATTATGCTTTGTGTGGTTTTTTGAAAGTATTTTGTAAAATATGCCATTTGTTTAGGCAATCTTTGTAATGATTCTCGTTCATAAGAATGTATACAAATATGTTGATCTTTTGAAAATGTTTTCAATTTTATGAGATGTTTTGAAATGTGTAGGTGTTTGTTTTGAAAATAGCAAGGAAGTTTTGTTTAAAATGGAGCAAGTAATTAGGAGCAATCTACCTACTCAAATGTCTTTCTTGTTCATTTTATTTTCCTTTGATGTTGTTGTCTTACCATTGATTTGGTAAGCAACCCTATCTTTGGATGTAAACGGGACAGACGTGGGTTATCGTATAGCCATGATTAACAATGTTGCAAAGTATCTTAGCATTTTTTGAGGGACTAAGATCATTTTATAAGGCAACTTTGAATAGCGTCATCGAGGGACTATGATCTTATATTTGTTTATTTTTGCTAAGATACCTTACGTGCGTAATATGACCATTTTGTATAAGAAAACCAAGTGGAGTAACCCTAGGGGTGTTTGTGTGCAAATGTGTCATTTTCATGCTTGATTTTGTCTTAAATTAGGGTTTTCTATTTGATTGATTTTATTCTTTCCATACAAACCCTAATTACTAGCATATTATGTAAAAGCGATATATTACGAAATTTAAAGTTACTATGCTATTACAACACTTGTGGGAGGGGGTATACAATTTATGAATGAGGATTGCAATAACATAAACCTAATTAATCTATTACAACCAAATCGAATTTATACAAGAATTGGAATAAATAATATACAAGATGAATTAAATATGCAAGAATTATAAATGCAAAGAAAAGATTCTTGTTTGGTTTCTTAATATGAAGGAGGTTTTGACCTAAACCTAATTATAGAAAAAAAGTAATTAAATAAAATTAAACTTAAGCTAAATAAAGAAATTATTTTAAGAAAAGATTTTTTTGGATGAAACCCTAAATCTATTTTAGTTGATTAAAAGAAAAATAAGTTTAAAGAAAAAAGTGTTTTTATATTTTTGTCTTGAAAATAATATATAGTGATGTGAAGTATTTTTTGGTCTTTTTTGTATTAAAATAAATATATTAAAAATAAATAATAATCTAGTTCTTAAATTAATTTACAAGGAAATTAATAAAAGTAAATAATGTATAATAAACAAAAATAATTTTTATGTGAAAAATATTTAAATCATGTCAAAATATAAACCTATATTTTTTACACATTTTATGATTTTTTGGTATTTTAGAAAATGTATTTAAAATAAAAAAGAAATAAATAAGTAAGTAAAAATAAAATGGGCCAAGGGTGTTACAAGTAAACAGGGTGTATGAATGTTAGAAAAAAAAACATAGGCCCATGAAGTAGAGGCCCAACGCTGCAAGAGACCAAAAAAATGGAAAGAAGTGAGAAAAATGCAAAAGGCAACGCGCTGAGGCTCGAACTCATGACCTCTAGCAATAACGCGTGCTGCCTTACCACTGGGGTGGCTTTACATCTGTTTATATAAACAAAAACATAAATGTATATTAGAAACTGCTTCCTGAAGGCAACTTCATCTTCAACCTTGAGCCATGGCCGGACCACCTGTATCTTCCTCATTTCTCCATAAAAATTGGAAAGTTCAAACATGAAAGTTGTGGTGTTTCTTCGCACGAATTCAACCATATAACTTATGTAAACTAAAAGTCAAAGATAAAATTTAATTTTACTGGCTAAATTGAAACCTAATTTTTACAGAAATTTCAAATCCAAAATTCTCTATACATAGTTAATATAAATGGAAACTATGAACATGGTTAGCTTTAGAGCAAGGATATCTACATTTTGTTTTCACAAATCAGGATCAAATGATGCTTGTATGAAGAGTTAAAAGTTTGAGTTTTTACCTCTTGCAGCTGGAATCGTGAATGGAGTTTGAGCAACTTTTGAGAAGGCCTGAGGATCTGTTTAGCTTGCCTGTACCTCCTTGAGTGTATTCCAACCCTTACTTTGTCTTGAAAGTCCCTGAATCTCTCTACTCAAGTCAACCTGGAAGCTTGATATTTGAAAATGGTAGATGGTGATGGAGGAGCTACAGTCTTAAAACAGGGGCCTGTATCACTTTGATATGATGTATACTAAGTGTTTGGGTGGTTAAAACTTAATACGCACGAGTGGATTTGGAGATGGCTATATGAGGTTCAAAACTGTTAAGTTATGGCAGATTCTGAGTTGCAAAGTGTTTGGGAGTGTTTTAGAGTCTTAGCATTCATGTGTCAACTTGAAAATAGTGTGTCTACTTATAAGCAAGAGGTCTTAAGTCTTGTAACAACTCAGATTTCAAAAACTCACATGTTTTGCTTGGTTACTTGTTTGTGAAGCAAAGCTAGCAAGCATGGTTTCAAGGTGTAGTACCAAGCTTGTAGGGGGATGAGACCTTTAAACACACTTGTTCTGATTGAGTGGAGTGTGTTTATGCAGAAAAAATAAGTGCAAGGCTCAATGCAAGCTGACTTTGCATAAAGCTTGCTTTTCTAAAATGACAATGTTGCCTTTCTCCCAAAAAGGGAATTATTCTTGTACAATGCATTGAATGCTTGGCTTAAAGCTTCCAAAAGCTGTGAAAAAATTTAATTATGGATTGAAATTCAAGTTAGAAGCCTGCAAAGTGAGATTTGTACAACATGCTTGGAGATTAGATTCAAAGTTCTTCACAAAATGGCTTGAAATCCAAGTGACAAAACACCAACTTCATCTCTTCGGTTCTCCATACTCAGAAATGATCTCAAGGATTTCTTAGACATTTTAGAAAGCTTGCAATTTGCTCTACAACCAATCTTTGAATTTATTTTGAAAATTACCTTTGGAACTATGAGAAAAATTGCCATGAAGTTAGGTCAAAAATCTTCCTAACTAGGGCAAAATTTTACTAAGTTATTTTTAGTTCATGAGCATGTATTCACAAAATTATATCTTGAGATCCAAGCATTTTAGGAGAAATTGTGTGAAGAAAAGTTGTATATTTCATGGAGATCTATAACTTTCATGTTGGAAGTTTCTCTTGAATCATCTTGCATCATGGTGAAAATTTGGATCAAAGTTATGAAAAAATAAGAAATTTTCTATACTTAGAAAAATTTCTAAGTTAAGAAATTTCATCTTTTCAAAACAAAATCTTAAATTCTTGATTTCTTGATGAAAAAGTTTCATATTTTGACATGTTTTGATGAATTATGATCTTTGGCACTTGAATTTGACCAAAAAGTCAAAGTTTGACTTTTCAGTATACAATTGACTTTTGATCAGTTGACTATAAAATTCATTTTTCAATCCAATGAATTTGTAATGTTTTGAATCATATTATTAAGTCACCATGATGCAATTGAACTCTTGAGATCATGCCTTAAATCAATTGATCATTTGCTAGGTCAAGAATAAAAAATTGCCTTTTCCTAGTCAAAACCCTAATTTTGACCATTTTGCCCTTTTAGAGATTTGATCAAATTTCTTGAGTAATTATGGTCCAAACTTGATCAAATGATACATATGGGTCTAAAATGTTGATATGGATAAAAAATTATGAAGTTTGACTGTGACTTGGCTATGGTTGACTTTTTCCCCAATACAGTTGATTTTTAGGTCAACTATTCAATTGACTGGTCAAAAGTGTGATCCAAGGATTGAAACTTGACATGAGTAATATTGGGGGTCCATAATGATCCTTGAAAGTCATATGAAGCATTGATAGTCCAAAAATACTTGTGCAAACTCAAACCCTAATTTTGGTTATCAGTGCATGAGGAGGTGTCTTGAGCTGATCAAACCCTAATGCAGTCTTGAGCCCAAAGAGATCTTGTGAGAAAATTCTTGATAAGTGAGAGGGAAAATTTTGGGGTACAATAACTGCCCCTGTTCAATCTTCTTAAACCCAAAGAGTTAGATTGGCGAGTTTTTCCATTTGTGACTCGAAGGTGGAAGATGATTTGACACTAGAGTGCCCAGAAATTTGCACTCGATGATGTGAAGGTTGAGGGAATAGGCTTAAAGATGCCATTTGGAGAGGTGATATAAAGTTACAGTAGATGGGATTGTAGATGCCATCCGAGAGTAATTGCTGAATTGTAACTTGTAAGCTGAAAGAATGAGTATCAGAATGGCGTCCGTGTTTGGAGCGTATCTAAAATGTATCTGGGAGGTGATTTTGAATGAGTATCAGAATGGAGTCCGTGATTGGAGCGTATCTGAACTGTATCTGAAAGTTGAATCTGAATGAGTATCAGGATAACATCCGTGTTTTGAGCGTATCTGAACTGTATCTGAAAGTTGAGTCTGAATGAGTATCATAATAGAATACGTGTCTGGAGCGTATCTGAACTATATCTGAAATTGGAATCTAAATGAGTATCAGAATAAAATCTGTGTCTGGAGCATATCTGTACTGTATCTGAAAGCTTTGAACATTGTTAATGGTAGCTGTTAATCTTATCCTGAAAAGGGTAAAATGTTAGCTAAAATGCAAAGTCGTGTTGTATGAAATGTATGATATAAGGCATTCGTTTTATCAATGTTTAAGATATATGGATGCAATGTATGCGTATGTGAGCTAATTTGCTGCACTACTGTTGGATTAGGGAAAATAAATCCCTGACTGTTGCTGAGGATATGTAAGTCTTCGTGTCTAGGTGTCGAAGTGTTGATGAATTTCCGTTTAGAGAAATAAACTCTGTTGTAAGGGAAATTCCATGTGTTATCTGAAAAATCCTGGTCGGGGAATTCTGAGAAATTTGGTGACTTCTACTGGGGATTGATAATTGGGAGTTTTGTTCCGCTGAGGATTAAACGACGTACTGCGGGGATTTCTTATGGAATAGCCTAGAGGTATTTCCCTATCCGTTCAACCCATCAGTAATTGCTTTTCTCATTTTGCTTATTTGTAAACAATAGTTATGTTCAAATGCATATGTTCAACAATGAATCATTGGACGTTTTTGTAAACAAACACAAGAGTAAAGAAAAACAGATAGTTTTTTTTTGCACTTTCAAAGAGATATCTTTGTATTGACTTTGAGTAAGTATTTTTGTACAAGAAGACAAACATTCTAGTAAGAGAAATGCAGTCGTAAAAAATGAAAATTTGATACAAAGAAAAGATAGCTATGTGTAATAATCCCATGGGGTTTCCATTCTGCTATAGCCTTCGTATCTCTGAGCATCTTGTCTATTCGTTGCTTTGTCTGAAGATGATTGAATTGATCAGAACCTCTGAGTTTAGAGGGTCTCTTATGCGTAGTATCTTTTGATTATGTCTGCGTTCGCAGGATGCGGCAGGTCGTCACCATCCATGGTGGTCAAAATCATTGCCCCACCAGAGAAAATGTTTTTGATTACAAATGGTCCTTCATAGGTAGAAGACCATTTGCCCCTGGGGTCACCTTGTGGCAAGATGATGCGTTTGATCACTAGATCCCAAACTTGATACACTTGGCGTCTGACCTTTTTGTTGAAGGCCTTGATCATCCGTTTTTGATACATTTAACCATGGAAAACAGCAACAAGTCTCTTCTCATCAATCAAGTTCAGTTGATCAAGTCGAGTCTGGATCCAATCGTCTTCGTTTAACCCTACATCCTTCATAATCCTCAGAGAGGGGATCTGAACCTCAATAGGCAAGACAACCTCCATGCTGTGAACTAGAGAATAAGGTGTTGCCCCGATTGAGGTGCGAGCTGTGGTACGATACCCGTGGAGAGAGAATGGTAGCATCTCATGCCAGTCTTTGTATGTGATTGTCATTTTTTGTATGATCTTTTTAATGTTTTTATTTGCAGCTTCTACATCACCATTGATCTTTGGCCGATAGGGGGGAGAATTGTGATGTTGAATCTTGAATTGTTCGCACAAGGCGGTGATCAAAGTGTTGTTGAGATTTGTACCATTGTCAGTGATGATCCTTTCAGGGATACCGTACCGGCAAATGAGATTTTTGCTTGATGAAACAAGCAACAACATTCTTGGTAACGGAAGCGAATGAAGCTGCCTCCACCTATTTTGTAAAATAGTCAATGGCCAATAGGATGAAGCGGTGTCCATTAGAGGCTGTCGGCTTGATTTCCCCAATCATATCAATTCCTCACATAGCAAAGGGCCAAGGAGCCGTCAAGACATTCAGAGGAACCGGAGGTACGTGCACTTTGTTTGCATAAATCTGGCATTTATGGCAGGTTCGAGAGTGTTGATAGTAATTTGCTTCCATGGTAGACCAGTAATAGCCTGCCCGTAGGATTTTCTTCGCCATCGTATGCCCACTGGAATGGGTGCCAAAAGTGCCTTCATACAATTCAACCATAATCCTTTCAGCTTCAACCTTATCTACGCACCGAAGTAACAGAGTCATGATTGCGTTTATACAGGATGCCGTTACTAAGGAAGAATTTAGCAGAGAATCTCCTTAAGAACTTCTTATCATTGATTGAAGCTCCTTTTGGGTATTCTTGAGCCTCGAGATACTTCTTGACTTCGTGAAACCAAGGCTGTGTTAGAACATAATTTGATTCTACAACCCTTAGTTAGAGTTTTGATGATAACAAATACAAAGAACTAATGACAAACACAAAGAATAAATATGCACCCTAAAAATTATATTTTATGTATGCAGAAGTTCTGACCAAAGCAGCATCAGAAGATAAGCCATAAGAGCTACACGCTGAAGCAATCAGAACATGTGCTGAAGATTGATGACCAGAACCTGCACTTAAGCAAAGTAAACTCTGATTCTGAACAAGAAAATGTTAATCCAAGTCATCAATATTCTGAAGTGTCATCAGCAAGTAAGGAGATAAGTTTCTGAAGCGTTACTGATCATTCAAGACAACATCAATTCCAACGGCTTCTTTCAGACAGGATCTTCTCCAAATGGAAAGTGTGTTAATGACATTAAACATGCTTGATGATCAACATTATTCCACTGCCTATATAAACAAAGTCAGCATTCAAAATCAATCACGATTTGCTACATAACCACTCACACATATTCAAAGCTGCAAGTAATATTCTTTACATTTCCAAGCTATAATCTTGTGTAAATTATCACAATTGTGATAAACAGTTTTTGTAAGAAAAACAACAACACACATCTTGTATAATAGTTTTGAAACAATGTTCCTTGAGATTAACCGGATTGTGGTTGTACTCAAGAAGACTTTAACAGTTGTTAAAGTAGTGATTGTAATCCTTTTGAGATTAGTGGATTAAGACCTCGTTGGAGAGAGGCGAAATCACCTTGACGGGTGGGCTGGAGTAGTTTGAGATCAAACGAACCAGGATAAAAATATTGTGTCATTGAGGTTTTAATTTCAAGTTTTCAATTCAACCCCCCTTCTTGTGTTTTTCTCATCTTCGATTGGCATCAGAGCTCCTGGTTCTGAGCTTAAACACTTAATCGTGTCAGTACAAGATCCAAGCTTCAGAAAAACACTATGGTGGGAACAAGCCAAAACATCAGCAATGACAACCATGAAGACAAGGACAAATTCAGTGGCAAACCTCTAGTCTTTGATGGAGAAAACTTTGACTACTAGAAAGACAGAATTGAGAGTTCCTTTCTGGCCCATGATGCTGATCTATGGGACATGGTGATTGATGGATACACGCACCCAATGGATGGACGTGGTTAGAGGATAGACAGAAAAGTCATGTCTGATCAACAAAAGCGTAAATTCAGAAACCACCACAAGGCCAGAATAATACTCCTCAATGCCATCTCATACTCAGAATATGAGAAAATATCAAACAGAGAGACTACCAAGAACAGGTTTGCCTCTCTGAGAATGACGCATGAAGGAAACATTCAAGTCAAAGAAACGAAGGCCCTTGCGCTCATTCAGAAGTATAAGGCATTCGAGATGGAAGATAGTGAATCAATAGAAACTATGTTTTCAAGATTCCAAATCCTTGTTGCTGGACTGAAGGTTCTTGACAAAGGGTATTCTACTGTTGATCACGTTAAAAAGACCATCAGAAGCTTGCCCAAGAAATGGAGGCCAATGGTCACAACACTTAAGCTAGCCAAAGATCTCAACAAAATATCTCTGGAGGAACTTGTCAGCTCCCTCAAAAGTCACGAGATAGAGCTAGAAGAAGATGAGCCTTAAAAGCAAGGTAAGCCACTAGCTTTAAAATCTAACAAAAAATCTGACTCTAAGGTTTTGCAGGTTGTGGAAGAAACTTCTGATGGATCCTCATCAGAAGAAGATGAACTGTCTCTCCTCTCCAGAAGGGTGAACCAACTGTGGAAGCAGAGACAAAGGAAATTTAGAACTCCTAGAAGATCAGAGAATCAGAATGAATCCTCCTCTAGATACAGAAAGTCTGAGTCTTCGTCTGGACACAGAAGATCTGAAGGTTCTTCAGGATACAGAAAGCCAAATAACAAGGACATAATCTGCTATGAGTGTAACGAGCAAGGGCACTACAAAAGTGACTGCCCAAGGCTTCAGAAGGAGAAGTCCAAAAAGAAGTTCTTCAAGGAAAAGAAGAAAAGCCTCATGGCTACATGGGATGATTCTGACACCTCTGAAGCTGACTCAGAATTAGATGATCAAAGAGAAAACATAGCTATCATGGCAAACGTATCAGAAGACAGTGAAGCTTCTGGTTCAGACTCAGAATCAGACACTGAAGAGGTATTTCCTGATTTTACCATAAATTTTACTAAGGCTGAACTTGTAGAAAGCCTAAATGAAATTCTGGAAAGGTATCAGCAAATCAAAGTCAAATTCAGGAACCTAAAAAGAAATCTTGCCTCTGATTCTGAAAAGACTGAGAGTCTCAGATTAGCGAATTCTAAGTTAAAAGAAAAAATTTCAAAATTAGAAAATGATTTGCAAAACTCTCAGAAGGAAACAATCTCTGAAACTCCCAGTAATGCTGATGAGATCATCAAAGAGTATGATCAGAGTTTTCAGAAGTTTCTAGCTAAAAACATAGACAGAAGCAAGATGGCTTCAATGATCTATGGAGTTAGCAGAAATGGCGGAAAAGGGATAGGATATCAAGGTAAGGTATCTACACCAAAAAATGCCATGGACTTAGTTATAAAATGAACACCACTCAATTCAAATTTTATATATGGGCACACACATGATATAAAATACACAAGTAGTGATTATTCTGTCAAACCAAAATTCAATCAGAATTTTGGTAAAACTAACAAATCAGGACCCAAGAAAATGTGGGTACCTAAGGATAAAATTATACATGTAGCAGATATCTTTAGCAGCAAGGCTAAGACACCAATCATGGTACTTGGACTCTGGCTGCTCGCGACACATGACGGGAAGAAGGCATATGTTCCAAAGCCTGGAACTTAAGCCTGGAGGCTACGTGGACTTTGGAGGTAATCAGAGAGGAAAGATTATTGGCTCTAGAATAGTAGGTAATTGAAATCTTCCCTCTATAAATAATGTATTATTAGTTGATGGATTAATGCATAACCTGTTATCCATAAGTCAATTAAGTGATAATGGTTATGATATAATCTTCAATCAAAATTCGTGCAAAGTTGTTAGTCAGAAAGATGGGACTATCCTATTTAATGGAAAGAGGAAAAATAACATTTTTAAAATAAAACTTTCTGAACTAAAGAGTCAGAATGTAAAATGCATACTTTCTGTTAACAACGAGCAATGGGTCTGGCATAGAAGATTGGAGCATGTTAGTATGAGAAGAATATCTCAGATTAACAAACTCAATCTGGTCAGAGGACTTCCAAAATTGAAGTTCAGCTCAGATGCTCTGTGTGAAGCATGTCAGAAAGGAAAATTTGCAAAACCTGCTTTCAAATCCAAAAATGTTGTTTCCACCTCTAAGCCATTAGAACTTCTGCACATTGACTTATTTGGACCAGTAAAAACTGCTTCAGTCAGTGGCAAGAAGTATGGGTTAGTAATCATAGATGACTATAGCAGATGGACATGGGTAAAGTTCTTAAGACACAAGGATGAGTCACACTCTGTGTTTGTTACCTTCTGCAACCAAGTTCAAAATGAAAAGGATCTTAGAATTGTCAAAGTCAGAAGTGATCATGGTGGAGAATTCGAAAATAAAAATTTTGAACTATTTTTTAATGAAAAAGGAATTTTGCATGACTTCTCTTGTCCTAGAACTCTCTAACAAAATGGAGTTGTAGAACGAAAGAACAGAACATTGCAAGAAATGGCCAGAAGCATGATCAATGAGACTAACATTGCTAAGATCTTCTGGGCAGAGGCAATTAACACAACGTGTTACATTCAGAATAGAATCTCCATAAGACCTATTATGGAAAAGACTCCATATGAACTGTGGAAGAACAGAAAGCCCAACATTTCTTATTTTCATCCATTTGGATGCACCTGCTTTATTCTGAATACAAAAAATTATCTGAACAAGTTTGACTCTAAAGCACAAAAGTGTATTATGTTAGGATACTCTGAACGGTCAAGAGGGTACAAAGTATACAATACAGAAACACAGATTGTTGAAGAGTCAATCAGTGTTAGGTTTGATGATAAGCTTGACTCTCAAAAGTCAAAGTAGAATGAATTCCTTGCAGGTATGGAAGTTGAACTCATAGGTACTGAAGACAACTCATCAGAAGGTCTCAACAGAGACGCTACCTCAACATCAGAAAGAGTTACTACAAGCAATCCAACACATTCTGTTGATCAACTTCAGAAAAGGCTATCCAGAAGCAGCATTGATCACCCAGAAGATACAATATTGGGAAAGAAAGATTTTCCAATCAGAACCAGATCAACATTCAGAAACTCTGAAGAAACCCTCATGGGACTGGTCTCTCTGATTGAACCAACAACTATTGATGAAGCACTTCTGGACGATGACTGGATTCTGGCAATGCAAGAGGAATTGAATCAATTCACCAAAAATGACCTATGGGATCTGGTTCCTAAACCAAAAGGATTTGACGTCATTGGAACAAAGTGGGTGTTCAGAAACAAACTGAACGAACAAGGAGAAGGCATCAGAAACAAAGCACGACTGGTAGCACAAGGTTATAGTCAGAAAGAGGGGATAGACTATACAGAAACCTTTGCTCCAGTCGCCAGGTTAGAATATATCAAACTTTTAATATCATTTGCTGTAAATAAAGGCATCACTCTGTATGAGATGGATGTCAAAAGTGTATTCTTAAACGGCTATATAGATGAAGAGGTATATGTGCACCAACCCCCTGAGTTTGAAAATTCCAAAAATCCAGAATATGTTTTCAAACTAAAGAAGTCACTCTATGGTCTGAAACAAGCTCCCAGAGCTTGGTATGAAAAACTAAGTAACTTCCTATTAGAAAAGGAATTCACCAGAGGGAAAGTGGACACAACCTTATTCTGTAAGACAATTAAGAATGACATGTTAGTATGTCAGATTTATGTTGATGACATCATCTTTGGATCTACTAAACCCTCTCTGGGAAGAGAGTTTGCTAAATGTATGCAGGCAGAGTTTGAGATGAGCTTGATGGGGGAACTCAAATTCTTTTTGGGAATTCAGATAAACCAAACTCCAGAGGAACTTACATTCATCAGAAAAAATATGTCAGAGAACTTCTGAAGAAATTTGATCTCTCAGAATGTAAGCTCTCAAAGATTCCAATGCATCCCACGTGCATTCTGGAAAAAGAAGAGGTAAGTAAAAAGGTAGAACAGAAGGTCTACAGAGGTATGATTGGTTCTCTTCTCTATCTGACGGCTTCAAGGCCTGACATTTTATTTAGTGTTTGCTTATGTGCTAGATTCCAATCAGATCCTAGAGAAACTCACTTAACAACAGTTAAGCAAATTTTCAAGTATCTGAAAGGTACTACTAATCTGGGTTTGTTTTATAGAAAGTTAAATGATTACAGCTTAGTAGGATATTGTGATACTGACTTCGCTGGAGACAGAGTAGAACGTAAAAGCACTTCTAGAAGCTTCCAGTTTCTGGGAGAAAACCTGATCTCATGGACCAGCAAGAGACAGTCCACAATAGCACTATCAACAGCAGAAGCTGAATACATAGCAGCTACTGGATGTAGCACGAAAATGCTCTGGATGAAAAGTCAACTTGAAGACTTCAACATACTTGAGAGTAACATTCCTATCCTCTGTGACAATACTTCTGCTATTTGTCTCAGTAAAAATCCAATTTTGCATTCTAGGGCTAAGCATATAGAAATAAAACATTATTTTATTAGGGACTATATTCAGAAAGGGATTCTTAACTTAAAATTTATTGACACAGACCATCAATGGGCTGATGTCTTTACAAAACCTCTTTCTGAAGATAGGTTTAACTTCATTCGGAAACATCTCAGCATGAAGCTATGCCCAGAATAAATTGTTTTATTTACATATCTTAACCATTATAACTTTATTATTTTCTGTGAACTACTGATCAACCTGTCTTCAGAGTTTAGAAGTACAGATTGCATCAGAATCTATCCATGAAGATCTGAACGTTTCATTTCAAGGATAAAAATGTGCTATTCACATAATCAAACAGTTGTCATCCATTCATCAGCTACTTTCTGAGGATGAACACGCATTCACTTTTCTGAAAGGTCAAAAGCACTGATTGGGTGCATTGAGACACATGTCATGGGTAACCGTTCCAGTATCTTTCTGAATCCCCTAATTTCAGCTATCATTAATGCTTATAATCATGACTAACTATTTCTCTCTCTTACTGTTTACGCTTTCAAGAAAAACTATTTAAACTCAAATTTCACTCTTTACATTCTTTCATCTTTACTCTCTCAATATTTTCTATCGTTTCAAGCTCTCGTTTTCAAAAACCCCTTTCATCTTCCTTAAAATCCCGTGTGAACAATGGCTTCTTCAAGTGTCACAAATGTCAGTGCTCAGGAATCTGCTTCAATGGAACAGTATGAAGTACCCTTCAGAACGCTCCTCAATCCTATTAATAATCTGGAAGTTCTCTCTGAACTGATTGTTGATTTTGGGAGTCTTTAAGAAAATGGCTTCAATCTATATGAAGATGTTACTGCTCAAGGATGGAACATGTACTTTGACCGTTTGGTTGGTCCAACATTTCCCATTCTTGTCAAAGAATTCTGGATACATGCTTCTTCTTCAAATCATCAGGTTACTTCTTATGTCACGGGGAAGAAAATTGTTATTACAGAAGACCTAATTTCAAAGCTTATTGGTTACAATGATGGATGTGTCAGATGCATTGACATGGCTGAGAGATGCTCTGATGTGAGTTCTATTGCAAAGGAAATATTTAGAAATGGACTATCCTCCAGCAAAATCAGAGATCTGAAGGATCACCATAGAATTTGGGCAAGCATTATTCTGGGGTGTATCAACCACAGGAAGCCAACTAGCTCTCCTGATTATATCAACATTGATCAGTAGTTTCTGATCTATTTCATTGCCAAGAGGACTAAGGTAAACCTCCCACACTTGCTGTTTAATCATCTTAGAACTAGTGTGAAGGAAACAAGAGAAGATGAATGAACCAAGAGGGACTGGATACCCTTAGGAAGACTCATATCAGATATTCTGACAGAGAATATGCTGATAGAACATTTGACTGAAGCCCGAGAAATTAACACTTTGGAAGCAACCGCTGGGAAGCCCCTGAATGCAAAAAATCTGAAGAAGATGAAAATCATTGAGAATATCAAGAAGGAACCTACTATTACTTCTCATGCAACCATCACTTCAAGAAGGATACCTCTGGATGATTTTCCTCTATTTTCTGATATTGACTCCAAGCCAGAAATAATAGTCAGATATCTGGACGCTTGCAAGGAAGATGGTACTGCACCAGAAATCAATATCCAAGAGTTACACAAGGCTGCTCCAGAAGTTGCTTTAAAGAAGACTAAGAAGAGGAAAGCTGCAGCAGAAGGACCATCTCAGAGGACTCCAAAAGATGCCAAAAAGAAAGGTAATCCTTCCTCTGTTTCTGTTATAGAATCTATAAATGTATCAACATCTGAAGCCATGCCTACTCAACCAGAACACCCAACTCCACAAACATTTGAAGACTTTGACATAGGGTTTGATCCATCAGAAACTCTAGGTATGAATGAAACTCACTCCCTTTCTCATAATCCAAATCCTAAACAAACCCAACCAGAACTTGCCAAAGTTCTGTCTGATATTGATTCATTTGACCAAGACTTTTCAGCTCCTGTACCATAAAATCCAAACTCTCAACTCCCTGAAAATCCAAACTCTGATACCACACCAGAAATTCCGCAACCCCACTCTCCACAACAAGAAATTCCTCATCCACAATCACCTCAACCAGAAATTTCTCAACAAGAAATTTCATAACCACAATCACCTCAACCTGAAATACAACAACCATAAGCTCAACCTTCTGAGAATCAATCTTCTGATATCCATGAACCAGAACCTCACCATGTTTTAACAAACCTATCTGAAGAACCTCATTCGGATTCTGATACAATCCCAATACCTAGAATCACAGAACCACTTGCTATTCGCATGCCTCTCACCATCCACGACATTCCAGAAATTCCTTCATCTCTGGAATCCACACCACCAAACTCCCCTACCAGTCCAATCATCATACCTGACTCTGCCACTCCTTCCCCCACTAATAGTCCAGCTGACAACGTAAGACTTGTCATTGATCCAATTGTGCTGGAAAGACTAGCTTCTATCGCTCACAAAATTTCCATTCCCAAACCTAAACCAACTGAAACCACATCAGATGTTGGTACAAGTTTGTTGATTTTTGAAACAGGAATACAAGAATGGACAAATTCATTGAATCATTCTAGTCAAGAGATGACTAATCCTGCTGCTTCTGATTATATGTGGACAAAATTCAGAAACTGGATTAGTTCTGAAACGCTGAAGTTGAAGGAACAGAGTTATGAACAGGTTCAGCAGAAATTTAGTGCTAAGCTGAAGGCTTTTCAAGACCAAGTTCTGATCCAACTTCTCAAGAAAGATATCCTCTCTCTGGATAATGCTCCCTGGACAGAGCATCATCCCTCAAATGAAGTTCAACCAGAATCAGAAAGTCTCCCCCTGACTGCTGCTCCAGAAGACATGATCATAGCAGATGAAATGGTTCACTCTGAACAAGCTGAAGAATGCTCTGAGCAACGTCCAACTCCTGAAGAAACTCCAGCACCTTCCTTAGTCATGCAAACTCTGGAAGAGTTAAAGAAAGAAAATGCTCTAATCCATGCAAGGTTGGATAAGTAGGAGGACACGAACAAAGAGATTAAAAGCATTTTGGGCAAGCAAGAAGAGTCTAATACTCAGATCAAGAGCTTCCTGGAAGCTTTGTTCACACGTCTTCCTCCTCCTTCTTAGATTTTTTTGTTTTAAATCTGTTTATCTGTAACGCTTAAATTTTTACCTCTTCTGTTCTGGAACTTATCATGCATCATGTTTTTTAATATAATTCAACTATTTTGGCTCTGATTATATTTCCTTTTTGATAACTGACAAAAAGGGGGGAGAAAGTAAGATATTTTCAATAATGGTTTACTGAGACAGAAGTCTCAAACATTATGAATTACTTAACCTATATCTTCTGAAAAGTTTGAACAGGTACAAATTCTGATGAAAGATGCAGCTAAAATCTGATGCTCAAGGAACTTAAGGGAAGTAATCAACTCAGGGGGAGTTTCTCTTAAACCTTTTGTTCTTTATTTTTAATTGAAAAATCTAGTTTTTGTCATTATCAAAAAGGGGGATATTGTTAGAACATAGTTTGATTCTACAACCCTTAGTTAGAGTTTTGATGATAACAAATACAAATAACTAATGAAAAACACAAAGAACAAATATGCACCCTAAAAATTATGTTTTATGTATGCAGAAGTTCTGACCAAAGCAGCATCAGAAGATAAGCCATAAGAGCTACACGCTGAAGCAATTAGAACATGCGCTGAAGATTGATGACCAAAACCTGCGCTTAAGCAAAGTAAACTCTGATTCTGAACAAGAACATGTTAATCCAAGTCATCAATATTATGAAGCATCGTCAACAAGTAAGGAGATAAGATTCTGAAGCGTTACGGATCATTCAAGACAACATCAATTCCAACGGCTTCTTTCAGACAGGATCTTCTCCAAATGGAAAGTGTGTTAATGACATTAAACATGCTTGATGATCAACGTTATTCCACTGCCTATATAAACAAACTCAGCATTTAAAATCAATGACGATTTGCTACATAACCACTCACGCATATTCAAAGCTGCAAGCAATATTATTTACATTTCCAAGCTATAATCTTGTGTAAATCATCACAGTTGTGATAAACAGTTTTTGTAAGAAAAACAACAACACACATCTTGCATAATAGTTTTGAAACAGTGTTCCTTGAGATTAACCGGATTGTGGTTGTACTCAAGAAGACTTTAACAGTTGTTAAAGTAGTGATTGTAATCCTTTTGAGATTAGTGGATTAAGACCTCGTTGGAGAGAGGCGAAATCACCTTGACGGGTGGAATGGAGTAGTTTGAGATCAAACGAACCAGGATAAAAATACTGTGTCATTGAGCTTTTAATTTCAAGTTTTCAATTCAACCCCCCTTCTTGTGTTTTTCTCATCTTCAGGCTGGTCTACTACCTCTTCAGTATTAATCTCGTGACAGTGTGTTGGTTCATCCATTTGTTCAATGGTGATCTGGGGAGCCTCGTTATCCCAATTAAGTTTAAACATAGATGACATTGTGGTAAGATCGTCTGCTAGCTGATTTTCTTCTCGCGGGAAATGCTCGAAGGTAATTTTCTCAAAATGTGGTAGCAATGTCAAAATATGTTCTTTGTAAGGGATTTGGGTGTTTGGTGTCCCATTCCACTTTGATTTGGCTGATAACCAAAGTCGAGTCTCTGAATACATCCAAAGATTTGATCCCCAAGTCAATGGCAGCTTTGAGACCAAAGATGCACGCTTCATATTCCGCCATGTTGTTTGTACAATTGAAGCAAAGTCTGGTAGTAAAGGGAGTATGACACCCTTATGGAGATATGAGTACAACACTGATACTATTTCCAAGTGCATTGGATTCCCCATCAAAGAACAGGGTCCATCGGGATCCTTGTTCAGGTCCGTCATATGGCCTGAATTCTTCACAGTTGTCTAATGTCATGATGTCTTCATTCGGGAATTTGAACTTCATGGACTGGTAGTCTTCCACAGCTTGGTGAGCAAGGTGATCAGCTAATACACTGCCCTTTATAGCTTCCTGGGTAGTATACTGTATGTCGTACTCTGTTAGGATCATCTTCCATCTCGCTATTCTCCCAAAAAGAGCAGGCTTCTCGAAGATGTATTTTATCGGATCCATTTTAGATATCAACAAGGTAGTATGAGTCAGCATATACTGTCTTAGCCGGCGAGCAACCCATGCCAGCGCGCAACAAGTTTTCT
This sequence comes from Vicia faba, assembly GCA_948472305.1. Taxonomy (NCBI): domain Eukaryota; kingdom Viridiplantae; phylum Streptophyta; class Magnoliopsida; order Fabales; family Fabaceae; genus Vicia; species Vicia faba. Next base: position 421,903,231 of record OX451736.1, read on the forward strand.
CGAGCAGTGAATATCTAGTTTCACAGTCAGTAAACTTTTTGCTCAGGTAGTAAATAGCGTGCTCTTTTCGGCCAGACTCGTCATGCTACCCCAATACACACCCCATTGAGTTTTCTAAAACAGTCATATACATGATCAATGGTCTTCCCTCAACTGGTGGCATCAACACAGGAGGCTCTTGTAAGTATTCTTTGATTTTGTCAAAATTAATTTTGCATTCATCATTCCATTTGACTACTTGATCCTTCTTCAATAGTTTGAAGATTGGCTCACAAGTAGCTGTCAGGTGAGAAATGAATCTGGCAATATAGTTCAAACGTCCCAAGAATCCTTTGACTTCCTTCTCAGTACGAAGAGCAGGCATCTCTTGTATTGCTTTAACTTTGGCAGGATCGACCTCGATACCTTTGTTGCCGACGACAAAGCCTAGGAGTTTACCAGACCGTACCCCAGATGTACATTTGTTTGGATTCAACCTCAGCTTGTACTTCTTCTGTCTCTCAAACAGTTTTTGTAAGTGGTCAAGATGCTCTTCTTCTGTTTGAGATCTGGCTATCATATCGTCCAGGTAGACCTCTATTTCGTGATGTATCATGTAATGAAATAAAGCTACCATGGCACATTGATAGGTTGCCCCACCGTTCTTTAGTCCAAATGGCATTACCTTGTAGCAGAATATGCCCCACTGTGTGACAAATGTTATTTTCTCCATGTCCTCAAGTGCCATTTTGATTTGGTTGTAACCTGAGAATCTGTCCATGAAGGAAAACACTTTGTGTTGTGCCGTATTGTCAACTAGGATATCAATGTGGGGGAGTGGAAAATCATCCTTAGGGCTTTCCCTATTCAAATCTATGTAGTCCACACATATTCGCACTTTGTCGTCTTTTTTGGGTACATGGACAATGTTGGTAACCCATTGAGGGTAAGAGGTGACAGCCAAGAATCCAACGTTAAATTGCTTCATGACCTCTGCTTTAATCTTTTCATACATATCAGGTCTCATGCGGCGAACCTTTTGCTTTACTAGCGGACAATCTTCTCTGGTAGGAAAATGATGTACCACAATGTCTGCATCAAGTCCCGACATGTCTTCATATGACCAGGAAAAGACTTCAACATAATCGTGTAATAGCTGAATCAGACGCTCCTTGACACTGGGTTCCAGATTGGCACCCACCTTGACCTCTTTTTTGTCTTCTTCGGTACCTAGGTTGATTGTATCCATGGGTTCCTCGTGAGGCTGAATGGTTCTCTCTTCTTGTTGTAGCAGTCTGGCAAGTTCCCCTGGTACTTCACAATCTTCCTCACCTTCGTCTTCAGCTTGGTAGATTAGATTCTCAGAGTCACAAAAGGCCATAGCAGTATCGTTTCCCATGGGATCCTGAATGGATGTATACCTGCATTGTGAGTGTGGGTGTGTGTAAGGGTATAACTATCTTTGAAAGAAAGTAAAATGTAAAATAAAAACAATGAGCGTAAAAGTTTGTATGCGAAAACGTCCATGATTCATTAATGTCATATGAAAATGAGATAATAACCCTTACAAATGGACCATTGTGCCTCGGGTAAGACACAAGGTTTTAAGAGTGTGAATTTTTTAAATATTACAGATCCAACAAAATGTAAAGATAAATTACTCATAAATTCCCTTGGTCCTTGAAATGATTAGTGTAATAAGAATGGATGTTATGTTAAGATGCATGATGTTATGTTCAAACAGAATAAATCACATACAAGCAAAACACACAATAGACCTTAGGTTCAAAGGCTTGCATTAAGTTAAAGCTAAGTACCCTCTTGAAGTTTAGTTGGTTTCAAACCTGTCTTAGAAAAGTAACCGGGTTCTAAAGATTCTCAATATCACTGACTATCCTTTATCGGACATTTTTTCAGCTCAAGCAATCTTTTCTTGCGGCCGAAATATCCCGAAAGTCTAATCTCAATGAGTGTAGCATCGAGTATCAACCAATCCTCAACTTTATACTGAGGCCGGCTATCTCACTACTTTCTAATGGCCAAGTTTGTTCAACTAAGGTTCTAAGGTCCGTTAGTGCTTCACGACACCATGCGGCGGCCCCGTATTCTCATCGTTTCCACATGAAGGATATCGGTACCAACCAAAGTGTCACACCAACACAACCATCGCTTAAACCATATCGGTCTACGCTGTACAGTCTCCACGATCTATAGCTGTTTACCTAAAAAGTGCCCCAGATCCGGGTGTAGGATCTTTAACAATACCCAAGCAAAAAACCCTTTAAGAATAAAGCAGACAAAGCAAATAGGAAAGCAATTTAAAAATGACCTAAATCCTAAGGTGTACCCCACTTTATTAATTATCCCCAGCAGAGTCACCAGTTCTGTGATACGGTGGCAGAACCGATTGTTAATACTGGTTTGCGTTTTTTGTTTGCAAATGTGGCAGTAAGCAAGAGTCGCCACCGACTTTTATTTCATCCAACTAAGGAAAAGGAAAAAGAACAGAAAAAACCTTTTTCGAGAATATTTCTGAGTACAGGGGGTAGATTATAGAAAGGGAAGGTGTTAGCACTCTTTCCATCCATGGTTTTCCATGGGCTCTTAGGTACTTTCTCATTTTTAAAATTGCTTGTGTGTGCTTGTTTTGAAAAAGGTTTTTACTTCATGATGACTCTTGTATCAGTCCTCAAGAGTGTGACGAAGTTGTTTTGAAAATTGTTTTGGAAAAGTGTTTGTGTGAAAAATTTTATTTGAGCAAGTACCTGGGAACTAATCTACCTACTCGAAAAAGGTCTGTTTGTTTTCCTTTAGACAGTGATATCCTATTATTAATGAATAGGTAACACCATCGTTAGAGTTTTAAGGGACATTCAAAAGGGACATTATGGTCATTGAAGGCAACATGTAAAGATACCTTAGCATTTCGAAGGGACTACCGTCATAAGATCAATTCGTAGGCAACTCGAGGGACAAGTAGGGACTATGATCTTTATGACGATTTTTAGATCGCTGGTCATTGCTAAAGTACCCCTACGTTCGAGGGACACGACCATTATTTCCGAGGCAACCGAGTGGAGTAAACCCTAGGAGTGAATATGTGCAAGTGTATTTTTTTGGTTAATTATCTTTGCATAATTTAGGGTTTTCTACTGTTTTAATTTCAGTTTGTCTTTCCATACAATCATATACATACATCTAGGCAATTTATAATTTGTGGGAATTAAAATGCGAGAAATTAGAGTCCTAACTATTACAGGGCTTTTGGGCATATACATAATTATTTTGACTGAAAATAAAATGTGGAATTTAAATCCTATTTACATCTATTACAAACTCGGAGAAGTTACAAATAATAATAAAAAGGGGAAATTAAAACACACGGTAAATCAAATGCGAGAACTAATTAGACGACCTAAAAATCTAAATTGAGAAAATATTTATGTTTATTTTTAAGGAACAATTGGGTTAAATATAAAATTAAACCTTAAATCTAATTATTTTGAATTATAGTAAAAAGAAATTAAATTACCCTAATTTAATTAAACTAATCCAATAATAAAATATTTTTTATGAAAAAAAAGATTTTGGATGTTTTTGGTGATTTTTGATTAAATGAATTTTTTTTTGGTGTTATTTAAGAAAAATATAATTAATTAATAAAAGAAAAAGAATTAAAAATAAGAAAAAGAGTAAGAAGTTTGGCCTGTCTAAGCACCCAGGGGGGGTGTTTTGGAATTTTTATCCAGGCCCATTATGTTGAGCCCAAACATGCGCCAAATCCAATGTGCTTGTCTTCTGATGGTCTATCGTGGATGTTCAAAGTTGGGGCGTGGGATCTGCATGGTAATGAATCCAAGGGGCGAGATCCAAGGGCGCACGATGGATGTTTGCTCATGATTTGTATTGGATCTATGTTTAAATGATCAGAAAATAGGAAAATGTTTTGACCAAGGATCGAACCCAGGTCCCTCCGCTCGTTCCACGCTTGTCCTGCCATCTGTGCTACGCTGATTTGTTGTTAAGATAATAACATTAACACAAAATAAGTGAAACAAAGTGGATGAGCTGGAAACACCCGCGAAATTAAAATGGGCCAGTGGGGTGGTGACAAGTCACCGTCTTCTTCCCTGTCCGTCATTTTAGATCTCACATCTATACCTACGGATAAAACTCTATAACTATACACCTGCAAGCTTCAAAAATCCATATGATGCGCAATAAATCAATTCTAACTATGCCAATCAATTCGTCTGGGTCTCACGATCATCATAGCATTAGTTTCTTGGCATAATTTCACCTGTACAGAGAAGCCCCAAAATGGTTTCCTAAACCCTAACCATGGCACTCGTCAGTATATTCATTAAAACATCAATTAAACCATTCAAAAATGTTGCAAATACGTTAACAATCATAAATGTATCATTCAAACATGCTTAAGATGCAAGGATTAACGTAATCAATTTCAAAAAAAGAAGCAAACCGTATGGGTGCTATGGGGTGATCTTGGGCGTTTTGACACTTGCAATTGATCGTGTTAGCTCCAAGAGAGGTCCAGGAAACGATTGGAAGCTTCAGCACGCCTTGAATTGGTCTATGGAAGAAGATACGTCTCACACTTTTTGAACAAAATTTTAACCTTGTTTCTCTGTTTTCACGACTGCAAAACCTTCCTTCTTGCCTTGTTTTTGTTCACTATATGTAGTATAATGCATTAGGGTAACAAATTTGGATCCAATCTTGAGAATTGATGAAAAAAACATTTGATCTTTAAGCCACATTCTTTCATTCCAAACTTGACCAAATCATGCCATTTTTGCCTTGATTTGATTTGGTTTGATTAGGCTAGCTCAAATAGATTTGATCTTCATCAAAATCAGACCATCAAAACAAATCTTTGATATTTTTGTTATTTATTTGATTTAATGTGATTTTTTATAAAAAAAATCAAAATAAAATAAATAGATAGAGCAAATAAGGCATGGATATTGATTCAGGTCGTGGATCATGTTGGAAGTGAGGTGTAAGCTTAAAAAGTTAGGCCCATTTGGTAAAAAATGCATTTGTGAGCACATTTGACTTTTGGCAATTTTCTAAAAATGGTCAACTTTGACAATGCATAACTCTTCCAATTTTGACCCTAAGAGGATGTTCTTGGACTTTTTAGAAACCTTAGGATGTCCTCTAAACAACCCATTTAGTATCATCTCAATTGGGTCTTCCATGTTCATGTAAGAAGCTTTGACCCAAAAGGTGTTTTTGTTGACTTTTCAAAAGGACCTATAATGTAGAAATTCATATCTTTTTATAGGTGCATTTCTCGAACTTAAGGGCTGAAGATGAGTTGTAGGAAATTGGATTCCCTTCAAAATGAGCTTTGGATGAGAAATATCTGATAAAGTATGAGAAAGTTATGCTTGGTTAAAGTTTGGTTGGCTTTTCCTAAGAAACCCTAATTTAGCAACTTTTGAGTTTTGATGAATTACGAGTATTCCTTGAGGAATCATGATCAACCCTTAATCAAATGATGAATATCACTTAAAAATTTTGATTTTGACCAAATATCTTGAAGTTTGACTGTATGTGGGCCACATTTGACTTTTGACCTAATACAGTCGATTCTCAAGCATCTGAGCAGTTGACTGAGCAAAATTCTTGTGCAAGGCTTGAAATTTGACATGGAGGGTCTTGAGAACATATTAGGACCATGGAGAAAATATGAGGCCTTTTGAGTTCACTCATCTCGATGAGAATGAAAACCCTAATTGGAGGTTCATTGCTTTAAGAGGGAGTTTGTCTGGTCAACTCTTGGGCATCCTTGAGCAAGTTAAGTATCTCAATTAACATATATTGAGTAAAGTGAGAGGGAACATTTTGGGGTACAACAAAGAAGTATGTTTTTTAAACATAGATCAAGAAATTATTATCGAATTTATCCAAAGGCACATAATTTATAGATTTGGAATCCCATAAACAATAACAACCGATCAAGGATCAGTCTTTACTGGTCAAAAGATGCAGGAATTCACTAAGGAAATGGGATTCAAGTTATTAACTTCTACACCCTATTACGCTCAAGAAAATGGACAGGTCGAAGCCACCAACAAGGTAATTATTGGTCTAATAAAAAGACATGTAGGAAGAAAACCAAAGAGTTGGTATAAGACCTTGGATCAAGCTCCGTGGGCCTGTCGAACGTCTCCAAAAGAGGCAACAAATACAACTCAATTTCGTTTGGTCTTTTGGCATGATACAGTTTTGCCTGTAGAAATATATTTACAATCAGTAAGAATACAGAGGTAGAACAAAATTCCCTTTGATTATTATTGGGAAACAATGATGAATGAGCTAGTTGATCTGGATGAAGAAAAGTTGTATGCCTTAGAAGTCTTGAGAAAACAAAAAGAAAGGATTGCTAGAGCATACAATAAAAGAGTCAAGGGAAAATTATTATCGAATGTTGATTTGGTATGGAAAGTTATATTGCCTATGGATCGAAAGAACAACTTGTCAGGAAAATGGTCTCCACATTGGGAAGGACCTTTTCGAGTTATCCAAACATATACGAATAATGCCTATGAGATAGAAGAATTGGGTGAAGAACTAAGGATTTTGAAGATAAATGGAAAATACTTAAAAAGGTATAAACTTATTCTTCAAGGATTAAAGATTTCAACATAATAGTAAAAAAACAACGAAAAAGCCAAAATGGTGTTATAAATCGCCAAAAATGGCATTGTCCAGAAATTGTGTAAGAAATACAACAAATAATACACCAAAAGTTTTTAATCGAATAGAAAGGCAAGTTAGCCTTCATTCTGTTATACTTGGTCTTCGCCAGTTTGAGTCTGTAGTCAATGGATGATTTTCTAGCATGAAGAGCATATATCTCATCTTCAAGTTTTTTAGTCTGCAGTCTGGGTAATCTTTGATGTCAACTCTTTGATTTGTTCTTTCCAGAAATAGATAGAATAAATGTTAGTCTCAAACTCTTCCTTGGCTTGAGTAAACTCTTTTCCAAGTTGCTCAACTTTATTCGTTGATCAAAAGCCTTCGACCATTCAGTTTCTTGCAGACTTTGTTTCTCTTGAAGCTTTGAGGTCACGTCTTTTTCTCTAAGGTAATCTGCATTAATTGTGTTGATCAAGGTAGTCACATCCATGAGGATTTCAGTAGTCTCAGTAGGGTATGTGACTATGTCAATTTGATTTATCAACTTCTTCAGTACAACACTTGTAGTAGCATTGCCTTTCAAGACTTTAAATATGTCAGCTTCGAAGATTGTTTCTTTGATCTTTTGGAGAAGTTGTTCATTGGTTTCAGCTTGGGAACTCTCGCTCGAAGTTTCTGATGGACTGGGGAAAGTATTTTGGGGAAATGGTACCCTTTTTGCCATCATCAACCTCACATATTCAAGAGGTTTGTCTTTCTTCAGCGTGTCCAATGTTTCTTGAGAAAATTTTGGCGAAACATTATGCTGGGTTTGTTGATCTCCATGAATTATTTTGTCTTGGGATCTAACTTGGACTTGAGGACATTTGTCTTCTTCTCCTTGTTTTTCTTCTTCCGCCATTTCGATATCATCAGCGAAGTATGATGTAATTTCATCATTAGTGAGAAGTTCCTCTTCTTTAGTAGGATCATCAACAAATTTTATCTTGTTGGGTGAAGAATCACTAGGGTTGTTATCTCAATCCCCTTCGTCATCGCTAGCCCTCTTGGCTCCTTGGTTTGCTTCTGTATTCTTCTCTGTTGGAGGATTGTTGTCCTTTTCAGATTCGATAGTTGTGTCAAGTTTGTTGATAGAATATGAAGATCCCTTGTTGAATTTTTTGTGTTGTACCCCAAAATTTATCCTCTCATTTATCAAGATTATCCTCACAAGATCTCTTTGACTCAAGACTGGATTAAGGTTTGGTCAGCTCAAGACATCTCATCTTACACTGATGACCCAAAATTAGGGTTTGAGTTTGCACAAGTGTTTTTGGACTATCAATGCTTCATATGACTTTCAAACATCATTATGGACCTCTAAGATTGCTCATGACAAGTTTCAAGCCTTGAACCACATTTTTGATCAGTGAATTGGACAGTTGACCTAAAAATCAACTGTATTGGGGAAAAAGTCAACCATGACCAATTTACAATCAAAATTCATAATTTTTGATCCACATCAACATTTTAAACTCATATATATCATTTTATCAAATTTGGATTACAATTCCTCAAGAAATGTGATCAAATCATCAAAAGGGCAAAATGGTCAAAATTAGGGTTTTGACTGAGGAAAGGCAATTTCTGATTTTTGACCTAGCAAATAACCAATTGGTTTGAAGCATGATTTCAAGGGTTCATTTGTATCATCTTAACCTAATTACATGATTCAAAACATTGCAATTTCATTGGGTTGACATATGAAATTTGTAGTCAACTGATCAAAAGTCAATTGTATACTGAAAAGTCAAACTTTGACCTTTTTGTCAAAATCAAGTACCAAGGATCACAATTCATCAAAACATGTCAAAATGTGAAACTTGTTCATCAAGGAATCAAAGATTGAAGATTTGGTTTTAAAATTTGAAATTTTCTTAACTTAGAAATTTTTCTAAGTATAGAAAATTTCTTATTTTTTCTCAACTTTAAGCCATTTTTTCACCATGATACAAGATGTTTCAAAGGAAGTTCCCAACATGAAAGTTGTAGACCCCCATGAAATTTACAACTTTTCTTCACACATTTTTCCCTAAATATGCTTGGATCTCAAGATATAATTTTGTGAATACATGCCCATGAACTAAAATAACTTAGTGAAATTTTGCCCTAATTTAGGCAAGTTTTGGACCCAACTTCATGGAAATTTTTCACCTAGTTCCAAGAGGAATCTTGAAATGCATTTCAAATATGAGTTATATAGCACATTTCAAGCTTTCCAAAATGTCCAAGAACTCCTTGATAACATTTTTGAGTGAGGAGAATCGAAGAGATGAAGTTGACAATTTCTCACTTTGTTTTCAAGCCATTTCATGAAGAACAAAGTTCAAATCAGAACCTATGCTGCCTAATCCATGCTTTACAGGTCCCAAACTTGTTTCTTACTCCATAATTTAATGATTACTAAGTTGAAAAAGCCTTAATTCAAGCCCAAAGGTCTTTTTCCAAGCTTTAATTCCATAAATGGAACAAAGCTGCCATTTCCATTTTGGAAAAGCTTCACTTTTGCAACTTTACAATTCTTGAGCATTGGGCTTGTCCTCTCTGCACACACAAGTCCTACAAACCTAAACCAATTTGTATAGAGCTCATACAAACTCCAAGAAAACCAGTACAAGCATGTAAATACTTGTCCTAGACACTTTGCTTTTGACTTATAGGACTTGTGTGTGCAGAGAGAACAGGTGCAATGCTTAAGGAGTTGACAAATGCAAAAGTTGTGCTTTTCTAAAATGGCAATGGCAACTTTGTGCCATTTATGTAATTAAAGCTTGGACAAAGACTCTTATGCTTGGATTAAGGCTTTATCAACTGTGTAAGCATTAAATTATGAAGTGAGAAACAAGTTTGAGGCCTGTAGAGCAAGGATTATGCAACCTAGGTTCAGATTTGAATTTTGTTCTTCATGAAATGGCTTGAAATCAAAGTGAGAAATTGCCAACTTCATCTCTTCGATTCTCCATACTCAAGAATGATCTCAAGGAGTTCTAGGACATTTTGGAAAGATTGAAATGTGCTCTATAATTCATATTTGAAATGATTTTCAAGATTCCTCTTGGAACTAGGTGAAAAGTTGCCATGAAGTTAGGTCAAAAACCTGCCTAAATTAGGGCAAAATTTCACTAAGTTATTTTAGTTCATGAGCATGTATTCACAAAATTATATCTTGAGATCCAAGCATCTTTATGAACAAATGTGTGAAGCAAAGTTGTAGATTTCATGGATACCTACAACTTTCATGTTGGGAACTTCCTTTGAATTATCTTGCATCATGGTGAGAATTTGGCTTAAAGTTGAGAAAAAATAAGAAATTTTCTATACTTAGAAAAATTTCTAAGTTAAGAAAATTTCAAATTTCAAAACAAAATCTTAAATATTTGATTTCTTGATGAAAAAGTTTCATATTTTGACATGTTTTGATGAATTGTGATCCTTGGCACTTGATTTTGACCAAAAAGTTAAAGTTTGACTTTTCACTATACAGTTGACTTTTGATCAGTTGACTGCAAATTTCATTTGTCAATCCAATGAAATTGCAATGTTTTGAACAATGTCATTAGGTCAAGATGATACAATTGGACCCTTGAAATCATGCTTCAAACCAATTGGTCATTTTCTAGGTCAAAAATCAGAAATTGCCCTTTCTTAGTCAAAACCCTAATTTTGACCATTTTGCCCTTTTGATGATTTGATCAAATTTCTTGAGGAATTATGGTCCAAAATTGATCAAATGATACATATGAGTACAAAATGTTGTTGTGGACAAAAAATTATGGAGTTTGACTGTAAATTGGCCATGGTTGACTTTTTCTCCAATACAGATGATTTTTAGGTCAACTGTCCAATTGACTGATAAAAAATGTGATTCAAGGCTTGAAACTTGACATGAGTAATCTTAGGGGTCCATAATGATACTTGAAAGCCATATGAAACATTGGTAGCCCAAAAATCCTTGTGCAATTCCAAACTCTAATTTAGGATTATCAGTGCATGATGAGGTGCCTTGAGCTGGTCAAACCCTAATTCAGTTTTGAGTCAAAGAGATCATGTGAGAAAAACCTTGATAAATGAGAGGGAAAATTTTGGGGTACAACACCATGGAAATCCAGAAAGTTCCTGGGTTGGATTTCGGAGAGTCGGGTCTTATTCCAGGGGTAGTTATCCCTCACAAGTTCAAGGTCTCGGTTTTTGCTAAATATGATAGGGTGTCTTGTTCGAAACTTCATCTGAGGTCCTATGTTCGGAAGATCCCGCCCCATACTATTGACAGAAAGTTATGGGTTCACTTATTTCAAGAAAGTTTGTATGGTACACAACTCAGGTGGTTCTATCAGCTAGAAGAAACCAACATTCATAATTGGGAAGACATGGTCGCTGCTTTTTACAAGCAATATCAATATAATACTGACCTTGCACCAACTCGCCTGCAATTACAAAACATGACTATGGGTTCAAATGAAGGGTTCAAAGAATATGCCCAGAAGTGGAGAGACTTAGCTGGAAGGGTGCAACCTCCCTTGTATGACCGAGAGCTAGTTGATATGTTCATGGGCACTCTAACGGGTCCATTCTTTAACCATATGATTGGAAGCTCCTCATCTAGTTTCACTGAGTTGATTCTAATTGGGGAATGAGTTGAAAGTGGTATTAATAGCGGAAAAATTCAAGTGGATGCATCTTCGAGTGCTATGAAGAAGACATTCAATGGTAAGAAGGAGACCAATGTTGTTTATGGCCAGAAGGGGCCGTGGTAAAAATGACCGTAATCAGTCTGTGGGATCGGTACTAATTTCTAATCTTGCACCCGTTCAACAAAAACAACAATAGTGAAATAGGCGTAGGTTATACGGTCTGGGAAGGCAGTTTACCAAGATTAATATGCCATTGTCTCAGGCATTACAACATTTACTAAAAGAGGAGCTAATTACGCTAACGAATCCTCCTCAGAATCCCAATACCTTCTCAATTAAGTACAATCACGAACGCGAGATGCGCCTACCATTCTAACAGTTCTGGGCACGACACCAATAACTGTTGGACCCTGAAAAACAAAATTTAGGATATGATTGACAACAAGGATATTGAGTCCAATCATCCAGAGACTCTGAATGTAATTATTGCGCCTATGTCGAAGCATGAAAAAGGAATAAGTGCACTTGACGATGTTCTTTATGTGGCTACTGTAAGAGAATTGGCTACTCCTCTACCAATAATCAAGAAGAATCTGCTGCAGGCTGGTTTATTTTCGGGCTGTATTGAAAAATATTACTATTGTGCATCCTAACCATTGACTAAATGTTACTGAAGGAAGGAATTCACGCCTAATGGAAAATCATATAATTCTGATCAATAAGGTTTCGTCCACTGAGAATGTGTGTTAAGAATTATCTGTAATTTCTGGCCCTCCTGTCAGGATCACCTCCGAAGATCCTGTAAGGATTACTGCCAATCTGAAAGCTGCCCCGCTGGTCATCACTACACCTGGACCTATCCCATATTCTTCAGATAAATCTATTCATTGGAACTATGGATTCGACGTCTACTACCATGGTGTCACATAAGAACTATCGACTGTTGATATTGAAGTTATTATAGTTGTTGATCCCAGCATTGACAATATTGTTGGAACTAGTAAGATTACTAGAAGCGGAAAAGTTTTCTCTCCAAAAATCTCTCTGAAGACTATTGCTACACATGTTAGAGTTACAGCCACCGAGTCAACTGCTGAGGCTCGGGGTAAAGAGAAAATGTCAGAGCCTGCCCAGATGGAGGCACCTAAGGAAGCTATAGTTGAAGACACCTCTAGACAAGAGTTAGAAGACGTATTGAAGATTATCCACAAGAGTGACTACAAAATTGTTGAATAGTTGCGGGATACCCTATCCAAGATCTCTATGTTATCCCTGTTACTGTGTTTTGAAGCTCATGCACAGGCTTTAGTGAAATTCTTGAAGACTGCTCACATACCAAAAGATATTTCTGCCGATCAATTTGGAAGATATGTTTTTGGTTTAACGACTGACAATGGATTGGGTTTTTCTGATGTAGATTTGACTCCGGAAGGGAGAAACCACAACAGAGCCCTGTATGTCTCTATTGAATGAAGGGGAACTACTTTGGCTCATGTATTGACTGATATTGGTTCTTTGTTGAACGTCCTACCAAAAGGTGCTCTGGACAGACTTGACTGCGAAGGGGGCGTACTGAAACCCAGTGATATTATAGTTCGAGCCTTTGATGGGCCAAAAAGGATGGTAAACAGGGAAGTCGATCTTCTTATCAAAGTGGGTTCGCAGATCTTTGAATCTACCTTATATGTAATGGACATTCAGCCAGCTTACTCTTGCTTACTGGGACGCCCCTGGATTCACGGGGAAGGCATTGTTACCTCTACCCTACATCAGAAGTTGAAATATCCTGTGAACAAAAAGATTGTTACTATATGCGGTGAAGAAAAGTATATGGTCATCCACTTGAACTCATTCCGGTATGTAGAGATGGACGGTGAATTCATCAAGACTCCCTGTCAGACTTTTGAAGTCATCCCTCCTGCCTCAACTGAAGATGTCTCTACCATTCCCAAAGTTACTAGGGTTTCGCCCAGGATGGATTCATTAAAAGATGCTAAAGCCATTGTATAAGAAGGTGTTGTACTATTTGGGGTCAGCTTCCTGACATCCCCTATAAATCTAACAAGTTTGGTTTGGGTTTCACTACAGAGGGTCAAAATGATATTCATCGCGCTTAGGCTGGAAGACCACCATTCCACATCAGCAACAACAGAGTCAATACTATAGAAGATGTTGCCAATGGTTATGACCTTGACAAATGGATCTTTCCTACCATTGGCAATGAGCTCAGCAACTAGAAGGTCGAGGACATTATCTCTATCTCCTTTAGTCAGGTGTAATAGCTACATTTCTATTTTTATTTCTTTCAAGTTTTGGCTTTATAATATCTGAATAATGACTTTAAACCTTGTGCTTTACTCGGGTCACAACGGTTCATTTGTTAAGGGTTGTCATTTCATAAACATGTTTTCATTTAATAAAGCATTGGACGTTTTGCATTCAAATTTTATGCTCTCTGTCTTTATTTTTACTTTTAGCACTTTCAAATAGTTATGTGTGTAGAGGTCGAAATGTTAAGACTAAGCCATTAAATTGATTTGACTTGTAAAAATCAAAATGAAAATCGCCACCGTGCTTTATTGTTTACAAAGGAATGGGAAAAGAGAGAATAACCCAAAAGAGGGGGAAAATATTCTAGGTAAGGGGGTTGGTTATACAAAGGGAAGGTCTTAGCACCCTAAACATCTATGGTACTCCGTAAGAATCTCTTTGTAAAATCTGTATATTTTGGCTATAAAATGTTGTATATAAAAAAAGATTGTGGTGATGAGAAAAGAAGTATATTTTTCTATAATTTGCACCCACCGCGGTTGCGATCCTTTAGTGTCTACGCACCACCATCCGTGTAATAGGGGATCAGGGTACTCGTAGTTCCTCTTTAAAAAGTTTAAAACATAAGTGTGTTGGTTAATTTTAAGAGACAAGACGTCATTGTCATTGTCCGTGTGGAAAACATACTTACTATCCACAATTATGAGAAAGGAGAATTTGCGTCATCTCAAAGTGGAGGATATGGCTTGGATTTAAAATCAACAATGCCTCACTTAACACCCAAGTGGAAAATATCTCACTTCACTACATATTAGAGAAGTATAATTGTTTGCATCACTACAAGGATTGACAAGAGTCTAATTTTTTGAGAAATTTTTTTGAAGATAAAAGCCAAAATGGAAAAATAGTTTAAATGAGATTCATTGACTTTTAGTCTTCTCACAAAAAAATGTCAAGGTATTATTAAGTTGAGTGGAAATTGATTAAGAAATAATTTTTGAGAGTACATGGACATAAGTCCAAGTTTATTATGAAAGTGTTCAAGTTTTAAAAGCAAGAAGATTTTTCAAAAGGAGGGAGAAGATTTTTGAAATTAAAGATGATAGGAGGAGATGAAGAGGCTATCCTAAAGCATAAGGTAAAAGCTAAGGAGAAAGACCATCTAACCAAACAAGAAGCCAACACTTGACATAATGAGTCAATGTAGAATACAATCCTTTGGATTTGAAAATAAGCAAACAATTAAAGAATCCCTTAAGAATAGCAAACTTCAATTGCATTAAGTCTTCACAAAAATTAGGCAGAGTAACAGTTGTATACAGATGATTTCCAGATCACAGATAAAGCATGTAATCACAATAACCTACACATAAAATAAATAAAAAACCCAATGTCTTGGGGTAAACTCCAAGAACTCCAGACAAAATAACAATTGAGGTCACAAGGTCTCAAGGTAGATCAAGGCTTATAATCCTAAGTCCAAGAAGTTCACAATCTCCATAGTGCCAAGTATAGTAACCAAGTAGTCCAAGTAACATTAAAGTTGTTTAGGGTTTAAGTTTATTATTAGGTATCTTCAAAAGGAAATGAAAATCTCAAGTGAGCAAAAATAAAAATGACACGAAGATAGAGGCTCAAGTGAGAAAAGATGAAAAGAGCATAAAATGTAAATGCAAAAGTAAATGGTACATAAAGTAAAGAGCATAAAGTACAAGCATAAAGATAAAGTAAATTGTTAGGAATTAGTGGTTAGTTGGATGACCATCTTAAAACTTGCATTAGGAACTCATTAGAGGATTGGTAGAACCAAAGCCTCTCAACAACAAGTTGCATTTGCTTTTTTCCCCAAGTAAATCATTCATTTAAGAATTTCAAAGTAACACTTAATGATCAATGATGTTTAAGTGCTCCACTTTGACCAAAATTGATGAAGTTCCATTAGAGGATTGGTAGAACCAAAGCCTCCTAACAATGGATCTCAAGGTTATTGGATTAAAGGATTCAAATTAACATTCTTGGGCTTGCAAATATAGGTTTGGGCCACGAATGACCGTTTTCTCAAACCGGGACAAAATTTATCGCTACGTTAAGCAATCGTAAGTGGACTTACATAGAAGTCGCACCTATTTTGAGGTCGGTCAATAGCAATCTATGCACCTCATGTTTTGAGACATGATATGTAAATCATGCTCCAACAATGTTTAGTACAATAAGAATAAGATACGATGAAGAGGGAAGGGGAAATGAATAAACCACTTTTGAACCAAAAATTTAATCAAACTATTATTAAAATTATTCATCCATTTCTATAGAGTTAGACTCATCACCATGGATCCAATGATGTTAACAAAGTTCATGATCAACATTTGAGTCCAAGATCAGTCAGAATATTGTACAAAAATAAAATTGTATTTAAAAATAAAAGAAAATGGTTTTTTTTTAAATAGATTATAAAATGGAAATAAGAGAGAAAAATAGCAACTATATTCAAATTAATCTAGAAAAAATAAGCAAGGCCATAGAAAAATCAGAAATAAACTCAAATGTTTTTATAAATTTTTTGGTAATTCTTTAAAGTAAGAAACTATTTTTTAAAAAAAGAAATAGGTAAAATAAACCAAAAATGATGAAAAATAGTAAAGTCAGAAATAAAAAATAAATGAGGTCACCAATATTTGTCACAATGTCATTGGATCCTTCCTTATTTTTTTCAGAATTAAAAAATGAATAAAGGTATTTTTAAACATTTAAAATAATTCAAATAAAGTGAAAAATTATAAAAAATATCAAAACACAAAATAAAATTGTGAAAAAGTAAAAATCAGAAAGAGAAAAATCAAAAGCATTTTCCATAATTTTTTTAGATTTTTTGGAGTTAAAATGAATTTTCTATGAATTTTTGAAATTTAAATCAATTAAATGTAAAAATCAGAAATAAAAAATAAAGTCAAAAATGTGTGGACCATTGGATGAGAGTCAAAACACGTTAGTAATCAAATCTAAGGAATCTGGCGCGCTGTGCATATCATGGTCATTACTGAATAAAACATTAAATCAATTATAAAATCAGAAATTAAAAAAATCCAAATGGCGTTGTTTCATTGGTTGAAGGATGACACATTGGTCATCTTCAACCTCCATCCAGTCTCAAAACCAGGTCACTCAAACTATAAAATTAGAGCTCAAGACCGGTACTATTCACTTCGTCTCATCAAGACGAAGAAAACTACACCTTCGCGAAAAATTTATATAAACTGTAGCTCAAGCAATTTGGAAGAGAAGTTTTGAAAAGGGATTTGAAGTTTCATGGTCAAAACGTGCTTCCAGTTAAAAAAAAGTGTTGCGACTAGAACCGAGATGATGAGAGCTTCACAATAGTATCAACGTTTGAGAGAATTGGTGAAGGAATCTACCTATTGAAGTTAAGTTGCAGAGCTCTGAAACTAGACTTGGCTAGCACGATTCAGGGAGTTTTAGAGCTTAATTCTTCTTCTGTTAGCTTTAGTGAGGATCAAGGAAGGTGAATTGATAAAGAAAAATGATTGAGAATGGTTGTAAGAGGAAATTCGAAGTTGCAGAAAATTGAGTTCAAGATGAAGTTTGACAGGGTAATTCTGGCTCTCTAAGCTTGAGGAAATGAATGAGGGATGTCTCTCTATTTATAGGGAATCAAATGGAATGCTCAAGCGTGTGAAATGATGAAGTTTGGAGGGAAATCGTGTGAAGTTGCAAACAAGAAAAGTGTGACTTCTATTTTGATCAAAACTCATCCAAACTTTGCGTTTTAATGTGCTAATCATTTCTGGAAGTTCATTAAACATATTTAGAAGCAAACATGCGCAAAATTTTTGTGATTAGAGGCCAAAACAAAGATTTTGAATTCTTGACTTGGTGAAAAATTCAGTTTCAAATTTCCAAATTCAAACCAATGGCATTCTCAACTCAAGGGGATTTAGGACATGATTCTTGAAGCTTTAGAAAGATGAGGTTACAGGATTTGCAATGTGAAAATAATGGGAACAAATGGGTGCTTGAGCTGAAAGTTGCAATGCGTCAAAGTTGGAAAAAAGAAGTTGACTTTCCATACTTAGAAAATTTCTAAGTTTTTCTTCAAAAATGACTTATAATGTCTTGCATCTAAACATGGACTTCCACTTGAAATTTTCTCTTGACCAAAAAATATGGCATGAATTAGACCTCTTAAATGGCATTTTGAAACTTGAACCATTAAAAATATCCAAAAATTGAGAGAGTTATGACTTGTTGAAGTTGGCAAAAATTCAAGTAATGACCTATAATCTTTTGCATCCTTAGAGCATCTTCCATCCATTTTCAAACTTTTCACATGAAAGAAAGGTTGAAGTTCACATCGTCAAGATCATTGTGGAAAAACAATGGGATCAAGGTGATAAAAATTGATCAAGTTATGGTCATTTGAAGTCACAAAATGGAAATTGAGGGTTCATCTAGAGGACTTGTAATCTTTCTTCACCATCAAGTTTCTTCCACACAAAATTTATTTGAAACTTTTGAGTGATTTGTTAATAACCCTTTGAAGAAAAGTATTTCTTTATAATCACTCAAAAATGCCAAAAGATGAGCAAGATATACCCCTTTGAAGTTCAAAACCCTAGCTCTTAAAGCCAGAAAATGTCTTGGGGAACCTTTGCAGTTTTGACCAACCATCTTGCAAAAATACCTTTGTTATGTGATTATAAGTTTTTGAGGATGTTAAGGAGAAACCATTGCAACCAAAACCACTTCCAAATCTTGGGAATTGAAGGAGATATGCACTTGTGATCATTGAAATCAAAGACTTGTACATTTGAGTCAAACTTCTTCAATCAACCCTTGTACCTTTGAACTAATTTTGACAACTTGAGGCATGATGAATCATAAAATACTTTGTCATGATATCACTTCAAAACATCTTGAATGATGAGGCTTGAGCCTTAATGAAGCCTTGTTAAGGAAGGCACATAAATGAACTCATGAATCCCTAGATCAATCTTGATAGAATGTATTATGCTTCCACCTACAACATCAAAAATTGGGACAAACACTTATTGTATTTATTAGTTAAAGGATAATCAATACAAAACATAGATGATAATAAAATACAAGTCAAGGTGCTTGGTGATTCCTCCTAGAGAAAAATCTAAAGAAAGGGAGAAGAACCAAACCCTAATGTGATCTTGTTGTGATTGAATTGAGATGATATGATGAAGGGATCTTAGGGGCAAAAATTGAGATACAACAGCTGCCCTTGTTTAAGTGTCTTCTATCCGGAGATACGAAGGTTGAAATCTTTATGAGGACGCGATTGAAGATACTTAAATATAAAACAAACCCTATTTTTGGCCCTAAGATACCATGCAATGCTTATGATTATGAATGCAAATGAACAAATTTAAAGGGACGCAAGACACCACTGGTGATGTAAAAAGTGAAAGAGGGAACAAAAGGAAAACTTGAAAAGGAAAGTAAATCAATGGTGAAGAAAAGACAAGACTCTATTGGGGAGAATGCCGAGGAGAGGATCTAAAGCATTTCCAACTCAAAATTGAGGAGAGAGAGTGAAAGATATCGGTGACCGACAGATAACTGTGAACTACCAACTTACTGAGGGGATAGCAAAAAAGTAACTTTAACCCACTGAGGAAAGGGAATGGTAAAATAATACCAGTAAATTTCAAGATGTATTCAGTACTCATGATTGTAAACAAATGAACTCCTATGAAGCAATAGAATCTCAGCGACGAACCAACTTCCATAATGACAAGGCTACCATTCATTGGAGTAACAAAATCTCAAACAACGAACTATCTTCCATAATGACAAGGCTACCATCCATCGGAGTAACAAAATCTCAACAACGAACTACCTTCCATAATGACAAGGCTACCATCCATTGGAGTAACAAAAATATCAACAATGAACTACCTTTCATAATGACAAGGCTACCATCCATTGGAGTAACAAAATATCAACAACTAACTACCTTCCATAATGACAAGGATACCATCCATTGGAGTAACAAAATCTCAACAACAAACTACCTTCCATAATGACAAGGCTACCATCCATTGGAGTAACAAAATCTCAACAACAAACTACCTTCCATAATGACAAGGCTACCATCCGTTGGAGTAACAAAATCTCAACAACGAACTACCTTCCATAACGACAAGGCTACCATCCATTAGAGTAACAAAATCTGAAACTTCTCTGAGAGCCATCAGATTCACTGGGGGAAGTACAAGTTGCTCAAATAAAGAGACATGTCACTTGCTGCTATAAGGAGGAAATGCAATTAATACAAGGAAATATGGCTTCTTGGGGAAAGAGATGGAACTCCTGGAGAAATGATAATAAATTCCTATTGAGGAGATAAAATCTCCTTGTGCAAAATAAATACACATTCTCAAACTAAAGCTCAAACTTGCCGAAATCAAAATAATGATATTGTTGAGGGTACCCATCCTAACCAGAAATAAACCATAATGAAGCAGTCAACCAAAATACATCTACTGAGAAATAAACTCAAGAGGAAATCTCATTCCATCCAGACAACAAGCTGAAAAGAAGGCTGAACAAGATTCTTCTACGAGGGATAAATCAGTGGGGAAGTTGAAAGAATATACACTTTCTGCTTAAGGTTAAGACTCTATTGGAGAGAGAGTAACACAACTATGCAAAACAGGGTAATATGCCAAATATGTAAAAAATGCAAATGAGCAGTGATTATGCATGATGCTGAGATGAAAGTATGAATGTTATCATGTATATGCTGACAAAACAGACATATAACACTGGGGATAAACATACAAAAATCCAAAATGGGTACAATCAAAACCCGGCTAAATCACAAACATGATGGAAATTCCATAAGATAATAAGCACAAACCGAAGAAACAAATTCTAATATCAAGGCTTAAATTCACTGGGAAGGAACAAGATCTAAAATAGTCAATTAAAACAAACATGGCGATATGACATCTTCCTCCAAGTTTCACCAGGGAAACCACACATAATTCAGCGGGGGAAACAAAATGTTTGAAGTTCATACTTCTGCTAGGATTGATTTCACTAGGGAAAACAGATTCACATCATTGAGACATCAGTTGGGGATGACATACTGACTTCATTGTGGAGGGTAATATTGTATCATTGGAGGAGACGTCGATATACATTCTTTAATACTGAGAGTGATAATTACACTAACTTCTTTGGGGAGAAAGTATGAAACCTTATGAGGTCAGCAATTTCAAAGAAGTATATCATCTCAACTTCACCTAGGGAATTCAAGAAATTAACACTACAACAAGAAAACTTATGGGGATTTTATATCTAATCCAGCACTTGGCGGGGGGAAAACCAAAAAAGTTAATAACCGTTTCAACACTTCTTAAATAAGATATTGCCCTTGCCTGACTGCCGGGCAAACAAACAATATGCCAGTACTTCTGAAAGGAGATGCTTTGAAAATGAGTCCAACTCAGCATGCACGAGGAGAAAATAATTTTTATGAGTGAAGCCTTCACTGGGGAATTTTGGACAGAGCTATCATGCAAACCTTTAAGTTTATTCGTCCTTGAAGTCACTAATTTTGTTCCCCTTGTATCACAAAATCTAGAGCAATAGGTAATTTGTAAATTCTTTTCAAAAATAATTTTTGTTATTTAATGTGTTTGCTTTGATCATTACTATCAATAATAAATGAAATCTTTATAAGCTAAATAAAATAAGAATTGCAAAGAATTCGAAAAAAGGCTCAAACTTTATTAATAGAATGGTAGTCTGCGAATGGCAAGACTCCATAGATAATTACAAAGTTTGGAACATGGTAATATATATTGGAAAAGATACATTGAAATACAATGACAACTATCCTCCCTAACAACTTTGAATTCCTGAGCCGAAACTTTGGTCGAAGAGTAGTAAGATCCAAGCAGATTGTTGCTCCATTGATCAAGTCTTGTCTGATGCAGTTACTTGCCAGAAAAATCCCTAACTTTTTCCTAGATTTCCCTTGTGGGTTTTCAACCTACCGAGAAAATTTATTTTGTATATGTCTCTAATTTTTTCCTAGACCACCCTTTCGGGTTTTCGGCCTACCGAGACACTCCTTTTTGCCTAAGGCGCCCCTTCGGGTTTTCATCTTAGCGAGCTGTTCTTTCATTTTTTTCTAGGAGAAGTATTTCTTGACTACATCAGCATTCATAAGAAGTGGGAAATCCTCTCCATCCATTGTTTCAAGAATCATTGCACCGCCTAGAGAAGGCTTTCTTAACAACATATGGGCCTTCAAAATTGGGAGTCAACTTGCCCCTAGAATCAAAGTTAAAAGACATGATCTTCCTGAGTACGAGGTTGCCTTATCTAAATTCACGAGGTTTGACCTTCTTATCAAAATCTTTCTTCATTCTCTTTTGGTATAATTGACCATGACATAGGGTCGTCATTCTCTTCTCTTCTATCAAGTTCAGCTGGTCAAACCTGTTCTGGACCCATTCAGCCTCTGACAACTTCGCTTCCATTATTAAACGCAAAGAGGGAATCTCAACTTCAATGGGGAGTACTGCTTCCATGCCATATACAAGATAGAATGAGGTTGCCCCTGTTGAAGTGCGTACAAATGTTCGATACCCATGCAGAGCAAAAGGGAGCATTTCATGCCAACCTTTATTAGTAACAACCATTTTCTGGATTATCTTTTTGATGTTCTTATTGGCCGCTTCAACAACTCCATTCATTTTTGGCCTGTAGGGAGATGAATTATGGTGAACAATCTTAAATTCCTCACAAAGTTCAGACATCATTTTTTTATTCAGATTTGAGCCATTGTCATTGATAATCCTGCTTGGCACACCATACTGACATATGAGATTGTTCTTGATGAAGCGCACTACCATCTATTTAGTGACATTAGCATATGAAGTCGCCTCCACCCACTTGGTGTAATAATCATATGCCACCAAGATAAAATGATTCCCATTTGATGCATTTGGTTCAATCATCCCGATCATATCAATACCCCCCGCATAGAGAAAGGCCATGGGGAAGAAATAACATTGAGAAGTGTCAGAGGTACATGAATTTTATCAGCATAAATCTGACACTTATGGCACTTCTTCGCAAATTTGTAATAGTCAGATTCCATTGTCAGCCAATAGTAACATGTCCTAAGCATCTTTTTCTACACTGAATGTCCATTGGCATGGGTACCAAATGAACCTTCATGAACCTCATGCATCAACATGTCTTCTTCGTGTCTATCCATGCATCTGAGCAAGACCATGTCATGAATTCTTTTATACAGTGCATCTTCATTGATGCACCAATTGAATATTCCTGGGTTCAGAGAAAATGCTTGATATCATAATACCAAGGTTTTTCATGTACCACATTCTCTGTTGTAAACACATGAGCCGGTCTATCCAAACGTCATACCGTAATACGAGGCACATCATTCCAAGTATTCACTTGATACATAGAAGCCAGAGTTTCTAAAGCATCCGCCATCTGATTTTCATCTCTTAGAATATGATGGAATTCAACTTTGTTAAAGAAGGGTAATAGTCTTCTAGCATAATCTTTGTAAGGCATCAAGCCAGGGTGACGAGTATCCCATTCTCCTTTAATTTGATTAACAACTAAAGCTGAATCACCATACACATCTAGAACTTGGATTCTAAGATAACCGGTGTCCTCGACAACCATAATTTAAGCCTCATACTCCACCATATTATTAGTACAATCAAATGTCAGCCTTGCAGTAAAAGGAATGTGTGATCCATGCAGAGTGATGATCACTGCACCAATTCCTTTTCCGTAAGCATTCACTGCTCCATTAAATACCACGCCCCAATGAGATTAAGGATATGGACCTTCCCCAGGCAACGGTTCATCATAATATTTCGCTTTCTAGAACATTACATCCTCATAAGGGAAATCAAACTTGACATATTGGTAGTCATCTATTGGTTGGTGAGCAATATAATCCTCCAGCACACTGCTTTTTATAGCCTTTTGAGTGTGGTATTCAATGTCATATTTAGACAATAACATTTGCCAGCGGGAAATTCTCCCTGTGAGAGCAGGCTTTTCAAAGATATACTTAATTGGATCCATTTTTGAAATCAACCAAGTAGTATTATTCAACATATATTGTCTCAACCACTTTGCCGCCCAGGCCAGAGCGCAACATGTCTTCTCCAACATAGAATACCGTGACTCACAATCAGTCAATTTATTATTGAGGTAGTATATGGCATATTCTTTCTTTCCTGTTTCATCTTGTTATCCCAAAATACAACCCATAGAACTATCCAACACTGTTAGATACATGATCAACAGTCTTCCTTCAATGGAAGGGAGCAAGATAGGAGGTTCAAGCAGATATTCTTTGATACTTTCAAATGCCCTTTGGCAATCATCTATCCATACACAACCTTGATATTTCTTTAGCAACTTAAAGATCGGTTCACATGTTGCGGTCATGTGGGAGATGAATCTGGAAATATAATTCAAGCACCCAAGGAAGCCTCTAACTTGCTTCTCTGTCCTTGGCATAAGCATTTCTTGGATCGCTTTGACCTTATCTGGGTAAACTTTAGTCCCTTTTTGGCTGACAATAAAACTCAACAACTTCCCTGATCGGACACCGAAGGTTCATTTATTTGGATTCAAGCGGAGACGATACTTCCTCAAATGCTGAAATAACTTCAACATATCTTCCACATTCCCTTCTTCGGTCTATGATTTAGAAATCATGTCATTAACATATACCGCAATTTCCTTGTGCATTAGATCATGGAATAGGGTTGTCATAGCCCTCTGGTACATTGCACCAGCGTTCTTCAACCCGAAGGGCATCACTCTGTAACAGAATGTTCCCCAGGGTGTGATAAACATTGTTTTTTCCATGTCCTTAGGAGCCATTCTTATTTGATTATATCCGGAAAATCCGTCCATGAATGAGAACACTTTAAATTTTTTTGTGCTATCAACCAACATATCAATATGTGGAAACAGAAAATCATCTATTAGACTAGCTTTATTTAGATCTCTGTAATCTACGCACATGTAGACTTTTCCATCTTTCTTTGGTACGGGCACAATGTTGGCTATCCATTAAGGATACACTAATGTCACAAGAAAACCATCATTAATCTGCTTTAAGACTTCTTCTTTGATTTTTACTGCCATATCAGGGTGAGTTCTTCTCAACTTCTGCTTGACGGGCGGGCACTCTGGCTTCAAAGGCAAATGATGCTCCACAATATCAGTATCTAGACCAGACATATATTGGTAAGACCAAGCAAAGATATCCAATACTCTTTTAATAACTCAATCAATTTGCTCTTCACATCTGGATGCAACGATGCTCCAATCTTGACTTCCTTTGGCTCTTCTTCTGAACTCAAATTGATTGTTTCTAATGACTCTTTATACGACTGAATGGCCTTTTCCTCGTGCTCGAGCAACCACGAAACCTCTTCTGGAATCTCATCATATTCTTCTTCTTTTGTCCCAAACACAGGATATTCAAAGTTGGGAGAGGGTGTAGGGTCATTGTATTCAACATGTTTATTAATTAATCTGTACATGTGATTTGTGGCTGCTTTTAGAAACTTACACATATATCAAGTGATTATGCAGATTTATTTTCAATTATTATTCTATTCAAAATGGTTTTTTATTATTACCATTTTTCAAGAAAAAGAAGAAAAAATAAAAGACACAATTTTGAGAATCAGAGACAACTTTTATTTATGATTTTAATGATCAAAGCTAACAGATAAGCCCATACAATATTAACTTTCATCTTGGGAAGAATGAAATCTTTTTGCAAAGAAAAAAATTACTTTGAGACATGGATGCAAGAGGGAACATCATAAGTGACCCAGTTCTGGATTCTGACTCCAAGCGTCATATAACTCGGCATTTCCTGATCTTCTTCATCATCCTCAATAGAATTAATTCCAGAAACAGTTGGATGGAGGTAGCCTCCGCTACGGAAAACATCATGATAGCTGCTCATAATAGACTTTGACTTAAAACTTTTGCCTTTGTCATTCTTGTTAGAGAATCCCAAATCAGCCTTGTTCTTGTTTACCGGAGGATCAACGACCTGTCCCCATACATTACTCGGACCATTGCGCACAACCTGCTGAGCATCTTTGAATGAAGCCATATAATTCTCATTCTCCCTTACGTTATCAACAGATAGAGCCTGGAAATGCGTCCCAACAACAGCTTCATCTGCCTCCACAATGCTGAAAGATGATAGATGAGATATCAGTAATGCTTGCTCTCCATTTATAATAACCACTTTTCTTTCACGCACGAACTTCAGCTTTTGGTGCAGAGTGGAAGTGACATCCCCTGCTTCATGTATCCATGGTCTTCCCAGTAGACAATTATATGCGGGTACAATATCCATGACTTGGAAAGTGATCTGAAATAGATGCGGGCCTATGTGAATAGGCAGATCGACCTCCCCAATAACCGACTTCCTTGATCCATCGAAAGCTTTGACAATAATACCACTTGGGCACAAAGGAGCCCCTTGATATTTCAACTTCATCAGCGTACTCCTCGGTATCACATTCAAGGCAGATCCATTATCAATCACCACATTTGATAATGAATCGCTTTTATAGTTTATGGATATATGGAGATCCAAATTGTAATTCCTTCCCTCGTCATCCAATTCATCATCGCAAAAGCTTAGGTTATTACATGATGTAATATTACCCACCACACTGCTAAATTGATCTAATGGCATGTCATACTCCACGAAGGCCTGGTCCAACACCCTCATTAAAGATTCTCTATGGACAGTAGAATTCATCAACAATTCCAAGATAGATATTTTTGAAGCAGTCTACAATAACTGATCCATAATTTGATAGTCGCTCATTTTGATTATCTTCAAAATATCATCTATGTCCTTCTCCAGAGTAGCACCACTGGATTCCCCTGCAGCCTTCTTATCTCTAATACTTTCCACAACCTTCTTTCCAGCATCATCATTTCCTCAAACAACCGGTGCAAATACACGACCACTGTGGGTCATTATACTAGTCTCAGAAATATTTCCAACATTAGAAAAGGCTGGATGGGAACTTCCACACCGTCCTCTAAAATTTTAGTATTATACTTGTACGGTACAACCTTGTCAGATTTGTATGGAACGGGCCCTGGAAAGCAAATCACCACATGGGCAACAATTGGCTTACTACAGTATTCAATTTCAACAGGGGAAGAATCACTGAAACACGGCACAATCACATTCACACCTTATTCAGAAAAATTGGACATCAAAGAATCATCATCGGAGAACATTCCTTCATCTGAGGAGAAGAATTCATCCGTGGAAGCATATTCATCATCTGATTCTTCCTCAGATAAGCAAACCTCGATCTCATTAACCTCATGGTAATCATCTCTTTGGAATGAAACCTTGATAGTTCCATTATTCAATAACATTTGAATACCTTTTCTTACAATTGAACATCCTCGAGAGTCCCTGCAGCAAACCCGACAAGATCCATAGTGGTGCTCTACCTGACCAGCTATGTGGCAGAAAGTAGCATGCAATTGCACAAGATCATCGTTCATGTGTTCTACATCAAAGATCATGAACTCTCCAGGACATCCAAATACCATGTTCACTTCCTCCTCATACTCTTCCCTAGGCCTGATTATATGGATGAGGCCCTCGTCCATCATCTCTTGCAAATCAGCCTTTATCTTATCGCAACCTTGTATATTAGTACTACAGATACCACAACCAGTGTGGTCATGAATGCGGAAATCCCTTGGACAACCAGCAACCATGTTAACAACATTCGCTTCTCAATGTATTGGGAGAGGATTATCTTTTACATTAGGACTGACATCTTTGAAGGATAAAAGGCCAGACCTAACTATTTTCTATACCTCATACTTTAAGGGATAACAATTTTCTACATTATGCCCTGGCGCACCCTGATGAAAAGCGCACGTCTGATCTTCCTTGTAGTACCAAGGTAAAGGGGATGGTATAGCACGAGGTGGCCTAGTTTGGACCAACTTTTTCTGGATCAATGCTGAAAGTAGCTCTACATAACTCATAGGGATATAGTCAAAAGGCTCTATTCTCTGATTCTTCCCTTGACTTCTCTAAGGGGATGATCTTTGATAAGCAACTATAGTCAGCGCCACATTTACAATCAGAGTTACCAAGGGAACCTGTTGATGGCGCTGATGATTTCTTATAGAGGGATTAACCCTTCTTTCTTGAATAACAACATTTTTATCTCCCTCTTTCTTCTTAACAAATCCATATGATGGCTTCTTCACATTGCTATAACCTTCACTTTTTATCAGACGACCTTCTCTTACAGCCTCTTCCAAACGGACGCCCATTCCCACCATTTTAGTAAAGTCACTGGGCGCACTCACCACCATTCTTTCATAATAAAATGCACCTAGTGTCTTTAGGGAAATCTTTGCCATTTCTTTTTCTTCCATTGGAGGAATCACTTGGGCGGATATCTCACACCATCTTTGTGCATATTCCTTAAATGACCTTTGTCTTTCTGGACCATGGTCCCGAGTTGATCACGGTCAGGCACCATGTCCATATTGTATTTATATTGTCTGATAAATGCTTCCACCAAGTCATTAAAAGAATTAATACTAGCATTGTCCAGGCTCATGTACCACTTCAATGCTGCACCAATTAAACTGTCTTGAAAGAAATGAATAAACAGGCGTTGATCATGTGTATGAGTAGATATTCTTCTTACATACATTACCAAGTGAGAACGAGGAAAAGTGTTTCCCTTGTACTTTTCTAACTCCGACACTTTAAACTTTGCAAGTATTTTCACATTTGGCACCAAACACGTATCATTCACATTATGCCCAAATAACTCTTTTCCTTTGAGGGCCTTAAACTCTTTCTGCATGTTATCAAACTGGTCTTGAAAATCGTCCATTTGATCATAGAAACCCAAGAATTCACTTGGTGGGGGAATAGGGAGATACATTTCATCATTAACAAACAGAACCACATTCACCGAGGGAGTTGAAGCATAGTGAATCTCGTTTCTAGCAGCATGGGTAACGTGCACCACAAGAGGTGCGGGAGCAGCACCAGTCTGAGTAAGCGAAGCAATCTGAGGATCCTGATTAAAACCTTCTAGCATAAAGTTCTCTGGCATTCCCCAAGGATATCCCAGAGGCATACGATTCTGGACAACAGTTGGAGTAGCAAAAATAGGAACAGACGGAGCTTTAGTGGTAACCAATGTCTGTTGAAGTTGAATAATCAGTGGATGATTCTGAGCAGCCACCAAATATTCCATCAGAGCAGTGAGATTGGCTATACTAGCTGTGATGTGGTGGGAGAACTGACTTGAGGTTTTGCGTTTGTGTTCGCAAATGTTTCGGTTTAGCAAGAGTCGCCACCGACTTTTTATTTATCCAAATGAAAGGTCAAAAAGCACAGGAAAAACCTTTGAGATGTTTTCTTGGGTTCGGGGGGTAGATTATGAAAAGGGAAGGTGCTAGCACCCTTTTCATCCATAGTTTTCCATGGGCTCTTAGTTACTTGTTTTAGATCACTTGCTTTTGCTTTTCAATTGTTTGAAATGGTGCTTTGTGTGTGATTTTGAAAGTATTTTTGAAAAGAGGCCTTTGTCTAGGCAACCTTTGTAAAAATTCTTGTTTGAATGTTTTACAAAGGTGTTTGTCTTTTGAAAAATGTTTTAATGTTTGAAAGTTTGTTTGGAAATTGTTTTGAAATTGTGTGATAGTTTGAAAATAGCAAGGATGTTTGCAAGTTTGATCAAGTAACTAGGAGCATGTACCTACCTACTCAAAAAGTCTTTGCTACACATTTTTAACCCTTTGACATTGTTTTTTTACCATTGCATTTGGTAAATAACCTTGTGTTTGGATGTTAAACGGGACAGGCGCGAGTCATCGTATTGACCATGATAGCAATTATGCTAAGTATCTTAGCAAGTTTTTTGAGGGACTAGATCATTTTGTGTAGGCAACCAAGATAGCGTCATCGAGGGACTATGATCTTTTGTTTTGATTTTGTTTTGCCAAGACACCTAGCATGCATAACATGGCCATTTTAAAGGCAACAAGTGGATGAAACCCTAGGGGTGCTTGTGTGCATTGTGTTGTCAATTTTCATGCCTTTTTTATCTTGTATTAGGTCAAGCTATTTGTTTGATTTTTGGATTTTTGCATACAAACCCTAATCTCTATCATGCATATTTGAAAGCTATAAATGCGTAAAAGTAAATCTACAACTATTACAACATTGATATGGGGAGGGGGATACAAATTTGAATAGGGGATTATTTTGTAAGAAATTAAAACCCTAAGATTATTACAACCATATTGAATTCTTTGTTCAAATAATAAATGGGCAAATATTTAAATGGACAATTAAATAAATATGCAATATATTATAAATATGTAAAAAATGTTTTTCTATTATTTTTATGTATGTAAAAGTAAAATATTTAATGAATTAAAAATAAGAAAATAAAAGATTATTTTTATTAAGGGTGGAAACCCTAATTTGTTTTAAGAAAATATATATATATATATATATATATATATATATATATATATATATATATATATATATATATATATATATATATATATATATATATATATATATATATATATATATATATATATATATATATATATATATATATATATATATATATATATATATATATATATATATATATATATATATATATATATATATATATATATATATATATATATATATATACAAGAAAATAAATAAAAATATATACAAATGTTAAAAAATAAAAATATGTGATAAAATATTATTTAAATGTATAAATAATAAAAATAAAAATATATAATATTTTTATAATATTTACAAGTTTTTATAAAAGTATATTATTTAATAATTATTTCTATGTCCAAAAAATAAAAATAAAAATATGAAAATTTTAGAAAATGTTTTTGGTATTTTTTAATGTTTAGGAAAAATAAAAGAA
Source organism: Vicia faba (assembly GCA_948472305.1). Taxonomy (NCBI): domain Eukaryota; kingdom Viridiplantae; phylum Streptophyta; class Magnoliopsida; order Fabales; family Fabaceae; genus Vicia; species Vicia faba. The sequence goes on from OX451736.1 coordinate 421,933,883, forward strand.
AGTCAGAAATGAAAAAGAAATAGAGAAATATGCAAAAAATAAACAAATGGGCTGAGGGGGTGTGAGAAGCAAGTCAGGGGTGCAAAAAGCATGAACAACTAGGCCCAACCCAGATTTGCCTTCGCCTTTAACCTTTGAACAAGAAAACACGCGCCCTGTATTCAAACCTGGAAATCCTGCATACGTGCTCTAAAGCAAAAACTTGCAACATGAAAGTTATAGAGCATGATCATACGATTCTAACCATATAAAAAACTTAATCTAACTCTCAAAGACCAGAGAGAATTTCTCTGGCCCTAATTTCTAACCTAGTTTTTTCAGAAAGTTCATCATTCAAATTCTCCCAACACAGTTAACTTAAATGAAATATATGCATATGTATAGCTTAAGGGCAATGAGTACTATATTTTTTATTCACAAACCTAAGCCTAATGTTTCCTAAATAGAGAGATAGAAGTTTGAACTTTACCTGTTTCAGTTGAGCTCGAGTATGGCAATGCAGGGTTTTCAATGAGGCCTGAGATGCTTGTGAGCTTGCTTGAACTTCCTTTGACCTTCCCCAATGCTTAGTTTGCTTTGAACTTGCTTGAATAAGCTTGTAGAAGTCAACCTGCACAGTCAGAATTCAAAAATGGTGAAGCTTGAAAACAAGGTTACATCTGTTGGCCAATGGTTGGGATAACTTAGGTGTGTTGTTTAGAAGGTGTTTGAAGTGGTTGCAAGTAAAACTCACGAGTAGTTTTTGTTTTGGAAATCAAAATGCAGAAGCTGCCTTGTTTTGCAAGTTTTTGGTGTTTTGGTGTTAAAGGGTGTTTGAGGACTGGCTAGCTCGTGCTTCTGGCTCAATGTGATATTCAAATCTTGTTTGGAATGGTTACAACACTTGGTTATATCAGATACCAAAGTTATGTGGTTTTTGCAAGGTTTCTTTATTTTGAAGAAAAAATGAGAAGTGACCATGCAAAGGCTTGTACCATCTAGCTTAGGGTTTGCACAAAGTTGGTATACTTTTCCCTATCTTTGTGGACTTTGTTTGCTGTGAAAGAATGGTCCAATGCTCAAGAGAAACAAAAATGCATAAAGTTGTGCTTTATGAAAATAACATTGTTGCCTTTTTGCCAAAAATGGATTAAACCCTTGTATAATCCTCTAAAGCTCAGAACAATGCCTCTAACCAATGTGTTTGCATTCAATTTTTGAGTTTGGAATGGTTTAAGGACCTGTAAGTAAGTACAAGCATGGCTGGACAGAAATTGTAACTTGTAGCATAGTGAAAAATGCCATGGATGAAAGTGATATTTTTCCAAATTCAAATCTTCGATTCTCCCTAACCATAAATGATTTTGGAGAGTTCTGTGACATTTTGGAAATCTTGTAACATGATCTACAATCCATATTTGAAATGAATTTTGAGATTCCAATGGGAACTAGGTGAAAAATTGCCATGAATATAGGTCAAAATCCTACCTAAACTAGGGCAAAATTTCACTAAGTTAGAAAGTTTTTGGTCCCTTATTCATAAAATCATAACTTGAGATCGAAGCATCTTTTGGGAAAACTTTGTGAATAAAAGTTGTAGATTTGTGGAGGACTACAACTTTCATGTTGGAAGTTTTGTTTGAATCCAGTTGCATCATGGTGAAAATATTGGGCAAAGTTGGGAAAAAATAAGAAAATTTCATAACTTAGAAAATTTCAAAGTTATGAAATTTTTCAATCTTAAACCCTAATTTGAAAAATTAGGTTTCTTGATGAACAAGTTTCATGTTTTGACACATCTTGATGAAAAATGACCCTTGGCACTTGATTTTGACCAAAAAGTCAAAGTTTGACTTTTCAGTGTACAGTTGATTTTTGATCAGTTGACTGGAAAATTCATTTGTCAATCCAATGCTTTTGAGATATTTTGAACCTTGTGATTAGGTCAAGATGATGCCATTGAGTCCTTGAGTCCATGATTGAACCCAATTTGCCATTGGCTAGGTGAAAAATCAGAAATTGGCCTTCTGCAGTCAAAACCCTAAAAATGACCATTTTGCCCTTTTGATGATCTTATCATATTTCTTGAGGAGTTGTGGTCCAAACTTGATAAAATGGTTCATATGAGCCTATAATGTTGATGTGGATAAAAAATTATGAGGTTTGACTATAAATTGGCCACAGTTGACTTTTTCCCCAATACAACTGATTTCTAGGTCAACTTTCCAATTGACTGGGCAAAAATTTGATTCAAGGCTTGAAACTTGGTAGGGGAAATCTTATAAGTCCAACATGAAGTATGAAAGTCATATTGAGCATTGGAAGTCCAAAAATACATGTTGTAAACTCAAACCCTGATTTCAGGTCATCAATGCAAGGAGATGTCTTGAGCAGAGCAAACCCTAATTCTGTCTGGAGTCAAAAGAGTCTTGTGAGGGGAAATCTTGGTAAAATGAGAGGGAAAATTTTGGGGTACAACATCTGCACCTGTTCAATCTTCTTGAACCTGAAGAGTTAGATTGGCGAGTTTGCCTTTCGTGACTCGAAGGTAAAAGAGGATTGGACACTAGAGTGCCCGTAAATTTGCACTCGTCAAAATATTGAGGAAATGGGCTTAAAGATGCCATTTGGAGATGGTAGAATCTTGTTGTAGATGGGCTTAAAGATGCCATCCAAGAAGGTTTTTTGAAAATCAGGAGAATGAGCGTCAGAATGGTATCTGTGTCTTGGAGCATCTCTGAGCTAGGGATCTGAATAAGCAATAGAATAGCATCCGTGTCTGGAGCATCTCTAGGCTGTTTTCTGAATTTGAATCTGAATAAGCAATAGAATATCATCCGTGTCTGGAGCATCTATAGGCTGTTTTCTGAGTTTTGAATCTGAATAAGCAATAGAATAGCATCCGTATCTAGAGCATCTCTAGGCTGTTTTATGAGTTTTGAATATGAATAAGCAATAGAATAACATCCGTGTCTGGAGCATCTCTAGGCTGTTTTATGAGTTTTGAATCTGAATAAGCAATAGAATAGCATCCGTGTCTGGAGCATCTCTAGGCTGTTTTCTGGTTGTATATTGGTAGCTTGTTAATCTTATCCTGAAAAGGATAAAATGTTAGCTGAAACACAAAGTTATGTTGCATGAAATGTATGATGCAATATATGTGTTTTATCCATGTTCATGATATATGAATGTAATGTATGTGCATGTAAGCTGATTAGCTGTCTTGCTGAGGAGAATAAATCATTGATAGATGGAGATAATGAAATCTTTGACTGTTGTCGGGGAAAATAAATCCCTGACTGCTGCTGGAGATTCAGAATCTCTGATTTTTGAGGATGAGAAATCCTTGCTGACCACTGTTAGGGATAGGAAATACTTGGCGACTAGTGGGGATTGATAAGAGCTTTGACAACTTCTGCGGGGATGTGGGAATCCTTCACGACTTTCCTGGGGATAGGGATCCTCCAAGTCTTCTTGAGAAACCTGTTTGGGGAATCCGAGAACTTTGATGACTGTAGCTGGGGAGTACACCAACAGGAATCCTTATTCGGCCGGGGAATAGGGAAACTCTGAAGACCTCTACTGGGGATCAGACAAAAGAAAACCTTGATCTGCTGAAGAATAAGGAAAACTCTGATGGCTTCAGCGGAGAATTAAGAATGAGAATCTTCAATCTTCTGGGGAATTGAAACCTTGGGGGCTTCACTGGAGAAGTGAGAATGAGAACCTTCAATCTGTAGGGAATTAAAAATTCTGACAAACTCGTGCTGGGGAGTCATGAAGGCTCTGGAAAATTCACTGGGGAATCCAAACTGAGAATCTTCAATCTGCTAGGGGAAAATAAATCCCTGGGGACTTCAAATTGGGGAGTTTATGAAACTCTGTGGGGAATAACTATACTGTTGGAGAGTAAGCTATCCGGTTGGAGGGTAAGTTCAAGACTATGGGGGAAGAGGCTTATTCCTGTTTGGAAAAAGTTCAGGAGCTTGGGTTGTATGCCAATCTACTGGGGAATTATCCTTAGTTGGGGGATAAAAGTTAACTGTTATCTGGTTGATTCTCAGACTTTAAGACAACTTGCTGGGGAATCTGGAGAAACTGAATGGTTTCTGCTGTGGATTGGTAGTTGGAAATTTGTCTTCGCTGGGGAAGAAGGTTTCATCTTTGCTGGGGATCTATGACCCAAAGTTTTGTTTTGCTGAGGATTTTAACTCTGATGAGAATTAAAGGTTTGAAAATATGACTCCGCCGGGGATTGGGAGTTTGAAGCTCGGATTCTGGCGAGGATTTTGAAATGTAATTCTGCTGGGGATATGTTTTTCAAGGTTTTAGCTCCACTGGGGATCCAGATGATGTACTGCAGGAGATTTCTCTTGGAATAGCCTAAAGATGTTTTCCTATCCTTCCAACCTGTCAGTATTTATTCTTTCACATTTCGTTTGTTTGTAAACAGTGATTATATTCAAATGCATATGCTCATTTAATAAACCATTGGACGTTTTCAAACAAAACACTAGTGTAAAGATAAAGAAAAGGCAAATAGTTTTCTGCACTTTGAAGTATCTTTGTATTAACTTTGTGTAAGTATTTTGTACAAAGGAGACATAAATCCTAGTAAGAGAATGTTGTCATAAAATTGAGAAAAATTTATACAAAGAAAGATGGATATGTGTAAAAATTCCATGGGGTTCCCATTCTGCTATAGCCTTCGTAACTCTGGATATCTTGTCCATTCACTGCTTCATCCGAAGATGACTGGATTGATCAGAAGCCAGGAGCTTGTTTGTGAAGAGATTGTCCTTAAAGTGATCCGACGAGACATAGTCATACGCTTTAATTCCCTAACTTTTGCCTGGACCGCCCTTTCGGGTTTTCGATCCATCGGGAAACCCTTTTTTGCCCAAGTCTCCCTTTCGGGTTTTCAACTTGCCGGGTGTACAATTTTTTTTTGTTTATCCCTAATTTTTGCCTGAACCGCCCTTTCGGGTTTTCAATTCACCGGGATGCCCATTTTTTCCCAAGTCTCCCTTTCGGGTTTTTGACTTGTCGGGTCGTTTATGCGTAGTATCTTTTGACTATGTCTGCATTCGCAGGGTGCGGCAGGTCGTCGCCGTCCATGGTGGTCAGGATCATTTCCCCACCAGAAAAGATGTTTTTGATCACAAATAGTCCTTCGTAAGTAGGAGTCCATTTGCCCCTGGGATCATTTTGCGACAAGATGATCCGCTTGATTACAAGATCCCCGACTTGATATACCTGGCGCCTGACTTTCTTGTTGAAAGCCTTGATCATTCGTTTCTGATACGCCTGACCATGGAAAACAGCAGTAAGTCTCTTTTCATCAATCAAGTTAAGTTGATCAAGCCGGGTCTGAATCCAATCGTCTTCACTCAAACCAGCATCCTTCATGATTCTCAAGGAGGGAATCTGAACCTCGAGAGGTAAAACAGCTTCCATGCCGTATACCAAAGAATAGGGTGTTGCCCCAGTTGATGTACGTGCCGTAGTACGGTACCCGTGCAGAGCAAACAGTAACATCTCATGCCAGTCCTTGTAGGTGATTGTCATCTTTTGAATGATCTTCTTGATATTTTTGTTTGCAGCTTCGACAACACCATTCATCTTTGGCCGATAGGGAGATGAATTGTGATGTTGAATCTGGAACTGCTCGCACAGAGCGGTGATCATGATGTTATTCAGGTTTGTACCGTTGTCGGTGATAATCCTGTCAGGGATACCATACCGGCAAATGAGGTTCTGTTTGATAAACCAGGCAATAACATTCTTTGTGACGGAGGCGAAGGAAGCAGCTTCGACCCACTTGGTGAAGTAATCAATGGCCACCGAGATGAAACGGTGCCCATTGGATGCTGTAGGCTTGATCTCTCCAATCATGTCGATTCCCCACATCGCGAATGGCCAAGGAGCTGTTAAGACATTGAGAGGAACTGGAGGTATATGTACCTTTTCAGCATAGATTTGGCATTTGTGACAAGTACGGGAATGTTGATGGAATCCGCTTCCATGGTAGACCAGTAATAGCCTGCCGGTAGAATCTTCTTAGCCATTGTATGACCGCTTGAGTGGGTGCCAAAGGTACCATTATGTAGTTCAGACATGATCTGCTCAGCTTCAACCTTATCCACACAACGGAGCAGAATGCAATCATGATTGCGCTTGTATAGGATACCAATGCTTAGGAAGAACTTAGCTGAGAACCTCCTTAAGAACTTTTTGTCGTTGACTGAAGCTCGTTCAGGGTATTCTTGTGCTTCGAGATACCTTTTGACGTCATGAAACCAAGGTTGGCCCAATACTTCTTCGGTATTAATCTCGTGACAATGTGCAGGTTCGTCCATCCGTTCAATGGTGATTTGAGGAGCCTCATTATCCCAGTTAAGTTTAAACATGAATGACATTGTAGCTAGCACATCTGCTAGCTGATTATCTTCTCGCGGAAAGTGCTCGAAGGTGATCTGCTCGAAATGTGGTAACAATGTCAGGACATGTTCTTTGTAAGGGATGAGGTTCGGATGTTTAGTATCCCACTCTTCTTTGATTTGACTGATAACCAAAGCTGAGTCCCCAAATACAATCAAAGATTTGATTCCCAAGTCAATAGCAGCCTTGAGACCAAATATACAAGCTTCATACTCGGCCATGTTGTAGGTACAGCTGAAGTAGAGTCTGGCAGTGAAAGGTGTATGGCAACCTTCTGGAGAAATAAGTACGGCGCCGATACCGTTGCCAAGTGCATTGAAGGAACCATCAAAGTACAGGGTCCATCGGGATCCTTGTTCAGGTCTGTCATACGGTCTGTTTTCTTCAATGTTGCTCAAAGTCATGATATCCTCGTCGGGGAAGTCGAATCTCATGGATTGGTAATCTTCGACAGCTTGATGGGCCAGATGATCGGCTAGTACACTCCCCTTTATAGCTTTTTGGGTTGTGTACTGTATATCATACTCGGTGAGGATCATCTGCCATCTAGTGATTCTTCCGGATAGAGCAGGCTTTTCAAAGATATACTTGATCGGATCCATCTTAGAGATCAGCAAAATGGTATGTGTCAACATATACTGCCTTAGCCGGCGAGCAGCCCGTACTAAAGCGCAACAAGTTTTCTCGAGCAGTGAGTAACGAGTCTCACAATCGGTAAACTTTTTACTAAGGTAATAAATGGCATGCTCTTTTCGGCCAGACTCATCATGTTGGCCCAATACGCACCCTATTGAATTCTCCAAGACAGTCAAATACATGATTAACGGCCTTCCTTCGACGGGTGGCATTAAGATAGGAGGTTCCAGCAAATACTCCTTGATTTTATCGAAAGCAAATTGACAGTCATCATTCCATTTGACCACCTGATCTTTCTTCAACAACTTGAAGATTGGTTCACAGGTAGATGTTAGGTGAGAGATGAACCTTGCAATGTAGTTTAGGCGTCCCAAGAAACCTCTGACCTCCTTCTCAGTGCGAGGGGCAGGCATTTCTTGTATAGCTTTGACTTTGGCAGGATCAACCTCGATGCCTTTGTTACTGACGATGAATCCCAAGAGTTTACCGGACCTGACTCCGAAAGTGCACTTGTTAGGGTTCAGTCTGAGCTTGTACTCTTTCAACCTGACAAATAGCTTTTGCAGATGGTCAAGGTGTTCTTCTTTTGTTTGTGAACGGGCTATCATGTCGTCTACGTAGACCTCTATCTTATGATGTATCATATCATGAAACAAAGCCACCATGGCGCGCTGATAGGTTGCCCTGGCATTCTTTAGTCCGAATGGCATCACTTTATAACAGAACGTACCCCACTGTGTAACGAAGGTAGTTTTATCCATGTCTTGAGGGGCTATTTTGATCTGGTTGTACCCTGAAAATCCATCCATGAAAGAAAATACCTTGTGCTGAGCTGCATTGTCAACCAAGATGTCAATGTGCGGTAGTGGAAAGTCATCTTTAGGGCTAGCCCTGTTTAAGTCTCTGTAATCCATGCACATCCTGACTTTGTCGTCCTTCTTAGGCACGAGCACAATGTTAGCAACCCATTGTGGATAGGAAGTAATAGCCAGAAAGCCAGCATCGAACTGCTTCATTACTTCAGCTTTTATCTTTTCAGACATGTCGGGCCTCATGCGGCGAACTTTCTGTTTAATTGGTGGACAATCTTCTCTTGTAGGGAGAGGGTGAACCACAATATCTATTTCAAGTCCCGACATGTCTTCGTAGGACCAGGAGAAGATCTCAACATATTCATTCAACAGCTGAACTAAGCGCTCTTTGACACTTGGCTCTAGGTTGGCACCCACTCTAACTTCTTTTATGTCTTCCTCTGTTCCCAAGTTGATAGTCTCTAACAACTCCTCGTGAGGTAGAATAGCCCTTTCTTCCTGTTGTAGCAGTCTTGATAACTCTCCAGGAACTTCACAGTCTTCATCACCTTCGTATTCGCATGATTGACCAGATCTTCAGAGTCACTGAAGGCCATAGCAGAATTGTTACCCATGGAATCCGGAATGGATGGGTACCTGCATTGGTGAGTGTGGGTGTGTGTAAGGGATAGCCACCTTTAAACAAATAAAATGTAAAAAGAAAGAAAATGAACACAAAAGTTTATATATGAAAATGTCCATGATTCATTAAAATGGCATATGAAGATGAAAAAACAAACCCTTACAAATGGACCTATATACCTCGGGTAAGGCACAAAGGTTAAAAGTGTACGAATTGTTTAGGAATTATTACAAACCAACATAAATGTTCGAAAGATAAATTACTGATTGATGAAAGTAATGGGAATAAAGTCCTTTGCCTCCCAATTGCACAAGCCTCCTTCAACGGTAGGGAAAATCCATTCTTCTAAATTGCTCTCCTCTTCACCATCCTCCAAAGCACTGACTCCATGATGGGTGATCTTCACTGGTGGTCCTCCAGCCCGGGAGCGACGCATATCCTTCTGACTAGCAGCAGTGAAATCCAAGCCAAATTTATCAGATTTGAACGGGAAATCAGGAAGTTGTCCCCAGATCGTACTTCCTTCTTCTTCGATCACAACCTTTGCATCTTTGAGTGACGACATCCGAGGTGGAGGTTGGGTAATCATGGGTATAGAAGGCACTGCCGCAATCTCCCAAGCTACCTCCTCAAAATGCTGAAAGGGGGTTTCGATGAATTCACCATCCAATTCCACATAGCGGAAAGAATTAAGATGGCTTATCATGTATTCCTCCTCACCGAGAACAGTCACAATTTTCCCCTGAACAAGGTATTTGAGCTTCTGATGCAAAGTTGAAGTAATGGCTCCAGCATGATGAATCCAGGGTCTTCCCAACAAGCAAGAATAGGAGGGATGGATGTCCATGACATAGAATGTGGAGTTGAAAGTTTCAGCACCCACTTTAATCGGGATGTCCACCTCCCCGTGGACCATCCGCTTAGAACCACCAAGGCTCTGACAATGATGTTGCTGGGCTTAAAAATTAAACCTTCACAATCTAGCCTATCCAATGCCTTCTTTGGTAAGACGTTCAACGATGAAACGGTGTCTACCAGAACATGCGCAAGAGTAGTCCCTCTGCATTCCACCAAGACATGCAGGGCGTCATTATGCTTTCTCCCTTTGATTGTAAGGTCAGCGTCGGAGAACCCTAAACTGTTGTCTACTGTTAGGCTAGCTATACATTCTTGAAATTGATCAGCGGAGGTTTCCTGGGGAACATGGGCCGTCTTTAAGAATTTGATCAAAGCTTTGGCATGAGCTTCTGAACAAAGCAGCAGGGCCAACATAGAGATTTTTGAGGGGGTTTTCCCCAGTTGCTCAACAACATTATAATCACTTTTCTTGATTATTTTCAAAATCTCTTCCATTTCTCTTTGAGAGGTTTCAGGGATGATCAAAGGCTGAGCCCTCGTCCTGACAGGCTCTTCTTGGATCCCTTTCCCTCTATCATCATCAGTAGCAGATGGGACAGCTTCAGGAGTCACAACTTCTTCAATAACTGGAGTTCTTGCGGATATGTTGATCGGTACAGGGTTAACTTCAGGAGCGGCTGAGAGTCCGAAGATTGCCTTTGGAGGTGCAATCTCCAGAGAGAAAATTCTTCCACTGCGGGTGATTTTACTCGTTCCGGCAATGTTTCCAATGTCAGAAGTCTCTTCATCGGAACTTTCTTCATTCGATTCAATTTGCTTAACACCGTGGTAGAAGACCTCTCCCCCATAGTTCCACGGTATTGATTTGTTGGACTTGTATGGGATAGGCCCCGACATAGTTATATTCAGAGGTATAATCTTTGGATCAGATGTAATCTTTATAGGTCTTTTGGAGACCTTGGAAATATTGACGGATATGGTAATTATCGAAACATCATTAACAGGAGTCGGTATAACACGAGTCTTCTAAAAAAGTATCTTTTGGTTATCCATTAGGCGATGGATGCCTAACTTCAACAACGGACAGTCGGTTGGTAATGAGGAACAAATACAACAATCTTCTTTACAACCTGGGAAAATCCTATCCTTCAACAAATTCAGCTTGATTATCGGTAGTGGAGTCATCAAATCATCAACAGTAGCAACATACAGATCCTCTTCAATAGCATGAGCATTGTGGCCATGCTTTGGCATTGGAGCAGATATCATGTTCAGCTTTTCAGGGGCATCGAATTCCACTTCTTTAACATCTATTAAATCCTAAATTTTATTCCTAAGGGCCCAACAATTATTGGTGTCATGCCCCAGGCTGTCTGAATGATAAGCACACTTAGCATTGGGATGGTAGTGTGGTGAATTTGTATTCGGATTTTTTGGTGCCTCTCTCAAACTGGCAAGGTTTAACTTCAAAAGGTGAGGGAGAACCTGAGCAGGTGTCATATTGATCCGGGTGAATTGTCGTGCAGGCCTTTCCACCCTTGCCTGGTTGGTTCTGGGTTGACTGTTTCTAGGCTAATCAGCCGCAGACTTCTGAATCATTACAGGCCCCACCGCTGGCCGACGCTCAACTCTTCCTTGACTTCTCTGAGAGTATACAACTGATACCTCTTTTTTGGCCGGAAAGGTATTCTTGATAGCAGTGGAAGAAGATGCATCCTTTTGAATTTTTCCGCTCTTGATTCCTGCTTCAACTCTCTCACCAGTCAGAATTAACTCGGTGAACCCCGCAGACAAACTTCCAATCAAGTGATTGAAAAAGGGGCCTGACAGTGTACCCAAGAACATATCTACCAGCTCCCTCTCTGATAGAGGTGATTGTACTCGCCCCACCAGATCTCTCCATTTCTGGGCATACTCTTTGAAACCTTCATTTGAGACCATGCCCATACTCTGTAATTGAGTACGGGTTGGTGCTAAGTCCGTATTATATTGGTACTGTCTGTAGAAAGCAGCAGTTAAATCCTCCCAATTGTGCACATCAGACCTCTCTAGCTGGTAGAACCAATCTAATTGTGTCCCCGAAAGAATGTCCTGGAAGAAATGAACCCACAGATCCTTATCAGAAGAATGCGGTTGGATTTTTCTGATGTAAGACCGCAGATGCATCTTAGGACAAGACAAACCATCGTATTTAGCAAAAAGAGGCACCTTGAACTTAGGGGGAATCACAATCCCAGCAACCAAACCCAGTTCCTCAAAGTCCAGCCCAGACACTCTTTGTACCTCCATAGCTACCAGACGCTCTTCCAGATTCTTATACTTGTCGTCTGCAGGTGGGTACTGCTGCTCAAAATAATCTTCATCCTCTTCATCTTCTTCTTCCTCAGACTCAGATTGCACTGCAGTTCCTTTAACCTTTCCAACCCCTTCATCAGATGTTGAGGGGAAATCCAGGACCCTTCTAGCTTGATTCTCAAATCTTCTACCCATGGTAGCCACACCAACCCTCTTCTTTTTCTTCTTCTCCTTTTCCTTTTCTAGTAGGCCTTTGAGCTCCTCCTGACCCTTTGCATAACTCATAGGGATATAGTCAAAAGGCTCTATTCTCTGATTCTGCCCTTTACTTCTCTAAGGGGATGATCTTTGATAAGCAACTGTAGTCGGAGCCGCATTTATAATCGGAGTTACCAAGGCAACCTTTTGATGGCGCTGGTGATTTCTTATAGAGGGATTAACCCTTCTTTCTTGAATAACAACATTTTTATCTCCCTCTTTCTTCTTAACAAATCCATATGATGGCTTCTTCACATTGCTAGAACCTTCAATTTTTGTCAGACGGCCTTCTCTTACATCCTCTTCCAAACAGACGCCCATTCCCACCATTTTAGTAAAGTCACTGGGCGCACTCGCCACCATTCTTTCATAATAGAATGCACCTAGTGTCTTTAGGGGAATCTTTGCCATTTCTTTTTCTTCCATTGGAGGAATCACTTGGGCGGATACCTCACACCATCTTTGTGCATATTCCTTAAATGACCTTTGTCTTTCTGGACCATGGCCCTGAGTTGATCACGGTCGGGCACCATGTCCACATTGTATTTGTATTGTCTGATAAATTCTTCCCCCAAGTCATTAAAAGAATTAATACTGGCACTGTCCATGCTCATGTACCACTTCAACGCTGCACCGGTTAAACTGTCTTGAAAGAAATGAATCAACAAGCGTTGATTATCTGTATGAGTAGATATTCTTCTTACATACATCACCAAGTGAGCAAGAGGAAAAGTGTTTCCCTTGTACTTTTCTAACTCCGACACTTTAAACTTTTCAAGTATTTTCACATTTGGCACCAAACATGTATCATTCACATTCTGCCCAAATAACTCTTTTCCTTTGAGGGCCTTCAACTCTTTTTGCATGTTATCAAACTGGTCTTGAAAATTGTCCATTTGATCATAGAAACCCAAGATTTCACTCGGTGGAGGAATAGGGAGATACATTTCATCATTAGCAAACAGAACCACATTCACCGAGGGAGTTAAAGCATAGTGAATCTCGTTTCTAGCAGCAGGGGTAACGTGAACCACAAGAGGTGCAGGAGCAGCACCAGTCTGAGTAAGCGAAGCAATCTGAGGATCCTGATTAAAACCTTCTGGCATAAAGTTCTCTGGCATTCCCCAAGGATATCCCAGAGGCATACGATTCTGGACAACAGCTGGAGTAGTAGAAACAGGAACAGTCGGAGCTTCAGTGGTAACCAATGTCTGTTGAGGTTGAATAATCGGTGGCTGATTCTGAGCAGCCACCAAATATTCCATCAGAGCAGTGAGATTGGCCATACTAGTTGTGATGTGGTGGGAGAACTGACTTGAGGTTTTGCGTTTGTGTTTGCAAATGTTTCGGTTTAGCAAGAGTCGCCACCGACTTTTTATTTATCCAAATGAAAGGTCAAAAAGCACAGGAAAGACCTTTGAGATTTTTTCTTGGGTTCGGGGGGTAGATTATGAAAAGGTAAGGTGCTAGCACCCTTTTCATCCATGGTTTTCCATGGGCTCTTAGTTACTTGTTTTAGATCACTTGCTTTTGCTTTTCAATTGTTTGAAATGGTGCTTTGTGTGTGGTTTTGAAAGTATTTTTGAAAAGAGGCCTTTGTCCAGGCAACCTTTGTAACAATTCTTGTTTGAATGTTTTACAAAGGTGTTTGTCTTTTGAAAAATGTTTTAATGTTTGAAAGTTTGTTTGGAAATTGTTTTGAAATTGTGTGATAGTTTGAAAATATCAAGGATGTTTGCAAGTTTGATCAAGTAACTAGGAGCATCTACCTACCTACTCAAAAAGTCTTTCCTACACATTTTTAACCCTTTGACAACGTTGTTTTACCATTGCATTTGGTAAACAATCTTGTGTTTAGATGTTAAACGGGACAGGTGCGGGTCATCGTATTGACCATGATAGCAATTGTGCTAAGTATCTTAGCAAGTTTTTTGAGGGACTAGATCATTTTGTGTAGGCAACCAAGATAGCGTCATTGAGGGACTATGATCTTTTGTTTTGATTTTTTTTGCCAAGACACCTAGCATGCATAACATGGCCATTTTAAAGGCAACAAGTGGATGAAATCCTAGGGGTGCTTGTGTACATTGTGTTGTCAATTTTCATGCCTTTTTTATCTTGTATTAGGTCAAGCTATTTGTTTGATTTTTGGATTTTTGCATACAAACCCTAATCTCTATCATGCATATTTGAAAGCTATAAATGCGTAAAAGTAAATCTACAACTATTACAACATTGATATGGGGAGGGGGATACAAATTTGAATAGGGGATTATTTTGTAAGAAATTAAAACCCTAAGATTATTACAACCATATTGAATTCTTTGTTCAAATAATAAATGGGCAAATATTTAAATGGACAATTAAATAAATATGCAATATATTATAAATATGCAAAAAATGTTTTTGTATTATTTTTATGTATGTAAAAATAAAATATTTAATGTATTAAAAATAAGAAAATAAAAGATTATTTTTATTAAGGGTGGAAACCATAATTTGTTTTAAGAATATATATATATATATATATATATATATATATATATATATATATATATATATATATATATATATATATATATATATATATATATATATATATATATATATATTATATATATATATATATATATATATATATATATATATATATATATATATATATATATATATATATATATATATATATATTATAATATATATATATATATATATATATATATATATATATATATATATATATATATATATATATATATATATATATATATATATATATATATATATATATATATATATATATATATATATATATATATATATATATATATATATATATATATATATATATATATATATATATATATATATATATATATATATATATATATATATATATATATATATATATATATATATATATATATATATATATATATATATATATATATATATATATATATATATATATATATATATATTATATATATATATATATATAATATATATATATATATATATATATATATATATATATATATATATAATTATTTATTTATATACAAGAAAATAAATAAAAATATATACAAATGTTAAAAAATAAAAATATGTGAGAAAATATTATTTAAATGTATAAATAATAAAAATAAAAATATATAATATTTTTGTAATATTTACAAGTTTTTATAAAAGTATATTATTTAATAATTATTTCTATGTCCAAAAAAAAAAATAAAAAAAATAAAAAAAATATGAAAATTTTAGAAAATGTTTTTGGTATTTTTTAATGTTTAGGAAAAATAAAAGAAAGTCAGAAATGAAAAAGAAATAGAGAAATATGCAAAAAATAAACAAATGGGCTGAGGGGGTGTGAGAAGCAAGTCAGGGGTGCAAAAAGTATGAACAACCAGGCCCAGCCCAGATTTGCCTTCGTGTTCAACCTTTGAACAAGAAAACACGCGCCCTGTATTCAAACCTGGAAATCCTGCATACGTGCTCTAAAGCAAAAACTTGCAACATGAAAGTTATAGAGTATGATCATATGATTCTAACCATATAAAAAACTTAATCTAACTCTCAAAGACTAGAGAGAATTTCTCTGGCCCTAATTTCTAACCTAGTTTTTTCAGAAAGTTCATCATTCAAATTCTCCCAACATAGTTAACTTAAATGAAATCTATGCATATGTACAACTTAAGGGCAATGAGTACTATATTTTTTATTCACAAACCTAAGCCTAATGTTTCCTAAATAGAGAGATAGAAGTTTGAACTTTACCTGTTTCAGTTGAGCTCGAGTATGGCAATGCAGGGGTTTTCAGTGAGGCCTGAGATGCTTGTGAGCTTGCTTGAACTTCCTTTGACCTTCCCCAATGCTTAGTTTGCTTGGAACTTGCTTGAATAAGCTTGTAGAAGTCAACCTGCACAGTCAGAATTCAAAAATGGTGAAGCTTGAAAACAAGGTTACAGTTGCTGGCCAATGGTTGGGATAACTTAGGTGTGTTGTTTAGAAGGTGTTTGAAGTGGTTGCAAGCAAAACACACGAGTAGTTTTTGTTTTGGAAATCAAAATGCAGAAGCTGCCCTGTTTTGCAAGTTTTTAGTGTTTTGGTGCAAGGGTGTTTGAGGACTGGCTAGCTCGTGCTTCTGGCTCAATGTGATATGCAAAACTTGTTTGGAATGGTTACAACACTTGGTTATATCAGATACCAAAGTTCTATGGTTTTTGCAAGGTTTCTTGGTTTTGAAGCAAAAATGAGAAGTGAACATGAAAAGGCTTGTACCATCTAGCTTAGGGTCTGCACAAAGTTGGTATACTTTTCCCTATCTTTGTGTACTTTGTTTTGCTGTGAAAGAATGGTCCAATGCTCAAGAGAAACAAAAATGCATAAAGTTGTGCTTTATGAAAATAACATTGTTGCCTTTTTGCCAAAAATGGATTAAACCCTTGTGTAATCCTCTAAAGCTCAGAACAATGCCTCTAACCAATGTGTTTGCATTCAATTTTTGAGTGTGGAAGGGTTTAAGGACCTGTAAGTAAGTACAAGCATGGCTGGACAAAAATTGCAACTTGTAGCATAGTGAAAAATGCCATGGATCAAAGTGATATTTTTACAAATTCAAACCTTCGATTCTCCCTAACCATAAATGATTTTGGAGAGTTATTGGACATTTTGGAAAGCTTGTAACATTCTCTAAAATCCATATTTGAAATTCATTTTGAGATTAGAATGGGAACTAGGTGAAAAATTTCCATGAAGATATGTCAAAATCCTGCCTAAACTAGGGCAAAATTTCACTAAGTTAGAAAGTTTTTGGACCCTTATTCATAAAATCATAACTTGAGATCTAAGCATCTTTTGGGAAAACTTTGTGAAACAAAGTTGTATATTTTGTGGAGGACTACAACTTTCATGTTGGAAGTTTTGTTTGAATCCAAATGCATCATGGTGAAAATGTTGGGCAAAGTTGGGAAACAATAAGAAAATTTCATAACTTAGAAAATTTCTAAGTTATGAAAATTTTCAATCTTAAACCCTAATTTGGAAAATTAGGTTTCTTGATGAACAAGTTTCATGTTTTGACACATCTTGATGAAAAATGACCCTTGGCACTTGATTTTGACCAAAAAGTCAAAGTTTGACTTTTCAGTGTACAGTTGATTTTTGATCAGTTAACTGAAAAATTTATCTGTCAATCCAATGCTTTTGAGATCTTTTGAACCTTGTGATTAGGTCAAGATGATGCCATTGAGTCCTTGAGTCCATGCTTTAACCCAATTTGTCATTGGCTAGGTGAAAAATCAGAAATTTCCCTTCTGCAGTCAAAACCCTAAAAATGACCATTTTGCCCTTTTGATGATCTGATCAAATTTCTTGAGGAGTTGTGGTCCAAACTTTATCAAATGTTTCATATGATCCTATAATGTTGATGTGGATAAAAAATTATGAGGTTAGACTGTAAATTAGCCACAGTTGACTTTTTCCCCAATACAACTGATTTCTAGGTCAACTGTCCAATTGACTGGGCAAAAATTTGATTCAAGGCTTGAAACTTGGTAGGGGAAATATTATAAGTCCAACATGAAGTATGAAAGTCATATTGAGCATTGGAAGTCCAAAAATCCTTGTTATAAACTCAAACCCTGATTTCAGGTCATCAGTGCAAGGAGATGTCTTGAGCAGAGTAAACCCTAATTCTGTCTGGAGTCCAAAGAGTCTTGTGAGGGGAAATCTTGGTAAAATGAGAGGGAAAATTTTGGGGTACAACACTAGCCTTCAGAGCAGAAACTTTCTCGCGTAGCTCGCGATTCTCTTGTTTTAGGTTATCCATCTTCCTTCTGAAATTAGCTCGGGTATTGTACTGGTGAGACAGCTTGCTGAACGAAGTAAAAAAAGCTCAGTAAGACAGCTTGATATGCACAAAAAATGCAAGAAGGATGTACAACATGATGCATGATGTGCAATGCACATGATTTATTTTATTATCATTTTAAGGGACTTAAATATTTATAAACAATTTGCAAATATCAAAGTAATAACACATTTGAAATACTGAAATTTTTTATTATAATAACTTCAAAATGGATTACAAATTTCAATAATCCCAAGTACAAGATGAAAATAAAGTCTAAAACCCTAAGAAGCAAAGATGATGGAGATCACTCTTTACACCGACGCTTCTCGGTAAGTCTGGTAATCTGAGCCTTCAACCTCTGGGTTTCTTCTACATAACTGGCGATGACCTCATTCCAATCATCTGAATCAGGAAGTCAGCAACTAGGGCCTGATTAAGGCTTAGGGGAAAATAAATCCCCTTGCATCTCCATCGTCACTACAGCCCCACTCTCAAGAATCTTAATCAAGTCATCTTTCTCCTTTAGGTCTGCTCAGTAGGAAACCTTTAGAGTTTAACACTTATTCTTCTGAGCTTCCTTTTCCTACTGCATCATAACTAAAGCAAATTGTAGCTCTTCCACATCATCCAATACGGGAGGAGTGGTCTTCACAAACATATCAGGCATATGTGCTTCTCGAGAATATGACATCTTCAACTGAATAACTCTTGCTTATACCCACTGTAGATAAGGTTCCAAAGAAACATCCCCCTAGGTCCCAAGTCCTTCCTACTCTTCCTGTGAATGTGACGCCAAGCCTTCGCAATATGCTCCCTAGCTTCCTTATGGTCTTCTCCCTCTTTCAGGAAGAAACTACTCAAATGAATACTATTTGGCTGATCCCTCATCAGGTATCCAAGTTGTCGTCGTGCAAGAACAAGGTTGTAGTTAATTCCTCCTTTTGTACCAAGAAGAGGTGCATTGAGGAAACTACCACAACTGTCGATAATCTCTACATCACAATAAGCCTGATGATACCAAACAATATATGAATGAGTAAGTTCCATGACCTTTGGAGCCCAACGAGGTTCCTTCCGGACATCCCAAAAAGTATCAAATCGAGGCAAATAAGAAGTAAACCACTAATACAATAGAGGCGTGCAGCAGATGATCATCCCTCCATGATAAGAATCCCTAAGATGAATATAGTAATAAGTATCACCCAACAATGTAGGAACCGGGATTCCAATCCTAAAGATCCTGATGGCATTGATATCAACAAATTTGTCTATATTAGGAAATAAGAACAACCCAAAGCAAGTAGAGAAAAGATGGCCTCGAAAGCAACCGTAGTCTTCATCCTAGCAAAGTAGCAAGCTTTCTCCAATAAGAACTGAGTTGCTAATCCTCTAATCCCCCCTTTGGTAGTCAAGTGGGCTTCAACCTCAGACTTCCCCAAATGGATCAAAGAAGAAATCTCATGTGATTTTGGCTCACCCTCCAAACCAGTAAAAGGAACACAATTAATAATAGGCAAACCCAGCAGATAAGAATACTCCTCTAGTGTAGGCATCAACTGATAATTAGGGAAAGTAAAGCATCGATACATCAGATCATAGAACTAGACCAAGGTCGAGAGAATACCCTCCTTCATCCTGAGCTTCATGAGAGAAATGATGGACCCATACTTCCTCCGAAAATCTGTAGAATACTCAATCTCGGGAATCAGACTTATAAACTCATCTATCTTGGGATTTTAGAAACTATATTTCCCAATCTTTCTCTTTCCAGAATTCTTAGTCAAAAATCACTTGAGATATTCACAAAGAGTCAACTTTTAAGTCCCTTGAAATAAAATTGTTTTAATAGATGTTCATGGATGCATGAATGCATGATGCAACAATCACACACAAGATCACAAACATAGGGTTTAGGTTCAACTTCACGAGCATGAGATCGAAGGAACTACCCATAAGGTATATTCTAAAAGTTATCACCTGATGAACAAGGTTCTAGAAGTTCCCAGAGTCTACATCCTTCCTTCAGATATTACCAACTTTCTGGTTAACTCGGTAATTAGTAATATTCTCAAGAAAAACTCGTCCGAGCGTAGTATCGCGTGACAAATACTTCTGGATTACTCTGTCATAGCTTCTGCACTACACCTAAAAGGCCAAGATGGGTTAGGTATTCTACGGTCCTCAGTTTCAGCAGGCTCCCAGGTCGAAAGCAGCACGTCTTCCCGATTACTCAATAAACGACGCTACAGTCAAAGGGGCCTCCACTGAGTGGGGGATCTCATGTCTCCTTTTTTGGGATTAGTCCCTCAAATTTAACATGACTATACCGCCCATCCTATCTTAAGTTTGCCCAAGTCTGGGTATAGGACTTATGAGAAATCACCAAGCACCTTGAAAACCAAGAAAATCCAGACAAACATATATACAACATATAAGATATAACACATAATAGAACATATATAGATATAAACAAAGATAGGCTCAACCCACTTAGGGATGGACCAAAAAGAGGTCAATCTTTCGCCAGTGAAGTCTCCATTTTTTTTTCTGTAGTGGTAGAAATGTTAAGACTAGGCCATTGGATTGATTGACTTGTACAGATCAAAATGAAAATCGTCACCGGGCTTTATTGTTTCCAAAGGAATGGGAAAAGATCGAATAACTCAAAAGAGGGGGAAAATATTCTAGGTAAGGGGGTTGGTTATGCAAAGGGAAGGTATTAGCACCCTAAACATCTACAGTACTCCGCAAGAACCTCTTTATAAAATCTATATATTTTGGCTATAAAATGTTGTATATAAAAAAAGATTATGGTGATGAGAAAAGAAGTATATTTTTTTTATAACTTGCACCCGTCGCGGTTGCGAACCTTTAGTTCCTACGTACCACCTTCTGTGCAATAGGGGATCAGGGTTCTCGTAGTTCCTCTTTAAAAAGTTTAAAACACAAGTGTGTTGGTTAATTTTAGGAGACAAGACGTCATTGTCATTTTCCGTGTGGAAAATATATTTACTACCCACAGTTATGATAAAGGAGAATTTGCATCATCTCAAAGTTGAGGATATGGATTGGATTTAAAATCAACAATGCCTCACTCAACACCCAAGTGTAAAATATCTCTCTTCACTATATATTATAGAAGTATAGTTGTTTGCATCACTACAAGGATTGACAAGAGTCTAATTTTTTGAGCAAATTTTTTAAAGATAACAGCCAAAATGGAAAAATAGTTTGAATGAGGTTTATTGACTTTTAGTCTTCTCACAAAAAATGTCAAGGTATTGTTAAGTTGATTGGAATTTGATTA
The DNA here is from genome assembly GCA_948472305.1 of Vicia faba. Classification (NCBI taxonomy): domain Eukaryota; kingdom Viridiplantae; phylum Streptophyta; class Magnoliopsida; order Fabales; family Fabaceae; genus Vicia; species Vicia faba. The sequence continues at coordinate 421,954,945 of OX451736.1, forward strand.
AGAAATAATTTTTGAAATTACATGGACATAAGTCCAAGTTTATTATGAAAGTGTTCAAGTTTTAAAAGCAAGAAGATTTTTCAAAAGGATGGAGAAGATTTTTAAAATTAAATAAGATGGGAGGAGATGAAGAGACTATCATAAAGAATAAGGTAAAAGCTAAGGAGAAAGACCATCTAACCAAACAAGAAGCCAACACTTGACATAATGAGTCAATATAGAATTCCATCCTTTGGATTTGAAACCAAGCAAACAATTAATGAATCCCTTAAGAATACAAAACTTCAATTGCATTAAGTCTTCAAAAAAATTGGGCAGAGTAACGATTGTATACAAATGAATTCCAGATCACAGACAAATCATGTAATCACAATAACCTGCACACAAAACAAATAAGCAACCCAATATATTGGGGCAAACCCCAAGAACTACAGAAAAAATATCAATTGAGGTCACAAGGTCTCAAGGTAGATCAAGGCTTCTAATCCTAAGTCTAAGAAGTTCACAATCTCCATAGTGCGAAGGATAGTAACCAAGTAGTCCAAGTAACTTTAAAGTTTTTTAGGATTTAAGCTGATTATTAGGTATCTTCAAAAGGAAATGAAAAGCTCAAGTGAGCAAAATAAAAATGACATGAAGATAGAGGCTCAAGTGAGAAAACATAAAAAGAGCATGAAATGTAAATGCTAAAGTAAATGGTACATAAAGTAAAGAGCATAAAATAAAAGCATAAAGATAAAGTCAATTGTTAGGAATTAGTGGTTAGTTGGATGACCATATTGAAACTTGCATTTGGAACTCATTAGAGGATTGGTAGAACCAAAGCCTCTCAATAACAAGTTGCATTTTCTTTTTTTCAAGTAAATCATCCATTTAAGAATTTCAAAGTAACACTTAATGATCAATGATATTTAAGTGATCCACTTTGACGAAAATTGATGGAGTTCCATTAGAGGATTGGTAGAACCAAAACCTCCTAACAATGGATCTCAAGGTTATTCGATCAAAGGGTTCAAATTAACATACTTGGGCTTGCAAACATAGGTTTGGGCCACGAATGATGATTTTCTCAAATCAGGACAAAATTTAGCGCTATGTTAAGCAATTGTAAGTGGACTTATATAGAAGTCGCACCTATTTTGAGTTCGGTCAATAGCAATCTATGCACTTCATGTTTTGAGACATGATATGTAAATCATGCTCCAACAACATTTAGTAAAATAAGAATGAGATAAGATAAAGAGGGAAGGGAAAATGAATAAACCACTTTTGAACCAAAAATTTAATCAAACTATTATTAAAATCATTCGTCCATTTCTATGGAGTTAGACTCAACACCATGAATCCAATGATGTTAACAAAGTTCATGATTAACATTTCAATCCAAGATCAGTCAGAATATTATACAAAGCTAAAATTATATTTAAAAATAAAAGAAAATGTTTTTTTTAAATGATTATAAAATGGAAATAAGAGAGAAAAATAGTAACTATATTCAAATTAATCAAGAAAAAAATAAGTAAGCCCATAGAAACATCATAAATGAACTCAAATATTTTTATAAAATTTTTGATAATTTTTTAAAGTTAGAAACTATCTTTTAGAATTAAAATAAATAGGTAAAATAAACCAAAAATGAGGAAAAATAATAAATTCAAAAATAAAAAATAAATGAGGTCACCAATATTTGTCACAGTGTCATTGGATCCTTCCCTATTTTTTTCAAAATTAAAAATGAATAAAGGTATTTTTAAACATTTAAAATAATTCAAATAAAGTGAAAAATTATAAAAAAAAATATCAAAGCACAAAATAAAATTGTGAAAAAATAAAAATCAGAAAGAGAAAAATCAAAAGTATTTTCCGTAATTGTTTTAGATTTTTTGGAGTTAAAATGAATTTTCTATAAATTTTTGAAATTCAAATCAATTAAATCTAAAAATCAGAAATAAAAAATAAAGTCAAAAATATGTGGACTATTGGATGAGAGTCAAAACGCGTTAGTAATTAAATCTAAGGGATTTGGCGCGTTGTGCATATCATGGTCATTACTGAATAAAGCACTGAATCAATTATAAAATCAGAAATTCAAAAAATGCAAATGGTGTTGTTTCATTGGTTGAAGGATGACACGTTGGTCATCTTCAACCTCCAGTCAGTCTCAAAAGCAGGTCGCTCAAACTGTACAATTAGAGCTCGAGACCGATACCATTCGCTTTGTCTCATCAAGACGAAGACAACTACACCTTCGCAAAAAAATTATATAAATTGTATCTCAAGCAATTTGGAAAAGACGTTTTGAAAAGGGATTTGATGTTTCATGGTCAAAACGTGCTTTCAATTAAAAACAAGTGTTGTGACTAGAACCAGGACGATGAGAGCTTCACAATAGTATCAAAGTTTGAGAAAATTGGTGAAGGAATCTACCTATTGAATTTAAGTTGCAGAGCTCTGAAACTGGACTTTGCTAGCACGATTCAGGGAGTTTTAGAGCTTAATTCTTCTTCTGTTAGCTTCAGTGAGGATCAAGAAAGGTGAATTGATAAAGAAAAATGATTGAGAAAGGCTGTAAGAGGAAATCCGAAGTTGCAGAAAGATGAGTTCAAGATGAAGTTTGGCAGCGTGATTCTGGCTCTCTAAGCTTGAGGAAATTAATGAGGGATGACCCTCTCTTTATAGGGAATCAAATGGAATGCTCAAGCGTGTGAAATGATGAAGTTTGGAGGGAAATCGTGTGAAGTTCCAAACAAGAAAAGTGTGAATTCTATTTTGATCAAAACTCATCCAAACTTTGTGTTTTAATGTGCTAATCATTTCTGGAAGCTCACTAAACATGTTTAGAAGCAAAAACGCGCAACAATTTTGTGATTAGAGGTCAAAACAAAGATTTCAAATTCCTGACTTGGTGAAAAATTCAGTTTCAAATTTCCAAATTTAAACCAATAGCATTCTCAACTCAAGGGGTCTTAGGACATGATTCTTGAAGCTTTAGAAATATGAGGTTACAAGCTTTGCAATGTGCAAAGAATGGGAACAAATGGTTGCTTGATCTGAAAGTTGCAATGAGCCAAAGTTGGAAAAAATAAGTTGACTTTCCATACTTAGAAAACTTCTAAGTTTTTCTTCAAAAATGACTTATAATGTCTTGCATCCAAACATGGCCTTAAAATTGAAATTTTCTCTTGACCAAAAAAGATGGCATGAAGTAGGCCTCTTGAATGGAATTTTTAAACTTGAACCATTCAAAATCTCCAAAACTTGAGAGAGTTATGACTTGTTGAAGTTGGCAAAAATTCAAGAAATGACCTATAATCTTTTGCATCCTTAGAGCATCTTCCATCCATTTTCAAACTTTTCACATAAAAGAAAGGTTAAATTTCACATCTTCAAGATCATTGTGGAAAAATAATGGGCTCAAGGTGATAAAAATTGATCAAGTTATGGTCATTTGAAGTCACACAAGGGAATTGAGGGTTCATCTGGAAAACTTGTAATCTTTATTCACCATCAAGTTTCTTCCACACAAAATTTATTTAAAACTTCTGAAGTGATTTGTTAATAACCCTTTTAAGAAAAGGATGTCTTTGGAATCACTCAAAAATGCCAAAATACGAGCAAGATATACCCCTTTGAAGTTCAAAACCCTAGCTCTTAAAGCCAGAAAATGTATTGGGGAACCTCTATAATTTTGACCAACCTTCTTGCAAAAATACCTTTGTTATGTGATTATAAGTTGTTGAGGATGATAAGTAGACACCGTTTCAACTAAAACCACTTCCAAATCTTTGGAATTGAAGGAGATATGCACTTGTGATCATTGAAATCAAAGACTTGTACATTTGAGTCAAACTTCTTCAATCAACCCTTGTACCTTTGAACTAATTTTGACAACTTGAGGCATGATGAATCATAAAAGACTTTGTCATGATATCACTTCAAAACATCTTGAATGATGAGGCTTGAGCCTTAATGAATCCTTGTTGAGGAAGGCACATAAATGAACTCATGAATCCCTAGATCAATCTTGATGGAATGTATTGTGCTTCCACCTGCAACATCAATAATTGGGACAAACACTCATTGTATTTATTATTTAAAGGATAATTAATACAAAACATAGATGATCATAAAATACAAGTCAAGGTTCTTGGTGATTCCTCCTAGAATAAAAGCTAAAGATAGAGAGAAGAACTAAACCCTAATGTGATCTTGTTATGATTGAATTGAGATGATATGATAAAGGGATCTTAGGGGCAAAAATTGGGGTACAACAATGTGTTCTTACACACACCCACACAATACATTGCAGATCCACATCCACTCTGGATCTCGTTGGTAACGATTCTGCTATTGCCACTTATGACTTTGAAAATATGATCTACCAAGTCGTAGACGAAGGTGGGGAAGATTGTGAAATACCTGAAGAACTAGCCAGACTGTTAATACAAGAAGAAAGGGTTGTACAACCGCATGAAGAGCCAATTGAAGTGGTAAACTTGGGTTCCAAAACATACGGAAAAGAAGTCAAGATAAGTGCCAACTTAGAGGATAGTGTCAAGAACAGGTTGATTCAGATGTTGCATGAATATGTTGAGATCTTTGCTTGGTCATACAAAGACATGCCAGGACTCGATACTGATATTATAGTTCACCATCTGGCAATGAAAGAAGGTTGTTCTCCGATAAAGCAGAAGGTTCGTCGCATGCATCCCGAGATGTCAGATAAAATCAAGGTCGAGGTTATGAAGCAATTCAATGCAGGTTTCTTAGCAGTGACATCCTATGCTCAATGGGTTACGAATGTGGTTCTGGTACCGAAGAAAGATGGCAAGGTAAGTATGTGTGTAGACTACAGGGATCTGAACAGGGTAAGCCCTAAAGATGACTTCCCGCTTCCACATATTGATGTTTTGGTCGACAACACCACTCAGCACAAGTTATTCTCCTTCATGGATGGTTTCTCAGGGTACAATCAGATCAAAATGGCACCTGAGATCATGGAAAAGACTACTTTTGTTACACATTGGGGCACTTTTTGCTACAAGGTTATGCCTTTTGGGTTGAAGAACGCTGGCGCAACATATCAGCATGCTATGGTAGCCTTGTTCCATGACGTGATTCATCACGAGATAAAGGTCTATGTCGACGATGTGATAGCCAAATCGCAGACTGAAGAAGAGCATCTAGACCATCTATATAAGTTGTTTGAGAGACTGAAGAAGTATAAGTTGAGGCTGAATCCAAAAAAGTGCACCTTTAGGGTGAGGTCCGTTAAACTCTTGGGCTTTATTATTAGAGGTAAAGGAATTGAGGTTGATCCCTCTAAAGTCAAAGCTATTCAAGAAATGTCTGCTCCCTACACCGAGAAAGAAGTCAGAGGTTTCTTGGGACGACTGAATTACATTGCCAGATTTATTTCTCATTTGACCGCTAGTTGTGAACCAATCTTCAAGTTGATGAAGAAAGATCAGGTAGTGAAGTGGGATGACGATTATCAGATAGCCTTTGACAAAAACAATGAGTACCTACAAGAATATCCAATTTTGATGCTACCAGTTGAAGGAAGACCTTTGATCATGTACCTAACAGTGTTAGAGAACTCAATGGGGTGTGTATTGTGCCAGCATGACGAGTCTGGTCGAAAAGAGCATGTAATATACTACCTTAGCAAAAAGTTTACCGACTGTGAAACAAGATACTCACTGCTCGAGAAAACTTGATTCACTTTGGCATGGGCGGCTCGCCGACTAAGACAATATATGTTAACCATACTACTTTGTTGATCTCTAAAATGGATCCCATAAAATACATATTCGAGAAGCCATCTCTATCCGGGAGAATAGCCCGGTGGCAAATGGTCTTAACACAATACGACATTCAGTACACCACTCAGAAAGAAATTAAAGGAAGTGTACTGGAAGATCATTTGGCTCATCAAGCCGTAGACGACTACCAATCTATGAACTTTGAATTCTTGGATGAGAACATTATGCTAGTTACATATTGTGAAGAACCTGGACCGTATGAAGGACCTGAGCCAGGATCCCGATGGACTATGGTTTTTGATGGAGCTTCTAATGCGCTTGGAAACAGAATTGGTGTTGTAATTATCTCTCCTCAGGGTTGCCATACACCCTCCACCGCCAGATTATGCTTTGACTGCACCAACAATATGGTTGAATATGAGGCGTGCATCATGGGCATCAAAGCTGATATTGACCTTAGAATCAAGTTCTTGAGCATATACGGAGACTCGGCCCTGGTAATCAGTCAAATTAATGGAGAATGAGACACTAAGCATCTAAATCTCATTTAGTACCGAGAACATGTGTTGACCTTAATCCCGTACTTCAAGGAGATCACTTTCGAGCACATCCCACAAGAAGAGAATCAGTTGGCAGACGCATTAGATACCATATCGTCTATGTTCAAAGTCAGATGAGATAACAAGGCTCCCACAATTACCATTGAAAGGCTAGACGAACCTGCACACTGCTATTAAGTTGACACTAACAGAGTAGAAGAGAAGCCTTGGTTTCATGAAGTGAAAATATATCTTAAGGATCAAGAGTACCCTGAAGGAGAATCTATTAATGACAAGAAATTACTATGGAGGTTCTCAGCTAAGTTCTTCCTAAGCAATGGAACTCTGTACAGGCGCAACCATGATTCGACTCTGCTTCGTTGTATAGACAAGAAAGACGCGGGGAAGATTATGGAAGATATGCACGAAGGTATCTTTGGTACTCATTCCATTGGACATATTATGGCTAAGAAGATTCTGAGAGCGGGTTACTATTGGTCGACTATGGAAACTGACTGCCATCACCACTCGAGAACTTGTCACAAGTGCCAGATCTATGCTGGAAAAGTACATGTGCCTCCAGTACCTCTGAATATATTGACTGCTCCTTGGCCATTTACAATGAGGGGCATTGATATGATTAGAGAGATCAAGCCTACTGCTTCTAATGGACATCGCTTCATCCTGGTCGATATTGATTACTTCATAAAGTGGTTGAAGCAGCCTTATTTGCCTCTGTTACTAAGAATGTTGTTGCCTGATTCATTAAACACAACCTTATTTGTCAGTATGGTATCCTAGAAAGGATTATCACGGACAATGGTACTAATATGAACAATGCTATGATCACGGAACTCTGCATGAAATTTAAGATCAAGCACCATAACTCTTCTCTGTATCAACCAAAGATGAATGGCACAGTGGAAGCCGCCAATAAGAACATTAAGAAGATTATGCAGAAAATGGTTGTGACCTATAAAGACTGGCACAAGATGTTACCATTTTCTCTTTATGGCTATTGCACTTCATCTCAGACATCAACTGAGGCAACCCCGTTCTCTCTAGTCTAAGGTATTGAGGTTGTCTTACCCATCAAAGTTCAGATTCCTTCCTTGAGAATTATGAAAGATGTAGACTTGAACGAAGACGAATGGATTCAGACTAGACTGGGCCAGTTGAATTCAATTGATAAGAAGAGGCTTGTGGTTGTCTATCACAATCAAATGTATCAGAAGCGTATGATCAAAGCCTTCAATAAGAAAATTAATCATCGAGCATATTGTAGCGATAGAAATGTGAGACTAAGCCATTAGATTGACTTGACTCACACAAATTAAATTAAAAATCGCCACCGACCTTTATTGTTTCCAAAGGAATGGGAAAAGAGCGAATAACCCAAAAGAGGGGGAAAGATTCAAGGTAAGGGGGTTGGTTATGCAAAGGGAAGGTATTAGCACCCTAAACATCTACGGTACTCCACAGGGACCTCTTTGAAAAATATGTATATTTTGGCTATAAAATGTTGTATAAAAAATAGATGGTGGAGATGGAAAAAGAAGTATTTTTATGATTTTTGCACCCGTCGCAGTTGTGAACCTTTAGTTCCTACGTACCACCTTTTGTGCAAATAGGGGATCAGGGTACACGTAGTTCACCTTTAAAAATTTTAAAACACAAGTGTGTTAGTTAATTTTATGAGATAAGACATCATCGTCATTGTCAGTGTGGAAAACATACTTACTACCCACAATTATGAGAAAGGAGAATTTGCATCACCTCAAAGTGGAGGATATGGCTTAGATTTTAAAATAAACAATGCCTCACTCAACACCCAAGTGGAAAACATCTCACTTCACTACATATTGTAGAAGTATAGTTGTTTGCATCACTACAAGGATTAACGAGAGTCTAATCTTTTGAGAAAAGTTTAAAGTAAAATCCAAAGTGGCAAAATGGTTTGAAATGAGCTTGATTGACTTTTAGTCTTCTCACAAAAATATTAAGGTATTATTAAATTGATTAAAGTTTATTTATGAAAAGGTTTTGAAAATGCATGGACCTAGGTTCAAGTTTATTATGAAAGTGGTTCAAGTTTAAAAAACAAGAAGAGTTTCCAAAAGGAGGGAGAAGATTTTTGAAATTAAAGAAGATGGGATGAGAAGAAGAGACTATCCTAAATCATGAGGTAAAATCTAGGGAGAAGAACCATGTAACTAACAAGAAGCCAATACTTGACATTATGAGTCAAGATAGAATTCCCATTCTTTGGATTGAAACCAAGCAACAAAGATATTAGACCTCTTGAGAGAACTAAACTTCAAGTGTATTAAGTCTTCACAAAAATTGGGCAGAGTAATGGCTGTATACAGGTGAATTCTAGATTACAAACAAAGTATGTAATCACAATAACCTGTACACAAAACAAACAAACAACCCAATGTTTTGAGGTAAACCTCAAGAACTCCAGAAAAAATATCAATTAAGGTCACAAGGTCTACAACATAGGCTAAGGTCTCTAATCCTAAGTCCAAGAAGTCCAATACTCCATAATGCCAAGGATAGTAACCAAATAGTCCAAGTATCATTAATGTTTTTTATGGGTTATATTGATTATTAATCATCTTCAAAAAGAAAAGAAAAGCTCAAGTGATCAAATATGAAAATATCATGAAATGTAAATGATAAAGTAAATAGTACATAAAGTAAAAGCATAAAAGTAAAAGCATAAGGTAAAGTCAATTGTTAATAATTAGCGGTTAGTTGGATGACCATCTTGAAACTTGCATTTGGAACTCATTAGAGGATTGGTAGATCCAAAGCCTCTAAAAAACAAGTTGCATTTGCTTTTTGTCAAGTATATCATCCATTTAAGAATTCTCAAGACAACATTTAATGATCAACGATGTTTAAGTGATCCGCGTTGACCAAAATTTATGAAGATCCATTAGAGGATTGGTAGAACCAAAGCCTCCACATAACTAATCTCAAGGTTATTGGATCAAATGGATCAAATTAACATACTTGGGCTTACAAACATAGGTTTGGGCCACGAATGATCATTTATTCAAATCAGGACAAAATTTAACGCTATGTTAAGCAATCGTAAATGGACTTATATAGAAGTCGTACCTATTTTGAGGCCGGTCAATAACAATATATTTATTTCATGTTTGGATAAATGATATAAAGATCATTATCCCATAACATGTAATACAATAATAAATGGGAATAAGATGAAGAGGGAAGGGATTAGAGTTTCAAATATCATCAACATCACTCGTCCATTTTAATGGATTTGGTTTATCAATCTATCAACACACAAAACCCAATGATGTTTAAGAATTTGTCTCAAGATATGCTCCAAGTCAGAATCACATGCTATTTCAAGAATCAAACAAGAATCATGTACAAAATTTTCAATTTACAAACATTGTTCAAAGGGAAAACCCTAAATGCAATCTTAGGTCAAAAATAGTTTTAAAATATGGAAATGGCTTGAAAATTTATGAAATTAAAACCCTAACTTCCTAATGTCCTATAAAAGTCAGAAATGAAATTTGGAGTCCCTGGATTGAGGTGAAAATTTGCTTTAGAAATGCAAACTTGAAAACTAGCAAGTTTAAAGCCTTAAACTAGATGGTTTTGGAAAATGATTTGTGAAAAATATAAAATCACATTGTAAAATTCCAGAAAAATTATTTTTATGGCCTAAACTTGTTCAAGCACTCCAAACAACTTCATCTCTGACTTTATAGATATAGGAAATTAGAAATTTAAATCTATTAATGTGAATGATCAAACAAAAACCCTAAAAAAAGAAAATAAGTTCAAAAATTAATCAATTAGGTCCAAAGGTCAAATAAATTTGATGTAGAATAACCTAAATGTTAAGAAAACTCTAAGGATCAGAAATCATATTTTTCTTGAATTTTATCTCAAAAGGAAAAAAGAAATAAAAATTATTTAAACAAATCATTAAAAAAAACAAAGAAAAGATGAATATGTTTAATTAAAAGATTTAATTTGTAATCCAAAATTTTTATAAAATAGGACAAAAAATATTTTCATGTAATAATCTTAGAGAGGAGTCCAAAAAAATTTTTTATGATTTTTTTACTTAATAGAAATAGGAAAATAAAATTCAAGATTTAAAAGAAAAATTAAAATCCAAATTATTCACATGATTTTATTTAATCAAGAAAAATGATTAAAAAAAAGAAATAAAAATCAAAATATTAAAATATACTGAAAATAGTTTTTTGATAATTTTTTGAAATGAAGAAAATATTAAAATGAAATTTAAGAAAACAAAAGAAAAATTAATATATGAAGTTTTTTACACCCTTTCTTGACAAAATGCACTGTAAAAGATGAAATGCATCCATGTTCAATCAGGCAGGGACACCTCATTGTCCTTACCAACATACCAAAACTGAAATCGCGTGTGAAACAATTTTCATCAAGGCAACTTCCAGCTTCAATTTCTCTCTTGTTTCTCAACTATTTGAGATGATTCAAAAAGAAAAAAAGGATCACCAAACTTCTAAGAACATCACACATCTTTTAGATTTCAAAAACAAGGCAGGATCAAAGAGAAATTGGAGCTCAAAGTCACTGAAAACTCACTTGGGCATGATTTGCAGAAAATTTCAAAACATCAATGGAGCTCGAACCAAACCAATCAAATATATCAGACCTGTTTTCTGGCCAGCTAATAATATGTATGCAAGATCTCAAGCATTGAATTAAGCTAGCAATCAAGAAATCCAAATCTGAATTTTACCTTTCAAGTGGAAAATAAATTCACTATTGGATGGATCTAATGATGAGAAACCCAGGTAGACTTGCTTCTCTTGCTCCAATTATGAAGAAATGAAAGAGATATGAGAGCTGGAACAAGAATGGATGCAGCTTCGTAGAGAAGAAAATTTCAACAATGGAATTCAAGTTTGTTTTGAGAGAGAGAAAGAGAAGTGAGTTGTTGACTTTGCGAGGAAGAGAGAAAGGGAGTGGGAGCTTGATACTGACCAAAAAAATCCTCCTCAATTGTTGAATCACATTGCCTTTTATAGAGGGAAAATGAGAGAAAATGAGAAGTGAGAGTGAGGTGTGAGGTGTTGCATGTTTTATGTTGTTTTGGGATGAGGAGCATGCGTTTTGAACAACAAATGAAGGGTGGGAAATAAGTGAGAAAAGTGTGAGTGATGATCTGGAAGGATGGAACTTTGGCTGGCACGAAAAAATCCATGCAATCTCATGCAAGTGTTTCCATTTCATGATCACATCTTTAGCTCCTTATATCTCTCCATGGTGCATGAAAAGTCACAAAGTTTGAATAAAAAATGGAGAGGACATTTCATACTCCATCTTTGATGTTCAAATTTTTTAAAATGAAGCTTGGATCAATGAGATATTTGGATATTAATGCATGCTTACAAACTTCTTGATGGAATGCCAAGCCTGACTGGGCATTCTGCGCGCGCGTGAAGCCTGGCTGGGCAAAACATTTCAGCTTGTATAATGCCGGCTTCCTTCAATTATATCTCAAAATTTATGGAGAATTTGGAGAAACTTCCTGAAGCAACATTGTTCCTCACATTTAGGGCTTCAATTTTGATGTTGGACATTTTTCAAAATAATGAATATTTCACATAGAAAAGTATTGATGAATGCACGCTCACATGTTTGATGAAATGACTGCATAGCGCGCGTGACTTGCATTGTGCTGGGCAAAAATTCAGCTTACAACTCAAAATCCTAATCACCATATATTTCTATACACTTAACCATTTGAGATGATTATTGAATGAAAAATGAAGAGAAAACTTCAATCTACAACTTTCATGTTGCCAATGTTTTGATTTGAGTCCAAATGGTCATTCAAAAAAGAACATGAAGAAGTCAAACTTTTGCATTTCTAACCAAAATTTCACTAAGTGTCAAAAATCTTCCAAGCTTCATAACTTTTTTTACTTTCATTTTTTGGACTTATGGCAACTCCTACAAAGTTGGAGAATTTTTCATCCTCTTTCTAGGCATATAAAGTTTGCACATTTTCAATAAAAGTTGGGAAAGTTATAGCCAGTCAAAATTCAGCCCTATGGATACTTAGAAAATTTTCAAAACATCAAATAACTTCCTTGAAAAGTTAACTCCAATTCACACTTCCTCTTGATATTTTTGCATTATTGACCATGAAATATGAGAATATGGATGTTAAATTGATGGTTGACCAAAATTTCACTTGGTCAACAACTGATTTTGACTGTCTTCTAAGAAAATGACCATTTTTACCCCTTTTCTTTTGAACCCTTTCAAGCCAAAATTGATGATCAAACTTCCAATGATAGATGCTCATGACTATGAAGAGAAGTATGGGATCAAGAATTGCCCAAAAATTCAGAGATCTCCTGATTAAACTCCAAACCTTAGTTTTGATCACCTGTGCTAGGAGATGGTGAGATGACTACAATTGTGCCATGATCTACAAGATGATATTCCAAGGGACAAAATATACACACTTTGAGGTTAGTTAGAAGCATACAAGTATAAGATATACAAATAAAAGTGCTTCAAGGTGCTTGGTGATTCTCATAGGCAAACCCTAAGACAGGATGCAGTAGGAGAAAAAAAACCCAAACCTTAATTTGTGATTTAATTGCATTGTGATGGTATGAGATGATAGAGGAATCTTAGGGGCAAAAATTGAGGTACAACAGCTGCCCTTATTTAAGTTTCTTCTATCCGGAGATACGAAGGTTAAAAATCTTCGTGTCGACGTGATCGAATATACTTAAATATAAAACAAACTCTATTTTTTGGCCCTAAGATGCCATGAAATGCTTATGATTATGAATTAAGATGGACAAATCTAAAGAGACGCAAAGCACCAAATGGGGATGTAGCAAAAGAAGCAAGAATAAAAAAGAAACCCAACCAGGAAAGTAAATCACTGGTGAACAAAATACCCGACTCTTATTGGAGTAACAACCAAAGAAGAGATACAGTAGCATCAACTCAGCTAAAGAGGAGATATTACAGGATAAAAGTGATTGACAACTGACTGTGAACTACCAACTTAATAGTAGGGGATAGAAGATCAAAAAGATACTGACTCACAGATGATGGTAAAAGATCAAAGGATACACCATTTCCTCTGAAGGCGAAACTACCAACGTTCACTGTAGGTAGAAATAGAAAATAATAACAACACTGACGTTCACTGACGATGAACTACCAACATTCACTTATGGTAGAAGGAAGATGACGCCAATGTTCACTGATGGTGAACTACTAACGTTTACTGAAGATAGTAAGAGAAAATATCATCGATGTTCACTGACGATGAACTACCAACTTTCACTGAAGGTAGAGAGAAAATATCATAGCACCGACGTTCACTGAAGATGAACTACCAATGCTCAGTGAAGGTAGCAAAAAGATAACTATCACCAATGTTCATTGATGGTGAACTACCAACGTTTACTGAAGGTCGTAAGAGAAAATATCATTGACGTTCACTGACGATGAACTACCAACTTTCACTGAAGGTAGAGAGAAAATATCATAGCACCGATGTTCACTTACGGTGAACTACCAACATTCATTGAAGGTAGAAAAAAGATAACAATCACCAACGTTCATTGATGGTGAACTACCAATGTTTACTGAAGGTAGTAAGAGAAAATATCATTGACGTTCACTGACGATGAACTACCAACTTTCACTGAAGGTAGAGAGAAAATTTCATAGCATTGACGTTACTAGCGGTGAACTATCAACGTTCACTGAAGGTAGCAAAAAGATAACAATCACCAACATTCGCTGATGGTGAACTACCAACGTTTACTAAAGGTAGTAAGAGAAAATATCATCGACGTTCACTAACGATGAACTACCAAATTTCACTGAAGGTAGAGAGAAAATATCATAGCACTGATGTTCACTCACGGTGAACTACCAACATTCACTGAAGGTATCAAAAATATAACAATCACCAACGTTCACTAATGGTGAACTATCAACGTTTACTGAAGGTAGTAAGAGAAAATATCATCGATACTCACTGACGATGAACTACCAACTTTCACTGAAGGTAGAGAGAAAATATCATAGCACCGACGTTCACTGACGGTGAACTACCAACGTTCACTGAAGGTAGAAAAAAGATATAATGACAATAACAAGCTCCCAAAATCACGGCGTTCACTTAGAACGGGTCTCAACTTCTTCTTTAACCAAGGCGTTCTGCCTGGAAAGGGTAGTATATAAGCTGTCTCAAATAAAGAGACTACCATTTACAAAGATTTCATAATGAATTGTCTCTGTCATATTGAAAAGACTTGCCATCCACTGGAGTAATTTGACAATGAACTGCAAACTATCCACTCATAGACATGATAGCAAAAAGTAACGCCAACTTTTATAGGGAAGTATAAGTTGCTCAAAAAAAGAGACTTGCTACTTGTTGTTATGGGAAGGATTGTAGAAATGACTTCCTGGGGAAAACAATATAGCTTCCTGGGGAATGCTAACATATTCCTGATGAGGAGATAAAGTCTTCTCATGCAAAATAAATGCACATTCTCAAACCAATGCTCAAGGCTTGCAGAAATCATAAGTAATAATATTGTTGGGATCCAAAGATTCAAACCAGAAATAAACCGGAATGAATCAGTCAACCAAAATATATCCTTTGAGAAATAAACTCAAGAGGGAAACCCAATCTCCAAACAAAGAGCTGTACAGGAAAGTTAAAGCAAAAATCTTCCACGAGAGATAACTCAGTGGGGAAATTGAAAGAATACACCCTTTCTGCTTAAGGTTGAAACTCTATTGGAGAGAGGATAATACAATTCTGCAAAACAGGGTAATGCGTCAACAAAATATTAATGAATGCAAATGAGAAATGATTTTCTAAATTCAACTATGTATGATATATGTATGAATGTATGAGTGTTATTATGTATATGCTGACAAAATAGACATATAATACAGGGAATAACCAGACAAAACCAACTCGGGTACAGTCAATACTCGGCTAAATCACATTCAAGATGAAAATTCCACAAAAAGTAAGCACCAAATGAGGAACAAAATCCTATTGCATGGCTTAACTTCACTGGGAAAGAACACAATCCAGAAATAATCAAATCATAGCAATAAATCAGTACAGATACATGGATATAACAGCCTCCTCCCGGCTTCACCGAGGAATAACACACAGACTTCAATGGGGAAAACACGTGTTTCATGGTCCAAAATTCTACTAGGGATTACAATATTGATTTCAATATGGCAGATGAAAACCATATCATCAAAACATCAACTGAGGATCTTGTGCTGACTTCATTGGGGAAATATCATACAGACTTCACTAGGGGAGATAGTGCTTCATTATCGAGATATCAACTGAGGACCTCGTGTTGACTTCATTAGGGAGGCCAGCACCACATCGAAGAGGGGAAACCAAGATACGTTCTTCAATATTGAGAGTAAGTATTGCACCAACTTCTCTGGGGAAAAAGTATGAAACCTCATGGGGATAACAACTTAGGGAGTTAAGAAGTCAAACATTACAGCAAGAAATAAATCTCATGGGGATTTTAAACTAAACCCAACACTTGGTAGGTGAAAACCCAAAAAAAAACTGACAAATGCCTCAACACTTCTTAAATAAAACCTTGCCCTTGCCTGATTATCGGGTAATCAAACAAAATGCAAGTACTGCTGAAAGGAGATGCTTCGCAAATGAGTCCAACTCAGCATGCACGGGGAGAAAAGAGTTCTATCAAATAAGCGAGGCCTTCACTAGGGAATCTCGGATTGAGTCTTCATATCATGCAAACTTATTCCAACAAAATATGCCCTAGGATAGTGTGATGCGATGGGAGAACTGACTTGAGGTTTTGCGTTTGTGTTTGCAAATGTCACGGTTAGCAAGAGTCGCCACCGACTTTTCTTTTATCCAAAAGGAAAGATAAAAAGCACAGGAAAGACCTTTGAGATTGTTTTTGGGTTCGGGGGGTAGATTATGAAAAGGGAAGGTGCTAGCACCCTTTTTATCCATGGTTTTCCATGGGCTCTTAGTTACTTGTTTAGATCACTTGCTTTGCTTTTGCAATTGTTTGAAATGGTGCTTTGTGTGGTTTTGAAAGTATTTTGAAAAGAGGCCATCGTTTAGGAAATCTTTGTAAGGATTCTCGTTCGTAAGAATGTATACAAAGATGTTTGTCTTTTGAAAAATGTTTCAATGTTTTAAAAGTTGTTTGGAAAATGTTTTGAAATGTGTGTGTTTGTTTGAAAATAGCAAGGACTGTTTGCAAATTGATCAAGTAACTAGAAGCATCTACCTACTCAAAAGTCTTTCTTATGCATTTTTATTCCTTTGACATTGTTGACCTACCATTGTTTTGGTAGACAACTCTATCTTTGGATGTTAAACGGGACTGGCGTGGGTCATCGTATGACCATGATAACAATATTGCCAAGTATATTTAGCAAGTTTTAAGGGGCTAAGATCATTTGTTTAGGCAACCTTTTGATAGCGTCATCAAGGGACTATGATCTTTTTGTTTTGTTTGATTTTGCCAAGATACTTTGCATGCATACCATGGCCATTTTTTAGGCAACAAAGTGGGTGAAACCCTAGGGGTGCTTGTGTGTAATGTGTTGTCTTTTTACATGCATTTTGTTTGTCTTGTATTAGGTCATGTCTATTTGTTTGATTTTTGTCTTATCATACAAACCCTAATTTTACTAAACATGTATATAATGCGATAAATTGCGTAAAATAAATCTAAGCTATTACAACAATTATTATGGGAAGGGGGATACAAGTTTTTGAATGGGGATATTTGCACAAAATAAAACCCTAAAATACTATTACAACCCAATTGAATTATTGAACAATAAATAAATAAACAATTATTTAAATATGCAATAAAAATGTAAATATGCAAAGAATGTTTTGTATTTGTTTTATGTGAGAGAATAATATTATTTAAGTCCTAAAAATAAGAAAAATAATATTGATATTTTTGGAAAGGGTGAAACCCTAGTTTTTGATTTAAAAGAAAAATATGTTATCTACTATTATTTTGTCTATTTATTTATGTACAAGAAATAATAAATAATATTATTAATAAATATTAAAAATTAAAATATGTATGAAAATAATATTTTATGTTTATGAATAATAAAAATAAAAATGGATAGTATTCTTTTATTATTTACAAATTATTTTAAGAAAATGATTTCCATTTATTAAAATAAAACTATTTTATATGTGGAAAAAATAATAAAAATAAAATAAAAACTGCAAAAAATTAAGAAAATATTTTTGTGATTTTTTAATGTTCAGAAAAATATATATTAAAGTCAATAAACATAAAAAAAATGAGAAAATATGCAAAATATAAAAATATTCAAAGGGGGGTGTGGATATCAAGTCAACGGGTGTGGAAAGTAGAACAAACAGGCCCAAGGCGCGCCAGGCCCAGGACAGTCATCCCTGTCCTTCAGCTTCCCCTTCTGCGCGCGTTTTTTTCAAACCTGCAAACTCTCACATACTTGTACAAAAGCAAAAACTTACAACATGACACATATAGCATTTTTGATCACGATTCCAACCATATCCATTTTGTGACCTAACTCTCAAAGGACAGAGAGAATTTCAGTAGCCCCAATTTCTGACCTAATTTTTTCATGAACTTCAAGCTTCAAATTCTCACTGCTCAGTTAATATAAATGACAACTATGCATATGTACAACTTCAGCAAGTTAAGGACTACATTTTTTCTTCATAAATCGTGACCTAAGGATGCCTAAATAAAGAGATAAAGATTTGAAAAATACCATGTTCAGCTGAGTTTGGATATGGCAATGTGGGGACTTTGAGTGAGGCCTGAGGATCGTGTGAGCTTCCTTGAAGTTCCCTCAACCTTTTCCAATGCTTAGCTGGTCTTGAGGATGCTTGAAACTCCTTGTAGAAGTCAACCTGCAACCTTCCAAAGTGAAAATGGTGATGTCTGAAATAGGGCTTACAGAACCAGGACAAGGGCTTGGATAGTTTAGGTAGGATGTATGTAAAGTATTTCAAAGGTTGAAAGGCAAAACGCACGAGCCAAAATGAAGTTGGCTTAAGTTTTGCAGAAGCTGCCCTGTTTGGGAAAAACAATTTGTTTTCTGAGTTTTAGAGTGTTTGGGATCTTTTGCTTTCGTGTTTAGGCTTGTAACAAGTTTGTGAATTCCTTTTTGAATGAAGCCAAGCCTTCCCTTTATCAGATGTACAAGTTTTCTTGACTTTTGCAACTTTTCTTCCTTTTGAAGAAAAGTTAAATGACTTGTGCCAAAGGCTTGTACAGGCTTGCTTGCTAGCTGCAGAGAGTTGGTACACGTTGCTTATTTTCTGTGGAAAATGCCTGCATCCAAGGAACAAGTCCAAGGCTCAAGGCTGATAAAGTTGGAAAAGCTAGCTTTATGAAAATGGCAATGTACACTTTTGGCCATTTATGGAATTGTTTCTTGTACAATGCTCTAAAGGTCAAAATAAAGCCATTATACATTGAGTTTGTATTTAATTATGGAGTGTATAAGGGATTAGGACCTGTAATTCAAGGTACAAGCATGCTAGGATCTTATTTGCAAGTTGGTGCATTGTGAAAATGGCTTTGAACAAAAGTGATAAAATGCCATTTTCTCTTCTTCGATTCTCCATAACCACAAATGATCTTGGAGAGTTCTGGGACATTTTGGAAAGCTTGTAACATGGTCTACAATCCATCTTTGAAATGAAACTTGAGATACCTCTTGGAACTAGGTGAAAAGTGTCCATGAAGTTAGGTAAAAAACCTGCCTAAACTAGGGCAAAATTTCACTAA
This sequence comes from Vicia faba, assembly GCA_948472305.1. Taxonomy (NCBI): domain Eukaryota; kingdom Viridiplantae; phylum Streptophyta; class Magnoliopsida; order Fabales; family Fabaceae; genus Vicia; species Vicia faba. The sequence goes on from OX451736.1 coordinate 421,974,130, forward strand.
GTTAAAAAGTTTATGGACCCCTATTCACAAATTCATATCTTGAGATCCAAGCATCTTTTGGGAAAACTTTGTGAATCAAAGTTGTAGATTTCATGGATTAATACAACTTTCATGTTGGAAGTTTTCTTTGAATCCAATTGCATCATGGTGAAAAAGTTGTGGAAAGTTGGGAAAAAATAAGAAATTTTCCATACTTAGAAAAATTCTAAGTTATGAAAAATTTCAAATTAAAACCCTAATTTTCAATTTTAGGTTTCTTGGTCAACAAGTTTCACATTTTGACATATCTTGATGAATTATGACCCTTGGCACTTGATTTCGACCAAAAAGTCAAAGTTTGACTTTTCAGTGCACATTTGACTTTTGATCAGTTGACTGCAAAATTCATCTGTCAATCCTATGCATTTGAGATCTTTTGAACTATGTGATTAGGTAAAGATGATGCTATTGATTCCTTGAAATCACGCTTGAACCCAATTGGTCATTGGCTAGGTTAAAAATAAGAAATTGCCCTTTCTCAATCAAAACCCTAATTTTGACCATTTTGCCCTTTTAATGATCTGATCAAATTTCTTGAGGAGTTGTGATCCAAACTTGATCAAATGGTACATATGAGTCTAAAATGTGATTGTGGATCAAAAATTTCGAAGTTTGACAGTAAATTGGCCATGGTTGACTTTTTCTCCAATACAGTTGATTTCTAGGTCAATTGTCCAATTGACTGGTCAAAAATGTGGTTCAAGGCTTGAAACTTGTCATGACCAATCTTAGGAGTCCAAGATGGTGTATGAAAGTCACATGAAGCATTGATAGTCCAAAAATACTTGTGAAAACTCAAACCCTAATTTCAGGTCATCTGTGCAAAATGAGGTCTTGAGCTGAGCAAACCCTAATCTTGTCTGGAGTCCAAGAAGTCTTGTGAGGAAAATCTTGATAATAAGAGAGGGCAAATTTTAGGGTACAACAGATAGCCTTTCTGGGGAATCAAGAAGTCAACATTATAGAAAGAGGTCAAACTCATGGGGATTTTAAATCAAACCCAGCACTTGGCGAGTGAAAACCCAAAGGGTTGACAACTGTCTCAACACTTCTTAGAAAATATACTGCCCTGGTCTAGTTGCCTGGGAAATAAATACCAACAATAATGCCAATACTTCAGAAAGAGCGACATTTTGCAAATAGTCCCATCTCATCACACCAAGGGAACAAGACCTTTCTCATATGAGGGAAGATTTCGCTGGGGAATCTGGGATAGAGACTTCAGACCATGCAATCCCAAAATGAAAAATGAACCAAGACTTGATTGGGACCAATGGGATCACAAACCCAATACCACACCTTACGCCAATTGGTATAATCTCCAATATACAAAAATCATGTGCATACCAGCGAAAACGACCTGAGAAAACCTTCCTGGGGGAAACAAAACTTCCCAAAATTACTATAGTTCAGTCATTCCTGGGACCACCACTTTTGTTTTCCTCTTGAATCACAAAATTTAAAGTAAAAGTAAGTTGTAAATTATTTTTTAAATTTTTTTTTGTTATTTAATCTTTTTTCTTTGAAAATTATTATCAATAATAAATGGAGTCTTTGTAAGCTGAATAAAAATAAGAAATACAAAGAATTGGGTAAAAGCTCAAATTTTATTGATAAAATGGTAGTCTGAAAATGGCGAGACTCCACAGATGATTACAAAGTTTGGAAAATAGTAATATATAATGGAAAATATACATTGAGATACAATGACCATTATTCCCTCTAACAACTTCGAAATTCTGAGCAGCAGCTTCGGTTGAAGTATGGTGAGGATCCAAGAAGATTGTTGCTTCAATGATCAAGTCTTGTCTGATGTAGTTACTTGCCAAGAAAGTCCCTAACTTTTGCCTAAGCTGCCCTTGCGTGATTTCAACTTAGCAGGAAATTTTATTCTATTTATGTCTCTAATTTTTGCCTAGACCTCCCTTTCGGGTTTTCGACCTACCGAGACGCTCTTTTTTGCCTAAGCCGCCCTTTCGAGTTTTCAACTCAGTGAGATGTTCTTTTATTTCTTTAGGCGAAGTATTTCTTGATTGCATCAGCATTCATGGGACGTGGGAGCTTCTTGCCATCCATAGTTTCAAGAATTAATGCACCGCCAGAGAAGGCATTCTTGAAAACATATGGGCCTTCAAAATTGGGAGTCCACTTGGCCTTAGAATCAGTGTTAAAAGACATGATCTTCCTGATAACGAGGCCGCCTTCTCTGAATTCACAAGGTTTGATATTCTTATAAAAATCTTTCTCACTCTCTTCTGATATTACTTCCCATGACACAAAGCCGTCATTCTCTTCTCTTCAATCAAATTCAATTGGTCAAACCTGTTCTGGACCCATTCAGCCTCTAACAACTTGGTTTCCATTATCACACGCAAGGATGGAATCTCAACCTCGATTGGGAGTACCGCTTCCATTCCATACACAAGGGAGAACGGGGTTGCTCCTGTTGAAGTTCGGACAGATGTCTGATATCCATGTAAAGCATAAGGGAGCATTTCATGCCAATCTTTATAAGTAACAACCATCTTCTGGATGATCTTCTTGATATTCTTATTAGCAGCTTCAACAGCCCCATTCATCTTCGGCATGTACGGAGATGAATTGTGATAGACAATCTTGAATTCTTCACAAAGTTCTATCATCATCTTGTTGTTCAGATTCGAGCCATTATCGGTGATATTTCTGCTCGGCATACCATACCGACATATGAGATTATTCTTAATGAAGCACACTACCACCTGTTTAGTAACATTAGCATATGAAGCAGCTTCCACCCATTTGGTGAAGTAATCAATTACTACTAAGATAAAATGGTGTCCATTCGATGCTTTGGGTTCTATCATTCCAATCATGTCAATACCCCACATAGAGAAAGGCCACGGGGAAGAAATAATATTGAGAAGTTTTGGAGGCACATGAATTTTGTCCGTATAAATCTGGCATTTATGCAACTTCTTTGCAAATTTGTAACAGTTAGATTCAATTGTCAGCCAATAGTAACCTTCCCTTAGCATCTTTTTAGCCATCGAATGTCCATTGGTATGAGTGCCAAATGAACCTTCATGAACCTCATGCATCAACATGTCTGCTTCATGTCTATCCATGCATATGAGCAAGACCATGTCGTAATTTCTCTTGTACAACACATTTTCACTGAGGAAGAAGCTTCCAGTCAATCTTCTCAATGTCTTTCTATCTTTATTCGATGCACCAATTGGGTACTCCTGAGTCTGAAGAAAATGCTTGATATCATGATACCAAGGTTTCTCATCTACTACCTCTTCTGTTGTAAACACATGGGCGGGCCTATCCAGTCGCCAAACTATAATTCGAGGTATATCATTCCAAGTATTCACTTGATTCATAGAAGTCAACGTTGCCAGAGCATCCGCCATTTGATTTTCGTCTCTGGGGATGTGATGGAATTCAACTTTATTAAAGAAGGGTAATAATATTCTAGCGTAATATTTGTAAGGGATCAAGCCGGAGTGATGAGTATCCCACTCTCCTTTAATCTGATTTATTACCAAAGTTGAATCGCCATACACATCTATAATTTTAATTCTGAGACCAATTGCTTCCTCGAGACCCATGATGCAAGCCTCATATTCTGCCATATTATTAGTATAATCAAATGTCAACCTTACAGTAAAAGTAATGTGAGATCCATGTGGAGTGACAATCACATCACCAATTCCTTTACCATAAGCATTCACAACTCCATCAAATATCATGCTCTAGCGAGATTCAGGATCAGGACCTTCCCCAAGCAATGGTTCATCCCAATCTTTCACTTTCAGAAACATCACATCCTCGTCGGGGAAATCATACTTCACGGAATGATAATCATCAGCTGGTTGGTAAGCAAGATAATCTGCCAACACGTGCTTTTAATAGCTTTTTGAGTGTGATATTTGATTTCATATTCAGATAACAGCATCTTCCAGCGGGCAATTCTCCCAATAAGAGCAGGCTTTTCAAAAATGTACTTGATTGGATCCATTTTGGAGATCAACCAAGTAGTGTGATTCAACATATACTGCCACAAACATTTTTCCGCCTAGGCCAGAGCACAACACGTCTTTTCTAACATGGAATACCATGACTCACAATCAGTAAACTTTTTACTGAGATAATGAATGGCATACTCTTTCTTCCCTGTTTCATCTTGTTGTTCCAGAATACAGCCCATGGAATTATCTAACACTGTCAGATACATAATCAATGGTCTTCCTTCAACAGGAGGGAGCAAGATCAGAGGTTCAAGCATATATTCTTTAATACTTTCAAATTCCCTTTAGCAGTCATCTGTCCACACACAACCTTGATCTTTCTTTAACAACTTAAAGATCGATTCACACGTTGCAGTCATCTGGGAAATGAATCTGGATATATATTTCAAACGCCCGAGGAACCCTCTGACTTGCTTTTCAGTTCTCGGTGCTGGCATTTCTTGAATTGCTTTGACTTTATCAGGGTCAACCTCAATCCCTCTCTGGCTAACAATGAAACCCAACAATTTCCTTGACCGAACACCGGAGGTACATTTATTTGGATTCAAGCAGAGACGATACTTTCTTAAACGCTGAAACAACTTCAACAAAACTTCTACATGCCCTTCTTCAGTTTGGAATTTAGCAATCATATCATTAACATAGACCTCAATTTCCTTGTGCATCAGATCATGGAATAGGATTGTCATAGCCCTATGGTATGTTGCACCAGCGTTCTTCAACCCGAAGGGCATCACTATATAACATAATGTTCCCTAGGGTGTAATAAACGTTGTTTTTTCCAAGTCCTCATGAGCCATCCTTATTTGATTATACCCGGAAAATCCGTCCATGAATGAGAAAACTTTGAATTTTTTTGTGCTGTCCACTAACATATCTGATATTACCGGATCAGAGATGGACCGTCACAGCTGGCTCGGGCAGAAGTTGAGTGAGATGGGGGGGGTACCTGTAAGACACTCCGATGGAAAAGTAAGAAGCGGAATGAGCAAGCAAGTAAGAGTTGAGATATGAGTTGAATACCTGACCCTCTTGAAAGAGAGGGTATTTATAGCCCCCAGCACTGGGCCAAAGTCTCTTTATTGGGCTGATCAAACAGGCCCAACAAAGAGATTTCCAGGTTCTACGTGTGTAGTGGGGACCCGCACGTGCCCCCCTACCTGGATAATGTCCTCCGCAAGACAGGGAGTATAGGGACGTGATCTTTCCGGGTCCATGAAGACTCTACAAAATCCGGAGAGGTAGGAAGTCAGCCCTATGAGGAAGGTGCTCGGGAGGAGCGCGTGCTCGTCGGGGATGGTCTCTGCGAGCACTGACAGGAAGTAATCATGGTCGACAAGACATCTGTGGTCGGGATGTGCTCGGTAGAAATATTGCTCAGCGCAGCAGGTTGGCAAGCTTGGATTGGGCCTGACTCAAAACAATATCAATGTGTGGCAATGGAAAAGCATCTTTTGGACTAGCTTTATTTAGATCTCTGTAATCTACGCACATGCGCATTTTTCGTCTTTCTTCGGTACTGGGACAATATTGGCAATCCACTGAGGGTACACTGATATCACAAGAAAGCCGACATTAATCTGCTTTAGAACTTCTTCTTTTATCTTCAATGCCATATCTGGGTGAGTTCTTCGCAACTTCTATTTGATTGGCGGGCCCTCTGGCTTCAGCAGCAAATGGTGCTCTATAATATATGTATCTATACCAGGCATATATTGGTAAGACCAAGAAAAAATATCCACATACTATTTCAACATCTTAATCAACCTTCTCTTCACATATGGATGCAACAATGCTCTAATCTTGGCTTCCTTCAGATCTTCTTCTGAATCCAAATTGATTACTTCCAAAGGCTCTTTATATGGATGAATGGCATTCTCCTCACACTCAAGCAACCATGAGACCTCTTTCAGAATCTCATCATAGTCCTCTTCTTCAGCCCCATACACAGGACATTCAAAGTTGGGAGAGGATGCAGGGTCATTATATTCAACGGGTTTTTTAATTAATCTGCACATATGATTTATAATTTCTTTTAGAAACTGACATATATAACAAGTGATCATGCAGATTGAATTGCAGTTATTATTTATTTTGAAAGGTTTTTTTCTAATTACCATTTTCCAAGAAAAAAGCAAAAATAAAAACACAATTTGGGAAACAAAGACAACTTTTATTATTGATTTTAAAAATCAAAGCAAACAGATAAGCCCATACAATATCAATACTTTCACCTTGGGAAGTGTGAAAGCTTTTCAAAAAGATTAACAAAAACAAATTACTTTTGAAACATGTATGCAAGAGGAAACATCAATGGTGATCCAATTCTGAACCCTAACTCCATGCGTCACATAATTTGGCATTTCTGGCTCTGATTCATCTTCCACAATGGCATTAATCTCAGAAACAGTTGGATGAAGATAACCCCCGCTACGAAATATGTCTTGATACTTGCCTGCAACAGACTTCGGCTTCATGCTCTTACCTTTATCATTCTTCACAGAGAACCCCAAGCCAACTCTATTCTTGTTTACAGGTGGATCAACAATCTGTCCTCATACTTCACTATGGCCATTACGCACAACCTGTTAAGCATCCTTAAACGAAGCCATAGAGTTCTCATTTCCTCTTATACTATCAATGGATAAAGCTCGGAACTGGGTTCCAACAACAGCTTTATCCGCTTCCACAATGCTGAAAGAGGACAAATGAGATATCAATAATGCCTGCTCTCTATTTATAATTACCACTTTTACTTCATGCACAAACTTCAACTTCTAGTGTAAAGTCAAAGTGACAACCCCTGCCTCATGTATCCACGGTCTTCCCAACAAACAGCTATAAGCGGGTATAATATCCATAACCTGGAAAGTAATCTGAAACAAATGTGGGCCTATATGAGTAGGTAAGTCCACTTCACCAATAACATATTTCCTTGATCCATCAAACGCTTTCATAATAATGCCACTTGGGCGCATGGGCGTTCCTTGATATTTCAACTTCATAAGTGTGATCCTTGGTATAATGTTCAATACAGATCCTTTATCAATCAACACATTGGATAATGAATCATTCTTGCAGTTCATAGAGATGTGGAGGGCCAGATTATGATTCCTTCCTTCGTCGGGCAGTTCATCATCGCTGAAACTCGGGTTATTACATGATGTAATGTTCCCTACCACACTGCTGAATTGGTCTACTGGCATATCACTTTTCACGAAATCTTGGTCCAATACCCTCATCAAAGATTCTCTGTGAGCAAAGGAGTTCATCAATAAAGCCAAGATAGGTATTTTTGAAGGAGTCTGCAGTAGCTGATCTACAATTTTGTAGTCTCTCATCTTGATTATCTTCAAAATATCATCCACCTCTTTTTCTAGTGTAGCTCCACTAGATTCCCCCACTGCCTTCTTGGGTTCAACATCTTCCACAACTTTCTTTCCAATACTAACATCTCCATGAACAACTGGTGCAAATACACGACCGAAGCGGGTCACTCTGCTAGTCTCAATAATATCTCCAACATTAGTCATTGGCTGGATGGGAACTTCCACACCATCCTCTAAGATTGTAGCATTATATTTGTAGGGTACAACCTTGTCTGTCTCGTAGGGGACTGGACCCGGTAAGCTAATCACCAATGGAATAATAGCTGGCTTGCCATGATATTCAACTTAAAAAGGGGCGGGTGCACCAAAACAAGGCACAATAACATTTACACCCTCTTCAACACATTCAATCATTACAGAGTCATCTCTGGAAAACATATCTTCATATAAGGAGAAGAACTCATCCGCAGAGGCATACTCATCATCTGACTCTTCTTCAGCCAAACAAACCTCAATCTCATTAACCTCATGGTAATCATCCCTTTGTCCTGTAACCTTAATAGTTCCATTATCCAATAAAAATTGAATACCTTTCCTTATAATTGAACATCCTCAGGAGTCCTGGAAGCAAATTCGGCAAGATCCATACTGATGTTCCACTTGACCAGCCATGTGGCAGAAAGTAGCATGCAATTGTACAAGATCCTCATTCATATGTTCCACATCAAATATTCTGAACTCTTCAGGACATCCAAAAACATGTTTAGTTCCTCTTCATACTCTTCCCTAGGCCTGATTATGTGGATGAGGCCCTCATCCACTATCTCTTACAAATCAGCCTTTATCTTGTCACAACCCTGTATATACGTGCTTCAAATAGCACAACTAGCATGGTCATGTGTATAGTAGCTAAATTCACTTAGGTCTACATGCATTTTTACCAAATCCCCTCTAACCAAATTAATATCGAAAATTTGGAAGTCGCCTGGACAACCAGCCACCATGTTCATAGCATTTACTCCTCCATGCTTTGGCAAAGGATTATCTTTCACATTAGGGCTAACATCTTTGAAGGAAAAGATACCAGACTTCACTAATTTTTGTACTTCAGTTTTCAAAGGATAGCAGTTCTCAACAATGTGCCTTGGTGCTCCCTGATGAAAAACACATGTTTGGTCTGCCTTGTAATACCAAGGCAATGGTGATGGTATAGCGGGAGGTGGTCGGGTCTGAACCAACTTATTTTAAATTAACGTCGGGAGTAATTATGTATAGCTCATAGGGATGGGGTCATAACTCTCCCTTCTCTGATTATACCCTTGATTCCCTTGATGGGATGGTCTCTGATAAGCAACGGTGGTTGGAGCTACACCAACAACTAGAGTTACTGAAGCGACTTGTTGATGACGCTGATAATTTCTTCTAGGAGGATTAACCCTCCTCTCTTGCATAACAACATTTATATCTCCTTCCTTATTTTTGGCAAACCCATAGGATGGATTCTTCGTACTTCCAAAACTTTCACTTTTTGTTAAACGGCCCTCTCTTACAGCCTCTTCCAAACGGATACCCATGCCCACCATTTTAGTAAAGTCACTTGGCGCACTCGCTACCATCCTCTCATAGTAGAAATCACCCAGAGTCTTCAGGAAAATCTTAGTCATCTCCTTTTCTTCCATAGGATGAATTACTTGGGCGGCTACCTCACGCCATCTCTGTGCATATTCTTTGAATGATTCCCTGTCCTTCTGGACCATGGCCCTGAGTTGATCACGGTCAAGCACCATGTCTACGTTGTATTTGTATTGTATGATAAATGCTTCTCCCAAGTCGTTGAAAGTATGGATATTGAGGCTGTCCAAACTCATATACCACTTCAATGCAGCACCAATCAAACTATCCTGAAAAAAGTGAATTATCATACATTGATCATCAGTGTGGGTAGACATTCTTCTTATATACATCACAAGATGAGCAAGAGGAAAAACCTTCAGGCACAAAGTTCTCTGGCATTCCCCATGGATAACCTTGAAGCATGAGATTCTGAACAACAGTTGGAGTAGAAGACACAGGAACAGTCGGAGCTTCAGCAGTAACCTTTATCTGTTGAGGTTGAACACTCGGTGGCTTATTCTGAGCAGTCACCAGAGATTCCATCAGAGCAGTGAGATTGGCCATGCCGACCTTCAAAACAGAAACTTCCTCGCGCAGCTCGCGATTCTCTTGTTCCAAGTTGTCCATCTTCCTTCTGAAATTAGCTCGAGTATTATAGTGGTGAGACAGCTTGCTGAACGAAGTAAAGAAGCTTGGTAAGACACTTGGATATGAATAATAAATGCAATAAATATGTGCAATATGATGCATGATATGCAATGCACATGATTTATTTTATTATTAATATTTCAAGGGACTTAAAGATTTATAGACTCATTGAAAATATCAAAGTAATAACACATTTGAAATACTGAAAAATTTTATTATAATAACTTCAAAATGGATTACAAGTTTCAATAATCCCAAGTACAAGATGAAAATAAAGTCTAAAACCCTAAGAAGTAAAGATGATGGAGATCACTCAATACGCTGGCGCTTCCTTGTAAGCCTGGAAATCTGAGCCTTCAACCTCTGATTTTCTTCCTCATATCTGGTGGAAACTTCCTTCCAATCACCTCAATCAGGAAGTGAGCAACTAGAATCTGACTGAGGCTTGGGAGAAAATAAATCCCCTTGCCTCTCCATGGGCTCTACAGCCTGACTCTCAAGAATCTCAATCAAGTCGTCCTTCTTCTTCAAGTCTGCTCTATAGGAAATATCTAAAGTTTGGCACTTGTTCTTCCAAGCTTCCTTTTCCTGTTGCATCCTGACTAAAGCAAGTTGTAGCTCTTCCACATCATCAAATAGGGGAGGAGTAGTCTTCACAAACAGATCAGGAATAGGTGCTTCCCAAGAATACGGAATCTTCAACTGAATAGCTCTCGCTTGTACCCACTGAAGATAAGGCTCCACAAAAACAACCCCTCTAGGTCCCAAGTCATTCCTACTCTTTCTATGAATATGACGCCAGGCCTTCGCAATCTGCTCCCTAGCTTCCTTATGGTCTTCTCCCTCCTTCAGGAAGAAACTACTTAAATGAATACTATTTGGTTTATCCCACATTGGATAACCAAGTTGTTGTCATGCAAGAACAGGGTTGTAGTTAATTCCACTCTTTGTACCAAGAAGAGGTAAATTGGGGAAATACCATAACTGTCAACAATCTCTACATCATGGTAAGCCCGATGATACCAAAAAAATATAAGTGAGTAAGTGCCATGATCTTAGGAGCCCAACGGGGTTCCTTCCTGACATCCCTGAAAGCATCAAACTGAGGCACATGAGAAGTAAACCACCGGTACAAAAGAGGCGTGCAACAGATAATCATCCCCCCATGATAAGAATTCCTAAGATGAATAGAGTAATAAGTATCACCCAACAATGTAGGAATTGGGTTTCCAATCATGAAGATCCTGATAGCATTAATGTCAACAAACTTGTCCACATTAGGAAACAAAAAGAACCCGTAAGCAAGTAGAGCAAATATGGCCTCAAAAGAGATTGTACTCTTCATCCTGGAAAAGTAATGAGCTTTCTCCAATAAGAACTGAGCTGGTAATCCTCTAATCCCTCCTTTAGTAGTCATATGGGCTTCAACCTCATACTTCCCCATATGGATCAAAGCAGCAATCTCGTATGGTTTTGGCTCACACTCCAAACCAGTAAAAGGAACACGATCGGTAATAGGTAAATCCAACAGATAAGAATACTCCTCTAGTGTAGGCATCAACTGATAGTCGGGGAAAGTAAAGCAATGATACAGCGGATCATAGAACTAAACCAAGGTCGAGATAATATCCTCCTTCATCCTAAGCTTCATGAGAGGAATGATGGATCCATACTTGCTCCGAAAATCTGCAGAACACTCAATCTCGGGAATTAGACTGATCAACTCATCTATCTTGGGATCTTTGAAACTGTACTTTTTGATCTTTCTTTTTCCATAATCCATGGTCAAAAGGTACCTGAGATATTCACAAATGGTCAATTTTCAAGTCCCTTAAAATTAAATTTCTTCAAAAGATGTTTATGAGTGCATGGATGCATGATGCAACAATCACACACATAGGGTTCATAGGTTCAACGTCACGAGCATGAGGTCGAATGTACTACCCATAAGGTATGGTCTAAAAGTTATCACCTAACGAACAAGGTTCCAGAGGTTCCCAGAGTCTACATATTTCCTTCAGATATTACCAACTTCTTGATTAACTCGGTAATTAATAATATTCCTTAGAAAAACTCGTCCGAGCGTAGTATCGTGTGATAACTATTTCCAGATTACTCCGTCATAGCTTTCGCACTACACCCAAAATGCCAAGATGGGTTAGGTATTCTACGGTCCTCAGCTTCAGCAGTCTCCCAGGTCGAAAGCAGCACGTCTTCCCGATTACTTAGTAAATGACTCTACAGTCAAAGGGGCCTCCACTGAGTGGGGAATCTCTTGCCTTCATATTAGACCATTTGAGTTGGCTTTGTGGTCTGGTCGAAGCCTCCTTGTGCTCCCGTTGTTTTTCTTCAGCTTGGACCATTCGAAGTGTGACTTTGTGGGCTGGTCGAAGCCTCATTTCTTTCTCTCTTTGATTTGAACTGATCAAAGTGTCATCTTTTTGGGCTGGTCGAAGCCTCATCATTTTTTCTTCGTTTGAACATTCAAAGTGGGCTGGTCGAAGCCTCCTTTTGACCTCTTAGTTTTCCCTCAATTTGGATATTCGAATTGATCTTGAAGGCTGGTCGAAGCCTCACTTTTTCTCCCTTCGATTTGAAATAATTGAAGTGTCATCCTTGTGAACTGGTCGAAGCTTCATTCTTCTTGCTTCAGTTTGGACCATTCTAAGTGGCTTTGAGGGCTGGTCGAAGCATCTTGTTTCCTACTTTGGTCTTCTTCAATCTGGACCATTCGAAATGACCTTGGGCTAGTTGAAGTCTCATTTCTGCTCCCTCCGTTCTTTATCATTTTTGGACCAGTCGAAGTGTTTTATTGAGCAGGCCAGCGCGCGTGCAGTCTTGGGAAAGTTGGTTTGAGTTGCCCAAAAATCCTAAGGCTCATATCTTTCTCATCCCTCCATCATTTCTTTCGAACCTCAGCTTGTTTCGAAGCTTAGAATATGTTCTTTAATTGGCTCAAGGAAATTTTGAGAACGCACGAGCCAAAATTTCTATGGCCTCATTTAGAAATCAACTGACTATTGGTACACGCGTGGGTCATGCAAGTTGTGGGTTTTTTACATCCTTCTATTCTGACTATTGTTGCACCCGTGGGTCATGCAAGTTGCAGTTTTTTTACATCCTCTGATTCTGACTATTGGTGTACGCGTGGGTCATGCAAGTTGCATGTTTTTTTTACATCCTTCTATTCTGATTTTTGGTGCACGCGTGGGTCATAAAAGTTAAGATTTTATACACCCTTCGACTGTGTTTGTTTTCAGGGTGATATAGCACATTGTTGTACCCCAAAATTTGCCCTCGTATTTTTCCACAAGAAACCACAGCTTCAGGCTTTTCCTGATTTTTCAGACTGGCTCAAGAATCGGTCAAACAGACTTTTCTCGTCAGTCAGACAAAATTAGGGTTTTGCATTGATTTTCATGGCTCTGGAACAATTCAAACAGTTTGTTTAGGGTTTGGTTGATTTTGGCTCAACTTTGATCAGGCGAACGTTTCTTTGGCATTTAAATCAAGAATCGGGGTTTTATGCGCATATTTCTCAAGAAGAGTTAGTTCTATCAATGCTTTTCAAGTTACTCTGAAATAAGAACTGAGGCTGCTGATTGTTAATTTGCATTTGTTTGGATTCAATCAGTGAAAGGAGGCATGTGGACGTGTTGTTTGATTAACTGTCGTCTGGTTTGATTGACCGTGCATTGCTTTGGATTTTTGAAGCGCCTGGTTTATTAATTGATCGATGCTAAAACCACAATGTTTATTTAATTATTTATTTATTCTGAGTTAAATGGTTGGAATTTATTTTCAATTATTATAATTTAAAGAATTATAAATAATAAAATAAACAATTGGAAATAAAAAGAATTAATTGGTTAAAAGGACTCTTTTTTATTTATCTTTAAATTATTTGTATAATTGTTATTGTTTACAAAATACTTACAATAATAATGTTACAGTAATTTAAATTTAAATAAAACTATCCTAAATTCCTAGGTCTTCAATTCTTCATCCTCCATTTGTTGCTATTCCTCTCCATTTGACTTTTTTATCTGCAAAGAAAAGAAGAAAAAGTCAGAAGCAGATAAATTGAAATTAGAGACAGACAGTTAATTCGGGTTCATCATTAAAGGCAACTGGCTGGAATCAGTTCGCCCTCTCTGCAAATCACGAGATTTCTCCCGATTCACAGAGAGGGGTGAAAAATGTTTGCAAATTAAAGTATGAATGCACTAAGTATACAAACTGTCAAATTCAAAACCTGCATAGTTCAAAACAAACAGCATGTGCAAGAATAAATCCAAAGGCAAACTGAATCACCTAACCAAGGCAACTAAGCCAAAAAAGCTGTCAAACTGTCCAAAATATGGAAGGATGTCAAGATATAAAGGCTACTCAATACTGTCACAAAGATGCAGGAAAGCTGAAGAAAGAAAGTATGCAGGTTAAAAAACCAATATTGCAAGCATAGTCAAATGCATCATTTTCCAGCAGTGCCTTTTCAGAAAGGAGTACAAACATAAACATTATTTAATGTTTTAACTGTACTAGAGAGAGAAGAAGAGAGGAAAAGAATAGGCTTACATGTTTAGGCATGAGGACAATATATGTAAAAACAAAACTGCAATAAAACAGTGGGACAGAAGGCAGAGATATGAAGAAATCAGAATGCAAACAAAAACTGTCAATAAAAAGAAACAGAATTATCTATCCACAATTAAAAACCTTCAAACCGGATTCAAACCCTGAACCCTTTTTTTGAGCATATAACACCAAAACCTTCACTTGTCAAAAGGACCCGGGCATTCCACAAGTTCAAAAGATATACAAGTCTGAACTGTAAAATAACAACAACACAAAACCTGCCATGACCAATACCCAAAACCTCACAAAAAGGCCTAATCTTAAACCTGTTTCAAAGGTAACGACAGCAGGTCTTGCGTAAGCCTTTGAAGACTCAAAAAAACTGCCATGACCAATAACCAAAACCTCACAAAAAGGCCTCAAGCTTAACCTGTCAAAAGACCTCAACAAACCTTAAAACCATAGCCTTCAAAACAGATCACCAAAGCCTTATCATGTTCAAACCAGTCCATCAAACCTCCTGCATAAAAAAACCAAAAGCCAAGACCTAACAAGAAAAACCTGCCCGAAGATTTCAACACAAGCTAAAACATTCAAAGGCAACACTAAGGGCCTCAGAGAATTCTCATCATAGGCAAACATTAGAAGCAACAGGCAACCAAACACGTTAAGCTAAGGCATTCAAAGGCAACGCAAAGAAGCCCTCAGAATCTTGTCATCACAGGGCATACAGAAAAGGCAACATATCAATCATCATCAAGCATACAAAAACGAGGAAGAGAAAGATTCAAGTCAATATCTCAAGGCAACTCAGAAGCATACTCAGCAAGCCAAAGAGGAAGAGAGGATAAAGAAGCATAAAAGGGCGAGGCAACCAGAAAAGAAGAGGAAGAGAGATATACAAAGTTCTCAAGTGTCATCATCGAACCAACAAGCAAAGAAGAGCAATACAGAATACCAGGAATCCAAGCAAGCTAGCTGCATCATCAAACCCTCGCTGTCGAGCCGCCACAGCGCCTCCAGAGCCACCGTCCTCCTCCAACGAAGGTAATACATTTGTTCCTTCTCTTCACACCTCAACAGAAAACAACAATAATAAAGCTAAAATCAGAATCAAATGGACGAAATCATAACATGCAAAACATAAAACCCTAACGAGATTGAGGCGAAGATTTTACCTCGCATGAATCACCGTTGAATGACCCATGGAAGAGGGAGGAGGTGACGATGGCGCGGTGGGGGGGGTGGGGGGGTCGCGTCTCAGTGACCTTTACGTTGAAAAAGACGAAAGACGAACGAAATGAACGAAGGCGCCTCTGTTTCTCTCAAACCCTAAGCCATTTCCAAAATGAACAAAACCAAAGAACCCTAAAACATTTGTCTCAAAAGTGTTGGGCCTTGCCCCTTTCTAAAAATGCCAAAGCCCACTCGTTTTCCTGAATGTACCCCCCCCCCCCCCCCCTTTGGCTTCTGTTTTGATTATGCTTGGGCCAAGATAAACCTCCCTAAGGCCCATTCTTGTTTTCTTAAAAAAACTTAAAACATC
The DNA here is from genome assembly GCA_948472305.1 of Vicia faba. Taxonomy (NCBI): domain Eukaryota; kingdom Viridiplantae; phylum Streptophyta; class Magnoliopsida; order Fabales; family Fabaceae; genus Vicia; species Vicia faba. The sequence goes on from OX451736.1 coordinate 421,989,897, forward strand.
TTTTTTATTTTTTTTCATTTAATTTTGTTTATACATAAAACAATAATGCATAATATAATTAAAATTTAAAAACATTTCTTTCTTTTTCTTAAAATATCTTGTTTATACATAATTAATTAAAATATATATTATTTTTTAAATACCCCAAAAGTTGGAACTTAAAACTTTTTCCTCTCTTTTATTAAAATTTTCTTATTTGTAAAAAATACATTATCTTTAATACCTAAAAGAACAAAACCTAAAACATGCTATTTTCTTTTAGTTAAATTTTCTTAGAATATAAAATTTAAACAAAAAAATACAAATTGACAACAATACATAATCAAAATACTTAATTTTTCGTTAAATTAAATATTTCGCAACTTGTAAATAAATCCCATACACAAATACGTTGACACACATTTACAATACATGTACACTTACACTTACACAATACACTTACATTTGATACATTATACATTTGCTATTCTTATACATTGCTATACATTACATTGTTTACATTTTACATCGCGATCGATTCGATTTGGTTGTAATTATTTAAGTCTCATCCCCCTTTGTGAATTTGTACCCCCACTCCTGGATACTATTTGTAATAGCGTAGACTTTAAAATTCCCGCAATTTACCGCTTTCGAATTATACCATAGTTAGACCTAGGGTTTGTATGTACATAAAATCAAACGCTAGATAACCTAATACAAAAAAACAAATACATGAAATCAATACACAATCACACTTGCACCCCCTAGGGTAATCCTACATGTTGCCTTCCAAAATGGGCCATGCTTGCACGTCGAGTTTCTTTGGCAAAAACAATTCAAATGATCATAAGTCCCTCGATGACGCTTTCGAAAGTTGCCTAAACGGAATGATCATAGTCCCTTCAAACAAATTGCCAAAGACACTTGGCACCATTGCATTCATGTTCCATACGATGACCCGCGCCTGTCCCGATAACATCCTAAACGCAAGATTGTCCACCAAATACAATGGTGGAACAAAATTGTTAAAAAGGGTTGAAAACATAGAGAAAACTTTTGAGTACAATAAGGGTAGACAAAACTCTTAGTTACTTGGGATCAAATCTTGCAAAAACACTTGCCTCCTTTTCAAAACCACACTTCACAAACACTTTCAAAACAAACTTCCAAAAAACATTTTGAAACATCTTTTCGAAAAGATACACACCGTTGTATATACTCAAACACGAGTCATTACAATGGTTGCCGAAACAAAGGCGTCTATTTCAAAAACATTTTCAAAACACACACATACATACACCATTTTCAAGCAATCAAAATCAAGGCAAGTGATCTAAAACCAAGTAACTAAGAGCCCATGGATAACCATGGATGAAAAGGGTGCTAATACCTTCCCTTTTCATAATCTACCCCCCGAACCCACGAAATATCTCAAAAGGTTTTTTCCTGTGCTTTTTTTTAACCTTTCCTTTAGGATAAAATAAAAAGTCGGTGGTGACTCTTGCTAAACCGAACAAGTGCAAAAACAAACGCAAAACCTAAGTCAGTTCTCCCACCGTATCACAGAACTGGCGACTCTGCTGGGGACATTGAAACTTAAAAGTGGGGTTACCTTAGGGATTTTAGATCACCCTCTTGCATGATTAATTGTTTGCTTTGTTTGCTTTACCTTTGTGGTTCTCTTGTTTGGGCTTGAAATCCTACACCCAGATTTGGGAAACATTCATAGATAGCAATACGTTATGAAAACTGTGCGGGGTATACCGACACGGTTGAAGCAATAATTATATTAGTGCGACATATTTGTGAGTACCGGTAACCCTTGAGTTCAATCAAGGAGAGTGGGGCCGCTGAGTGATGTCACTAAGCATTAATGACCTAGAACCTTACTCGACCATCTTGGCCTTTTATTAGGGGTAGTGAGATGACCGGCTTTGGTGCAGTCCGAAGTTGGTAGATACTCGATACTACACTCATTGAGGGTTGTTTTCTTGGAATATTTTGGTCGCTAGTTAAGTGGCTAAACCAAAACAATGAACAATGAAAACAATCCAATGATATTGAGCTCCTTAGAACCCTGTTACTATTTATAGGACAGGTTTTTAAGCCAACTACACTCAAGAGGGTACTTACCTATGAAACCCCATGCAAGCCTGAAACTAGGGTTTTGTATGATCTGCTTGTACATGTGTTTTATGCATACATCATAAACATCATAAAGCATCATTCACTAACCATTTCAAGGGTTTAGATCTTCATCTTTGTTTTTGTTTTGTAGGTCATGGAAATTCCTCGCAGGAAAACCATCCAAGTCAACCTTGTGAGAATCCCTCCTCAACTCAAGGAGCTCACCTCAAGGATTCCGGAAAGCTCACCCTTCAGTGAAAGACATGGTAGACTGCTCAGCCTAGTCAACACCAGCATTGAAGAAGACATGATGAAGGTTTTGTTCCAGTTCTTTGACCCCCTTCACCACTGTTTCACTTTCCCCGATTACCAGTTGGTGCCCACCTTGAAGGAATTTTCTCAAATCCTGAGGATTCCTATCCTTAATCAACTACCTTTCAACGGTACGGAAAAGGAGCCAAAGCCTGAAGACATTGCTCAAGCACTACACTTGCAACCATCCGACATCAATGGGCATTGGGAAACCAGAAGCGGTGTCAAAGGCTTCTTGGAAAAATTCTTGTTTGAGAAGGCACAAGAGTGTTGGAACTCCTTGGATCTACAAGCCTTTGAAGAAATTGTGGCACTCCTCATTTACGGGTTGGTCTTGTTCCCAAATCCTGACCAGCTTATAGATGTCAACGCCGTCAAGATCTTCTTATCCAGGAATCCCATACCAACATTGCTTGGGGACATCCTCCACTCATTTTACACACGAACAATGAGAAAGAGAGGTGTTCTCATGTGCTGTACTCCTCTCCTTGCAAAGTGGTTTATTTCGCACCTTCCACAGTCTGTTTTGAAGAATGACCAAGGCCTAAGGTGGTCACAACGATTGATGACTCTCACTCACTCTGATGCACACTGGTGTTCTCGGTCCAGAGAAAGTGTCATCATCGTCGATCATTGTGGAGAGTTCCCTAATGTTCCATTACTTGGCATTAGAGGGGGCATTACCTACAACCCTTGTCTGGCTTTGAGGCAGTTTGGATATGCACGGAGGGATGACCCTCATGACATGTTGATTCCTGACATAGTTTTTGACTTCGACAACGATGCGCAAGGACTCCGTCAAAGATTCATCAGAGCCTGGAGGATGCCTAACAAGGTAGATACCAAGACGCTGGGGCACAAGAACTCCATTCCTCTTGAGCCTTATCTCAAGTGGGTCCGAACCCGAGCCCAGAGTCTAATGATGCCTTACCCTCATGTTCTCCCTGTGATTAAGGAGCCCGTTAAGGAAGGAAAGGTTCCCTACACCATCTTGTATCCTGACATGCCAACGACATGGGAGGAGATGCAGAAGAGTTGGATCCAACTCAGGGAAGAAAGGGATACTTTTGAAGCCAGCTTCTACGCCAGCGAGAAGAAGGTTTTGGAACTTACCCTCCGACTCCATGAGGAAGAGACCCTTAATACCTACATCGCGCCAAAGAGGATGCGCAACGTCTTTTTACCATGAGAAGTTTTTGTAATATTTGGCCCATGGGGCATTTATGTACTAACAAATTTCTTCTTATTAATATGACGTGCGTTCTCTTTTGTTTGCAACAATTTTGAATATTCTAAATCCTTGAATGCATTGCATACATAAGCATACCATTCATCATGTGCATAAGCAGGTCTCCACACCAGGTTTCCTTATCTTTCTGCTGTTTATTTCAGTAAGATGGATCTCGAGCAAACGGTCAAGGACTTGCAGTCTCAAAACGCACAGTTCCAACAACTCCTGATTACCTTGGCTAAGGGTCAGGAGGATCTAAAGGCCCTACTGGGGAACAAAGACCAAGTTAAAAAGAAGAAAAAGAGACTCGGGGTGGCTACTTTAGGAAGGAGGTTTGAAGGAGAAGCCAGAAGAGTGCTTGAATTTCCCCCTACTTCTGAGGAGGGAACCAGTAAAGGGAATGCGACTGCAGTACCTTCCGAGTCCAATATGGAAGAAGAGGAGGCTGAAGAGGACGAAGACTACTCGGATCAACAATACCCGCCCACCGATGATAAGTACAAAGGTTTGGAAGATAGGTTGGCAGCTATGGAGCTGCAGAGAGTTCCGGGTTTAGATTTCAAAGACTTGGGATTAGTCGCCGGAATTGTGATCCCCCCGAAGTTCAAAGTACCAGTTTTTGTAAGGTATGACGGGCTGTCCTGTCCAAAAATGCATCTCAGGTCATATGTAAGGAAGATCCAACCTTACACTACAGACAAGAACCTTTGGATCCATTTCATTCAGGATAGCCTTTCTGGGGCTCAACTCGAGTGGTTCTATCAGCTGGATGGAGCCAGTATCCGAAACTGGGAAGACTTGGCCACCGCATTTTATAAACAATATCAGTACAATTCTGACCTCGCTCCTACGCGTACCCAACTTCAGGGTATGTCACTGGGGACGGGCGAAGGATTCAAAGAGTATGCGCAAAAGTGGAGAGACTTGGCTGGCAGGGTGCAGCCGCCTTTGACTGATCGTGAACTTGTTGACATGTTCCTAGGGACCCTGTCTGGTCCGTTCTTCAACCATCTGATTGGTAATTCTTCCGCTGGGTTTATAGATTTGATCTTAACTGGTGAGAGGATAGAAGCTTGTATCAAGTCCGGTAAGATACAGAAAGGTGCTGCTGCGAGTATTGAGAAGAAGTCTTTCAAGAAGGAAACGACTGTTGTGTACTCTCAGAGAAGAGCGGAGAACACTGAGCACCGGCCGACAGTGGGGGCCGTAATGATCCAAAATCCATCAAGTGATCAGCCTCGCTATAACCAATCCAGACCAAATCAACAACGGGTGGAACAGCCACAACGGCAGTTCACCCGCATTAATATGACACCAGTGCAAGTGCTTCCCCATCTGTTAAAGTTGAACCTCGCCACTATCAAAGAGGCACCAAAAAATGTGAATACATCCTCTCCGCATTACCATCCTAATGCTAACTGCGCCTACCATTCCGACAGTGTCGGGCACGACACCAACGACTTTTGGGCACTCAAGCATAAAATTCAAGACTTAATAGAGGCGAAAGAGGTGGAGTTCGACGCTCCGGAGAAGCCAAACGTGATATCCGCTCCGATGCCGAAGCACGGTTGAAATGTCAATGCTATTGAAGAAGATTTGTATGTTTCTAATGTCAATGATCTGATAACCCCGCTGTTAACCATCAAGTTAAATATGTTGAAGACCGGGATTTTCCCGGGATGCAAAGAAGATTGCTACTGTTGTTACTCTCTGCCGTTTGATTGTCCGTTACTGAAGAAAGGCTCCCAAGGCCTAATGGATAGTCAACAAATTCTATTTGAAAAAGTTTCTGCTATTCCAACCCCTACTGAAAGTGTCTCAATTATCACCATTCACGCCAATCTTTCCAAGGCCGTCAAAAAGCCTGTTAAGATTACACCAGCTACAAAGTTTGTTCCTCTGAAGATAACAATGCCAGGGCCTGTCCCCTACATTTTTGAAAAATAAATACCATGGAATTACGGTGGAGACATCTACTACCATGTTATTAAACAAGTTGAAGTAACCGAAGGAAGCTCTGATGAAGAAGATGCCAGCATTGGAAACATTGTAGGCACAAGCAAGATCACCCGAAGTGGGAGAATATTTTCTCCAGAGATTGCCCCCCCAAAGGCAATCTTTGGACCCTCATTTGCTGCCAAAGTTATTCCTGCACCAATAAAACTTTCCGCTAGAACCCCGTTGATTGAAGAAGTTGTTGTTCCTGGTATTGTCCCTCCTACCTCTGCTGATAAGGGTAAAGGAACCCAAGATGAGCTCATCAGGACGAGGGCTCAACCCTTGGTCATCCCGGAAACCTCCAAGAAAGAGATAGAGGAGATCCTGAAGATAATTAAAAAGAGTGATTACGACGTGGTAGAACAACTGGGGCAAACCCCCTCGAAGATCTCCATGTTAGCATTACTGCTTTGCTCATAAGCGCACGCCAAGGCATTGATAAAATTCCTAAAGACAGCCCATGTGCCCCAGGAAACCTCTGCCGACCAATTCCAAGACTGTGTAGCCAGTCTTACTGCAGACAATGGTTTAGGGTTCTCTGATGCCGACCTGACCCCGAAAGGAAGGAAACACAACGACGCATTACATGTGTCAGTGGAATGCCAAGGAACTACTCTGGCCCATGTTCTGGTCGACACTGGTTCTTCTCTGAACGTGCTGCCCAAGAAGGCTCTCGACCGTTTAGATTGTGAAGGCTTGGAGTTGAGGCCAAGTAATATCATTGTAAGGGCATTTGACGGGTCGAAGAGAATGGTACACGGAGAGGTAGACATTCCCATTAAGGTTGGCACAAAAGTATTCCCCTCAACATTCTATGTGATGGACATTCGTCTGTCATACTCTTGTTTACTGGGAAGGTCGTGGATACATAACGCTGGGGCAGTTACCTCCTCCTTACATCAAATGTTAAAGTACCCTGTCAAAGGAAAGATCATAACCGTGCACGGCGAAGAGGAATATATGATCAGCCACTTGAACTCCTTTCGGTATGTAGAGGTGGAAGGAGAATTCATTGAAACACCATTCCAGCACTTCGAGGAAGTCTCTCCTGAAGTGGCAGTAGCAAAAGTGGTAGCTGAGGTACCAAAGCAGATGGCCAGGATGGCATCTCTAAAAGACGCGAAAGCTGCATTGAAGGAAGGGAAGAGCTCAACATGGGGTCAGTTGCCAGATATTCCTCATAAAACGGACAAGTTTGGATTAGGTTTCACTGCTGCGGGACAGAAAGCTATGCGCCGTTCGAAGGTTGAAAGAGCACCCATCAAGATTTCTCCTTATGGAATCAATGCTCTGGAAGGTGAAGACGAAGAAGCCAACATTGAAGATTGGATCTACCCGACTATCGATGGAGGACTACGCAACTGGGAGGCAAAAGACTTTGTCCCCATTACTTTTATTAATCAGTAATTACCTGTCGAACATTTCCTGTTGATTTGTAATATTTACTCTTGAACAATCCGTACACTACTTTTTCACCTCATGCCTTGCCCGGGGCATGTAGGTCCATTTGTAAGGGTTTTGATTATCTTCATATCCATATGCCATGTTTAATGATTCATTGGACGTTTTTCATTGATAAACTGCTGTGTTCATTTTCTTTCCTTTTTGCATTTTTGTTTGTTTAAGGATGGCTATCCCTTACACACACCCACACTACGAATGCAGGTACCCATCCACTCTGGATTCTATGGGTGACTATTCTGCTATGTCCTTCAATAACTCTGAAGATATGGTCAATCAGGCTGAGTATGAAGATGACAAAGATTGTGAAGTACTGGGAGAGCTAGCCAGACTTCTACAGCAAGAAGAAAGGGTCATCTTGCCTCACGAAGAGTTGTTGGAAACCGTCAACTTAGGAACAGAGGAAGACCGGAAGGAAGTACAAGTGGGTGCCAATCTGGAGCCAAGTGTCAAGGAACGTTTGATACAACTATTAAATGAGTATGTTGAAATCTTCGCCTGGTCTTATGAAGACATGTCGGGTTTAGACATAGACATCGTGGTTCACCGTCTCCCTACAAGAGAAGATTGTCCATCGATCAAACAAAAAGTCCGCCGAATGAGGCCTGACATGTCTGAGAAGATCAAAGCAGAAGTGATAAAGAAATTCGACGCTGGCTTTCTGGCTGTTACATCCTATCCACAATGGGTTTCCAACATCGTGCCAGTACCTAAAAAAGATGGCAAAGTCAGAATGTGTATGGACTACCGGGATTTGAATAGGGCCAGCCCCAAAGATGATTTTCCGCTACCGCACATTGACATTTTGATCGACAATACAGCTCAGCATAAAGTGTTTTCCTTCATGGATGGATTCTCGGGTTACAATCAAATCAAGATGGCCCCCGAAGACATGGAGAAAAAAACATTTGTTACACAATGGGGTACTTTCTTTTACAAGGTAATGCCGTTCGGACTGAAGAACGCAGGGGCAACTTATCAACGCGCCATGGTAGCTTTATTTCATGATATGATACATCATGAGATCGAAGTTTACGTAGACGATATGATAGCTCGGTCACAAACAGAGGGGGAACACCTGGAGCATTTGCAGAAGCTGTTTGCCAGGTTGAAAGAATACAAACTCAGGCTGAATCCAAGTAAATGCACTTTTGGGGTTAGGTCTGGTAAACTTCTAGGGTTTAATGTCAGCAACAAAGGCATTGAAGTCGATCCAGCAAAAGTGAAAGCAATACAAGAGATGCCTGCTCCCCGTACTGAAAAGGAGGTTAGAGGGTTCTTGGGACGCTTAAACTATATTGCCAGATTCATCTCTCATTTGACTTCTACCTGTGAGCCAATTTTCAAACTATTGAAGAAAGATCAGGTAGTCGAATGGAACGACGATTGCCAAACTGATTTTGATAAAATCAAGGAGTACTTACTAGAACCTCCTATTCTGATGCCTCCCATCGAAGGAAGACCATTGATCATGTATCTGACCGTCTTGGATAACTCAATGGGGTGTGTTTTGGGCCAGCATGACGAGTCTGGTCGAAAAGAGCATGCCATTTATTACCTTAGCAAAAAGTTTACCGACTGTGAGACTCGCTACTCACTGCTCGAGAAAACTTGCCGCGCTTTGGTATGGGCTGCTCGCCGACTAAGGCAGTATATGTTGACTCATACTACCTTGTTGATTTCCAAAATGGATCCTATCAAGTATATCTTCGAGAAGCCCGCTTTATCTGGAAGAATAGCTAGATGGCAAATGATCCTAACTGAGTATGACATCCAGTACACCACTCAAAAAGCTATAAAAGGGAGTGTGCTAGCTGATCATCTAGCTCATCAAGCTATCGAAGATTATCAACCCATGAGATTTGACTTCCCAGACGAGGACATCATGAATTTGGACAACATTGAAGGTAACGGACCGTATGACGGACCTGAAAAGGGATCCCGATGGACCCTGTACTTTGATGGTGCTTCGAATGCACTCGAAAACGGTATCGGTGCGATACTCATTTCCCCGGAAGGTTGTCACACACCTTTCACGGCCCGACTTTGCTTCAGCTGCACAAATAACATGGCTGAATATGAAGCTTGCATTTTTGGTCTCAAGGCTGCTATAGACTTGGGAATCAAATCTTTGATCGTATTTGGGGACTCGGCTTTGGTTATCAGTCAAATCAAAGGAGAGTGGGATACCAAACATCCCAATCTTATCCCATACAAATAACATGTCTTGACATTGTTGCCTCATTTCGAGCAAATCACCTTCGAGCATTTCCCACGAGAAGAGAATCAGCTAGCAGATGCTCTGGCTACAATGTCTTCCATGTTTAAACTCAGTTGGGATAACGAGGCTCCCCAAATAACCATTGAGCGAATGGATGAACCTGCACATTGTCACGAGATTAATACTGAAGAAGTAGTGGAACAACCCTGGTTTCACGAAATCAAAAGGTATCTCCAGACTAGAGAATATCCCGAAGGAGCTTCCGTAAATGACAGGAAGTTCCTAAGGAAATTTGCTTCCAAGTTCTTCCTGAGCAATGGCATCCTCTATAAGCGCAACCATGATTGTGTCTTACTCCGATGTGTTGACAAAGATGAAGCGGAGTTAATCATGATAGAGATACACAGCGGTGCGTTCGGCACCCACTTGCGTGGACACATGATGGCTAAGAAGATCCTAAGGGCAGGCTACTACTGGTCAACCATGGAAGCTGATTGCCATCAACACTCCCGTACCTGCCATAAATGCCAAATTTACGCCAATAAGGTGCACATTCCTCCGGTTCCTCTCAACGTGCTGACAGCTCCGTGGCCATTCGCAATGTGGGGCATTGACATGATTGGAGAGATCAAGCCCACTGCATCCAATGGACATCACTTCATCCTGGTCGCCATTGACTATTTCACCAAATGGGTCGAAGCAGCTTCTTTCGCCTCTGTCACTAAAAATGTGGTTGCCCGCTTCATCAAGCAAAACCTCATATGCCGGTACGGTGTCCCTGACAGGATCATTACAGACAACGGTACAAATCTGAATAACACTATGATCACCGCATTGTGCGAACAGTTCAAGATTTATCATCACAATTCATCTCCCTATCAGCCGAAGATGAACGGTGTTGTTGAAGCTGCGAACAAAAACATTAAGAAGATCATTCAGAAAATGACAGTAACTTACAAAGATTGGCATGAGATGTTACCGTTTGCTCTGCATGGATACCGTACGACGACACGTACTTCAACCGGGGCAACCCCATTTTCTTTGGTATATGGCATGGAAGTTGTCCTGCCCATGGAAGTTCAGATTCCTTCTCTAAGGATTATGAAGGACGCAGGTTTGAATGAAGATGATTGGATTCAGACCCGACTTGATCAACTCAATCTGATCGATGAGAAGCGACTCGCTGCTGTTTGCCATGGTCAGACGTACCAAAAACGGATGATCAAGGCTTTCAACAAGAAAGTCAGACGTCAAGTATATCAAGTCGGAGATCTAGTAATCAAGCGGATTATCTTACCGCAAAGTGATCCCAGGGGAAAATGGACTCCTACATACGAAGGACCATTTGTGATCAAGAGCATATTTTCTGGTGGTGCAATGATTCTGATCACCATGGACAGCGACGATTTGCCGCACCCTGCAAACGCAGACATAGTCAAAAGATACTACGCATAAGACAACCCGACAAGTCGAAAACCCGAAAGGGCGGCTTGGGCAAAAATGGGCATCCCGGTGAACCGAAAACCCGAAAGGGCGGTTCAGGCAAAAATTAGGGATAAAACAAAAATCTGTACACCCGACAAGTTGAAAACCCGAAAGGGCGGCTTGGGCAAAAAGGGGTTTCCCGGTGGATCGAAAACCCGAAAGGGCGATTCAGTCAAAAATTAGGGAATTAAAGCGTATGACTATGTCTCGTCGGATCACTTTAAGGAAAATCTCTTCATCAACCAGCTCCAAGCTTCTAATCAATCCAATCATCGGCAGACGAAGCATTGAATGGACAGATGTTCAGAGTTGTGAAGGCTATAGCAGAATGGAATCCCATGGAATTGTTTCACATAGCAATTTTTCTTTTGTATAAATTTTTCAATTTTTTACGACGGCATCCTCTTACTAGGATAACCGTCTCCTTTGTACAAATATACTTATAGAAAGTTAATACAGATACTTTTCCAAGTACAGAAATTCGCGTTGTCTTCCTTTTCTCTTTTCTTTTGCACTTATGTTTTATTTGAGAAACGTCCAATGTTTTGTTATATATGCATATGCATTTGAACATAATCATTTCCTTATGAATCAAGAAAGATGATTACTGATAGGTTGAAGATACAAGTAGATATCTTGATGCCCTTTCAGAAGGAATCCTCAGCAGAGTTAAAATTCCAAATTCCCCAACCAGAGGGCCTTCCAGAACTCGATTCCCCTCAGAGTCAAGTTACGGAATCCCCAGTGGAGCCTTAAAAATCTGAAAATCCAATCCCCAGCGGAGCTAAGATTCCCTGCCATCAATCCCCAGCTGGACCAGGCTAGTGAAACTCCTCCCCATAGAGATATCTGCAACCAAACTGAAAATTCCCAGTCGTACCTCTCCAACATGAGTCTATCAGATTCTGAACTTCCCCAGTAGAGATCTTCAGGAGTTCTCATTCCTCGCAAATCCCCAAGGAATGCCAGTTCTCCAGCAGTGGCCCTAAGATCCCTCAACGATTGAAGATCTTGTATTCCCCAAGCAGAATGAAGGTTCATTCTCAATGCCTCACAAGATAATCAGATATTCTCCAATGAAGCTCTCCTCAGGACAGGAATCCCCAGTAGATTGGTACAACCCAAGCTCCTGATTCTCCAGCAGCAGTCAAAATTCGTTTATCTCCAGCCATCCAGGATTCAGCTATCCTCAGCAAGACAGCTCATCAGCTTACATGCACATTCATCACATTCATATCATGAACATTGATATAACATATATTGCATCATACATTTCATGCAACATAATTTTGTGTTTAGCTAATATTTTGTCCTTTTCAGGATAAGAATAAAAGGCTATCATTAACAATCCAGATGTTGTTTTATACAAACTCATCATCAGGCTACCCTACACCGGTTCCCTCGTCAACTTCAAGACTTCTGAAAACAGTTCACGGGTTCTCCAGTAACGGATGTTAACCTATCGCTTGTTCAGATTCTTCGCAACCTCTGAAAACAGTTTACGGATTCCTCCCAACAACGGATGTTAATCTATCGCTTGTTCAGACTCAACCTCTGAAAACAGTTTACGGACGCTTCCCAATAATGGATGCTGCTCTATTGCTTATTCAACTTCAAGACTTCTGAAAACAGTTCACGGGTTCTCCAGTAACGGATGTTAACCTATCGCTTGTTCAGATTCTTTGCAACTTCTGAAAACAGTTTATGGATTCCTCCCAACAACGGATGTTAATCTATCGCTTGTTTAGACTCAAATTTTGAAAACGGTTTACGGACGCTTCCCAACAACGGATGTTGCTCTATTGCTTATTCAACTTCAAGACTTCTGAAAACAGTTCACGGGTTCTCCAGTAACGGATGTTAACCTATCGCTTGTTCAGATTCTTCGCAACTTCTGAAAACAGTTTACAGATTCCTCCCAACAACGAATGTTAATCCATCGCTTGTTCAGACTCAACCTCTGAAAACAGTTTACGGACGCTTCCCAACAACGGATGCTGCTCTATTGCTTATTCAACTTCAAGACTTCTGAAAACAGTTCACGGGTTCTCCAGTAACGGATGTTAACCTATCGCTTGTTCATATTCTTCGCAACTTCTGAAAACAGTGTACGGATTCCTCCCAACAATGGATATTAATCTATCGCTTGTTCAGACTCAAATTTTGAAAACGGTTTACGGATGCTTCCCAACAACGGATGCTGCTCTATTGCTTATTCAACTTCAAGACTTCTGAAAATAGTTCACGGGTTCTCTAGTAACGGATGTTAACCTATCGCTTGTTCAGATTCTTCGCAACTTCTGAAAACAGTTTACGGATTCCTCCCAACAACGGATGTTAATCTATCGCTTGTTCCGACTCAAATTTTGAAAACGGTTTTACGGACGCTTCCCAACAACGGATGCTGCTCTATTGCTTATTCAACTTCAAGACTTCTGAAAATAGTTCACGGGTTCTCCAGTAACGGAGGTTAACCTATCGCTTGTTCAGATTCTTCTCAGCTTCTGAAAACAGTTTACGGATTCCTCCCAACAACGGATGTTAATCTATCGCTTGTTCAGACTCTTCTCAATTTTTGAAAATAGTTTACGGATTCTCCAAACACGGATATCAATCCATTGCTTATTCAAAACCCCCAGTTCAGAGGTGTTTCAAAACATGGACACCTTTCTGATACTCATTCCAGATGGCATCTTTAAGCCCATCCCCCGACAAGATTCTGTCACATCCCTAGATGGCATCTTTAAGCCCATCCCCGACAAGATTCTGTCACATCCCTAGAGGGCATCTTTAAGCCCATCACCAAATGGCATCCGTAAGCCCATTCCCTTTACCATCACCTTACCGAGTGCAAATTTTCTGGGCACTCTAGTGTCCAATCTTCTTTTACCCTCGAGTCGCGAAAGGCAAACTTGCCAATCTAACTCTTCAGGTTCAAGAAGATTGAACAGGGGCAACTGTTGTACCCCAAAATTTGCCCTCGTATTTTTCCACAAGAAACCACAGCTTCAGGCTTTTCCTGATTTTTCAGACTGGCTCAAGAATCGGTCAAACAGACTTTTCTCGTCAGTCAGACAAAATTAGGGTTTTGCATTGATTTTCATGGCTCTGGAACAATTCAAACAATTTGTTTAGGGTTTGGTTGATTTTGGCTCAACTTTGATCAGACGAACGTTTCTTTGGCATTTAAATCAAGAATCGGGGTTTTGTGCGCATATTTCTCAAGAAGAGTTAGTTCTATCAATGCTTTTCAAGTTACTCTGAAATAAGAACTGAGGCTGCTGATTGTTAATTTTCATTTGTTTGGATTCAATCAGTGAAAGGAGGCATGTGGACGTGTTGTTTGATTAACTGTCGTCTGGTTTGATTGACCGTGCATTGCTTTGGATTTTTGAAGCGCCAGGTTTATTAATTGATCGATGCTAAAACCACAATGTTTATTTAATTATTTATTTATTGAGTTAAATGGTTGGAATTTATTTTCAATTATTATAATTTAAAGAATTATAAGTAATAAAATAAACAATTGGAAATAAAAAGAATTAATTGGTTAAAAGGACTCTTTTTTATTTATCTTTAAATTATTTGTATAATTGTTATTGTTTACAAAATACTTACAATAATAATGTTACAATAATTTAAATTTAAATAAAACTATCCTAAATTCCTAGGTCTTCAATTCTTCATCCTCCATTTGTTGCTATTCCTCTCCATTTGACTTTTTTATCTGCAAAGAAAAGAAGAAAAAGTCAGAAGCAGATAAATTGAAATTAAAGAGACAGACAGTTAATTCGGGTTCATCATTAAAGGCAACTGGCTGGAATCAGTTCACCCTCTCTGCAAATCACGAGATTTCTCCCGGTTCACATAGAGGGGTGAAAAATGTTTGCAAATTAAAGTATGAATGCACTAAGTATACAAACTGTCAAATTCAAAACCTGCATAGTTCAAAACAAACAACATGTGCAAGTATAAATCCAAAGGCAAACTGAATCACCTAACCAAGGCAACTAAGCCAAAAAAGCTGTCAAACTGTCCAAAATATGGAAGGATGTCAAGATATAAAGGCTACTCAATACTGTCACAAAGATGCAGGAAAGCTGAAGAAAGAAAGTATGCAGGTTAAAAAACCAATATTGCAAGCATAGTCAAATGCATCATTTTCCAGCAGTGCCTTTTCAGAAAGGAGTACAAACATAAACATTATTTAATGTTTTAACTGTACTAGAGAGAGAAGAAGAGAGGAAAAGAATAGGCTTACAGGTTTAGGCATGAGGACAATATATGTAAAAACAAAACTGCAATAAAATAGTGGGACAGAAGGCAGAGATATGAAGAAATCAGAATGCAAACAAAAACTGTCAATAAAAAGAAACAGAATTATCTATCCACAATTAAAAACCTTCAAACCGGATTCAAACCCTGAACCCTTTTTTTGAGCATATAACACCAAAACCTTCACTTGTCAAAAGGACCCGGGCATTCCACAAGTTCAAAAGATATACAAGTCTGAACTGTAAAATAACAACAACACAAAACCTGCCATGACCAATACCCAAAACCTCACAAAAAGGCCTAAGCTTAAACCTGTTTCAAAGGTAACGACAGCAGGTCCTGCATAAGCCTTTGAAGACTCAAAAAACCTGCCATGACCAATACCCAAAACCTCACAAAAAGGCCTCAAGCTTAACCTGTCAAAAGACCTCAACAAACCTTAAAACCATAGCCTTCAAAACAGATCACCAAAGCCTTATCATGTTCAAACCAGTCCATCAAACCTCCTGCATAAAAAAACCAAAATCCAAGACCTAACAAGCAAAACCTGCCCGAAGCTTTCAACACAAGCTAAAAAATTCAAAGGCAACACTAAGGGCCTCAGAGAATTCTCATCATAGGCAAACATTAGAAGCAACAGGCAACCAAACACGTTAAGCTAAGGCATTCAAAGGCAACGCAAAGAAGCCCTCAGAATCTTGTCATCACAGGGCATACAGAAAAGGCAACATATCAATCATCATCAAGCATACAGAAACGAGGAAGAGAAAGATTCAAGTCAATATCTCAAGGCAACTCAGAAGCATACTCAGCAAGCCAAAGAGGAAGAGAGGATAAAGAAGCATAAAAGGGCGAGGCAACCAGAAAAGAAGAGGAAGAGAGATATACAAAGTTCTCAAGTGTCATCATCGAACCAACAAGCAAAGAAGAGCAATACAGAATACCAGGAATCCAAGCAAGCTAGCTGCATCATCAAACCCTCGCCGTCGAGCTGCCACAGCGCCTCCAGAGCCACCGTCCTCCTCCAACGAAGGTAATACATTTGTTCCTTCTCTTCACACCTCAACAGAAAACAACAATAATAAAGCTAAAATCAGAATCAAATAGACGAAATCATAACATGCAAAACATAAAACCCTAACGAGATTTAGGCGAAGATTTTACCTCGCATGAATCACTGTTGAATGACCCATGGAAGAGGGAGGAGGTGACGATGGCGCGGTGGCTCTAGGCGGGGGGGGGTCGTGTCTCAGTGACCTTTACGTTGAAAAAGACGAAAGACGAACGAAATGAACGAAGGCGCCTCTGTTTCTCTCAAACCCTAAGCCGTTTCCAAAATGAACAAAACCAAAGAACCCTAAAACATTTGTCTCAAAAGTTTTGGGCCTTGCCTCTTTCTAAAAATGCCAAAGCCCACTCGTTTTCCTGAATGTACCCCCCCCCCCCCCCCCCCCCCCCTTTGGCTTCTGTTTTGATTATGCTTGGGCCATGATAAACCTCCCTAAGGCCCATTTTTGTTTTCTTAAAAAAACTTAAAACATCTTTTTTATTTTTTTTCATTTAATTTTGTTTATACATAAAACAATAATGCATAATATAATTAAAATTTAAAAACATTTCTTTCGTTTTCTTAAAATATCTTGTTTATACATAATTAATTAAAATATATATTATTTTTTAAATACCCCAAAAGTTGGAACTTAAAACTTTTTCCTTTCTTTTATTAAAATTTTCTTATTTGTAAAAAATACATTATCTTTAATACCTAAAAGAACAAAACCTAAAACATGTTATTTTCTTTTAGTTAAATTTTCTTAGAATACAAAATTTAAACAAAAAAATACAAATTGACAACAATACATAATCAAAATACTTAATTTTTCGTTAAATTAAATATTTCGCAACTTGTAAATAAATCCCATACACAAATACGTTGACACACATTTACAATACATGTACACTTACACTTACACAATACACTTACATTTGATACATTATACATTTGCTATTCTTATACATTGCTATACATTACATTGTTTACATTTTACATCGCGATCGATTCGATTTGGTTGTAATTATTTAAGTCTCATCCCCCTTTGTGAATTTGTACCCCCACTCCCAGATACTATTTGTAATAGCGTAGACTTTAAAATTCCCGCAATTTACCGCTTTCGAATTATACCATGGTTAGACCTAGGGTTTATATGTACATAAAATCAAACGCTAGATAACCTAATACAAAAAAACAAATACATGAAATCAATACACAATCACACTTGCACCCCCTAGGGTAATCCTACATGTTGCCTTCCAAAATGGGCCATGTTTGCACGTCGAGTTTCTTTGGCAAAAACAATTCAAATGATCATAAGTCCCTCGATGACGCTTTCGAAAGTTGCCTAAACGGAATGATCATAGTCCCTTCAAACAAATTGCCAAAGACACTTGGCACCATTGCATTCATGGTCCATACGATGACCCGCGCCTGTCCCGATAACATCCTAAACGCAAGATTGTCCACCAAATACAATGGTGGAACAAAATTGTTAAAAAGGGTTGAAAACATAGAGAAAACCTTTGAGTATAATAGGGGTAGACAAAACTCTTAGTTACTTGGGATCAAATCTTGCAAAAACACTTGCCTCCTTTTCAAAACCACACTTCACAAACACTTTCAAAACAAACTTCCAAAAAACATTTTGAAACATCTTTTCGAAAAGATACACACCGTTGTATATACTCAAACACGGGTCATTATAATGGTTGCCGAAACAAAGGCGTCTATTTCAAAAACATTTTCAAAACACACACATACACACACCATTTTCAAGCAATCAAAATCAAGGCAAGTGATCTAAAACCAAGTAACTAAGAGCCCATGGATAACCATGGATGAAAAGGGTGCTAATACCTTCCCTTTTCATAATCTACCCCCCGAACCCACGAAATATCTCAAAAGGTTTTTTCCTGTGCTTTTTTTTAACCTTTCCTTTAGGATAAAATAAAAAGTCGGTGGCGACTCTTGTTAAACCGAACAAATGCGAAAACAAACGCAAAACCTAAGTCAGTTCTCCCACCGTATCACACACATGCTTGGCACGAACCACACAATTCGTTTCTTACTCCTTTTGGCCAAACAATCACACTTTCCTTGCCTCCCCACGCTTTCTGCATTTTTACCAAATTTGGTAACTTTCATCACAAGCAAATCAGTCCCATGTGCAACCCTTGCCACCTCACCTGCTCACGCTTTGTTTGCCTCACTCATACAATTCATAGCTCATCAAAACACAGCATAGAAATCCTAATAAATAAATAAAACGCAAGCACGTGATCACACCTTTCCATTTGCATGTTTTGGCCAAATTGCCCCCCAACAGTTTTCTATGAGTTATGACCCTATTGCCCTCACTCTGGGACTCTATATAAACACTACATTTCTCGTTCAAAAAAAGGAAGGAAGAAGAGAAAGAAGGGAGAGTCAGAATCGAAGGAAGTCCCCATTTAAACTTCTCATTTGTTTTTCTCTGCATGTCCAATCAAACATTTGATTTCACTTGCTCCAGTCTTCATTTCTTAACTCAAACACCTTCATTGGAACACAAGGAAGCTGTCCAGAAGGATTTCTTGTTAGACGTCATAGGAAACAAGTGAATTTACTTTTCACTTTTGTAGGTATGCTCACTGAATCCGAACCTTAATTTGGACATGAATAGAAGTGTTTTAAGTTGTGCGTTGCGCTTATAGCTGGCCAATCATTATGATTGATGTATATTTGAGCTTTGATTCAACCAGATCTGGTGAAATCGTGCTTTTGGTTTTGATGTTTGCAGTGTGTTTTTTTTCTAGTTTTTTAGATTTGATTTCTCGATTTATGCTTGATCTCTGAGTTTGATTCGAATTACATGTTGTAGTATGATATGTTAGGTTTAATATGAGCTTAATTTCATGGATTCTGGTTGAGAATCGTGTTTGTTTGATGGATTTAAATGAGCATGTTGGAACTGTTAGAAATGAGTTTTTGCTTGCTCTGGAGGTTGAAGATAAAGCGTGGCACCTCCTGATTGGTCTATTTGGATTTCACATTTATTTGAATTTTGCTTTATAACTGGATCTTTCCTGATTTTATTTCTTGATCAAGACTTGATCAAAAATTCTGAAAAAGATTCATGGAACCTAAAAATAATATTTCTGACCTACTGCATTTTTTTTCCAGAATTTTTGAAAATGTTTTGATTGGTTTTAAAAATCATGTGATTAATCATTGGTTTATTTGTTATTTGATTTTATTTTGACATCTCCTTTCGTTCAAAATTTCCAAAAAAAATCATAGAAGCTTATTTTTAATTCTAATATTTGAATATAATTTTGGTTGAATATTTTTCTGACTTTTGTTTAGAATTTTGCTTTAAAATGTGAATATTTGTTTAATTGTTTAATGGTTTAAATTTTGATTTTATTTCTGACTTTTCCTTAATGAAAAAATTTGAAAAAAATAAGTTTTCGGATCTATGGAGTTTTCTCTATTTGTGTATGATTTTTGTTTGAATTATTTAGGATTGGAACTTGATTAATTAATAATTGAGTTTAATTTCTAAATAATTAGGGTTTAGATGATCCCCTTGTTTAATTTGATCTAAAAACCATTTTACCTTAAGTTTCAATTGAAGTCATCCCTTGTTTGAAGTTCATAGATGGATTGAGGATCTCAAAAATATCTTTCTTGAATTAATTTATGAGGTTTGGTATTTCCTATTGAATTATTTTGAAAAATTGTCTAGTTTGGTAGTTTGGCCAACTAGTTTTGAACTTTTGGCCTCATTTGATCCCCTCCTCAACTATTCATGAAATTAAGACTTACTCTCTGACTTCTACACACTTCAAAGATTCTAAAAAAAATATTGAATGATCATGTTATGTGAAGCCTATAATTTGGGCACGTAATGATCATGTTTCTTCTGTTTCCTCAGATAAACTCAATTCAATTCACTTAATTTCCTCATAATTGAATGTTGAGCCTTTTGAGGCATGCTTTGTAATTGATGTTTTCTTATTGATTTTCACTTTGGAACTTAAGCTTTTAACTTGAGTTTGAGGTCAACAAGTGTCCAATGATAATATATAGAGAAATGATACTTAAATGATAGTTTCATAAGGACTTGAGAATAATTGATCTCTAGTGCTAGAACCAATTTCATTCATGTATGAATTTGATGTTCTTATCTTTTCTCATCCTGAATCTTTGAGGTATATTGAATGCACTTGTGCAATATATATTAGGATCAACATTATAACCTTTTATTATATCCTCATAGTATGTTATAATCTTGATTTCAAGTTCTTGAATGGTTTAAAGCCTTCTAACTTTGCCTTTGTTTGAATCCCTTTCATTGTTAATTTGAGATCTAAGCTTTGTGATGCATTTTGTGAAATCCCCCTTCTATTGTGCTTGTGAATCATGATGAAATAAATGAGTATGATTGAGTAGTGGTTTCTACTGACTTTCAAGGTCTTTAAATTTATTCTTCTCAAGCTCCTATGATCCTTGATTGATATTTACTTGTCAATTCAACATGGTGATAAAAATGAGCAACATTTCTTTAGCTTTGACATATTTGATGCCTATGCCTACTTGATGTTTCCCATATCTAATTCTTTGATATTTAATACTATGTTCTTTCGTTTGCCTTGTTATGTCATAATCCATCCCTCCTCTAATTCACCATTTCTTCTTGAGATCACTAATTTGTCTGTGGAATATGGATGGTAGTCTGAGAAAGTTGTACATTTTGACTTGATGCGGTAGTGTTCCACTTTATTTGTGGAACACAATTGGCTATGCTTGCACAATTCTTGTGCTTTGTAGATTTGATAGTCCTACCAGGATATATATGTGATTGTGACTGCTATGCACCACTTGTGGGACATGTTCATATTTGAAGCCTAAATGCTCATATTCAATGGATTGATTTCTGACTTGATTTATTTATTGATGCTAGCTTGCTTGAAGTTCTCTGGGTTTCTTTCTCTCATTTAGTTACTACAGACAGTTATCCATTTCGTATTGCACTACTACCCTTTTATCTCTTCCATTTACTTCTTTCTAGAGATCCTGAGAAGTAGGGTTCTTATCGCTTTCCTTGCCATGTCAAGTAGGAATAGAGATGTAAGACGGGGACTTCTGTTGTTGATATATGTTAGGAGTCCCTCTGGTTTATTTAAAGACCTGTTTAATGCAATTCTGTCGGTTTGTTAATTATGATTGTTTAAAACCCTACCGTCAGAGTAGGTATTATGCATGTGTGTGTTTATATTTGTGCCTGCATTATATTACATATAATAAGTCCTCAAAAGGAGGCAAGTGGGGAAGGGTCCATAATCGACCCCCGTACATTCTAGTCCGTGTGATCCTTAGCTCATGTGGTACGTCGATGCTTCGGAGTCGTGCATATCATATGTATCGAGTGCGTCAAGTGGGTAAGGGTTCTGTGATCAAACCCCCCACGTTTTGTCAGGACTTTGCATTGGCCAATGCTGAAACTCCGTGATCGTTCATATTGTCTTCTATCGTCTACCTCAATCTTCTATATCTTGGTTAGGTGTGCAGTCGCTTTGAACATCACATTTATCTTATTTCATCTGTCTCCCGCTTGTTTGCTCCGGGTAATATGCTCCCCTTAGCTAAAGCATTTCTTTTCATATCCCTCATCCCCTGAGTTAGTATACCCCGGTTGCATGCTTTTTCCAAAGCACTTGTTTGTTTACTTATTTGGTATTTACCATGCTCCCTTAGGATTGCTCGTGTAGGGTTATTCCTCTATCTAGATACTAGGATAGGTATCCATGCATGCTAACATAGGGTAGGAATTCCCCTTTTCATCCTCAACCTTAGGATCAATCATTGTATGATAATATTAGGGATAGTGTTAGGCTAGTCTCCCTTAGTTGTTTTGTTTCTTTTTTCCTTTCTTTGCATTCTTGCATCTTAAAACTAAAACTTCTTCTTGGAAAATCGTGAAATATCTCTAATGAACTTAAACCCTTCTTTAAGGTAAAAAATACAAACCAATCTTAATTGCTTTTCCGCCTTCTTGTTTCATTTTAAACTTTGTCAGATTGATTTTTCGCCGTCTTTGTCATGATACACTATTATCTTTTAGCCGACGTTTCGCCATCGCATATTTGTTTGAAGCCGATGTTTCGCCATCGCACATATTTTTTATCCTACCTTAATTCTCAATATCATTGTTAGGTGTGTTATTTTGTTCTCTGGTTTATTGATGTTTCACATCTTTGTCATGTTATCTTCCTATCTCTTAGTCGATGTTTTGCCATCACAAATTCTTTTAGTCGGTTTTTCACCATCGCACATGTTTGTTATCCTACATTGATTCTCAATATCATTGTTAGGTGTGATGTTTTATTCTCTGGTTTATTGATGTTTCTCCATCTTTTCCATGTTATCTTCCTATCTCTTAGCCGATGTTTCGCCATTGCACATTCTTTTAGCCGGTGTTTCTCCATCGCACATGTTTGTTATCCTACCTTGATTCTCAATATCGTTGTTAGGTGTGATGTTTTGTTCTCTAGTTTATTGATGTTTCACCATCTTTTCCATGTTATCTTCCTATCTCTTAGCCGATGTTTCGCCATCGCACATGTTTGTTATCCTACTTTGATTCTCAATATCATTGTTACGTGTGATGTTTTATCATCTGGTTTATTGATGTTTCACCATCTTTGCCATGTTATCTTCCTATCTTTTGGCCGATGTTTCGCCATCACACATTCTTTTATCCGGTGTTTCACCATTGCACATGTTTGTTATCCTACTTTAATTTTCAATATCATTGTTAGGTGTAGTATTTCATTATCTTGTCTGATATTTTGCTATCATGCTGGCGTTTTACCTCCTTATTTGAGTTTGTGTTGTCATGCGATTTCTTGTCATCTCTTTTTTCTATTCTATCAACATTGTTAACATTTTGTTGTTCTATCTGATGTTTTTCCATTTTGTCTATTGCTTTTATTTCCTTAACTAAAAAAACACAAACCAAACAAAATATATGAGCTGAACTACGGCTGCTCTGATTCCTTAAAAGGGATACGTAGGAATTGGGGTAGGGCCCAGGCGAGTACAACTTTTATTTTCCCTACATACTTTTCTCCTTTCTTTAGCATGGATTCCCTATACAGCTTAGATATAGATTTATACACCCTTAGATTAGAACAAACAAGAGTGGATACCATAGAGTACTACGGGAGTGTGGGGTGATAATACCTTTCCCATGTGTAACAGACTCCCTTACCCTATCTCTCGGTTGCAAGACCGTGATTTCACCCTCTTCAGGTTTTCTCGATGTTTACCTTTCCCTCTCGATGGGATAAAAGACGTTCGGTGGGGACTTTGTTGATTTTATTATCAGATGACAGTTCAGCCGGTTGTTTCAGCTGGAGACTTCACTGGGGACTTGACTGACCTATTGTTGGTCCATCCTGGAGTCGATCCTAGCTCTTGTTTGTTTATTTCTTTGGGTGTTCAGTTATTTCCAGTTATCTACAGCTTTATACACACTGCTTGCATATATTTGTGCATGCATTTTACCGCTTTCCATACTGGTTATCTGCTATGCTGGATCTGTCTCCATGTTGGGTGGGTGTTACAAGAGGTAAAAGGCCCAATACCCAGGCCAAGTGACAACCATAGGAACCTTAGGAATAGAGTGGAACATGAAAGGCTAGTTGACTTTGGTTTGCTAGTGCGTTCATGTTGTCCATGCTCAGATGAGAATACAAATGGGGTGTTATCATTTCACATAGGTATTTCGATTATAGTGGCTTCATGCATACCCATGATTCTGAGTTACCTTTGCCTTACTTTGACCTAGTTTACACCTGTGAGCGGGGAGGGAATTTTTGATCCTTACAAGTATTATTGGTGACTCTGTTTTGTTGGTGACTGATTTTATAAAAAGGAATGAATGGTTATTTTACAAAGTTCTGGATCTTGGTTTCCCAACATATTTAGAACAGCACAACAGATACCTTGATTACTATGTGTTTGCATCACCTCATGGCATATTTATTTTCTAAAAAAAATGCAAGAAACAAATATATATGTCTAACTCTTGTATGCATGTTATTTCCAGGGTATTTAGAAGTTTCCATTGGTATTAGGATGAATAACAACATGAGCACAGGTGCAGAGACTTTTAGGAAGAAGGCAGTCTATCAATTTATGTTTTATGGGGGTCAATTGCAAGAACTGGGAGCTCTTGTGAATGGTCCGAATGAAAACATCTTCAGGAAGCGGTATGGGAACTTATTGCCACTAATGAATGATTTTTATGAGGAATGGGCTTTGAGGGTACTTCTTCAGTTTTACGATCCACATCTATGATGTTTTACTTTTCAAGATTACTAGCTAGCACCAACCCTTGAAGAGTACGCACATATTCTTGATGTAAAGATCACATACAATATTCCTTTTGCTCAAGTGCCTGAATCTTCCAATTACATGGCTATCGCTAAAGCTCTTTATTTGACCGTTAGCAAAGTGTAAGGCAATTGGATCAAGAAAGGAGACATGCAGGGTATTTCTCGGGATTATCTGATAAACAAAGCCAAGGGATTTGCAGAAGAAGGGAAATTGACAACTTTTAATGCATTGCTGGCCGTGTTGATTTATGGTTTGGTCCTTTTACTTATGGCAGAGAGGTTGGTGGATTTGGCAGCAATTTATGTCTTCATGAATGACAATCTAGTATCGACTTTAGTAGCTGATACTTACTACACTATTCATTCTCGGCATGATAAGAGGGGAGATGTGGTATGCGGTACAACTTTACTTTACAAATGGTTCATGATGCACATGCCTACTAAAGGACCGTTTGTTGACACTGCTAACACGTCTCTTTGGGCCCCACGGGTTATGGGACTTACTTCCTATTACATTGTCTGGCACAACATGGGAATTTTGAAGGAGTTTATCACGAGTTGTAGCGAGTTTCCTAATGTTCCACTCTTGGGAACCAAAGGTTGCATCAATTATAATCCTATCTTAGCACGACGTCAATTTGGTTTCGTAATGACAGATGGACCTATTGAGCGGGAGGTAAGAGAAACTGTTTATTTCAGAAAAGAAGGAGATGTTGCTATGTTTGAAAGAGTAAAGGTCTCTTGGAAACACATTCATCGAAAAGGAAAGCAGTATTTTGATAGAAGTGGAGGTGTGGCTATTGATGCTTATTCAAAATGGATTCAGAGTCGGGTAAAAGTGTTGATGTTACCTTATAAGAGAGAAAGGCCGTTGTATCCACAACCTATCTATGATCCTGAGGTTGGTCATTCTTCACAAGGTAGAATATCTTCTAAGCAATCCGCTCCAGGAAAATCCAATGTTGTACCAATAGCATGCCTCAAGAACGCCAAAGTGGATAATATCAAACTACAAGATGATCTGGAAGACAAATATATTGAACTTTCCTTTGCCTTACAAGAAAAGAAAAGACTCTGGAAGGAGAATCGGGAGAAGAACCGTCTGTTAGACGGGTTCCGGATCATTTGAATAATCAAAGAGGTCGAGGATTGAATGTTCCAGCTTAACTAACCTTTAGAATGATGCACTTTTGAAAAGTCAACAAAAGATTGAGAGTCTCCAAACAGCAAAAACAAAGTTAAAATCATGTCATAACATGAAGGTTAAAGAATAGGAAAGGAAACTTAATGAAGTCAGATTACGAGATCAGGAACGTGAAGAGCAGATAACTCGTGTGATGGAAGAAAATGCTAAGCTCAGAAAATAGGTAGAAGAATTGAAGAATGTACCCACACCTATTCTTTTTCCAGAATGCAGAAAATGTAATTGATTTCTGGAGCAATGCCAGTACCTAGAGGAGCAGCTGTTTCGAAAGGATATGGTGATTAGAGGCCTTGCTGAAGAGCGTGATTGCCCAAGGACGAGACAATTATTACAGGAGACCAGGGAGTAGAGTGAGGAGCGTTTCTAGGAGGATGGACCTTTATCTCATGTTGGAATGGGAAACCTACCCCTTTGATTGTATCATTTTCTGTTATTTGTTCGATCACCACCCATCTTGTCGGATGGGATCATTTTATCTTACGTGAATTTTGTGATTCTAAGAATTGGTGTTTTAATTATTTTGTGTAAAAAAGGAATTTTGTCATGGCACAAGTTTTTCTTACTTATTTTTTTTCTTTTGTCTTTGTTTTATTGTGCTCGGTTGTTATTCCTGATGGTTGACAAGCTTATAAATACCCGGAAATAACACAAACATATCATGCATATCATACATCTCATACATTGCAGGTCATCTCAGGATATTTTTTCTCATCTTAATTCTGCTTTTCTTATCCAGAATTCAAGACGACTACTCATTGTTATTCCACCAGAAACAATTTACCAAGACAGATGGAACAAGTCCAAGTTGAACACGTTGAAATGAGAGCCCAAATGGCTACTCAAATGACCCAATTCATGGAGGTCATCACCAATGTAAATCGCCGACAGAAGGAATTGGCTGCCATTGTCAACAATCAACGTTGTTATCCAGTGGATGATGGGAATCAGGGACTTTATCAAGACATTTCTGTTGGACTGGGAGATGTACAAGACCAGCTCGTCAGGAATTTTCACAGGTCACCTGGTAATCCCTTCTTGTGTAACATGGGGGAATTTCCCCCGTCCCCGGGACCTCGTCTTATGGGGAACCGAAGAGATAATCTGGGTGGTGTAAGAAATTGTCAAGAGCAAGACTTTGATTTTGATCAGGATGAAGATCAGTTCTCTGTACGGCGTTCTGAGCTAGAATTTCAGGTTGAGGATAAAAGGTATCGGTTGTTGGAAGAACGTTTGAAGGTTGTGGAAGGGAAAGGATTCCTTGGTATGGACGCTAGTGATTTTTGGCTAGTATCTGGGATAAAGGTTCCTCCAAAGTTCAAACCACCGGCCTTTGAAAAGTACAACGGTTCGTCATGTCCCGTTACTCATGCAACTGCTTATTTCCGGAAGATGTCGGTGCATACGGATGATCAAGGGCTCTTGGTTCATTTCTTCTAGGATAGCCTATCTGGGGCATCCCTTGAGTGGTACATGAAGTTAGAGAAAACTCATATGCGTTGCTGGAACGATCTTGCTCGGGATTTTGTCAAACATTATCAATACAATATGGATATGGCGCCTAATCGCACTCAGTTACAGAATTTGTCACAAGGACCAAAAGAATATTTCAAGGAATACACTCAGAAGTGGCATGAGTTGGCTACGAGGGTCCAACCTCCACTCATGGAACGAGAACTTGTTGATTTGTTTATGAGTACCCTGCAAGGGCCGTTTTATGATCACGTGATAGGGAGTGCTTCAGTAGGATTTGTGGATTTGGTTATGGCTGGTGAAAGAATTGAGGTGGGTTTGAAATTAGGGAAGGTTCAAATCAGTGGTTCTAGTGGTTCATCAGGGGGTGGTAGGAAACCATTCCATACTTACCCTAAGAATAGGGAAGGCGACATAAGTGCGGTTTATTCTCATGGAGGAAGAGGAGATGATCGTCAACACCAACACATCAATGTTGTGTTTATTCCTGTTAATGCTCCTCCACAGCAGAGACAGAACCCGGTACCCCAATAACAAAGACAGCAAGATGATCCTCATCAATATAATAATCAACAACAAAGACAGTTGAGGAAATTCGACCCCTTACCAGTATCTCCTACTGAAGCACTCCACCATTTACTTGATTTGAAGTTTATTAGCTTGAGAAATATGCCACTGCCCCCTGGAATACTTCCTCCTAACTATGATGCTAACGCAAGATGTGAATTCCATTTTTGCGGAATTGGTCATTCAACAGACAACTGTTTTGCGTTGAAATGCAGAATACAAGACTTGTTGGATGCCAAGGCAATTGAGTTTACTCCAGTAAATGGTCTGAATGCTACCCAGAACCCAATGCCTATGAATGGAGGGGTTGTTGTTAATACGATTGATGATAGTGGAGAAATTCTGAATTTAGTTATGGATGTAAAACAAGTAACTACTCGATTGTGGTATGTTAAGAGGTATTTTCTTGACAATTCTATTTTTCTGGGTTGTGCTTCAGACTGTGCCAAGTGTAGAGAGCAACCAAAGGGATGCGATTCCAAGCCATGATGGATGAGGGTTCTCTATAATTCGATAGAAAGCCAAGTTACTGAATGGTTACTAAAGAAGACATTGTTGTGGTATCTATTCCTTACACCCCTGCGCGCATTCCAGCTAAGGTGCCTCCTTTGATGATTACGGTACCTGGTCCCATGTTGTATACTAGTGAGAAAGCCATCCCATGGAATTATGGTGCTGATATTTATTACCATGGGGTGAAGCAAGAGGCAAGTCTTGGTCCTTCCAAGAAAAAATGTACTGAAGACAATAAAGGCGATGTTCATAATTTCTCTGGCGTAGGTCGAATGACTAGAAGCAGGAGAGTGTTTAGTCCTTCAAATGTACAAGATATGGCAGATGCCTCTATGAGAGAAAAAGGAAAACAACAGGTAACGATTGGTAATCCAAGAGTTACACCATCCAATGTGACTCAGCCAGATCTAATGCCAGAAACTTCCTCATTTCCTGATGAAGTTGAGGAGTTGATGTGAATTATCAGGAAGAGTGATTATAGCATAATTGATCATCTAAGCCATACCCCTTCTAAGATGTCTATCTTGTCTTTGTTGATTTATTCATAACCTCACAGAAATGATTTGATGAATTTGTTGAAGAATGCATTCGTGCCACATGAAATAACAGTCAATCAGTTCGAGAATGTTTGTGCTAATATATTTGTTGGGAACGGTCAGGGCTTCACAGATTTTGATCTTCCTCCGGAAGGGCGAGACCATAACAAAGCATTACATATTTCTATGGAGTGCAGGGGCACTACTCTATCCCGAATTTTTGTGGATACAGGGTCATCTTTGAACGTACTACCCAAGTCAACATTGATGAAAATTGATTATTCCGGCCTGGAGTTACGTCCTAGAAACTTGATGGAAAAAGCCTTTGATGGTTCTCGAAGAGAAGTATTTAGGGAGGTGGAATTACCTATCATGGTGGGTCCTCGCACTTCCAATGCTACTTTCTTCGTGATGGACATACAACCAACGTATTATTGTTTGTTGGGGCGACCGTGGATTCACAAGGCAGGGGCAGTCACCTCTACTCTTCACCAAAAGCTAAAGTATCCTATAGAGGGAAAAGTGATCATTGTATGCGGCGAGGAAGAGTATATTGTGAGTCATTAGACATCATTCTGCTATGTTGAGGTGGAAGGTGAAATACATGGACTCCTTTTCAAGAGTTTGAGTCAGTCCATGCGGTTAATTTTCCCCCTCCAGAACAGGAAAAGAAACTGGAAACTATTATGTATTCTCTCAGGGATGCTAAAGCAGTAGTAGAGAATGCAACCCTGAAGGTTGGGGTCGAGTGTTGGATGTTACCCCAAAATTCAACAAATTCGGTCTTTGTTTTATCCCGGGTCAGCAAAGTGCAACTTCCAGAGCTTCTGGTTTATCTACTCCTGTGAAATTCTCCCGTCCTAGTGCTACTCAAGAAGGATGCACCAATGCAGTTGGTGACGATAGGGTTGATGGATACAATATTGAAGATTGGATCCGTCCAAGCATTACAGGACAAGCACTCAACAATTGGACTTCTGTAGACGTTATCCAAGTCTCAAGCGCTGAGGAGTAATTTTCTTATTTTCTTTTGTTATCGTGACATAATTCATGTGCTCTGCCCAAGGCGTAATGGATCATTTGTGTAGGGCCACCATGTTTATTTTCAAAAGTTTGTCATAAATAAAGGACGTTTTTGCATTCAAAAATTTTATTTCATTCTTTTCTTTTTATTTCTCTTTAAATGGCAATGTTCCCCTTTTCACACACCGCCACTAAAACACCCAAAATATCATTTATGCAGATGCACTTCCACCACAGATTATATTGATAACGACTCTGCTATCGCTCACTATGACTTTGACAATCCGATTTATCAAGTTGGGGAGGAGGCATATGAGGATTGTGATCTTCCCGAGGAATTAGCAAGGTTGTTAAAACAAGAAGAAAATGTTATCCAGCCGAACCAAGAATCAATTGAGGTGGTGAACATTGGTACAAAAGAGGTAAAAAGAGAGGTCCAGATAGGGGCAGATCTCGAGGAAAGTATGAAAGTCAGATTGATTGAGCTACTCCGTGAGTATTCTGATATCTTCTCTTGGTCTTATGAAGACATTCCAGGTTTAGATATAGATATTGTGGTGCATCAATTACCGCTCAAAGAAGGTTGCTCCCCTGTCAAGAAAAATCTCCTAAGAACTCATCCTGAGATGTCCAAGAATATTAAAGAAGAAGTTCAGAAACAGTTAGATGCGAATTTCTTAAAAGTCATCAATTATCCGTCATGGATTGCAAATATTGTGCATGTGCCTAAGAAAGACGGTAAGGTCAGGATATGCATGGATTATAGGGATTTAAACAGAGCTAGCCTTAAGGATGATTCTCCTCTTCCTCATATTGATGTGTTGTTCGATAATACTGCTCACTCTAAAGTGTTTTCCTTCATGGACAACTTTTTGGGTTACATTCAGATTAAAATGGCTCCGGAGGATATGGAAAAGATAAAATTTATCATGCCTTGGGGAACCTTTTGCTATAAGGTGATGTCGTTCGGTTTGAAAAATGCTGGGGAAACGTATCAGCGTGCCATGGTTACTCTCTTTCATGATATGATTCACAAGGAGATTGAGGTATATGTGGACGACATGATTGCTAATTCTGACACGAAAGAGGAGCATCTGGAGAAGTTGTTTGAGAGACTAAGGCAAATCTTGTTGAGGCTGAATCCAAAGAAATGCACCTTCGGGTTGAGGTCCGACATGTTGTTGGTATTTATTGTAAGTGAAACAGGCATCGAGGTTGACCCAGCTAAACTGAAGCGATACAGGAAATGCCCGAACCAAAAACAGAGAAGGAAGTATGTGGTTTCTTGGGGAGGTTAAACTACATTTCTAGATTTATTTCTCATCTCACAGCCACATGTGAACCTTTGTTCAGATTGTTAAAGAAAAATCAGACAGTAAGGTGGAATGAAGATTTTCAGAAGGCGTTTGACAAAATAAAGGAGTATCTGCAGGAACCCCCAATACTCATGCCGCCGGTGGAAGGAAAGCCGATAATCATGTATTTAACTATGTTAGAAAACTCTATGAGTTGTGTCCTTGGTCAGCATGACGAGATGGGGAAGAAAGAGCAAGCCATTTATTATTTGAGCAAGAAGTTTACGGAGTGCGATTCAAGGTACTCATTGCTGGAAAAGACTTGTTGCGCACTTGCCTGGGCTGCCAGACGCTTAAGACAATACATGTTAACTCACACCACCTACTTGATATCCAAAATGGATCCAATCAAGTACATTTTTGAGAAGCCGACACTTACAGGCAGGGTAGCCCGTTGGCAGATGATACTCACTGAATATGATATCTAACAAACTATGCAAAAGCTGATCAAAGGTAGTTATTGTACCCCAAAATTTGCCCTCCCATTTTTCATTCAAGATACTATCGTAGGGTTTCTCGAATACTCAATTTGGCTCAGAAGTTGATCAGAAATATTCTCTTCCTAGGCAGTAAGTCAACAATTATGGTTTGGTATTTCTCAAAGAAAATTTGTTCTTCAAGGTTTCAAATGGTCTTCATAGATCTTCATGTATTCTCAATGATGCTCGATCCAAGTTTCAAGCTTCACATCACAAGTTTGCTCAGTCAATGGTTTAGATGACTAAAAATAAACTGCAAGAGTCGACCTTTTCAAGATCAAGTTTAAACGATTGTAACTTCTCCATTATTTGATATTTTTGAGCGTTTTTTTGCGTATCACTCTCCTTGACATCATTCCCAGTTTCTCTTCACAAGTCAAGAGCTGGTTACGTGCGAAAGATCATTAGAAAAATTCGAATACTTTAGAGGTCATTTTGCAAATTTGACCTAATCACAAGAAACTCTTGTCTAATTTTTTAGGCTCATAACTTCTTCAATTTCAAATGTTCCGAAGCGATTCTTTTTGCGAAGTATCACAAATAACATTGTCTATGAGATTGCTTCAACGGTCAAAGTGAAAATGCGATTGGAAGACCATGAAATTTATTGAAATTTTATAGGAATTTCTTGACTTTAGAATGTTATTAATCTCTAGATGTTGATCATTATGTTGAGATAACTCATTGAAACAAGAGTTTGAGTTTGAAGTTTCATGGATAACTTGTCATTTGTACTTCAAATTGTTTGTGTTTGAACGATAACGATCATTGGATCAATATGCTTATGGCGCAAGTTTTATATATTCGAAAAAAAATTCATTCATGAGAATTGTTTCGAATTCAAGGAAAGACATTCGTCAACTTCATTCATCTTCATTCAAATTTCCAATCTTTCTTTCAAATCAATCACAAGGGCAACATCAATTCCTATTCCATTCAAAAATTGGATTCAAACTTCAAAGATACAAGTTTATCAATGCCAATCCAAGGAAATTCAAGAGTATTCAAGGCATGTATCATTGTCCATTCATCATTCTAAGGTCCACTACCATTCAATTTCATTCATTTTCATTCAAGCTTCAAGGATAAAAGTTATATAGATTTCAATTCTAAAGCTTTGAATAATTTTATTATTCAAGTGTATAAAAATACAAATCCAATTCATTTTTTTTCTTCTTCCAAGTATCAAATTACAAATCACAAAAATTACACAAGTGTACATAATTATAAAAAATCAAATCCTAAATCCTAAAGCTACTAAGATTAAAAATTTGCTTCATGCAAAACTATTGCCCAATATCATGTTGTTGTTGCCCTGCATAAGTCAACCCTCTTGTTTTCCAAACCTTGCTGCCCATAACAGTCTGTAATGCTGCACAATAACCTGTCAAAACAGTCCAAAAAACACATCAAAACAGGAAACACCAAAACTGCAACCAAAAAGCAATGAAGCAGTGCTTCAAAATTGTTCAAATTCATCTCATTTTCCCTCTCAATTAAATCTCTCATTCTCCTATAAAAAGGCAATATAGTAAAGGGGAGGGCAAGAGGAGATATCACATAAGAGAAATACATAAAAAAACACCTCGAAATCTTTGTTCAATAACCATAGAAAATCCCCCAAAAAAATATGTTTCAGCCTTCTTCCACCTCAATCCAAAGCCTATGTGCCATTAAACAAAACACCCTTTAAGCTACCTGCAAAACAGAAAACCAAAAAAAAAAATATCAAGAACTTTATTTCCATGCTTTGTCAATTAATTTACTTCATGGATTGTTGTGGTTTTAATTAGTTGCTCGATTCGATTTGGTTGTATTGATTGCCTATTTGGACTTTTAATCGCATTGATCCATCCCCATTTGTGAATTTGTACCCCTATTCCTGAAAGC
This sequence comes from Vicia faba, assembly GCA_948472305.1. Taxonomy (NCBI): domain Eukaryota; kingdom Viridiplantae; phylum Streptophyta; class Magnoliopsida; order Fabales; family Fabaceae; genus Vicia; species Vicia faba. Next base: position 422,023,461 of record OX451736.1, read on the forward strand.
TCTGTAATAGCGTAGAATTTTAATTTCCGCAATTTACTATTTTCCTTATACTGTATAATAATTAGGCGTGTATGGCAAGATTTAAAATCAATCGCTAGATAACCTAATCAAAGATAAATTAACTTGAATCAAACACACTTTTCATACACGCACCTCTAGGGTAACCTCGCTTGTGGCCTCGGAAACACAGTCATGTCCCTCGAATATGGGACGCTTTAGCAAAGACCCTTCGATAAAAAAGATCGCAGTCCCTCGATGTCCCTCGATGTTGCCTTCGGTAAAATGATCTAGTCCCTTACGAAAAATTGCTAAAGCGTCTCACAAGTTGCCTTCTATGACTGCACGATTAACCTGCCCCTGTCCCTTCACATCCAACGATGGGGCTTCTTACCAAATAAATAGTAAGATAATAACATCTAAAGGAGGAGGAAAAGAACATTTAAGACCTTTTGAGTAGGTAGATTTTCTCCTAGTTGCTCGCTTGCTCACAACAAAACATTTTTTACACCAACACTTTCATCTTGAAACATTTTCAATAGACAAACACTTAGTACGTGTTCTTATAGAAATGAGAGCCATTACAAAGAAGACACCTTTTCAAAATCACTTTCAAAAACACATTCCACAAACACCTCTTTGAACTATTTTCGAAACAAACACTTTGTACGCGTTCTTATAGAAACGAGAACCATTACAAAGACATTTTCAAAATACTTTCAAAACCCACATCACAAGAACACTTTCAAACAAAATCAAGTGATCTAGCAAGCAACTAAGAGCCCATAGATAAACTACGGATGAAAAGGGTGCTAACACCTTCCCTTTTCATAATCTACCCCCCGAACTAAGAAAACATCTCTAAAGGTCTTTCCTGTTCTTTTCAGCCTTTCCTTATTGGATAAAAGAAAAGTCGGTGGTGACTCTTGCTATCCGCACAATTGCAATCAAACGCAAAAACACCCAAGTCAGTTCTCCTACCGTGTTACAATAGTATATTAGCCGATCATCTTGCTCATCAGCCTATGGAAGATTATGAATCGGTGAAGTTTTACTTTCCAGATGAGGAAATAGTGTACATTCGCGATTGTAATGTACCAAGCCCAGATGAAGGACCCGAACCAGGATCACGTTGGACGCTTGTGTTCGACGGTGCCTCCAATGCCATGGGCAATAGCGTCAGAGCTGTTATTACTTCCCATGAAGGATTCTACATTCCTTTCACATCTTGTATTTGCTTCAATTGTACTAACAATATATCCGAATTTGAAGCTTGCATTTATGGCATTGAAGCAGCAATCGACCTGCAGATCAAATATTTGAAACTTTACGGGGATTCCAATCTTGTTATCAGCCAGATTAATGGAGATTGGGAGACTCGTCATTAGAACCTGATTCCCTATCGTGAGCATGTTATGAGGTTGGTTTCGTACTTCGAAGAGATCACGTTCGAACACATTTCCAAAGAAGAGAACAATCTAGCTGATGCACTGGAAACTTTTTCCTCCATGGTCAAAGTTAAGTGGGCTAACGAAGCACCTTCCATTACCATCAGAAGGTTGGATGAGCCAGCTTTTTTCTTTGAAGACAATTTGGAATCATACGATAAACCTTGGTTTTATGATGTCAAAATATATCTTGAAACACAAGAATACCCTGAAGAGACGTTTGTCACAGATAAGAGGTTCTTTAGAAGATTTTCGGCCAAGTTATTTCTCAGTGGTGGTGTGTTGTATAAGAGGCATCATGATGGTTTACTGCTGAGATGCATTGACAAAAGAGAAGCAGCTAGAATCATTGAAGAGATACATGGGGGTGACTTCAAGACTCACTCCAGTGGGCATTACCATGGCCAAAATGATTTTGTGAGCTGGTTATTATTGGTCCACCATGGAGACTGACTATTATAATCATGCACAAATTTGCCATAAATGTCAAGTCTATGCTGATAAGGTACATGTGCCACTCGTACCACTGAATGTCTTGACTTCCCCTTGGTTGTTCGCGATGTGGGGAATTAATATGATTGGAAAGATCGAGCCAACAACATCCAACGGACATCATTTCATCCTGGTTGCCATAGATTATTTCACTAAATGGGTCGAAGATGCGTCTTATGTCAATGTCACCAAGCAGGTGGTAACCCGGTTCATTAAGCACAATATTATCTGTCGCTACGGAGTGCCCAAAAAGATCATCACCGACAATGATGAAGGAGCTTTGTGAGTCTTTCAAAATCAAGCATCATAACTCTTCCCTGTACCAACCGAAGATGAACGAAGTTGTTGAAGTGGCCAATAAAAACATTAAGAAAATTGTACAGAAGATGGTTATAACCTATAAAGATTGGCATGAGATTATGCCTTTCTCTTTACATGGTTATCGTACCATTGTGCGTACTTCAACTGGGGCAACCCCATTTTCTCTAGTTTACGGCATGGAAGCAGTGTTTCCTGTAGAAGTCAAAATTCCTTCTCTTAGGATCATGAAGGATGTTGAGCTTTATGAAAGTGAGTGGGTACAGAATCGGCTGGATCAATTAGAACTCATCGATGAGAAGAGATTGACGGCTGTATGTCATGGTCAGGTATATCAACAAAGGATGAGGAAAGCTTTTGACAAGAGAGTACGGCCTCAGTGGTACAAGCCAGGTGACCTTGTGCTAAAAAAGGATAATTCTTCCCCAAGGGGATCCCAAAGGCAAGTGGGCCCCGACTTATGAAGGACCATTCGTGGTCAGAAAAGTTTTCTCTGGTGGAGCGATGATGCTCGCAACCATGGATGGAGAATACTTCCCTCTTTCTGTAAATGTTGACGTAGTTAAAAAATAATTTGCATAAAATAAAAAAATAGAACCCCGCTAAGTTGAAAACCTGAAAGGGCAGCTTAGGCAAAAAGAGGGTTTCCTGGTGAATCAAAAACCCAAAAGGGCGATTCAGGAAAAAGTTAGGGAATTAAAGCAAATGACCACACTCAGCATGACTTCCTTTGTTTCTCTCCTTCGGTCACCTGGCAGAGGTTTAGAGCCAATCTAAGACGGTTGTGTCAAAAGTAGAAAGACGAAGGCGTTAAAGTCATAAGAGTTATAGAAGAGACAGAACTTGATGGATAATCGTATTCTCATTGCCATTTGTAAACACTTGTTTATTTTGATTTTGCATTTAGCTACTCCCAAATGTAAATTCCTTTTTCACAGGCTGATTTCTCAAATCAATAAAAAATCCTCTCTTATATGTTCACATAAACTCCTTTTTACTGTTTTGTTTGAAAAAACGTCCAATATTTTGATAAACATGTGCATATGAAAATTGTTGGCCCTACATGAACATGATAATCTAAGTTATTGTTGCTTGAAATACAGACAATAAGTACAACTATCATGCTATGCAAGGGGCATGTTAATTTTATTCTTGTTGATACTCAGCTACTTTTCTTGTGGGTACTTTGCTAAGTTGTTTCTTGGCCCCGTATTGGTGGAAAAGGTCTATCTCTTCCCCTTTGAATGCTCATTTCTTTGGGGGGAAAAACATTCGTAACTTCTCTTCATAATGTAGAGGTCGTGGGTCAGAATACGGCCAGGATTGCAGTGCATCGTCCAGATTGACAAGTCTGGATGGAGACGACCCTCTTTCACGGTGGCATTTTTTTCTCTGCTGCATTTTCATGTGTATCTTGATTGACTGATTTAACATTGTCTGCATGCAGGAACTTGTTTGTTTTTGAATGTCAACCCTGATGCGCTGAATATGTTTTCCTTGAAGTGTTTCTTTTTTTTTTTTTACTTAAACCATTCATTATCACTTTTTAAATGATTTTCTGGCATTTTGATACCAACTGTGCCAACTCTTTTTCCTAGTCAAAAGATTGGAGGAAGTGCGATATCTCTGATTGTATGCTTTTGATTAGAACCTTGTTGATGATGTACAAGCATTATTTCAATCCCCAAACACCAGAGATATAAGGGAGATAGACCCTCGTTGACCCCTCTGAGCCTTCGAAGTAGAAATTTCTATTTTGCACGAAAGAAAACCCTTATTTTAACCCGGGGCAGGGTAAATGTTCAATTAATTTGATCAAGCATTCAAATTTTAGAAAGAGTGTCGCCTCTGAGGATCACCATAACTTATCCCTCACATTACAAGGTCAGGAAAAGATCAAAACCACGATGGTTATCTCCTCACAAAAATCTTGAGGTCGAGATCGAATCGATACAACAATGATTATCCCTCAACGACCAAGGAATGAGGCAGTCACTTTCCTCCAAAAAAAAAGTTCTAAGACTTAGGGTCACACGACTTATTCGAAAGGAAAAGTATGAATAAGAAAGAAACAAAAAAAGGCCCGCTAAGTCGAAACTTGAAAACAAGTCGCTTAGGCAAAAGTTAGGGCATCCCGCTGAACTCCAAATTGAAATTCAAAAGAATTGGTCCAGGAAAAAGTTAGGAAAAGAAAAAGAGGAGGAACTTGAAAAGTCTGAAAGTCGGAAAAGGATTATCCAATAAAAATCCTCATCAAAAGAAAAGTCGTGTGATCGAACACCCAAAAAACCAAAAGTTAAAGTGACTGTCGTGTCAAGGAAACTGTTGAGATTCCTCAATCATTATAGCCTCTTTTGAGAGATGAGTACTCGCATCTAGTTAGCTGAACATAGGACTGGAGAACATAATGGAGAATGGGTGGGAACCAAATAATTTTAAGCCTTAAAAAAATATTATTTTTTTTAAAAACCGAGAACCAGGTCACGCTACAACCCTTAAAAATCCTAACTGAAACATGGGTTTAACTCGAAAGCATACTACAACAGGATAGTGCTTCCTAAACATGTGTTACATATATATGTTGGTATCTTATCGCCTGCATCATGTTTGTTTTAAAGAAGAAACGTTCTTGAAATTGTGTACTCCATCTAGTGATTCACTCACGACAGGGATGCAACATCTTTTTCATTCAAGGTTTTCAATTTCAAGGTTTACGTAATTGTCGCATCAGGGTTATCATTTCCATAATAAACATCCTTCTGCATACAAAACAATTGTTTGACATCAAAAAGAGCTTACACAATGAACATCCTTAAAGAGCTTAATATTGTCAGGAGGGGAAGATTTGGCTTTTCTATTAGACAGAGGCCATTCATGTCATGAAAAGGATATTTCCCTATCCCCAATGAAGTTTTGTTTCCTAAGTAGAGTTTTGTTGCCCCGGAAATCTTTTTCAAGAGAAAGGCTTCGTTCTGAGACTCCAAGTTTGAAGATGTCGCATATCCCTAGTGGAGTTGTTTAAATGGGAACTCACATTCTGAAGAAGTTTCAATTCTCTAGAGGAGTTGCCAATTAGAGATTTATTATCCTGACCTCTCATTTCCCAGCTAATCTGTTGCTTGGGGCATCCTTATGTTAGGATCTTTCCTTATCCCCAGTAAAGTCGATGATGCCTGACTATCTGCATGATCCATCCAATGGTTGCATTCTAAAAGTTCAAAGATCTCCAAACAAAATGCTCTTCAATAGTGTTTTGTTTCCTCGGTGAAGTCTTATTTCCTCAATAGAGCTTTGTTCCCCTGCAAAGGTTTTTACCCCTCATGTCTGGTTTGTTATCTTGGTGGCATCCTCAACATGGATGCACGTTATCTTTTCCAGAGATTACATTCTTTCCCTGATCTTCTCCCACAATGTCCAATAATCATTTGGCATCCCTCTCTAGAAGCTACAGTGTTGATCTGATCTTCTCTAGGAGTTTGCAATTTATTTTTTCAACTCCTCTCTGTGTTGGTAGCCCGTTTCTACCAGTTACTCATTTTTTACTCCCCGCGGAGTTTCATCTCCTAAATGGTTTTCTCTCCAGCGTTTCCTTGTATCTTCTCTTCTTCAACGGATTTTGCAATTTATTTTTGCAAAGCCTTGCCAAATCCTGACTTCTTGGTCACTGGCTTCTCGATTGGCCATTCCCCAGTGAAACATTTAAACATGCATCATTGCATTGCATCTACCAAAATGCGTAGCATTTCCATTATATGGAGAATTACGCTGTAAATTTTTTTTTCAAACATGCATCAGAACATAAGCCATTATTGTTTCTGTTTCCCCCAATTAATTTTCTAAATACTTTAGATTATATCCCCAGCGAGGTCTTCATCCTCAGTATCTCAGTTTCACCCCATACAAATATCCTTTCGATGTTAATCATTTGATTAGTTGAGTGTCCACTCTTGATTATAGTTCAGTTTTTCCCTGACACAGTCTTCTCGGGTTTAGTCTTCACTACCCTTACTGGTTCATTCCAATGTCTATTTATGTACCTTTTAAATACCGGTTTCGCCCTGGTATTCACTTTCAGTAGATTTTTAGTTTTACGCCCTAATCCCCTCGCTTTGGGTCAAGCTCTGAGTTTCGTCTCCTCACCCGCGCATGAAATCCAGTTTCATCCTGGTACTCATCTAGTCTAGTTTCTCCTAACTAGTTATTGATTCGAGTTTCGCCTCGTTTTTGTTTTCATACCTTGGACCTTTTGACGGTGTTCGTTTACCAAGTGTAGTGTTTATGTTGCGTCCCTGGTTGAAATCGGTCTATTTTAATCCTTGGATTCTTCTATCAACTTTCGTCACTGTTTATCCATTAATCTGAGACCAGCAGGTGCTCTGAGAAACATGTGCTCTCATCACTTTGCTTAGGGTCGAGTTTCGATCTCGTCGCCTATGTATAAAATTTTGTTTCGTCCTGGGACTCATCTAGTTTAGTTTCGCCTAACTAGTTAATGAGTCGAGTTTTGTCTCATTTTTGTTTTCATACCTTGGACCCTTTGACGGTGTTCGTTTACCGAGTGCAGTGTTTGTGTTGCATCCCTGGTTGAAATCAGTCTCTTTTGATCCTTGGATTCTTCTATTAATTTTCGTCACTGTTTATCCATTGATCTGAGACCAGCAGGTGCTCTGAGAAATACGCACTCTCACCACTCTTGCTATGGGCCGAGTTTCGCCTCGTTACCCGTGCATGAAATCTAGTTTCGTCCTGGTACTCATCTAGTTTAGTTTCTCTAAACTAGTTTTTAGGTCGAGTTTCGTCTCGTTTTGGTTCCTCACTCCTGGGATTCTTTCAGTTCCTTCAAACAGTCTATCTTAGGTTGAGACTTGCAGGTGCTCCTAGAATCACGCACTCTAGCCACTCTGCCCCGCATACTTTTTCTTTTCCAGAGTCTAGTTTCGCCTATTCTCTGTGGTTTGAGTCTTATCTTATCCCTTTTTGAAACATAGTTTTGCCCTGGCACATTTATTTTGAAGTTTAGTTTCGTATACTCTTCTAAGTTTTAGCTATGTTTTATTAAAATCTATGTCACAACTTCATTCTAACGCGTGTCTTTGGAGGTCCAATGTTCATTGAAAACCTTGTTTGCTAAATCCAATTTCATTCGGTATCTTCTTAATCCTGCACTTGCTGGTTTTCTTTGTCTTTGGGGGATTATACTTTTTCTTCAAGAGTGTAAATTTGCGGGTTGTTTTGTATTCAATCATCTTCAACTCTGAATGCTCGAAAGTTGTCACTTTTCTCACTTATCATGTTAAAGATGATTGAATAGGGGCAGTTATTGCACCCCAAAATTTATCCTCTTAATTTAGGCTTATGTTTCATCATAAACATCATATTGCATTGCATTCATACATGGTGTAGGGATCAAGGTATTTTGGTTTATCAAGCCTCCCTCAAGCTTTGGAAGATTTATTGTATTGACAAGTTGCTCAAGGAGAGCCTTATTATCTAAACCTTTGGATCTTCCAAGCCCAAAGGTGTCACATATCTCAATATATCCCATCCACCTCATTGGATCATCAGAAGATTGAGTATTGTGTTGTTTATAAGGAGAATCACTTCCTTTTTTATTCATCAGTCATAATTAGGGTTTTGCCCAAGTTGGAATTATAGGGGTCTAAATGGGCCAAGTATTGAAGCACCATTCTTTTATCATCATTGGAATAAATTTTTTTCAAAAATCCTCTCTTGATTCCCAGAGGAATTAGGGGTTTGAAGCTTGACCAGTTATCTCCTAATGCAGAGTGCAAAATTGGGGTTGGAGTTTTAATCAGGAATTCTTTGGAATTTTGAGTGGAAACTCTTTCCATAGCCTCTATGTGTTTGTAATGTCACATGTTTAAATTTTTGGTTCACTAATTTTGAAGAAAAGTGGTTCAATTGAATCAAAAGGGAAAAACCGTGATTTTACTCAAAGTCAAAGTTGACCAAGTTGACTTTTGGTCAACATGAAGCATTTGACATGTATTTTCATGTGGTATGATCATTGATGATTTATTTTGATGAGAACTGCAAGTTTAAGAGGTTACTTAGGTTTGAAGTTATCTTGGTGATTGAAAATTTCACTAAGTGTCCTTGATTTTTGGCCTGACTTTGCAAGGGCATAACTTTCTCATTTTTAGGAGATTTTGGTGGTTCTTTTTTCCAATTGAAGTGGGGAAAAAAATCTACAAGGGCCCACAGAGGACAAAAAACACACTTCATACTCAAAATCGAAAGTTATGAGCCTTTGAAGTTTAGGGCAAGTTGGGCATTTGTTAAGGCACCTTGGGCGCCTGGCCAAGCAAGGCAAGGCATTTGGCCTAGGAAATTCATCAAACTGTTGGAAACGTACCTATATCTTTTGGTTCAAGGCATAATTCAAAAATGTGCCTCGCGCATTTTGAAGAGGACTATGAAAGCTTCTCATTGAGCTTGGAATCCATCAATTTGATTTAAATTCGAAAGAGTTGTGGTTTGAGGAAGTTGGGTGCTGAAACTGGATTCGAGGGGGATCTCTCTAATTGACTTCAGCCTAGACCATTTGAGTTGGCTTTGTGGGCTGGTCGAAGCCTCCTTGTGCTCCCGTTGGTTTTCTTCAGCTTGGACCATTCGAAGTGTGACTTTGTCGGCTGGTCGAAGCCTCATTTCTTTCTCTCTTCGATTTGAACTGATTGAAGTGTCATCTTTGTGGGCTGGTCGAAGCCTCATTCTTTTTTCTTCGTTTGGACATTCAAAGTGGGCTGGTTGAAGCTTCCTTTTGCCCTCTTTGTTTTCCCTCAATTTGGACATTCGAATTGATCTTGAAGGCTAGTCGAAGCCTCATTTTTTCTCCCTTCGATTTGAAATAATTGAAGTGTCTTCCTTGTGAGCTAGTCGAAGCTTCATTCTTCTTTCTTCAGTTTGGACCATTCTAAGTGGCTTTGAGGGCCGGTCGAAGCATCTTGTTTCCTACTTTGGTCTTCTTCAATATGGACCATTCGAAATGACCTTGGGCTAGTTGAAGTCTCATTTCTGCTCCCTTCGTTCTTTCTCATTTTTGTACCAGTCGAAGTGTTTTATTGAGCATACTAGCGTGCACGCAGTCTTGGGAAAGTTGGTTTGAGTTGCCCAGAAAACCTAAGCCTCATATCTTTCTCATCCCTCCATCATTTCTTTTGAACCTCAGCTTATTTCGAAGCTTAGAATATGTTCTTTAATTGGCTCAAGGAAAATTTGAGAACGCACGAGCCAAATTTTCTATGGCCTTATTTAGAAATCAACTGACTATTGGTGCACGCGTGGTTCATGCAAGTTGTAGGTTTTTTACATCCTTCGATTTTGACTATTGGTGCACGCGTAGATCATACAAGTTGCAGGTTTTTTTACATCCTTTGATTCTGACTATTGGTGCATGCGTGGGTCATGCAAGTTGCATGTTTCTTTACATCCTTCGATTCTGACTTTTGGTGCACGCGTGGGTCATACAAGTTATATATTTTATACACCCTTTGACTATGTTTGGTTTCAAGGTGATATTGCACATGCTTAGCACGAACCACACACTTTGTTTCTTACTTCTTTTGGCCAAACAATCACACTTTCCTTGCCTCCCCATGCTTTCTGCATTTTTGCCAAAATTGGTAACTTTCATCACAAGCAAATAAGTCCCATGTGAAACCCTTGCCACCTCACCCCCTCATTCTTTTTTTGCCTCACTCATACAATTCATAGCTCATCCAAATGAAGCATAAAAATCCTAGTAAATAAACAAAACGCAAGCACATGATCACACCTTTCCATTTGCTTGTTTTGGCCAAATTGCCCCCAACGGTTTTCTATGAGTTATGACCCTATTTCCCTCACTCTGAGACTCTATATAAACACTACATTTCTCGTTCAAAAAAAAGGAAGGAAGAGGAGAAAGAAGCAAGAGTCAGAATCGAAGGAAGTCCCCATTTAAACTTCTCATTTCTTTTTCTCTGCAAGTTCAATCGAACAGCTGATTTGACTTTCTCCAGTCTTCATTTCTTCACTCAAACACCTTAATTGGAACACAAGGAAGCTGTCCAGAAGGATTTATTGTTAGACCTCAGAGGCACTAAGTGAATTTACTTTTCACTTTTGTAGGTATGCTCACTGAATCTGAACCTTAATTTGGGCATGAATGGAAGTGTTTTAAGTTGTGCATTGCGCTTATAAATGGCCAATCATTAGGATTGATGTATATTTGAGCTTTGATTCAAGCAGATTTGGTGAAATCATGCTTCTGTTTTTGATGTTTGCAGTGTGTTTTTTTCCAGTTTTTTAGATTTGATTTCTCGATCTATGCTTGATCTCTAAGTTTGATTCGAATTGCATGTTGTAGTATGATATGTTAGGTTTAATTTGAGCTTAATTTCATGGATTTTGGTTGAGAATTGTGTTTGTTTGATGGATCTGAAATGAGCATGTTGGAACTGATAGAAATGCGTTTTTGCTTGGGCTGGAGGTTGAAGATAAAGCGTGGCACCTTCTGATTGGTCTATTTGGATTTCACATTTATTTGAATTTTGCTTTATAACTGGATCTTTCCTGATTTTATTTCTTGATCAAGATTTGATGAAAAAATCTGAAAAAATTCATGGAACCTAAAAATAATATTTCTGACCTACTTCATTTTTTTCATAATTTTTGAAAATGTTTTTATTGGTTTTAAAATTCGTGTGATTAATCAATGATTTATTTGTCATTTGATTTTATTTTGACATCTCCTTTGGTTCAAAAATTCCACAAAAAATCATATAAGGTTATTTTCAATTCTAATATTTTAATATAATTTTGGTTGAATATTTTTCTGAATTTTGTTTAGAATTTTTCTTTAAAATGTGAATATTTGGTTAATTGTTTAATAGTTTAAATTTTGATTTTATTTCTGACTTTTCCTTAATGAAAAAAATTGAAAAAAAATAAGTTTTCAGATCTATGGAGTTTTCTCTATTTGTGTATGATTTTGTTTTGAATTATTTAGGATTGGAACTTGATTAATTAATAATTGAATTTAATTTCTAAATAATTAGGGTTTAGATGATCCCCTTGTTTGATTTGATTCTAAAAACCAATTTCCCTTAAGTTTCAATTGAGGTCAGCCCTTGTTTGAAGTTCATAGATGGATTGAGGATCTCAAAAACATTTTTATTGAATTAATTGATGAGGTTTGGTATTTTCTATTGAATTATTTTGAAAACTTGTCTAGTTTGGTAATTTGGCCAACTAGTTTTGAACTTTGGGCCTCATTTGATCCCCTCCTAAACTATTCATGAACTTAAGACTTGCTTTATGACTTCTACGCACTTCAAATATGCTAAGATTTTTTTGTGTGAATTATTGATCCTTGTTTCTACTTTTGATGTATTTTTAAAGTGAAGGTGATCAATTGAGTTTGCATTCTTTGTTGCAACTTGTTTAGTGGCCAATGAACTTATGTGAGGCCTGTAATTTAGGCACATGTAATTTTGAAACTTGAGCTTTTAACTTGAGTTTGAGGTCATCAAGTGGCCAATGATAATATGTAGAGAAATGATACTTCAGTAATAGTTTCATAAGATTTGAGAATAATTGATCTCTAGTTCTATAACCAATTTCATTCATGTATGAATTTGATATTCTTATCTTTTCTCATCCTGAATCTTTGAGGTATATTGAATGCACTTGTGCAACATGTATTAGGATCAACATTCTAAACTTTTGATTATATCCTCATAGTATGTTAGAAGCTTTATTTCAAGTTCTTGAATGGTTTAAAGCCTTCTATCTTTGCCTTTGTTTGCATCCCTTTCATTGTTAATTTGAGATCTAAGCTTTGTGATGCATTTTGTGAAATCCCCCTTCTATTGTGCTTGTGAATCATGATGAAATAAATGAGTATGATTGAGTAGTGGTTGCTACTGACTTCCAAGGTCTTAGAATGTATTCTTCTCAAGCTCCTATGATCCTTGATTGATATTTACTTGTCAATTCAACATGGTGATAAAAAGGAGCAAAAATTCTTTAGCTTTAACATAGTTGTTGCCTATGCCTACTTGGTATTTCCCATATCTAATGCTTTGATATTTGCTACTATGTTCTTTCCATTGCCTTGTTATGTCATCATACATCCCTAATCTAATTCACCATTTCTTCTTGAGATCACTAATTTGTCTGTTGAATGTGCGAGGTACTCTGAGAAAGTTGTCCATTTTGACTTAATGCGGTAGTGTTCCACTTTATTTGTGGAACACAATTGGCTATGCTTGCACAATTCTTGTGCTTTGTATATTTGATATTCCTTGCAGGATATATGTGTGATTGTGACTGCTATGCACCACTTGTGGGACATTTTCATATTTGAAGCTTAAATGCTCATATTCAATGGAGTGATTTCTGACTTGATTTGTTTGTTGATGCTAGCTTGCTTGAAGTTCTCTGGGTTTCTTTCTCTCATTTAGTTACTACAGACAATTATCCATTTGGTATTGCACTACTACCCTTTTATCTCTGCCATTTACTGCTTTCTAGAGATCCTGATAAGTATGGTTCTTATCGCTTTCCTTTCCATGTCAAGTAGTAATAGAGATGTATGACACGGACTTTCGTTGCCGATATGTGTCAGGAGTCCCTCTAGTTTATTTAAAGACCTGTTTAAGGAAATTCTGTCGGTGTTCTAATTGTGATTGTTTAAACCCTACCTTCGGAGTCGGTATTATGCATATGTGTTTATATTTGTTCCCGCATTATATTACAGATAATAAGTCCTCAAAAGGAGGCTAGAGGGGAAGGGTCCATAATTGACCCCTGCACATTCTAGTCCGTGTCATCCTTAGCTCACGTGGTACGTCGATGCTTTAGAGTCGTGTAAATCATATGTATCGAGTCCGCCAAGTGGATAAGGGTTTTTTGATCAAACCCCCACGCTTTGTCAGGAGTTTGCATTGGCCAATGCTGACACTCCATGATCGTTCATATTGTCTTTTGTCATCTACCTCGATCTTCTATATCTTGGTTAGGTGCGCAGTCGCTATGAACATCACATTTATCTTTTTTCATCTGTCTCCCGCTTGTTTGCTTCGGGTGATCTGCTCCCCTTAGCTAAAGCATTTCTCTTCATATCCCCCATCCCCTGAGTCATTATACCCTGATTGTGTGCTTTTTCTAAAGCACTTATTTGTTTACTCATTTGGTATTTACCATGCTCCCTTAGGATTGCTCGTGTAGGGTTAGTCCTCGATCTAGACACTAGGATAAGTATCCAGGCATGCTAACATAGGGTAGGAATTCCCCTTTTCATCCTCAAACTTAGGATCAATCATTGTATGATATTATTAGGGATAGTGTTAGGATAGTCTCCCTTAGTTGTTTTGTTTCTTTTTTCCTTTCTTTGCATTCTTGCATCTTAAAACTAAAACTTCTTCTTGGCAAATCATGAAATATCTCTAATGAACTTAAACCCTTATTTAAGGTAAAAAATACAAACCAATCTTAATTTCTTGTGCGCCTTTCTGTTTTATTTTAAACTTTGTCAGATTGATGTTTCGCCATCTTTGTCATGATACCCTATTATCTTTTAGTCGATGTTTCGCCATCGCATATTTGTTTGAAGCCGATGTTTCTCCATCGCACATGTTTGTTATCCTACCTTGATTCTCAATATCATTGTTAGGTGTGTTGTTTTGTTCTCTAGTTTATTGATGTTTCACATCTTTGGCATGTTATCTTCCTATCTCTTAGCCGATGTCTCGCCATCGCACATTCTTTTAGCCAGTGTTTCTCCATCACACATGTTTGTTATCCTACCTTGATTCTCAATATCATTGTTAGCTGTGATGTTTTATTCTCTGGTTTATGATGTTTTGCCATCTTTTCCATGTTATCTTCCTATCTCTTAGCCGATGTTTCACCATCGCACATTCTTTTAGCCGGTGTTTCGCCATCGCACATGTTTGTTATCCTACCTTGATTCTTAATATCATTGTTAGGTGTGATGTTTTGTTCTCTGGTTTATTGATTTTTCTCCATCTTTGCCAAGTTATCTTCCTATCTCTTAGTCGATGTTTCGCCATCGCACATTCTTTTAGTCGATGTTTCGCCATCGCACATGTTTGTTATCCTACTTTTTTTCTCAATATCATTGTTAGGTGTGATGTTTTATCATCTGGTTTATTGATGTTTCGCCATCTTTGCCATGTTATCTTTCTATCTTTTGGCAGATGTTTCGCCATTGCACATTCTTTTAGCCGGTGTTTCGCCATCGCACATGTTTGTTATCCTACTTTGATTTTAAATATCATTGTTAGGTGTAATGTTTCATCATCTTGTCTGATATGTTGCTATCATCCTGGCGTTTTACCGCCTTATCTGAGTTTATGTTGCCATGCGATGTCTTGTCATCTCTTTTTGATATTCTATCATCATTGTTGACATTTTGTTGTTTTATCTGATGTTTTGCCATTTTGTCTGTTGCTTTTATTTCCTTAACTAAAAAAACACAAACTAACCAAAATATATGAGCCGAACTACGGCTTCTCTGATTCCTTAAAAGGGATACGTAGGCATTGTGGTAAGGCCCAGGCGAGCACAACTTTTATTTTCCCTACATACTTTTCTCCTTTCTTTTGCATGCATTCCCTGTACAACTTAGATATAGATTTACACACCCTTAGATTAGAACAAACAAGAGTGGTTACCATAGAGTACTACGTGCATGTGGGGTGCTAATACCTTCCCTTCGCGTAATAGACTCCCTTACTCGATCTCTCAGTCGCAAGACCCTGATTTCACCCTCTTCGGGTTTTCTCGATGTTTACCTTTCCCTTTCGGTGGGATAAAAGACGTTCGATGGCGACTTCATTGATTTTATTATTAGATGACAGTTCAGACGGTTGTTTCACTAATGGTAGTGTTGTACCCCAAAATTTTCCCTCTCACTTATCAAGAATTTGCTTACAAAATCTCCTTTGGCTTAAGACTGCACTAGGGTTGATCAGCTCAAGACACCTCTTTATGCACTGATGACCCAAAACTAGGGTTTGAGTTTGCACAAAGATGTTTGAACTTTATATGCCCCATATGATTTTCATGGATCATTAGGGATCCCCAAGATTACACATGTCAAGCTTCAAGCCTTGAATCACGTTTTTTATCAGTCAATTGAGCAGTTGACCTAAAATTCAGTTGTAATGGGGAAAAAGTTAACCATAGCCAATGTATAGTCAAACTTCATAATTATTGATACACATCAACATTTTAAACTCATATGTATCATTTTATCAAGTTTGGACCATAACTCCTCAAGAAATTTGATCAAATCTCTAAAAGAGCAAAATGGTCAAAATTAGGGTTTTGACTGAGAAAGGGCAATTTTTGATTTTTGACCTAGAAAATGGTCAATTGGGTTAAGGAATGATCTCAAGAGTCAAATTGCATCATTTTTACCTAATGACATGGTTCAAAACATTACAAGTCCACTGGATTGACAAATGAAATTTTCAATCAACTGATCAAAAGTCAACTGTATACTGAAAAGTCAAACTTTGACTTTTTGGTCAAATTCAAGTGCCAAAGATCATAATTCATCAAAACATGTCAAAATATGAAACTTATTCATCAAGAAATCAAAAAGTCAAGATTTCATTTTGAAAAGTCAAAATTTCTAAACTTAGAAATTTTTCTAAGTGTTGGAAATTTCAGGTTTTTTCATAACTTTGAACATAATTTTCACCTCTGATCACACTCCATCCACAAAGTCAGAAGCAAGCTTGTTTAAAGCATAACCACTCTATCTTAGCAAGTACACAAGGATTTGAAACTTGAATTTCTCAAAAATCACATGTTATGCATAAACTTGTGATTTTGAATTCTGATCAACAAGAGGTCTCCAAACTTGTTGCTTATAAATAGAGTCACTATTTTTAAGATAAAGGACGAGTTTTAACACCCTAAAACACTCCCAAATTCCCTCTATCCAGGAATTGCACAAAAAAAACTCCATTGATACATAATTCTGACTTTAAACTTGTATCTCTCATTTCCCTCGTGCGTTTTCCCTCAAATTCATTCCTAAAGCTTCCTTACATCAAATACAACTCATCCTCATCCTTATTCCAGAACTGTAACACCATTTACCATAACCTCCATAATCAAAAAACAGAGTCTGCAACTTGACTTCTCCAGGCCATTTCAGCCACTCTCAACTAAAGCAAACCATTGCATTAGCTTCCTAGGGACTTGAGGAAGCTAGCTTGATCATCACCACTGCCAGAAACAAGCTCAAACTCAAAACATGATTTCCAGTTTTGAGGTAAGTTTTCTCAACTTGGAACTCTTCATACAGGCATTATCAATAGTTTATTTGTGAACAAAACATGTAGATATTATTGCCCTGAAGCTAACCATGTCCATAGTTTCCATTAATTTTTCTTGAGCTTAGAGAATTTTGAAACTGAAATTTCTGAGATTTTTAGGGTTCAGATTAGCGCCATTAAAATCCATGCTTATCTTTGATCTATAGTTTTAATGATTTACATTTCTGAAACCGTGAGAAAATTTGCTACAAGTTTCATGTTTACAGTTTTCATTTTTGATGAGAAATGAGCAAGTTACAGTTGGTCAGGCTGGAGGTTGAAGATGAAGTCTTCAGGGCACGTTTTGCCTTGTATATTTATTATTTTGCTTATGTTAACAGATGTATAGCCACCCCAGTGGTAGAAGCGCGCGCCCGTAACCTTTGGGACCTGGGTTCGAGCCCCAGTGGTACCCTTTTGCATTTTTACATGTTTTACAATTCTGACTTTTTTTTGTTTGCAGGGCGCTGGGCCTCTTTGGGCCTGGCTTATTTTTTATTTTTCCTAGCTAACCCCCTGTTTCCTTTATACGCCCCTGGCCCAATTTATTTTATTTTCTTTTTTATTATTTCATTAATTTTCTTAAATATTTTTCTAAATATTAAAAATCATAAAAAATACAAAAAAAAATGATAGATTTATATTTTGGCTTATTTTATTTTATTTTTCTCACAAAATATTTTTTATTTAACTATACATTATTTATTTTTATTAACTAATCTTCTAAATTAAATTAAAACTAGGTTAATATTTACTTTCTCTTTACACCCATTAAAATATATTATTTTAATATAAAAAGGACCAAAAATATTTTATAATGCTATAAATATTTTCAAGACATAAAAAATACTAAAAAATACTTTTCTTAAACTTATTTTCTTTTGATTAATAGAACTAGGGTTTTATTCAAAATCTTTTCTTAAACAAATTCTTTTTTTATTAATTATTTTTCTTTAAATTAATTATATTAAGACAAAAAATCCTTTCTCATAAAAAAAATCAAACGTATATCTACTTACTTCACATTTTTCATTTTTGTACATTTATTCATTTTGTACATTATATCCATTTAATTCCTGGTACATTAATACCCATTCAATTTGGTTGTAATAGATGAAGTAGGTTTACATTCTTTCAATCCCCATTCTTGTAATAGCGTAGTAACTTTAAAATTCCGAAATTTATCGCTTTTATATACAGATGCTAGTAATTAGGGTTTATATGGAAAAACTAAAATCAACACTTAGAAAACCCTAATTCAAGACAAAAACAAGTATGAAAATGATACACTTGCACACAAGCACCCCTAGGGTTATCCTACTTGGTTTCCTTATACAAAATAACCATATTACGCATGTAAGGTATCTTAGCAAAAACAAGCAAATACAAGATCATAGTCCCTCGATGACGCTATCTAAGTTGCCTTACAAATAATCTTAGTCCCTCAAAAATAATGCTAAGATACCTTGTAACATTGCTAATCATGGTTATAAGATGACCCACGCCCGTCCCGTTTACATCCAAAGATAGGGTTGCTTACCAAATCAATGGTAAGACAACAATGTCAAAGGAAAATAAAATGAACAAGAAAGACTTTTGGGTAGATAGAATTCTCCTAATTACTTGCTCAACTTAAAAACAAACATCCTTGCTATTTTCAAAACAATCACCTACACTTTTCAAACATCTTACAAACTTGAGAACATTTTCAAAAGATCAACATCTTTGTATACATTCTTACAAACAAGAATCATTACAAAGATTGCCTAAACAATGGCCTCTTTACAAAATAGTTTCAAAAACCACACAAAGCACAATTTAAAATAAAAGCAAGTGATCTAGCAAGTAACTAAGAGCCCATGGAAAACCATGGATGAAAAGGGTGCTAATAGCTTCCATTTTCATAATCTACACCCCGAACTCAATAAATAATCTCAAAGGTCTTTCCTGTGCTTTTTCACCTTTCCTTTTGGATAAAAGAAAAGTCAGTGGCGACTCTTTCTAACCGCAACATTTGCGATCAAACGCAAAACCTTCAAGTCAGTTCTCCCACCGTATCACAGAACTGGCGACTCTGCTGGGGAGAATTCTAAAAGTGGGGTTACCTTAGGGCTAGATCACATTTAATTGCCTTCATTGTTTGACTTATATGCTTTACATTATGGTTTTTTGTTTGGGTTTGAATCCTCTACCCGGATTTGGGATACATTATAGGTAAGTAGCAATATATTGTGGAAACTGTGCGGGGTATACCGACATGGTCTAAGCAATAGCTACGTTAGTGCGACATATTTGTGGGTACCGGTAGCCTTTAAGTTAATCAAAGAGAATACGGGGCCGCTGAGTGATGTCATGAAGCACTAATGAACTTCTAGAACCTTTACTTGACCAACTTGGCCTTTAGGATGTAGTGAGATGACCGGCTTTGATGCAGTCCGAAGTTGGTAGATACTCGATACTACACTCATTAAGGTTTGGTTTCTTGGGATATTTCGGTCGCCATTAAAGAGTCTTGTGCTGAAACAATGACCAAGGAAAAAAACCAGTGATATTGAGCTCCTTAGAACCCGGTTACTATTACTAGGACAAGTTTGAACCAACTAAACTTTAAAAGGGTAGTTACCTATGAGACTCCATGCAAGCCTAAACCTAAGGACTTGTTTGCTTTGTTTGTATATACATACTTGTACATAAAATCATGAACATCATAACATCATACACATTCACTAACCATTTCAAGGATTTTTGGATTCATCTTTGTCTTTGTTTTGTAGGATATGGATTCTCTTCGCAGGAAAACTATTCAAGTCAACCTTGTAAGGATCCCTCCACAACTTAAAGAACTAGCTTCAAGGATTCCTGAAAACTCTCCATTCACCAAGAGGCATGGTCGCCTACTCAACTTGGTCACCTCCAACACAGATGAGGACATGATGAAGGTGCTCTTTCAGTTCTTTGACCCTTTACCCCATTGCTTCACATTTCCCGACTATCAACTTGTGCCTACTTTGGAAGAATTCTCCCGACTCTTGAGGATTCCCATTCTCAACCAACTACCTTTCAACAGTACGGAAAGATACCCAAATCCAGAAGAGATTGCTCAAGCTCTACACTTGCACTCATATGATATCACAACTCATTGGGAAACAAGGAGTGGTGTCAAAGGTTTCCTAGCAAAGTTCTTGTTTGAGAAAGCCAAAAACTGTTGGAACTCCTTGGATTTGCAAGACTTTGAAGAAATTGTGGCTCTTCTCATCTATGGGATGTTTTTGTTTCCAAATCTTGACCAACTCATAGATGTAAACGCCGTCAAAATCTTCATATCCCGCAACCCGGTGCCTGCATTTCTAGGGGATATCCTACACTCTTTTCACACTCGCACAATGAGGAAAAGAGGTGTCCTTATATGTTGCACTCCTCTCTTGTCAAGATGGTTTATTTTGCATCTTCCCCAATCTTTATTAAAGAACGAGCAAGGTTCAAGGTGGTCACAAAGGTTGATGACGCTCAAACATTCAGACATTCATTGGTGCTCTCGATCCATAGAGAATGTTACTATTGTCGACTGTTGTGGAGAATTTCCTAATGTCCCTTTACTTGGAATTAGGGGAGGTATCACCTACAACCCCTGCTTAGCCTTAAGACAGTTTGGTTACGCCTGAAGGGATGGCCCGCACGAGATGCTGATTCAAGGTTTGGTATTTGACTATGACAACAATGATCAAGGTCTTCGCCAGAGATTTATCCGAGCTTGGAGGATGTTAAACAAGGTAGGTAGAAAGACTTTGGGGCACAAAAATTCCATCCCTCTTGAGCCTTACCTCAAATGGGTACGAACTCGTGCTCAGAGTCTTATGATGGCTTATCCCTCCATTCTCCCGGTAATCATGGAACCTGTCATGGAAGGGGATGTTCCATACACTATCCTATATCCTGACATGCCCACCTCTCTTGAAGACCTACAAAGGGATTGGATACAACTCAAGGGGGAGCGAGATACTTTCGAAGCCCAATTCTATGCAAGCGAGAAGAAGGTTTTGGAACTCACTAGACTACTTCATGAGGAGCAGACTCTGAATGCCTACATTGCACCAAAGATGATGCGTACTACCTTTTTATCTTAGAGTTTTTGTATTATTTTTCCCGAGAAGGCATTGATGTACTCAAGTTTTAGTTTATTAATATAACGTGTATTTCCTTTTTGTCTAAAACAAATTTGAATCTTTAATATCCTTGAAATCACTATATACGCATTTACCATTCATCATAACATAAGCAAGTTTCTTGCAACAAGTCTCCTCATCTCTCTACTGTTTATTTCAGTAAGATGGATCTCGAGCAAACGGTGAAGGACCTCCAAGCTCAGAATGCACAGTTTCAACAGTTGTTCTTAACTCTATCCAAAGGACAAGAAGAGTTGAAAACCTTGCTGGCTGAGGAGAAGAAAAAGAAGACGAAGAAGATAACCGGAGTTCTAAACATGGGAAGAAGATTCCAAGGGCAGACAAGAAAGGCCTTAGACTTTGCAACAACATCCGGTGAGAAAGACAATCAAGATGGGAAAGGCAAAGAAATAGTTATCCAGTCAGAATCAGAAGAGGAAGAGGAAGAAGAAGACTATTCTGAAGAACAATACCCTCCAGCCGACGACAAGTATAAGCATCTAGAAGAACGGTTGAGTGCAATGGAAATCCAAAAAGTGCTTGGATTGGACTTTGAGGAGTTGGGGTTAGTTTAGGGGATTGTCATTCCTCTAAAATTTAAAGCACCTGGGTTCTCCAAATATGACGGAGTCTCATGCCCCAAAATGCATCTCTGGTCCTATGTGAGGAAGATCCAGCCCCATACCGCTGACAAAGATTTATGGGTACACTTCTTACAAGACAGTCTGTCTCTAACTCAACTTGATTGGTTTTATCAGTTAGAAAGAGCCAATGTTCATAATTAGGAAGATCTTGCTGCTGCCTTTTACAAACAATACCAGTACAACGCTGATCTTGCACCTACCCGTACTCGACTCCAGAGTATGGCCATGGTTTCAAGTGAGGGCTTCAAGGGCTATACACAAAAATGGAGGGACTTGGCAGGGAGAGTCCAGCCTCCTTTATCTGAAAGAGAGTTAGTTGATATGTTCTTGGGAACCTTGTCTGGACCCTTCTTCAATCACTTAATTGGGAGTTTATTGGCAGGTTTTACTGAATTGATATTGACCGGAGAAAGGGTAGAAGCCAGGATAAAGAATGGAAAGATTCAAAAATATGCATCCTCCGCTACGGTAAGGAAACCATTCATAGGAAAGAAAGAAGTGGTTTTTGTATATCCTCAGAGAAATCAAGACAGGGCTGAACGCCATCCAATGGTGGGGGCTGTTATGATTCCTAAATCGACGCCTGATCAGCAAAGAAACAACCAACCAAGGATGGAAAGACCATTCAGACAATTCACCAAAATTAACATGACCTTATCTCAAGTATTGCCACATTTGTTAAGATCCAACCTAGTGACTTTGAAAGAAGCTCCAAAGAATCCTAACACAACCTCTCCTCACTATCATCCCAATGCCCGCTGTGCATATCATTCTGAGAGTCCCGACCAAGACACTAACAACTGTTGGGCTCTAAAGAACAAAGTACAAGACCTCCTTGAAGCCAAAGAGATTGAGTTTGATGGGCAAGAAAAACCCAATGTCATTTCTGCCCCTATGCCCAAGCACGGCCATAATGCCAACGCCATTGAGAAAGATATGTTTGTTACTTCAGTTGATGAACTTGTGACCCCACTCCTAACTATCAAAAAGAACTTGTTGATTGATGGTGTATTCCTAGGTTGTGATGAAAGCTGTCATTTATGTTTGTCCTCACCAACCAGTTGTCATTTGTTGAAAGTAGGCGTTCAGTGCCTAATAGACAACAAGGAAATTTTGTTCGAAAAGACTTCTGTTCCACCTGTTCCTTTTAATGATGTTTCCATCGTTACCATTTCCTCCAATTCTTCCAGGGTCTCCACCAAAAGACCCGTTAGAATTACATCAGTTCTAAAAGTAGCTCCTTTGATAATTACAATGCCTGGACCAATCCCGTATTCATCAGACAAAACCGTACCATGGAATTATGGAGGGGATGTCTACTACCACGGTATCAAGCAAGATTGGCCAGCTGCTGAAGATTCAAGTTCTGAGAAGGATGATTCCAATATCAGTAATATTGCAGGGACTAGCAAAATTACCCGAAGAGGAAGGATATTCTCTCCAGAAATTGCTCCCCCAAAAGCAGTTTCTGGATCCGTAATCATTCATGTTGTTGTTGCTCCTCCAAAGGCTATTCTCAGTACTACAATCATCTCTGCTAATACTCCAATTGAAAAAGCTGATGCAACTCCTATTATCACTCCTACTGACATTCCTGCTGCCGAGTTAACTGAAACTCGAGGTAAAATTATTCTGATTGAGTCTGTCCGGACGAAGGCACAACCATTGGCTATCCCTGAGACTTCTCAGAAAGAGATGGAGGAAATTCTAAAGATCATAAAAAGAAGCGACTATGATGTAGTTGAACAACTGGGGAAAACTCCATCTAAAATTTCCATGCTGGCTTTACTACTATGTTCTGAGGCGCATGCAAAGGCCTTGGTAAAATTCTTGAAAACTGCCATGTACTCCAATAAACATCTGCCAATCAGTTCCAAGACTGTGTAGCCAGCTTAACTGCAGATAATGGTCTAGGTTTTTCGGATGCTGATTTAACGCCAAGAGGGAGGAAGCATAATGAGGCATTGCATGTCTCAGTGGAATACAAGGGAACAACTCTGGCTCATGTCTTGGTGGACATTGGCTCGTCTCTAAATGTATTGCCTAAAAAGGCTCTTGATAGGCTTGACTATGAGGGATTGACATTGAAACCAAGCAACATAGTAGTGAGATCTTTTGACGGATCAAAATGGATGGTTCATGGGGAAGTGGATATCCCCATAAAGGTTGGAACCCAAACATTTGATTCAACCTTTTATGTAATGGATATTCGCCCTTCATATTCCTGCTTTCTAGGCCGACCATGGATTCACAATGATGGCGCTGTTACTTCTACGTTGCACCAAATGCTGAAGTATCCAATTCAAGGGAAAATCATCACCGTTCATGGAGAAGAAGAGTATATGATCATCCATCTCAATTCCTTCAGATATGTGGAGTTAGATGGTGAATTTATTGAAACTCTATTCCAACACTTTGAAGAGGTCCCACAAGATGTGGCAGTAACCAAGGTTGTGTCTCAAGTTCCCGAGATTACAAGGCCTCCACTCAGGATGTCATATTTGAAGAATGCCAAGGCAGTGATGGAAGAAGGTGGGTGCACTATCTGGGGACAACTCCCAGGTATCCCATACAATTCTGACAAGTTTGGTATGGGTTTCACTTCAGGTGCCCAGAAGACTGTACGCCGCGCTCGTGCCAGAGGGCCACCCTTGAAGATCAACAACCATGAAGTCAATACGGTGGAGGATGATGAAGACAGCTACAACCTGAAGGATTGGATTTTCCCAACTGTCAATGGAGGGCTCAGCAACTGGGAGGCTAGAGATTTCGTCCCGATCACTTTTATCCCACAGTAATTTGTCTTTACATTTTGTTGGATTTGTAATATTAAAACAATTCAGACTCTTAAAACCTTGTATCTTACCCGAGGCACAATGGTCCATTTGTAAGGGTTATTATCTCATTTCCATATGACATCAATGAATCATGGACGTTTTTGCATATAAACTTTATGCTCATTGTTTATTCTTTTTTACATTTTTCATTTCTTTCAAAGATAGTTATACCCTTAGACACACTCACACTCACAATGCAGGTCTACATCCATTCGGGATCCCATGGATAACGGTTCTGCTATGGCCTTTTGTGACTCTGAAAATCTAATATACCAAGCCGAAGACGAAGGTGAGGAAGATTGTGAAGTACCAGGGGAACTTGCCAGATTACTACAACAAGAAGAGAGAACCATTCAGCCCCACGAGGAACCAGTGGATACAATCAACCTAGGTACTGAAGAAGACAAAAGAGAGGTCAAGGTGGGTGCCAATTTGGAACCCAGTGTCAAAGATCGTCTAATTCAGTTGCTACACGAATATGTTGAGGTCTTTGCCTGGTCTTATGAAGACATGCTAGGACTTGATGCAGATATCATGGTACATTGTCTACCTACAAGAGAGGACTGTACACCGGTAAAGAAAAAGGTCTGTCGAATGCGACCGGATATGTCGAAGAAGATTAAAGCAGAAGTCATGAAACAATTCAACACTGGATTCTTAGCCGTCACCTCCTATCCGAAATGGATTGCCAATGTTGTTCCCTTGCCCAAAAAGGACGGAAAGGTATGAACGTGCATGGATTGCAGAGATTTGAATAGGGCAAGCCCTAAGGATGATTTCCCACTTCCCCACATTGACATCCTAGTTGACAATACGGCATAGCACAAAGTGTTTTCCTTCATGGACAGTTTCTCAGGTTCACCCAAATCAAAATGGCGCCTGAAGACATGGAGAAGACCACTTTTGTCACACAGTGGGGCACATTCTGCTACAAGGTGATGCCATTCGGACTGAAGAATGTTGGGGCAACCTATCAGCGTGCCATGGTATCTCTATTTCACGACATGATACATCACGAAATAGAGGTCTATGTGGACGACATGATAGCTAGATCTCAAACAGAAGAAGATCATCTTGATCATTTACAGAAACTGTTTGAGAGACTAAAGAAGTATAAGTTGAGGTTGAACCTAAATAAATGCACGTTTAGAGTAAGGTCTGGTAAGCTCCTAGGTTTTGTCGTCAACAATAAGGGTATTAAAGTAGAACCTTTCAAAGTGAAAGCGATACAAGAGATGCCTGCTCCTCGTACTGACAAGGAAGTCAGAGGATTCTTGGGACGTTTAAACTACATTGCCAGATTCATTTCTCAACTGACAGCTACTTGTGAACCAATCTTCAAACTATTGAAGAAAGATCAAGTAGTCAAATGGAATGATGAGTGCCAAACTGCTTTCGACAAGATCAAAGAGTACCTGCAAGAGCCTCCTGTTTTGATGCCACCAGTCGAGGGAAGACCATTGATCATGTATCTGACCGTTTTGGAAAATTCAATGGGGTGTGTGCTGGGGCAGCATGACGAGTCTGGCCGAAAAGAGCACGCTATTTATTACTTGAGCAAAAAGTTTATCGACTGTGAAAAAAGATATTCACTGCTCGAGAAAACTTGTTGCGCTCTGGAATGGGCTGCTCGCCGGCTAAAACATTATATGTTGACCCATACCACCTTGTTGATATCTAAAATGGATCCAATAAAATACATCTTCGAGAAACCTGCTCTCTCTGGGAGAATAGCAAGATGGCAGATGATCCTGACGGAATATGACATACAGTATACTACCCAGAAAGCAATAAAGGGAAGTGTGCTGGCTGATCACCTTGCTCATCAAACTGTAGAAGACTACCAGTCCATGAGGTTCGAATTCCCAAATGAAGACATCATGATGGTAAACAACTGTGAAGGATTCAGGCCATATGACGGACCTGAACAAGGATCCCGATGGACTCTGATTTTTAATGGGGCATCTAATGCACTCGGCAATGGTATCGGTGATGTACTCATATATCTTGAAGGGTGTCATACTCCTTTTACGGCAAGACTCTGCTTTAATTGTACAAATAACGTGGCAGAATACGAAGCATGCATCTTTGGTCTCGAATCTGCCATAGATTTGGGGATCAAATTTTTTAATGTGTTCGAAGATTCAGCTTTGGTTATCAGCCAGATCAAAGGGGAATGGGACACCAAACACCCTAACCTTATCCCTTACAAAGAACATGTTTTGACATTGCTCCCACATTTTGAGAAGATTACCTTCGAGCATTTCCCGCGAGAAGAAAATCATCTAGCAAACGCACTAGCCACAATGTCATCTATGTTTAAACTTAAATGGGATAATGAGGCTCCCCAGATCCCCATTGAACGAATGGATGAACTGGCACACTGTCACGAGATTAATACTGAAGAAGTAGTGGACCAGCCTTGGTTTCACGAAGTCAAGAGGTATCTCGAAACCCAAGAATATCTGAAAGGAGCTTCAGTCAATGATAAGAAGTTCTTAAGGAGATTCTCTGCTAAATTATTCCTTAGTAATGGTGTTCTTTACAAACGCAATCATGACTCTGTGTTACTTCGATGCGCAGAAAAGGTTGAAGCTGAAAGAATCATGGCTGAATTACATGAAGGAACTTTTGGCACCCATTCTAGTGGTCATACGATGGAAAAGAAAATCCTACGGGCATGCTATTACTGGTCTACCATGGAAGCAAATTGCTATCAACACTCTCGAACCTGCCACAAGTGTCAGTTTTATGCTTACAAGGTGCACGTACCTCTGGTTCCTCTGAATGTCTTGATGGCTCCTTGTCCCTTTTCTATGTGGGGGATTGATATGATTGGGGAAATCAAGCCAACAGCCTCCTATGGATACCGCTTCATCTTAGTGGCCATTGACTATTTTACAAAGTGGATGGAGTTAGCTTCCTTCGCTTCTGTTACCAAGAATGTTGTCGCCCGGTTCATCAAGTAGAATCTCATTTATCGTTACGGTATCCCAGAGAGGATCATTACAGACAATGGTACGAACTTGAAGAATACTATGATCACCGCCTTGTGCGAGCAATTTAAGACCCAGCATCACAATTCTTCCCCTTACTGGCCGAAGATGAATAGTGATATCGAAGCCGCGAATAAGAACATTAAAAAGATCATACAAAAAATGACAGTCACATACAAAGACTGGCATGAGATGATACCATTCTCCCTCCACGGGTATCGTACCACAAATCGCACATAAATCGGGGCAACACCCTATTCTCTGGTATACGGCATGGAGGCTGTCTTGCCTATTGAGGTCCAGATCCCCTCTCTAAGAATTATGAAGGATGCAGGGCTGAATGAAGATGATTGGATCTAGACTCGACTTGATCAACTAAACTTGATTGATGAGAAAAGGCTTACTGCTGTCTTTCATAGCCAAATGTATCAAAAACGGATGATCAAGGCTTTCAAGAAAAAGGTCAGACGCCAAGTGTATCAAGTTGGAGATCTAGTGATCAAACGTATCATACTACTGCAAAGTGATCCCAGGGGAAAATGGACTCCTACATATGAAGGACCGTTTGTAATCAAAAACATATTCTCCGGTAGAGCAATGATCTTGACCACCATGGATGGTGACAACCTGCCGCACCCTGCGAATGCACACATAGTCAAAAGATACTACGCATAAGAGACCCTCTAGGTTGACACACCTAGGCAAAACAAGGGCATCCCGGTGAACCAAAAAGGTTCAGGCAAAAATTAGGGATAAAACAAAAAAAATCTCTGTACACCCGGCAAGATGAAAACCCGAAAGGGTGGCTTGGGCAAAAAAGGGTATCTTGGTGGGCTGAAAACCCGAAAGGGCGGTCCAGGAAAAAGTTAGGGAATTAAAGCGTATGAATATGTCCTGTTGGATCACCTTACGGACAACCTGCAGACTCAGAGGTTCTGATCAATTCAATCAACTTCGGACAAGGCAACAAATAGACAAGATGCTCAGAGATACGAAGGCTATAGCAGAATGGGAACCCCATGGGATTATTGCACATAGCTATCTTTTCTTTGTATCAAAATTTTCATTGTTTACGACGACATTCTCTTACTAGAATGTTTGTCTCATTGTACAAAAATACTTACTCAAAGTCAATACAAAGATATCCCTTTGAAATTGCAAAAACTATATGTTTTTCTTTACTCTTGTGTTTTGTTTACAAAAATGTCCAATGATTTATTGTTGAAAATATACATTTGAATATAATTATTGTTTACAAATAAACAAAATAGAAAGATAATCACTGATGGATTTAAGAGGTAGGGAAATTTCTCTAAGTTATTTTCCATAAAAATCCCTCGCAGTATGCAGTTTAATCCTCAGCGGAACAAAGCTCCTGGCTATCAATCCCCAGTAGAAGTCACCAAATTTCTCCGGATTCCCCAAGCAGGATTTTTTCAAGCAGTACACGGCATTTCCCTTACAACAAAGTTTATTTCTATAAGGGTAAATTCATCAGCACTTCAACTTCACAACATGAAGACTTATACTCCATATCCTCAGCAACAGACATGGATCTATTTTCCCAATCCAACAGTAGTGCAGCAGATTAGCTCACATCCGCATACATCGTACCCATATATCATAAACATTGATAGCACGAATGCATTATACTATGCATTTCATACAACATAACATTGCATATTAACTAACATTTTACCTTTTTCAGGATAAGATTAATCAACAGCTACCATTAACAATGTTCAAAGTTTTCAGATACAGTTCAGATACGCTCCAGACACGGACGCCATTCTTATACTCATTCAAATTCAACTTTCAGATACAGTTCAGATACACTCCAGACACGGATGCCATCCTGATACTCATTCAGATTCAATTTTCAGATAAAGTTCAGATACGCTCCAGACACGGATGTCATTCTGATACTCATTTAGATTCAGCTTTCAGATACAGTTCAGATACACTCCATACATGGATGTCATCCTGATACTCATTCAGATTCATCTTTCAGATACAGTTCAGACACGCTCCAAACACGGACGCCATTTTGATACTCATTCAATTTCAGTTTTCAGATACAGTTCAGATACGCTCCAAACGCGAACGCCATTCTGATACTCACTCAGTTTCAGCTTACAGATATAATTCAGCAATCATTTCTGGATGGAATCTACAAGCCCATCTCCAACAAATTTCTATCATCTCTCCAAACGACATCTTTAATCCCATTCCATCTACCATCACATCACTGAGTGCAAATTTCTGGGCACTCTAGTGTCCAATCATCTTCCACCTTCGAGTCACGAATGGTAAAACTTGCCAATCTAACTCTTCAGGATTAATAAGATTGAACAGGGGCAGCTATTGTACCCCAAAATTTTCCCTCTCACTTATCAATAATTTTCTTACAAAATCTCCTTTGGCTCAAGACTGCACTAGGGCTGATCAGCTCAAGACACCTCCTTATGCACTGATGACCCAAAACTAGCGTTTAAGTTTGCACAAATATGTTTGAACTTTCTATGCCCCATATGATTTTCATGTATCGTTAGGGACCCCCAAGATTACACATGTCAAGTTTCAAGCCTTGAATCACATTTTTGGTCAGTCAATTGAGCAGTTGACCTAAAAATTAGTTATAATGGGGAAAAAGTCAACCATAGCCAATTTATAGTAAAAATTCATAATTCTTGATCCACATCAACATTTTAAACTCATATGTATCATTTGATCAGGTTTGGACCATAACTCCTCAAGATATTTGATCAAATCTCTAAAAGGGCAAAATGGTCAAAATTAGGGTTTTGATTGAGAAAGGGCAATTTTTGATTTTTGACCTAGAAAATGGTCAATTGGGTTAAGGCATGATCTCAATAGTCCAATTTCATCATTTTGACCTAATGACATGGTTCGAAACATTGCAAGTCCATTGGATTGACAAATAAATTTTTCAGTCAACTGATCAAAAGTCAACTATATACTGAAAAGTCAAACTTTGACTTTTTGGTCAAATTCAAGTGCCAAAGATCATAATTCATCAAAACATGTAAAAATATGAAACTTATTCATCAAGAAATCAAAAAGTCAAGATTTCATTTTGAAAAGTCAAAATTTCTAAACTTAGAAAATTTTCTAAGTGTTGGAAATTTCAGGTTTTTTCATAACTTTGAGCCAAATTTTCACCATGATGCAAGATGATTCAAGAGAAACTTCCAACATGAAAGTTGTATATCTCCAGGAAATATACAAATTTTCTTTACACAACTCCTTCCAAAAGTGCTTGGATCTCAAGTTATAATTTTATGAACATGTGGTCATGAAACTAAACACTTAGTGAAAATTTTCCCTAATTTGGTCAGGATTTTGACCCAACTTCATGGCACTTTTTCATATATTTACAAGGGGAATATTCAAAAGCAATTCAAGGATGGGTTGTAGATCACATTGCAAGCTTTCCAAAATGTCAAAGAACTCCTTGAGATCATTCTTGAGTAGGGAAAATCGAAGAGATGAAGTTAGGGTTTTATCACTTGAATTACAAGTCATTTTTGATGAACACATGAACCAAATCCATGCTAGTCTGCATAATATTTGCTTTGTAGGCCTAAAACTTGTTTGTCACTCCATAATTAAATATTTACACAACTGTTAGGGCTTTGATCCAAGCAATTGAGCTATTATCCAAGTTTTATTTCCATTAATGGCACAAAGTTAACATTATCATTCTTGTAAAGCAAGATTTTCGCATAAAGTCCATTCTTGAGCCTATAATTTGTTCCCTCTAATCACACTCCATCCACAAAGTCAGAAGCAAGCTTGTTTAAAGCATAACCACTCTATCTTAACAAGTACACAAGGCTTTGAAACTTAAATTTCTCAAAAATCACATGTTATGCATAAACTTGTGATTTTGAATTCTGATCAACAAGAGGTCTCCAAACTTGTTGTTTATAAATAGAGTCACTATTTGTAAGCTAAAGGACGAGTTTTAACACCCTGAAACACACCCAAATTCCCTCTAGCCAGAAATTACACCAAAAAAAACTCCATTGATACGCAGTTCTGACTTTAAACTTGTATCTCTCATTTCCCTCGTGTGTTTTCCCTCAAATTCATTCCTAAAGCATCCTTACATCAAATACAACTCATCTCCGTCCTTATTCCATAACTGTAACACCATTTACCATAACCTCCATAACCAAAAAACATAGTCTGCAACTTGACTTCTCCAGGACATTTCAGCCACTCTCAACTCAAGCAAACCATTGCATTAGCTTTCTAGAGACTTGAGGAAGCTAGCTTGATCATCACCACTGCCTGAAACAAGCTCAAACTCAAAACAAGATTTCCAGTTTTGAGGTAAGCTTTCTCAACTTGGAACTCTTCATACAGGAACCATCAATAGTTTATTTGTGAATAAAACATGTAGATATCATTGCCCTGAAGCTAACCATGTTCATAGTTTCCATTAATTTTGCTTGAGCTTAGAGAATTTTGAAATTGAAATTTCTGAGATTTTTAGGGTTCAGATTACGGCCATCAAAATTCATGCTTATCTTTGATCTATAGTTTTAATTCTTTACATTTCTGAAACCTTGAGAAAATTTGCTACAAGTTTCATGTTTACAGTTTTCATTTTTGATGAGAAATGAGCAAGTTACAGTTGGTCTGGCTGGAGGTTGAAGATGAAGTCTTCAGGGTGCGTTTTGCCTTGTATATTTATTATTTTGCTTATGTTAACGGATGTATAGCCACCCCAGTGGTAGAAGCGCGCGCCTGTAACCTTTGGAACCTGGGTTCGAGCCCCAGTGGCACCCTTTTGCATTTTTTACATGTTTTACAATTCTGACTTTTTTTTTGTTTGTAGGGCGCTGGGCCTCTTTGGGCTGGCTTATTTTTTATTTTTGCTAGCTAACCCCCTGTTTCCTTTATACGCCCCTGGCCCAATTTATTTTATTTTCTTTTTTATTATTTCATTTATTTTCTTAAATATTTTTCTAAATATTAAAAATCATAAAAAAATACAAAAAAATGATAAATTTATATTTTGGCTTATTTTATTTTTCTCACAGAATATTTTTTATTTAACTATACATTATTTATTTTTATTAACCAATCTTGTAAATTAAATTAAAACTAGGTTAATATTTACTTTCTCTTTACACCCATTAAAATATATTATTTTAATATAAAAAGGACCAAAAATATTTTATAATGCTATAAATATTTTCAAGACATAAAAAATACTAAAAAATGCTTTTCTTAAACTTATTTTCTTTTGATTAATAGAAGTAGGGTTTTATTCAAAATCTTTTCTTAAACAAATTCTTTTTTTATTAATTATTTTTCTTTAAATTAATTATATTAAAAAAAAAATTATTTCTCATAAAAAAAATCAAACACATATCTACTTACTTCACATTTTGCATTTTGGTACATTTATTCATTTTGTACATTATATCCATTTAATTCCTTGTACATTAATACCCATTCAATTTGGTTGTAATAGATGAACTAGGTTTACATTCTTGCAATCCCCATTCAATTTGTACACCCCCTCTCCATAAATGTTGTAATAGCGTAGTAACTTTAAAATTCTGCAATTTATCGCTTTTATATACAAATGCTAGTAATTAGGGTTTGTATGGAAAGACTAAAATCAACACTTAGAAAACCCTAATTCAAGACAAAAACAAGCATGAAAATGATACACTTGCACACAAGCACCCCTAGGGTTATCCCACTTGGTTGCCTTATACAAAATGACCATATTACGCATGTAAGGTATCTTAGCAGAAACAAGCAAATACAAGATCATAGTCCCTCGATGACGCTATCTAAGTTGCCTTACAAATGATCTTAGTCCATCAAAAAGAATGCTAAGATACCTTGCAACATTGATAATCATGGTTATACGATGACCCACGCCTGTCCCGTTTACATCCAAAGATAGGGTTGCTTACCAAATCAATGGTAAGACAATAATGTCAAAGGAAAAGAAAATGAAATTATTTGGCAGGTAGAATGCTCTTAATTACTTGCTCAATTTCAAAACAAACATCCTTGCTATTTTCAAAACAATCACCTACACTTTTCAAACATCTTATAATCTTGAGAACATTTTCAAAAGATTAACATCTTTGTATACATTCTTACAAACAAGAATCATTACAAAGATTGCCTAAACAATGGCCTCTTTACAAAATACTTTCAAAAACCATACAAAGCATAATTTCAAACAAAAGAAAGTGATCTAGCAAGTAACTAAGATCCCATGGAAAACCATGGATGAAAAGGGTGCTAATACCTTCCCTTTTCATAATCTACCCCCCGAACTCAAGAAATAATCTCAAAGGTCTTTCCTGTGCTTTTTCACCTTTCCTTTTGGATAAAAGAAAAGTCAGTGGCGACTCTTGCTAACCGCAACATTTGAGATTAAACGCAAAACCTTCAAGTCAGTTCTCCCACCGTATCACAGGTAGGATATCACTATCTAAGGAGGAGGAGAATAACACGAAAGACTTTTGAGTAGGTAGATAGCTCATAATCGTTTTCTCACAAAAACAAAACATCTTTTACACAAAACACTTTTCTCTAAAATATTTTCAAAAACAAACATTTTGTATACATTCTTAACTTATACGAGAATCATTACAAATTTTTCGTACTTACGCATTTTTCAAAATATTTTCAAACAAACACATACGTAAAGAATTTCAAACAAAGTGAGCTAGCGATTAAGAGCCCATAGATAACTACAGATGCAAAGGGTGCTACCACCTTCCCTTTCCATAACCTACCCCCCGAACTCAAGATAATCTCGAAGGTATTTCCTGTTCTTTTCACCCTTTCCTTATAGGATAAAAGAAAAGTCGGTGGTGACTCCTGCTATCCGCACATTTGCGATAAGACAAAAAACCAAGTCAGTTCTCCCACCGTATTACACCTACATATTCAGACAAGAGGGGGAACGAAAAAAAGCTGCAAGAAAAGTCTCTCAAAAAAATCAACTTTTGTCCAAGCAAGGGCAAACTTTTAATCATATTTCCAACCTTTCTCAAATAAAACCATCCATCCAAATCGATTCGTGAGGTGCCATAGAGTAAGCTTGGATCACTCTTGATGATCAAAGAGCCCTAAAACCTGTATTCCACGCATCATCGTTTTACATGTTTTTATGAATTTTGTTTTTTAATTTTCGTAATGCTTTGACTTAAACTAATGTTTGCAATGTGTTTCTGAGATAAAACAATGCAGGTTTGACCCTTTGCATGAAGCCCATGATGCTAGAATTTTACACCACCATTCTTACACCAATTTGCATTATTTTATTCATATCTCTTTGTGTAGGACGATTTAGCCAAAACTAAGGCCACCAGTGGATTTGCAAGGGTCAATTTAGGGGGTTGGGTTCTTTTTGATCACTAACGTGCTCTATTTTGCATATTTAAAATTCTGGTATCAGATATGTGATATCGAAGGAGATGTCACGACCCAAATATCTGAGGACAATATAAAATGCAACAATATAAAAGCAAAAAAAACACAAGGGATTGTCAACCCAGTTCGGTGTATAACAACACCTACTCTAGGGGCTACTAAGCCAAGGATAAGTCCACTAAATAGTATCAATTCATAAACCCTCAGTAAATAATCAGTATACGATCTAATCACTTAATCATTACCCGTATTATACTTCTACCTAAGACACACCTAGGTATGAGGCCCTCCTCAAATCCCTTCAATCACTAAAAGTGAAAAACAACAGAATTATTAAGTTTGAAAAACCTCAATCATTCAATACTTAAAAGCTTATGAATGATCCATAATTTACAACTGAACTAACAAGTTACAACTCAAGTATTGAAACAATACTAGAGTGTATTACAATTAAAAGATTCAGACTTTTTAAACACAAGGAATATATTTTTCTTCAATTGTTGTAGTTGTACGAATAAGGTTGCACGTCCTTATAAAGGCGCAACAGATTCTTTATGGGCTTGGGCTGAAAAATAAATATTGCAATATATTGAATCCCTTGAATATCTCCATGAAAGTAGGCCAAGATATAATACATAAAGATAAGACAGATCAAAAAATATTCCTCCATATTTTTCGCAAGTTATAAACCATAAAACCTGAATAAGACGCGCTTAAAAACAGGAAACAGAAAATATGAAAACACGTTCAGATCAAAAAGCAGATGTCAAGACATCAACTTTGACATCATTCAAAATTAGTTTATATGATTTACTTCAAATGTTAAGACATTAAGCAAAATATTACCAAAGCGTGTTTTACCAAAATTGCTGCCAACAAACACTTACAAACTCCCCCTTTGGCAAATTTTGGCTAAAACATTATTTGAGCACATTATCAGAGCAGCATCACAAGCAAAATAATCTCAGTTAGCATTTAGCAGTTAGCAGTGGAAGATGTTAGAACATCTTTTGAGACATGAAGCTCTCCCTCAAACTTACTAGTCATTCAGTCAGTTTCTCTCCCCCTCAAACTTACCAGTCAGTCAGTCAGTTTCTCTCCCCCTTTTTAGATATAATATGCCAAATAAACATGCATTCAAGAGAGTAGTAGAAAAGGAAGTACAAACCATAACATCCAAGTTTCAAGCACATACAAGTTCCAAAAAGAACATAAGGATTAAAACACAAAAGAAAAAAGAAAAAAAAAGCACTAGCACAGAGTCTAACTATCTTCAGGACCAGTAGACTTGGCCACACAGAATTCCAAGATGTTGATTTAGAATAATTCCACAAATAAGAGATGGAAAGGCAATAGGCATCTTAATAGCACAGGTTCCTGCATGCTTTACAGTTTTTTCAAAAATGTAAGAACCACAATCAAACAATTTTTTATTTCCAACATCATAGATAAATTTTCCTAAACCAACTGTAATGGTTAAGGTATGATTGGTAGGGACCCAGTTAGCAGCTCCAATTCTATGCAGGATAGCATATTTCACACTTAGCTTACTAACATGGAGCTTAATTTTCATGGGCCAATCACTCACTTGGTTTGCAGTGATGGCTTTGCACACCTGATTATCAGTCACTTCCAACTCACAATAATCATTTTCAGACCTGTCCAAATATCTATTGATGACAGCAGGGGGAAAATTAACACATCTACCTCTAACAAACACCTCCCTATATTCCTTACTTATGTGATCAACATAATATATAGGAATATTAACAATAAATTCCTTAACAAGAGTCTCATAACATTTTGCAAACCTGGTGACAGTCTTCATCAAGCCAGCAAAGGAAATCAGCTCCATAATCTCTTAGCACTCCAGTGCATCTTCTCCCAATTCTCTTTCAAGAGCAATCCTTCTTTGGAAGACATATTTCCATTTTTCAGCATTTCCAACAGAATGGAAGGAAATGTTGTCAAGAGGAGCATCAGGCGCCCTGACAGAATGCTTCTTGCTTGCAGACTTCTTCACAAGAGAGATGTCCTGGACATCATCTTCATCATCATCTGAGGAGCTATCGGGTCTAACTTTTCTTTTGTTGGAGGGAGGAACCACTTTACTCCAGGGCTTTGAGGGACCATACATAGTCTTCTTCTTGATACTCTTGGCAGGTGATGTGACATCCACATCCTTCACTTTTCTAGACTTGAGCCCTTTAGAAATTTCAGGCACCACCTTGGTAATAAGGTCATTGTCAGACAGCTCATCAACATTCACCACATTTTCAGCATTTGGGTTCTTTACAGTTTTGGATCCAGCAACATCTTCCTTAGCAGAAGAGTCCTTCTCAACAGATGATGTCTCAACATCTTGTTCAACATAAGCTTCCACTTCTTCTAGAGCAGATGTAGCAAACTTGCCAAGTTCACTTTCAGCAACATCTTTCTTTAAGATAGATGATTCAGCGGCATTATGAGGATCAGTACCTTTATCAACCTGAGCAGGCATTCGAGAAAAAGGAGTAGAAATCCCAGGCACAACAAAACCCTCATTTAACACCCTATCTACCATCCTTCTAATACTCCTATCAACATTAACAGTGTCTTCTTCTGACATATCATTAGTAGTATTAGGAGCATTACCTTTAGAAGTGTCAAACTCGTCTTTGGATTTCTTTACATGGGACGATCTGGGTTTCTTGATCTTCTTCTCAAGAGGTTGAACAATTGTCATAGGAGCGACAACCGAGACTTTATAAAGGGAGAGATCCTCGGGATGGTTGACAGCCTTTGACCTATAAGCTTTTTCTTCATCAGATGTGAACTTTGAGGAAGACGAAGCATGATGTTGTGACATCTTTGAATATTTTTGAATAGTGAGATGAAAAATAAAAAGGGTTCTTTTTCTGTAAAGGAGAACGAAGAGGTTGTGAAAATAGAAAGAGGTAATGTCGTAGCATGTGGGAGAGTATTTGAGATGATCTTGAAATGATTGCTTAAGATACTTAATTTGTTGGAAACATAATAAATGACACAATATCACTTTAATGATATTCCCACACGCCCTTAATTTCTACAAACCCTCATATATGCAGATCCCTAGTTTTCCTCTTAAGTTCTTAAACTGGTTTGCAACCAAAGCCTTAGTGAAAATTTCATCCAGTTGTAATTCAGTAGCTACATGTTCAAAGGGAACAATCTTTTCTTCAACAAGCTCTCTTATGAAGTGATGAAGGATATCAATGTGTTTGATCCTACTGTGTTAAATAGGATTTTTTGATATATTTATGGCACTTAGATTGTCATAAAATAATGTCATGACATCCTGTTTGACATTATATTTTATCAACATTTGTTTCATCCAAACCAACTGAGAACAACTGCTTCCTGCAACAATATACTCAGCTTCAGTAGTGGACAGAGACACAGAATTTTGCTTCTTACTGAACCAAGATATGATATTATTTCCCAGAAATAAACATCCTTATGATGTACTTTTTCTATCATCAGCACTTCCTTCCCAATTAGCATTATAATAACCACTTAAAGCAGAGCCATATCCATGAGAATATAGCATACCATAATCACTTGTCCCATTCACATATTTAAGAATTATTTTCACATGGTTGGCATGGCTAACTTTAGGATCAGCTTGATATCTAACACACACCCCTACAGTAAAGGCAATGGTAGGTCTGCTAATTGTGAGATGTAAAAGACTGCCTATCATACTTCAGTAAATACTTTGATCCACACTTACTCCTTTTTCATCTTTAGACAACTTTATATGTGTGAGAGCAGGTATTCTCTTGTGACTGGCATTTTCCATCCCAAATTTCTTTACTATATTCTTCGCATATTTACTCTGAGATAAGAATATGGAACCTTCCATCTTTTTAACTTGCAGACCAAGAAAGTAACTTAACTCTCCAACAAGGCTCATCTTAAATTCTGACTGCTTTTGCTTGACAAAATGTTGAACCATCTCATTTTACATCCCACCAAACACAATATCATCAACATAAATCTGTGCAATCATGATCTTCCCTTCTTCTTCCTTGACAAAAATAGTTTTGTCTATGCCGCCTTTCCTATATCCATCCTTACCAAGAAATTCTGTCAATCTCTCATACCAAGCTCTTGGAGCCTGCTTTAATCCATACAAATCTTTCTTCAGTTTGTACACATGGTTAGGAAAGATTGGATCAACAAATCCCTTAGGTTGTTCCACATAAACTTCCTCGTTCATATAGCCATTTAAGAAGGCACTCTTTACATCCATTTGAAACAACTTAAATATCAGAATGCAAGCAACTCCTAAGAGTAGTCTGATTGATTCAAGTCTGGCCACATGGGAAAAGGTTTCATCAAAATCAACTTCTTCAATTTGAGTGTATCCTTGTGCAACTAATCTTGCCTTGTTTCTAGTAACCAACCCTTTTTTATCGGATTTATTCTTGTACACACATTTAGTGCCAATCACATTTGTCCCTTCAGTTCTTGGAACCAGATCCCAAACTTTGTTTCTTCTAAATTGTTCTAGCTCTTCTTGCATAGCATTAGTCAGAACTCATCAGTTAAGACTTCTTTGACATTATTAGGCTTGATTTTTTTAAACAAAACAAGAGTTTGACATCCCTTCTCTTGATCTATTAGTAACTCCTTTATTTAGATCTCCTATAATAAGTTCCTTAGGGTAATCTCTCTGAGTTCTGATTGAAGGCCCTTTATTGAGTTGATTGAGCTCAGGATCTTCTTGAGTTGGATTAGGATC
Source organism: Vicia faba (assembly GCA_948472305.1). Classification (NCBI taxonomy): domain Eukaryota; kingdom Viridiplantae; phylum Streptophyta; class Magnoliopsida; order Fabales; family Fabaceae; genus Vicia; species Vicia faba. Next base: position 422,062,918 of record OX451736.1, read on the forward strand.
AGTACTCCTGTCATTAGATTTTGTTGGAATGTCTGAGAAAGATGTTCCAACATCTTCTAGGACATCTTTTTCATCATTACATCCTCTATCATCAATAATAACACTTATGGATTCCATCATAACCTTAGTTCTGGAGTTAAAGACTTTGTAAGCTCTTATATTTGTAGAGTAACCCAGGAATATTCCCTCATCACTCTTGGGATTCATCTTCCTTCTCTGTTCATGGTCAGCTAAGATGTAATATTTACTTCCAAAAACATAAAAGTATTTGACAGTAGGCTTTCTTCCCTTCCATATTTCATATAAGGTGGTTGATGTGCCTTTTCTTAGAGTGACTCTGTTATAGATATAGCATGCAGTATTCATAGCTTCAGCCCAAAAGTGGTAGGGTAACTTCTTAGCATGAATCATAGCTATGACATATTCCTGAAGAGTTCTGTTTTTGCGTTCCACAATCCAAATTTGCTGAGGAGTAATGGGAGAAGAAAATTCATGACTGATTCCTTCAGAAGAACAAAAATCAACAAATTTATTGTTCTCAAATTCCTTCCATGATCACTTTGTTGGCTGAAGATTTTGATATTGTGATTCGAAATGAAAGGATTGGGCTTTGTTTGAATAAAGCAAGTTTTATGGTTTGGAATGGAAGAGACTGTTTTTTCGAATGGAAATAATAAAGTTCAAGGTTTCAAATGATAGTTGTGGAGTGTAAGTCTAAAGAATGTTCGAAATAATGATGAGATTATATTTGTGAAGGTTGTTTTAACCTTTGAAACGAATTCGAAACGAAGGTTCCAAGGCGTTTGAAATTCAAACGTGAGCGGGATATTTGAAATTCAAATACATAAGCGTCGGAGCGTTCGAGGACGTGTGGAGGCTAGAGGGAAGTAATGCTCTGCATGCTTCGAACGTGGCAGATTCTGATAGCAAGACCATTATGGTCGAAATAGTATAAATAGAGGTCTTAGTGTTAGGATTTCGGGGTGTCGTATCTGTTGTACAAATTCAGTAAACATTCAAAATACTGCATGGATAGGGAAACGAATGCTCGAAAGATGTACGTATGATAACACCAACATTTACAATTCAAGGAAAACTCTTTATATTTTCCAGTTTTGTCTTTCATTTCCATTTCATTTATGCTTCAAACATTTTTACGTTCATGCCTTTACATTAGAGCTTCTACATTCAGAGTCATTTATTTCTTTCTGCATTTAAACGCTTTTCTTATGTTCGAATCCTTTAAACATTCAGCAACTTTTACATTCACTCACTTAATCCTGCCATTTACCCAATCTTAAGTCTTTTTACTTTTCTAATGAACATTCCTTATACCATATATAAATTATCCTTCAAATCATTTAGTATAGTAATCGAAGTGGATTGGATGTCTTTGAAACACTTTAATTAGAAGTCCTAAATATGAATACCAGTTTTACAATTAGACTTAGCCAAACAACTATGTCCCATAGGATCAATCTAGTCGATCCTGCAAGTTACCATAGAAATTGAATAACAGTAATTAAGTTTATTCGATAGTTTGGAAGACTAGCGGTTGTTTACCAGAAATCACTGTGAACAAATTGGCACACCGGGTGGGACGTGTTGTTAAGAAAGTCGAAAGTAAAGAGTTTTAGGATATAATCTCGCTGTGTAAGTTCTTTTCTGAGTATCAATTTCGCTGTTATATGAACCTTAGAAGTGGTAAAACAATTAATAGTAACCAACCCTTACCCAGAAGAAAACGTAGTAGTAGGATGTCTAATCCAAGCAATCAACAAGGGGAACAAAATGCCCCACATGGAACAGGCACCAATACGTCTGTTTCGACGGGGACGTCTAACGCGATCCCTACGAACGCACAGTCTGTTGCATCTTCTACCAGTAGTATGGCCACAAATGGAGCATGTGGCACGACAACCAACAGTTCGACCCTAGGAAATACAGGGACCACTGGTTATCTTGCGGGATTTGTCCCACCATCAGGGACACAAACCCATTTTGCCACCCCACCACCAACTAGACCACCCGGTTTCGATGGCAATAGACTTAGAAATCCCTCTTATGGGATGCCAACATCTTTTATGGCGGGTTTGCATAATTCCATATCAAATTTGTCACCACAATTTGGGTTCGGATCTGGGGCCAACCAATTTATGACAAACACCCAAGGTTCAGTAGGTCATAATACACTGCCTATCTTAACCACATAAAATCATATGGCTTTTAGACAATTAATGGATGATAGTAACCATAATATGATAGGAGTGTTAGCGCAGACTATGCAAGAAATCTTTGCCCCAATAGTACAAAATGTAACTGTAACCAACAGAGAAAACGCGGACAACATGAGTCGAATAGCAGATTTTTTCGCTCTGCCAGAAAGGCGTAGGCAGAATCGGGCGTTGGTTCGAGCAAACATACCCATCATAGAACAAATTGCTGACGACCCACCCTATAGACCAGCCAGAGAGGGGGTTAACTTGGAGGCAAGGGCACAAAGACAAGAAGCCCCAGTGATTCGAGAGGAACCACAAAGGGGAGTTATAGAACCAGGGGCAAGGGTCGAAAGGTTAGAAGTCCCAGAGTTTCAAGAAGAACAACCTAGAGGAGTTGTCATGGTGGGTTGACACCAAGATGCTGATGAAGTCGTTCATAGAATTCGAAATGACAACATCTTGGCAGAAAATAATTTAACCACCATGATAGAAAGGATTATGGCTCAAAACAGTCTCAATACAGGAATTAGAAGGCCAAACTATTCCTCTCCCATAGTAGATTATGTGATGCACACTGATTTACCAAGGGGATATAAGGTCCCTAAATTTACAAAGTTTGCTGGAGACACTAATGAGTCAACAGTCGAACACATAGCCAGGTATCTGACCGAAGCAGGAGACATAGCAAATAATGAGAACCTTAGGATTAAATATTTCCCAAGTTCCCTAACTAAGAACGCTTTCACAGGGTTCACCACATTGCCTCCTGGATCCATATATACTTGTACTCTTTTGGAGAGATTATTTCATGAACAATTCTACATGGGACAATCTAAAATAAGTCTGAAAGAGCTAGCCAGTGTCGAGAGGAAGTTTACTGAACCCATAGATGATTATCTGAATAGGTTCAGACTCTTGAAGTCTAGATGTTTCACAGTAGTTCCTGAACATGAGTTAGTCGAAATGGCTGCTGGTGGCCTAGACTACTCCATTCGAAAGAAATTAGATACACAATACTTGAGGGATATGGCCCAATTAGCGGACAGGGTTCGACAAGTCGAAAGACTAAAGGTCGAGAAAGCCAGGGTTTTTAAAAATAACAAGAAAGAAAGGGTTTCCTATGTCGAAACTGAGGAAGCAGAAGATTACCCTGAATTCGAAGAGGTCGAAATTGATCTCGCTGAATTGAAACAGGCTCCACCTTACTCTTGTAAATTACTAGTCCCCACTAAAGGGAAAGAAATTATTGAAAATGAGAAAAGTGACAAGTTCCCAAAGAAGGTGTATACCTTCGACGTAACGAAATGTGATGAAATTTTTGATCTGCTTGTCAAAGATGGCCAACTAATAGTGCCATCGAATGTCAAATTACCACCTCTAGATCAAAGAAAGAAAAGAGGGTTTTGTAAGTATCACAGTTTCTTAGGCCACAAAACCTCACAATGTTTTCTTTTCAGGGAACTAATTCAAAATGCAATCAAGGATGGTAGATTAAGGTTCGCTGACAAGCCAAAGATGAAAGTGGATGATGACCCTTTAGATGTTGCTGACACCAATTACTCTGAACCTGCATACATTGGAGAGATAAATATGGTTGGAGCAAATGAAGGTGACACTCCATCAGAAGAGGAAAACACTGAAGATGAAAACTACGTGTTAGTTGAAATCGAAAAGGAAGTTACTGAGGACTTCCATAAGGAACAAGAAGCTTTGATCGAAGCAGTTCCTTTGGTTGCTTCGAAAGAAATCCAGGCTACTGAAGGCCAGGATAACCAAAAACAAAATTTGACACAGGCTACTGAAAGCCTGAGGCGAAAGTTGGAGAAAGTACAAATCACACTGCCAGTTCTTCCTCAGAAAGGAATACGGGATACCTTGGGGGAGCCCAGCGGAAAGTTCGATTACATGGTGAAGTATTCCGCCCCAGAAAGCGCAAAGATCCCAATTGAAGACATCAAACCTACAGGATGGGGAGATACTGATATCAAAGGAGAAGATGTGGATGTTAACCTGGTAAATATGGAGCAACCTTGTTCCGAAATGAAGGAAATGGAAAGGTACTTAGAGAAAGAAAAATACAAGATGGAAGACAGTTATGCTAGGGATGCTAGTCTCAAGGACTACCTTATGCTATGCCACAAAGAGAATGTTGTAATGATGTTATGTCCCAGATGCAACATCATTTGTAATCAGAGAATTGCTGCAGACTTTGAGAAAAGACAAAGGGCACGAACAGGCGTCAACTGGCGCCAGGATAACCAGATGTTCAGATGCTACCCTAAGGCTGGAGAAAGTCTTTTGGGGTTCTTAGTTCATTGTCACAAGGGGGCAACCAAATGCCTAGTGTGTCCAATATGTTCTGCAGTATATGATCAGAAAGTGGCTGAAACCTTCGAAACAGTCCCTTTCGCCCAATGTTGGAACCACAGAGAAACTGGTCAGATGGGCCAACGTTTCGAGAACAACTACACCCAACGGAGGCCTGACAGCCCTTATCCTAGAGGCGCTCGAAGGGTAACATTCAAAGTTCCTGCTGAGGTACCAACGGACAAGTGGCTACAAGTTAGGGCTGACAAGGGGAAAGACAAGTGGAGGAATAATGAACGAAATGCACGCCATGCCATGGTGTACAGAAGGCAGTTCAATATGGCGAAAAGGGAAGAAGTAAGGTTGGAAAACTACAAGGGAAAGAACCCTATGTCAAGGTCACAATGGCGCGGGCAACAAAGAGTTCGAAAAGCTGATAGAGAAGCTATGTTAGACAAAGGAGTGGCTTCGAGCAAGGACAAAGAGGAATCGAGTACCAACAAACCTGCACCAAACAATCAACCTGGGGGCAAACCTCCAGTTAGCAGGAAACTTTTCTCTAAAACAAAGCAAAACGAATCGAAGGAATATACGCCAGGTCCAGAGGAGGATGAGGAGATGCTGACTGAAAATTTCGAATCAGAAGGGGAATCTTCACTCAACATCAACTGCAATGTAGTATCTGTGTTGCCTTGCAAATTTGGGCAAGAGACTGAAGTCGGAGAGCACGAGGAGGATGATGTAATAGACCTGACGAAACATAGGCCAATATGCTATTATGTGATGGATAATGGGGCTGTTGCAGAGCAGAATGCCTTCTTCGAGTACCCAGAACCAGCCATGCAAAATCACCTAAAGCCATTGTTCATTCGAGCCAAAGTTGGTACACATGGCATAAACAAAGTCCTGGTGGATGGAGGCGCTGCAATGAACTTGATGCCTCATTTCATGTTGAAGAAGTTAGGGATACAGGATGTTGACATAAAACCACACAATATGGTACTATCAAACTATGAAGGTAAAGTAGGCCAGACATTGGGGGTGATCCAAGTGGATTTGACTGTGGGATCAAGCTGCAGACCCACTATGTTCATGGTAATCGAAGCTAAAGCCAACTACAATTTGCTGTTGGGCAGAGAATGGATCCATGGCGTTGGAGCAGTCCCCTCGTCGATGCATCAGAGGTTAGTATTATGGAGAGAGGATGGCATTGTTGAAAACATCGAAGCTGACCAAAGCTATTTCATGACAGCAGTCAACCTAGTTGATAAGAGAAACTATGACAAACACTTAGCCAAAATTGCTCCTTGTACCCCTAACGACGAGATCAATGAGACCAGGAATGCGCATTATTACATGACCCTTCACCATGATGGAATGTATTGGGATCGAAGGATAATCAAGGGAAATGGAGAAGTCGAAGGCGCTGCACAAAGACGTCCAGCAGGCTGGGAATTCGATAGTCCTGCTCATGATTGAGTCCTCCTTCTTCGAAAAGATTTCGGCCTACATGGCTGAGAACGAATGGAAGGTGGCCTTAGAAGCTGAAGTAGATAGTATGGCTGCAGAAGTAAACAAAATAGGTGGGGATGGCTCAAAAGGCTCACCCTTTGAAGAACAAGAAATAGTTGAAATAGATCAAAGGCTAGATGCCATTTATGATAAAGAACCTTTAGGCTTCGAGAAGGACCCCACAGACTCAGGTGCTAAAATGTTAGCGCAGGATCCACTCGAAGAGGTGAACTTGGGAGATGAAAACACAAAAAGAATAACTTATGTGAGCACAAAACTCAATTCAAGCCTCAAGCAGAAAGTGATCGAAGTTCTTAGAAAAAACAAAGATTGTTTCGCGTGGGACTATGATGAAATGCCTGGTTTAAAGAGGGAGCTAGTGGAACACAGACCCAATAAAGGATGGCAAGAAGCCCATCAAGCAGACCCCTAGAAGGTTCGCACCAGTAGTTCTCACGAAGATTTAAGCTGAAATTGAAAGGTTGTTGCGCTGCAAATTCATCAGGACCACAAGGTATGTCGAATGGTTAGCAAATATAGTACCTGTTATTAAGAAGAATGGCTCTCTGAGAATTTGCATAGATTTTAGAGATTTAAATACTGCTACCCCCAAGAATGAGTATTCCATGCCTGTGGCAGAAATATTAATAGATTCTGCTGCAGGATTTGAATATTTAAGTATGTTAGATGGATACTCTGGGTATAACCAGATCTTTATTGCTGAAGAAGATGTTTCTAAGACAGCATTTCATTGTCCAGGATCCTTAGGCACCTACGAATGGGTAGTAATGCCTTTTGGTTTAAAAAACGCTGGAGCAACTTATCAAAGGGCAATGAATTCGATTTTTCATGATTTCATTGAGACTTTTATGCAGGTGTACATTGATGATATAGTCATCAAATCAGTATCTGCAGAAACTCATTTGCATCATTTGAGCCAATCATTCGAAAGAATGAGAAAGCATGGCTTAAAAATGAACCCCCTTAAGTGTGCATTTTTCGTGCAGGCTGGAGATTTCCTTGGTTTTGTGGTTCATAAGAAAGGGATCGAAATCAACCAAAACAAGACCAAAGCCATTGTAGAAACGAAAGCACCTACATCAAAAAAGGAGTTGCAATCTTTGCTAGGTAAAATTAACTTTTTAAGAAGGTTCATTTCGAATTTAAGTGGAAGAACCCAGGCTTTCTCTCTGTTACTTCGTTTGAAGCAAGGACAAGCTTTCGAATGGAATGAAGCACATCAGGAGGCGTTTGAAAATATAAAAATATATCTCACTCAGCCTCCTATCTTGTCTCCACCTTTATGGGGAAAACCCATGAGATTGTACATATCTGCCTCTGAAGTTATCATAGGTAGTATGTTAGCACAAGAAGATAGCAATGGCATCGAAAGAGCCGTATACTATTTAAGTAGGATGTTGAATGATGCAGAAACCAGATATAGAAACATAGAAAAGCTATGTCTCTATTTGTATTTCTCTTGTATGAAACTTAAATATTATATAAAGCCTGTTGATGTTCATGTTTCATCTCATTTCGATGTTATCAAACACATGCTTTCGAAACCAATAATGCATAGCAGAATTGGTAAATGGGATTTGGCCTTGACAGAGTACTCTTTGACTTTCATGCCTTTAAGAGCTGTGAAAGGTCAAGTAATTTCTGATTTCATTGTTGATCATTCACTGATCGAAGAGACTGTCATGGGTTACGTTGAAATTCAACCTTGGAAATTATACTTTGATGGTTCGACCCATAAAGATGGTAGTGGTGTTGGAGTTCTTATAATTTCTCCCGAAGGAATTCTAACAAAATTCAAGTATAAGTTAGATGGTCCTCGTTGCTCGAACAACGAAGCTGAGTACGAAGCGCTTATCGTTGGACTTGAAGCTTTGTTGGAATTGGGGGCAACTAGAGTCGAAATTAGAGGAGATTCAGAGCTAGTGGTCAAGCAAATAACAAAGGAATACAAATGCATAAAGGACAATTTGATTACGTATTTCGTCATAGTTAATAGGCTACTCAAAAAATTCGAATACATGGATATTAAACATATACCAAGAATAGAAAATCAAGAGGCAAATGACCTAGCACAATTGGATTCAGGGTATAAAGTTTCCACCAAAGAATTTGAAGATTTGGTTGAATTAAGAGGGAGGGTTATGGCTACTAGACTCATACCATCAGACTTAGAAAATATAAAGTTAGGTTGTGCTGACAAGCAGGAATTCGAAGTATTAGCCATAGACACCTTGTCAGATGCAGATTGGCGAAGTCCAATTGTGAATTATTTAAAAAACCCAACATTGAATGTTGATAGGAAGATAAAATATAGGGCGTTATCATACGTCCTCATGGGAAATGAATTGTTCAAGAAGACCCAAGAAGGCGTATTACTGAAGTGCCTAGGAGAAGGTGAGGCATACTTAGCATTATCAGAGGTCCACAATGGGGTATGTGGGGCACATCAAGCAGGCCATAAAATGAAATGGTTGTTATTCCGATATGGCATGTATTGGCCCAACAAGCTCAAAGATTGTATATATTTTGCTAAAGGGTGTGAAGAATGCCAGAAACATGCAGGAATTCAACATGCTCTTGCAAGTGAGTTACATTCGATCATTAAACCATGGACCTTTAGAGGATGGGCATTAGATTTAATATGAGAGATCAATCCTGCTTCGTCTAAAGGACATAAATATATCTTAGTAGGAATTGATTATTTTACCAAGTGGATCGAAGCAATACCATTAATAGTTGCTGATCAAGAGGCTATTATTGGGTTCATACAGAAACAGATAATTTATAGGTTCGGATTACCAGAGAGTATAACCACAGACCAAGGTTCTGTGTTTACTGGTAGAAAGATGCAGGAATTTGCTCAGGAGATGGGTTTTAAATTATTAACATCAACACCATATTATGCTCAAGCAAATGGTCAGGTCGAAGCAGCAAACAAAGTGATAATAGGGTTAATTAAAAAACATGTTGGTAAGAAGCCAAAGAATTGGCATAATACTTTGGACCAAATACTCTGGGCTTGTAGAACATCTCCTAAAGAAGCTACTAACACCACGCCTTTCCAACTAACATTTGGCCATGATGCAGTTTTACTAGTGGAAAATCATCTGCAATCAGTTTGAATTCAAAGGCAAAATGAGATCCCATCTGCATTATATTGGGAGATGATGATGAATGAGTTAGTTGAGTTAGATGAAGTTAGATTGCATGCATTGGAAATCCTAATGAGGCAAAAGGAAAGGGTAGCCAGGGCATACAACAAAAGGGTGAAAGGTAAAACATTCACTGACAATGACTTAGTTTGGAAAGTCATATTGCCCATGGACAAGAAGAATAAAACATTAGGTAAATGGTCACCTCATTGGGAAGGACCCTTTCGAATACTAAAGAAATTCTCAAATAATGCGTATGAAATCGAAGAGTTAACTGATGACAAATGAATCTTAAAGGTTAATGGAAAATATTTGAAAAAATATAGACCTCGCCTGCAGGAGATTCGAATAATAGCAACATAGTCGAAATATTATAAGGAGATGCCAAAATGGTGCCATACGTTGCCAAAATGGTGCCATACGTTGCCAAAATGGCGTTGTTCAAATATTACAAAACCGAGACTCAAATTAATTCAAATAAGCAAATATTTAAAAATAAACGTTGTTTCTCAATCTTGCGAAGGTGCTTTTAAAGGACTCAAGTCTTTGATGGGTATAACGTCTCGCTCCTTCCAGAGTAGCTACTTCTCCTTTGATGCGCTCTGCTGCTTCTGTTTCAGAAAGGCCCCTGCTAAGAAGTTCTTCGAATTGGTTACTAACGATGTCAGTTTCGTAAGCCAGTTGCTGTTGTTGAGCTTCTTTGACCTTTTGCTGGAGCTCTTGAATTTGTCCTTCCCAAAAGAGAATAGACCATGCTCGAACTTCATAGTCAGCCTTCGCCTATTTAAAACGCGTTGCTTGGTCTTCAGCCTCTTTAGAAAGTTTCGAAGCGCGCTCATAAGCAGCATCCATGGCGTTTCGTTTCTCCTGAACTTTAGCAGTAGCTAATTCATCTTGTAGGAGACATCCAGTTACATCGTCCAATAATACTTGGAGGTCGAACAGTATAGTGCTGACTGGCAAGGAGAAAGTTGCGAAGTTAACTTGAGTGAGAAGTTCCTTCATGGTATAGCAAGCACTGCTATCCTTTTTAAGAACTTCGAACAGGTCTACATCAAGGATTGTTTTCCTGACTTTGTTAAGAAGTATAGCTCTAGCATCTGGGGACAATGTGTTGTTAGTTGAACCAGTGCCAACCCTAGTGAAAGGGATGTCCTTTTGGGCCAATTTAGTTTTCATGTACCTAATTGGGTCATTGTGTTTTAAGAGAGCTAGTTCCTCTTCAGTCAGTCGAGGCTGGGAAGTTGGGGAAAGTTCCTTGTTCGAAGGAGTCACGTCAATTTCGACCTCCATAGGTTCTTTAGTCTTACCACCATTATCTTCATCCTTGCCTTGCTCATTACTTTCTCCTTCGTCGCACAGATCCACCACATCGACAATATTGGTCTCGCTGCTATTAGCATCAGACTTCGTTTCATCAGCCGAACCACTTTGGGTTTCGTCTTCACCAGATCTTTCTTCTGCAGTTTCTTCACTCTCTTGAGGAGAATCAGTCTTGTCCTTTTCAGCATGAATGATTTTTGGACTCTCTTGAAGAGTTCCAAGAGGAGATTTCAGAAGGGAAGTTTCTGGTGGATTTTCTTTAGACTTGTTGGGTGATTCTTCGTTTGCTTCTTTCAAAGGAGGTGAGGTGCCTTGATCATCATATGTCTCCGAAGTCCCAGTCAGGGCCACCATGTTGGAAGACCCTTTGTTTTGCACGAAGTTGCTGGAGTCCCCATGGAGAGAGGAAGTGATTGGAACAATGGTCCCGGGTGGAGGAGTTGAAGCAATAGGATTCGTGTTCGAAGTATCCTGCATTGAACAAAGAAAAGTTAAGAATATGTACCAAGGTATGAGTAACTATTTTTGTTAGGAATTCGAATTTGAATTACCTGTGGATTATCAGAAGAAATGTTACTGTCAATATGTTCCAATATTACATTGGAGGTCGAAGGTGAAATTTTGGATGTTGTTGAGGGAGCAACGTCTTTGGAATCAAGTCCAGGAACGTTAGTAGGCTCAGGGCCTTTGGAGCTTTCTTTCTTTTGCTTCTTCTTAGAAGCTGTTGGAGAGTTTTCACCAGTCTTGAGGTTCTTTTCAGTGGGGCCTTGTTTCCTCTTCTTAGGAGTAGTTGGTGGAAGTTTTCTAGTCTGAAAAGGTTTAAACATAAGTTAGATCTAAATCATAAACTTCAGTTTATTCGAAACAACAGGGTTAGTTTATTACCTTTGGAATTGAAGTGTCTGTTGCTGCTGGTGTTGTTATTGTAGTAGTTGTTGTTGTTGTTGGTATTGTTGGAGTTACATCATCACTAACTTCAGTAGCTTGTTGAGAAGTGTTCCCTTCCTTGGGCTTCGAAGTAACGTTTTTTATCCTAATAGCTGAAAAGTGAAACAATTAAGGTAAAATGTTAAGGATAATGGAATTAGGATACAATTGGAATTTTCCCAAGCATTCGCACCTGTGCCTTGATTAGATGTAATCGAAATGGCAGGAAGGTCATAGCGAAGATGTCCTGGGAAATTATGAAGCCAGTAACGAGCCCATGTCACAGTCTCAGATGGCTTTAGTTTCTTTCAAGATTGGTATTTGAACATTTCTTTGCAAGTAAACCACCAAGGGTATGGAGGAAACGAAGCCAGAGCCAGTTCTAAGGTAGGAAACCTAGGAAATTTAGGTGGATGCATTTCGAGTGCCAACCTATACCTATCCTCAGGTGACAACCCTGAAGGAAGTTTGAACACAAAAATTTTTTCTTTAAATTTTTCCTTCAAGGTCTCAGCCGCTCGATGGACAGTGGTTCCCAAGTGTGTGGGATCATAAGTGGTTTCGAAATAATTTTGAAAAGCCCTAATTTCTTTGACATGAGTGAACATACCTTTCTTGGAGTGTACCTGCACATTGAACGTGCCAGTTAGCTTTTGTTGAATGGTGAGTGTGTCAAATATATATGTCTGGTAGAACTTAGTCCACCATTCAAGAAATCCTTTTGTTGTGAAGTATGTTGGCTCAAAAGGTAAAAGCTCGAACTGAGCAAAATCTTGATATTGCTCCTGTTGTAATTTGGCCTCTCTTGCTTTGAACGTTTTGCCTGAGGTTATGGAACTTTGTGTTTGGAACAAAGGTTCAGGAATTAATTGGCACAGGCCAAATTGTCGAGAAACGAAATTGGGTTGATAAGCTAGGAGGAAAATCTGATTCTTTGTTGGAGTAATTCTTGAGGAAATTAGCCTAGGAAGAAGAAAAGCTTTCCAAATGTCCTGCATCTCTCTGCTCTTGACAGCTTCTGAGAGAGATGTTGTGAACCATGATGGCCCACAAGTCCTTTGAGCAAAAGGTGCCATGGACTCTTCGAACTTGTGTCTTTTTGAAAAAATCATGATGTATTTAGAAAAATGGACTTTGAAATCATCCTTGTCATCATTTGGAGTAAGCTTTCGAAGCCTTGTGCCTTCGATGATCCTGTCAGCTATTTCTGGATCTTGTTCGATGATAGTATCAGCAGTTGATAAAGAAGATTCGAACATGGCATTAAGCCATAGTTGAATCAACCAAAAGGGTCCAGCCAGAAGAATGTTCTTTGGAGCATGGGATTTTAAACCAGAAACTGCTGACCTTAAGCTCTCATAAAGATCGACAAGTAGCAGTTGAATCAGGCAAACTTTCCTATTTTCATGGAAATCCCTGGCTAGGGGAATGAACCTACTCGCCACTTGTAAGGATCTCCTGCAGAACACATATCGTGATAGCCACAAGGTAAGGAAAGCGATATGTTCTACGTCTGAGACATCATCCCCTTCAGTATGATAATGGCTGATGAATTTTGAAAAGCTAGCTAGCTTGACATCGAAGTCAATGATGCTAGAATGTTCTTCGTTATCAAGAATATAAGTTTCCCCCACTGGTGAGAGACCAGTGATGGCAGCTATATCAAAGAAGGTGGGTGTTATCATTCCGCCCGGAAGGTGGAAAGTGTTATAAGTGCTGTCCCAGAAGTACAATGAAGCAAATAGCAATGGGTGACTGTAAGTAAAGCCTGGTTTCGACAGTTTGATTAAATTATAAATTCCTAATTCTTCCCATTGCTTGGATTTTTTGGATTCTACTTTAGTGAGCCAGTTTTGATATGCTACATCTGATGTGGGGCAGGATCGAAATGGTTTGAAATTGCTTTTGATGTAATCTAAAATAAAAGGATCTTTTGGGGGTAAGACTGGAGTTTCAGTTGTTTTTGAATCAGATGATTCGCTTATATCTTCAGTTCCTGCCTTAGGGGCATCCATCTTGTTGAATAGGGGTTTGAATTTATAGCAAACGGGAAAAAATTTCCTAGTATCTTTCAGAATTTCAAAAACGGTTAAAGGACCCATTAGGGCTAACCTTTTTCCAGCAACAATGGTAGGGATTAATACCTGAGAAGCATACAACATTTCTTTCTCTTTGGAGATCGCTTAAGGATTGAGCACAAATTGATTCTGATAAATACCCACCTTGCTCTCCATGAGAGTTTCCGTGTTGTTGTTCTTGTTCTTCCTCTTTGATGATTTCTTCAATTGTGATGATGTTGATGAACACATTGTTAAGATTGCTGGAAGTTTTAGGGTTTAGTGAAAAGAGAGGGGGGTTTCAGAATTTTGGAGAAAAAGAAGAAAAGACTAAACTGATGAGTTTTATAGAGAGTGTGGAAGAGTGAGTGTAAAACACCCACTAAATAAGACTAGGGGTACGTGGAAGTCGTTGGTTAGATTCAGAGAGAGGTGGAGTAAGATCTAGTGTTCGTAATGAGTGTGATTAATAGTAATCATTATTTTTAAAACCGCACCATGTTGTGGTAATTGGTCCAAGACGGTTAGGTACTCAAAGAGGCGTCTTGATTGACGTGGGTAAAGTCATGCACAGTAAATGTCATGATTCTTCAAAAGACCTATCAAAATCTTGTGAATCTATTTAAAATAAGTATTTCTCAAAGGGTTCGAAATACATATTTTAAAGGGGCATTTTTTTTGCTGAAGATTTTGATATTGTGATTCGAAATGAAAGGATTGGGCTTTGTTTGAATAAAGCAAGTTTTATGGTTTGGAATGGAAGAGACTGTTTTTTCGAATGGAAATAATAAAGTTCAAGGTTTCGAATGATAGTTGTGGAGTGTAAGTCTAAAGAATGTTCGAAATAATGATGAGATTATATTTGTGAAGGTCGTTTTAACCTTTGAAACGAATTCGAAACGAAGGTTCCAAGGCGTTTGAAATTCAAACGTGAGCGGGATATTTGAAATTCAAATACATAAGCGTCAGAGCGTTCGAGGACGCGTGGAGGCTAGAGGGAAGTAATGCTCTGCATGCTTCGAACGTGGCAGATTCTGATAGCAAGACCGTTATGGTCGAAATAGTATAAATAGAGGTCTTAGTGTTAGGATTTTGAGGTGTCATATCTGTTGTACAAATTCAGTAAACATTTAAAATACCGCATGGATAGGGAAACGAATGCTCGAAAGATGTACGTATGATAACACCAACATTTACAATTCAATGAAAACTCTTTATATTTTCCAGTTTTGTATTTCATTTCCATTTCATTTGTGCTTCAAACATTTTTACGTTCATGCCTTTACATTAGAGCTTCTACATTCAGAGTCAATTATTTCTTTCTGCATTTAAATGCTTTTCTTATGTTCGAATCCTTTAAACATTCAGCAACTTTTACATTCACTCACTTAATCCTGCCATTTACCCAATCTTAAGTCTTTTTACTTTTCTAATGAGTATTCCTTATACCATATAGAAATTATCCTTCGAATCATTTAGTGTAGTAATCGAAGTGGATTGGATGTCTTTGAAACACTTTAATTAGAAGTCCTAAATATGAATACCAGTTTTACAATTAGACTTAGCCAAACAACTATGTCCCATAGGATCAATCTAGTCGATCCTGTAAGTTACCAGAGAAATTGAATAACAGTAATTAAGTTTATTCGATAGTTTGGAAGACTAGCGGTTGTTTACCAGAAATCACTGTGAACACACTTATGATTCTGATGACATGACTATCCTTTTCTCTTTGAAGTTTTTGACAGAGATCTTTAAAGACTTCAAAAGTTTCTGGTTTTTCTCTGATAAAACTTATCCATGTGTACCTAGAGAAGTCATCTACAATAACATATGCATACTTCTTTCCACCAAGACTTTCAACCTGCATAGGTCCCATCAAGTCCATGTGAAGACATTCCAAAACTTTTGATGTGGTGAGATGTTGGATCTTTTGATGTGACATCTTAGTTTGCTTTCCAATCTGGAATTAACCATATACTCTCCCTTCTTCTATCTTGAGGTTAGGAATCCCTCTCATGGATTCTATAGATATGATTATTTTCATTTCCTTCAGATGCAAGTGTCCCAGTTTTTGATTCCACGGTTTAACTTCATTTTCTTTGGCTAAAGCACATGTTGAGGAGAAGTTTAACTCTTGGGGAACCCATAAATAACATTTGTCTTTAGATCTAATTCCTTTCATAATAACTTCATTCTTTTCATTGCAAACGAGACATTCTGTCTTGGTGAAGTTTACTTTGAACCCTTGATCACACAGTTGACTTATACTTATTAGGTTAGTTGTTAACCCTTTAACAAGTAACACTTTATCAAGTTCTGGGACTCCTGAACATTCCAGCTTTCCAACTCCTTTGATTTCACCTTTGGCTCCATCATCAAAAGTCACATAACTGGTGGAGTGAGATTTGATATCTACCAACAGATTCTTAACACTTGTCATGTATCTAGAGAAACCACTATCAAAGTACCAGTCATATTTGGTTGATACTCTGAGAGAGGTATGAGCTATGAGACTAGCGACAATAGTCTTGGGAACCCACTGTTTCTTATTTTTTCTATTTTGAGAGATCTGGTCAGTTTTGGGAAGAGGAGCAGTTTTAGGGTACCCATACAACTTGAAACAGAAAGGTCTTATATGACCAAACCTTCCACAATGGTGACACCTCCAGAGCTGGAGTTTCTCTCTAGTGTGATTAAATTTTTTCTTGCCATGATTTCTTTTATTTCCATGATATTTTCCATAATGTTGGGACATTTGATTCGACATCTTTGGTTTAGACTTGGCATGAGTGAAATCGAATGAAGGTTCTTCTGAATAAGGTTCCTTTTTCTCATTAAACCCTAGACCACTCTTGTCTCCCGACACTCTTCCCACTTAAATAATTTCATCTAATGTGTCAGACCCATTGTTCAGCATCTTGAATGATTTGACCATTCTGTCAGGATTCGAGCTCAGAGAAGTCACTTCACTTTCCAGACTAGAGATAGTTTCCAGATGCTCTTTCCTTTATGCCTTCAGCTGAGTTATGAGAGCTTTCTGTTTCTCCTCTTCTTGGCAAACTTCTGCACTTCTGAGATATAGATTTTTGTACGAGGCAACTAACTCATCAAAGGTTAGTTCACCATCACTAGAATCTTCATTAGAAACATATTTTCCTGTTGATGCTTTAACATACTTGGTAGATTCCTCTTTAAGATCACTCTCAGAGTCCTCTTCAGACCAAATAACAGATAGATTCTTCTTCTGTTTCTTAACATATGTAGGACATTCAGCTCTAATGTGACCAAAACCATCACATCCTTGACATTGTATTCCCTTCCCTTGAGTGGATTTTTCCTCATCCCTTTTTCTTCCAAACTCATTTGACTTATGGATGTTAGATGAGATGTTCTTGACATTTGATATTGGGTTCCTATCCATCTTCTTTATCACTTTGTTAAACTGTCTTCCAAGCAGAACTAAAGCACTAGATATTCCTTCATCTGTATCCAAATCATAATCATCCTCTTCATCTTCAGTATTGGTTACAAAAGT
Source organism: Vicia faba (assembly GCA_948472305.1). Taxonomy (NCBI): domain Eukaryota; kingdom Viridiplantae; phylum Streptophyta; class Magnoliopsida; order Fabales; family Fabaceae; genus Vicia; species Vicia faba. Next base: position 422,079,974 of record OX451736.1, read on the forward strand.
TATGCTTTCGTTCTTCTTTTCAAATCTTTCATTGATACTTAATTCAAATGTCTGAAGGGATCCAACAAGTTCATCCACTCTCATCTTGTCAATGTTTTGTGCTTCTTCTATGGTAGTCACTTTCATATCAAATCTCTTGGGGAGAGACCTAAGCATTTTTCTCACCAATTTGTCTTCGGGTATTTTTTCTCCTAAAGAACTGGATGCATTAGCAATCTCAAGAATGTTCATATGGAAGTCATTAATACTTTCATCATCCTTCATTCTCAGATTTTTAAATCTGGTGGTGAGCAACTGAAGTCTTGACATCTTAACTTTGGATGTGCCCTCATGGGTAGATTTAAGAACCCTCGGGCATCCTTATCTACTTCACATGTGTTTACTAATATGAAAATGTTCTTGTCAATTCCATTGAATATAGCATTCAAGGCTTTAGAACTTCAAAGTGCAATTTCATCCTCTTCTTTAGACCAATCTTCTTCTATCTTTAACTCAGAAGTAGGTTCTCCATCTTCTCCTAATTGGACAGGGTGTTTCCATCCTTTTAAGACAACTTTCCAAGCCCTGTTGTCTAGTGATTTTAGGAAGGCCACCATACGTGGTTTCTAATAGTCATAATTACTTCCATCCAGAATGGGTGGTCTGTTCATAAATCCTCCTTCCTTGTCCATAGTATCAGAAAGTATCTTCCCTAGATCTCACCCAGATACAGAGCAGGATGCCTGCTCTGGTACCAATTGAAATTCTGGTATCAGATATGTGATGTCGAAGGAGATGTCACCACACAAATATTTGAGGATAATATAAAGTTCAACAATATAAAAGCAGTAAAAACACAAGGGATTATTAACCTCGTTTGGTGTACAATAACACGTACTCTGGGGGCTACCAAGCCAGGTGTGATACGGTGGCCAGAACCGGGACTTGTTTTCCCTCTTTTAAGGAATTTGCTGGTTTACGTTATGCGTTTGTGTTTGCAAAATATCGCGGTAAGCAAGAGTTTCCACCGACTTTTATTTTATCTAACAAGGAAAGGAAAAAAGCACAGAAAAATTCCTTTTTCGAGATATTTCTGAGTACGGGGGGTAGATTATAGAAAGGGAAGGTATTAGCACAATTTCTATCCGTAGTTATCTACGGGCTCTTAGGTACTTGCTCATCATTTTCAAAATTGCTTCTCTATGTTTGTGTGCTTTGAAAAGTTTTTGTTTTGACTTCGATTTAACTCTTGCTTCTGTCTTCAAGAGTGTAATGAAGTGTTTTTTGAAAATTTTGTTTGTAAAGGAGTGTAAGTGTGAAAAAGTTTGTTTTGATTGAGCAAGTACTTAAGAACTAATCTACCTACTCGAAAAAAGAATCCTTCTATGTTCGTTTCCTTTAGACAATGCTATCCCACTATTAGTGAGTAGGTAGCATCATCATTGGAGTTTTGAGGGTCAATTCGAAAGGGACGTACGGTCACTAAAGCAATGTTAGGACGTCTTAGTAGTAACCCTAATGTCTTAGATCAATTATCTGAGGCAACAATATCTGAGGCAACCATTCTGAGGCAACTTTGATCTTTGGACAAAAGGACGACCACTAAAGCATCCTATACTCAATGACCGTTTACCGAAGGCAACCAAGTGGGAGTGTACCCTAGGAGTGCGCATGTGCGAGTGATTCAATTTCAGATTATTATCTTTGCACATTTTAGGGTTATCTAACTGTTTTAAAATTAATCATACATTTTTGTCATGCATCCTAATATCATACATCTAACAGTTTAATATTTTGCGGAATTTAAAGTGTGGAAATTAAACTACACTATTACAAGGCTTCGGGTATTTACATAGCCAAAAACAAACCCTTGAAAAATAAAGCGATAAATGAAAAATAAAAGTCCTAATTAACTATTACAACTTGTAGGCAGTTACATCAATATGGTAAATAATAAAACAATAAAGCGTGCGCGATGCAATTAGAACGATAAGAAAAAATTAGGGTTTTGACCCTTTTTTAACCTAATTTAAAAGAAAAAGTGTTTTTTTTTTGTTTTTTTAATTATTTTTAAGAAAAGAAATAAGGTTCTCTAATTAAAATAAAAAAATTAATTAGTTAACTAAATTAACTAATGAAAATAATTACATGGCCTATTTTGTGATTTTTGGTTATTTTTTTTAAGAAAAGAAAATATAATAAGTTAGAGATAAAACCTAATTGTTCTAATTGATTTTAAATTTATTTACAAAATAATTAAAGTTTACCTAAAATTAAAATCTAATTAAATTAATTAATTTTTTGATAAAAAATAACATCTAAACCTAATTTGTGAAAAGTATTATTTTTATGATTTTTTTGATAAAAAGAAAATAATTGATTGGTTAGTAAAATAAAATAAATAAATAAAATAAAATAAAATAAATGTAAAAAAAAAAGAATAGAGAAAGAAGTTTGGGCTTGAGTAATTATGGGGGTGCAAATAGCCCAAATCATGGCCCAAAACCAAGTAGTCCATGTTTGACTCAGGATCTGGTGTTACACGTTGACTGTGCCTCATGATGCTCCCTCATTGGTGGCCTTTGGATTTAGATCTCAGGACATTTGGCTGATGGGATGGTGAGGTCATATGGTGGACCTTTGGCTCATGTACGCATGAGATCACCTGAAAGAAATCAAGAAAAATGCAAATGTTGGAGGCAGGGGTCGAACCCCTGACCTCAAGCTTCCCAGCGCCTTAACACTTGCCTAGCTACCACTGGGCCAATTGTTCTATTTGTTATAATAATACAAAATAATAATCAAATATTAAAAAGGCCCTATGTACCAAATCAGCGCGTGTTTTTTCAAACAGGCCAATGGTTGCTTGCCAGCTAGTCATCTTCCTCCTTGGGTCTATTGGTAAAAGTTCCAAACTTTTACCTACAGACATTTGTCCGTAGCAACCAAATGTTACAGGAATCTTGTAAACATGATGGTGATCAAGAATATATCATTAATTCATGCTATCAATGTATAAATCATGCAAACCGAATTCAAAAATACATGGATGTCGTGATGGACTTACATCGTGATATAGTGCCTGGAAATGCTTGATTTTGATTGCTTTTGCTTGCTGATGACCTCAGGAAACGATTGGAATCGTCCAAGGGTCTTGAATTGGCCTATAAGTAGGAATTTGATTCACCACTTTTTCTTGTTTTTTCCAAGTTTTGTTCTTGATCACATACCTCCTTATCTCGCCTCTTTTGGTCTGCATTCCTTCTATATGTATTGAGGAATAGATTAGGGTTGAAAACCTGGCCTCAATCTTCCTCCATCAATGCCCTTGATCTCGATTTGATTCACCTTAAAATCTTTCCAAAAATGGCCTAATTCAATCTTTTTGTGCAACCCCTGCCTTTACACGAATTTGATCTCATGCTAGCTGGAATTTAAGACCTGAATCATGTAAAAAAATCTTGAGTTTTCAATGTTTTGGATTTTATATGATTTGTTTTGATTTAAAATGATTTAATTCAAATCAAAATCAAAATAAATAATATAAATAAGATAATGACAAGTGGAAAATACTAGGGTTCGTGGACCATGTTTCCAACTCAAAACAAGTAAAAAAGATTGGGCCCATTTGGCAAAAATTGAAGTTTTAGGCACAGTTGACTTTTGGCAATTTTGCAAAAAAGGTCAACTTCACCAATGTATAACTTCCTCAATTTTGACTCTTTGAGAGTGTTCTTGGATTTTTTAGAAAGCTTGAGATGTCCTCTAAGAAACCCTTTTGGTCTCATCTCAATTTGATATACCATGCTCATGTATGAAGCTTTGACAAAAATGGTGTTTTTGTTGACTTTTCAAAATGACCTATAATGTCCAAATTCATAACTTCTTGTGAGTGCATATTTTGAACTTGTGAGATGAAGATGGATTATAGATCATGGCATCCTCTTCAAAATGAGATTTGGATGGGTCATTTCTCATAAAGTATGATAAAGTTATGCTTGGTCAAAGTTGAGTTGACTTTTCCTACAAAACCCTAATTTAGCAACTTTTGGTCCTTGATGAATTATGAGCAGTCCTTGATGAATCATGGTCAACACTTGATCAAATGATGAAATATACTTCAAAATTAGTGTGTTGGCCAAAAATCTTGAAGTTTGACTGTATGTGGGCCACAATTGACTTTTGCCCTAGCACAGTCGATTTTCAGACCTTTGAGCAATTGACTGAGCAAACTTTATCTGCAGGGCTTGGAACTTGACATGGATGATCTTGAGAACATATTAGGACATTGGTGAGAATTTAGGATCCCTTGGACCCAAGTATCTTGATGCAACATGAAACCCTAATTTGAGGTAGACTGCCTTAGGAGAGGGCTTGTCTGGTCAACCCTTGGACTTCCTTGAGCAATTTGAGGATCTTTCTTGAAATGTTTTAAGAAATATGGGAGGGAAAATTTTGGGGTACAACAGCTGCCCCTGTTCAATCTTCTTAAACCTAAGGATGTAGATTGGCTTGCTGGCCTTTCGTGATCCGAAGGTGGAAGAAGATTGAACACTAGAGTGCCCAGAAATTTGAACTCGCATGATGTGGTGTATGTCTTGCGATGTCGGGAATGGGCTTATAGATGCCATTTGGAGTTTGCTGACGGGGGATGGGCTTAAAGATGCCACCCGAAGGAGCGTCGATCGCATAAGAGATTCCTTGGCGAGAGCTTGTATACCTGTTGTTGAGGAAGATTCCGCTGGGGAATGCTGATCTCTGTCTTGAGAGAAATAGAATTCTAGGAGCTTCAGTCATTAGTTATTCTACTGGGAAATCGTCTCTGTTTTGAGAAAGGTTGAATTTTAGGAACTTCGTCTGTCTGTTATTCTTGTTGAGGAATTATCTCTATTGAAATTTAGGAACTTTGGTCGTCCGTTATTCTACTGAGGAACCATCTTTGTTTGAAATTTAGGAACTTCGGTCGTCCGTTATTCTACTGAGGAATCATCTCTATTGAAATTTAGGAACTTCGGTCGTCCGTTATTCTACTGAGGAACCATCTCTGTTGAAATTTAGGAACTTCGGTCGTCCGTTATTCTACTGAGGAGCCATCTCTTTTGAAATTTAGGAACTTCGGTCGTCTGTTATTCTACTGAGGAATCATCTCTATTGAAATTTAGGAACTTCGGTCGTCTGTTATTCTACTGAGGAATCATCTCTGTTGAAATTTAGGAACTTCAGTCGCCCGTTATTCTACTGAGGAACCATCTCTGTTGAAATTTAGGAACTTCTGTCGTCTGTTATTCTACTTAGGAATCATCTCTGTTGAAATTTAGGAACTTCGGTTGTCTGTTATTCTACTGAGGAATCATCTCTGTTGAAATTTAGGAACTTTAGTCGTCCGTTATTCTACTGAGGAACCATCTCTGTTGAAATTTAGGAACTTCGGTCGTCCGTTATTCTACTGAGGAATCATCTCTGTTGAAATTTAGGAACTTCGATCGTCCGTTATTCTACTGAGGAATCATCTCTGTCGAAATTTAGGAACTTCGGTCGTCCGTTATTCTACTGAGGAATCATCTCTGTTGAAATTTAGGAACTTCGGTCGTCTGTTATTCTACTGAGGAACCATCTCTATTGAAATTTAGGAACTTCGGTCGTTCGTTATTCTACTGAGGAGCCATCTCTATTGAAATTTAGGAACTTCGGTCGTCTGTTATTCTACTGAGGAATCATCTCTGTTGAAATTTAGGAACTTCGGTCGTCCGTTATTCTACTGAGGAATTATCTCTATTGAAATTTAGGAACTTCGGTCGTCCGTTATTCTACTGAGGAACCATCTCTGTTGAAATTTAGGAACTTCTATCGTCCGTTATTCTACTTAGGAATCATCTCTGTTGAAATTTAGGAACTTCAGTCGTCCGTTATTCTACTGAGGAATCATCTCTGTTGAAATTTAGGAACTTTGGTCGTCCGTTATTCTACTGAGGAACCATCTTTGTTGAAATTTAGGAACTTCGGTCGTCCATTATTCTACTGAGGAATCATCTCTGTTGAAATTTAGGAACTTCAGTCATCCGTTATTCTACTGAGGAATCATCTCTATCGAAATTTAGGAACTTCGGTGGTCTGTTATTCTACTGAGGAATCATCTCTATTGAAGAGGAAAGTTGATAATGAACTACTATCTGGTCGTGGTCCAGGCTTCACAACGTCTCATACCACTATCTGGTTGAAATCCAGGCTTCATGGTGTCTTTGGCTGCTATCTGGTCGTAATGCAGGCTTCATAGAAACTTGTATTGCTATCTGGTCGTAATCTAGGCTTCACAATAACTTGTTGAGCTGTTATCCAGTCGTAATCCGGGCTTTACGACTTGCTGTAGAGATCAAGATACTATCCGGTTGGATCTGATCTTCATAGCTTGAACTTTTGTAAGAATTTGATTGTATCTTTTCCTGAAAGGTAAAGGTTAATTGTATGTAATGCATGCCATGTATCAAGCAATGATGTTCTCAAAATAAATAAGATTGTTTTGTATGATGCGTATGCATGTCATGATGTATGGATGTGTAATGTTTTTATGATAATCTCTAGCTGGGGAAAATAAATCCCGGATTGCTGCTGGAGAAAAGAGTTGAATTCTTCGCTCTCGTTGGGGATAGTGAATGAAGGTGATTGTTAGCATAATCCTGTAGGAGAGAATAACTCCACTGGGGGATAAACTGACGAGGAAATGACTATGTGGGGAAGAGATGCTTTGCTAGAGAATCTGTTGATTTGTTGAAATAAACTCAGCTGGGGATGAATTACCGTTGCTGGTGATGATACACTTTGTTGGGAATTGAGTTTCTGTTTGTGAAAGGAATGAACTCCACTGGGGATGATTTTCCAATTGCGACTTCACTGGGGATAATCTTTTAGACTCTACTAGGGATAATTCTCCAAACTTCACTGGGGATAATCTTCCAGTGCTGGTGATAGATAAACTCTGCTTGGGGAGAATATTGCCGACTCATTCGTGGTTGCGAGCCTCAGCTGGAGAGAGTGATGTCCTGTTCGGGACCGCTAATATCACTGTCTTTTTCTTACTCTGCGGGGAGTGAATGTACCTTCGATCATTTTCTCCAACTAGGTATATCCCTATACTTGGTGGATAGAGCAACTGTACGGTTCATACATTTCTTATTTGCCCCTGTTTCTGATATTACGAGTAATCGTCTTTTGTTTTGCATGTAAATATTTATGAGCAGCAATTATTGTCAAATGCATATATCAAAAATGAACATTTGATGTTCTTGCAAAACAAAACAGAAAAAGAAAACAATTTGAAATTTCTTTGTGAAAACGAATCGTATTGATTTTGAAGTTGGCCTGTAAATAGGCGTTTTTTGTACAAGAGACTGACGTCCTAGTAAGAGAACACCGCCGAACAATAGAGTTTATACAATTTGTGTAAAACAAAGAAAAACAGATATGTGAATAATCCCACTGGGTTCCAACTCTGCTATTGCCTTTATGTCCTCGAGCATCTCATCACTTTGCTACTTGGTTGAAGGTAGATCATATTGTTTAGTGTCGTCCGAGCTTGATAGTCAATACCGAAGTCTGGTTGCAAGAGATCCAATGAGACATAGTGTTACGCTTTAATCCCTAATTTTTTCCTGGACCGCCTTTTCGGGTTTTCAGTCCACCGGAATACCCTTTTTTGCCCAAACCGCCTTTTTAGGTTTTCGACTTGCCGGGTGTACAGTTTTTTTTCATTTGCATCCCTTATTTTTGCTCGAACCCTTTTGGTTCGCCGGGAAGCCCTTATTTTTGCCTAGGCTAGTCGACCTAGCGGGTCTTTGATTATGCGTAGTATTTTTCACTATGTCTGCATTGACGGGGTGAGGAAGGTCGTCACCATCCATGGTGGTTAGAATCATAGCTCCTCCTGAGAAAATTTTCTTAACCATAAATGGCCCTTCGTAAGTAAGGGTCCATTTACCCCTGGGATCACCTTGCGGCAGTATGATGCGCTTGCTTACCAGATCCCCAACTTGATACTCTTGTCGTCTAACTTTCTTGTTAAATGCCTTGATCATTCTCTTTTGATATGTCTGACCATGACAAATAGCAGTAAGTCTCTTTTTGTCGATTAAGTTCAGTTGATCAAGTCGGTTCTGGATCCAGTCGTCCTCACTCAAACCTGCATCCTTCATAATCCGAAGGGAGGGTATCTGAACTTCAATAGGTAAAACTGCTTCCTTCCATACACTAAAGAGTAAGGTGTTGCCCCTGTTGAAGTTCGTACTGAAGTTCGGTACCCATGAAGAGCAAACGGTAACATCTCGTGCCAATATTTATATGTCACTGTCATCTTCTGCACAATCTTCTTGATATTCTTATTAGCCGCTTCAACATCCCCATTCATCTTCGGCCGGTAAGGAGAAGAGTTGTGATGTTGTATCTTGAACTTCTTGCAGAGCTCGGTGATCATTGTATTGTTGAGATTTGTACCATTGTTTGTAATGATCCTCTCTGGTACACCATATCGACAGATCAAATTGTGTCGAATAAACCGTGCCACGACATTCTTAGTCACTGTAGCAAAGGAAGCTACTTCAACCCATTTTGTAAAGTAATCAATTGCTACCAGGATGAAACAATGTCCGTTGGACGCAGTAGGTCTGATCTCACCAATCATATCGATGCCCCGCATTGCGAAAGGCCAAGGAGTTGTCAAGATGTTCAGAGGGACTGGAGGTATATGCACCTTATCAGCATAGACTTGGCACTTATGGCAGGTCTGAGAATGCTGATACCAATCGGCCTCCATGGTGGACCAATAATATCCTGCTCGTAGGATCTTCTTTGCCATAGTGTGTCCACTGGAATGAGTTCCGAAAGTACCTTCATGTAACTCTACCATAATCCTTTCTGCCTCATTCTTATCCATACAATGCAGTAAGGTCGAATCATGGTTACGCTTGTAAAGGATACCATTGCTGATGAAGAACTTCACCGCGAATCTCCTCAGAAACTTCTTATCATTAACAGATGCACCCTCGGGGTACTCCTGAGCCTCAAGATACCTCTTTACCTTATGAAACCAGGGTTTATCTGCCACCTCTTCAGTCTCAATATCACAGCAATGTGCAGGTTCGTCCAATCTCTCGATGGTAATCTGGGGAGCCTCATTGTTCCACCTGACCTTGAACATAGAATACATCGTAGCTAGCGCGTCCGCCAACTGATTCTCCTCTCTTGGAAAATGTTTAAAGGTTATCTCCTCAAAATATAGAAGCAACATCAATACATACTCTTTGTAAGGAATAAGATTTGGGTGCTTCGTATCCCACTCGCCTTTGATCTGACTGATCACGAGAGTGGAATCTCCGAACACACTCAAGAACTTAATCCTTAGGTCAATTGCTGCTTGAAGGCCCATGATGCACGCTTCATACTCCACCATGTTGTTGGTGCAGTTAAAACATAATCGGGCGGTGAACGGAGTATGACAGCCTTCAGGAGATTTGATCACGGCGCCAATGCCATTACCTAAAGCGTTTGAAGCTCCACCGAAATATATAGACCATCGGGATCCCTCCTCAGGTCCTTCATCCGGTCCAGGTGTTTCACAGTCAGTCACCAATATGATGTTCTCATCCGGAAACTAAAAGTTCATAGACTGGTAATCATTCACGGCCTGATGAGCCAAATGATCTGCCAACACACTTCCCTTGATTGCTTTTTGGGTCGTGTATTGGATGTCATACTCAGTCAAGATCATCTGCCATCTTGCTATTCTTCCGGACAAGGCAGGCTTCTCGAAGATATACTTGATTGGATCCATCTTCGATATCAATAGAGTAGTGTGAGTCAACATATACTGTCTCAGCCGGCGAGCAGCCCATGCCAAAGCGCAACAAGTTTTCTCAAGCAGTGAGTATCGGGTCTCACAGTCGGTAAAATTTTTGCTAAGGTAGTAAATAGCATGCTCTTTTCGGCCAGACTCGTCATGCTGCCCCAACACACACCCCATCGAATTGTTGAGTACTATCAAGTATAAGATCAAAGGTCTTCCTTCAATTGGAGGCATCAGAATAGGTGGCTCTTGTAGGTATTCTTTGATCCTTTCTAAAGCGGCTTGACATTCATCATTCCATCTTACCACTTGATCTTTCTTCAGCAGCTTGAAGATTGGCTCACAAGTAGCGGTCAAATGTGAAATGAATCGGGAAATATAGTTCCGACGTCCCAAAAAGCCTCTGACTTCTTTCTCCGTTCGGGGAGCTAGCATTTCTTGTATAGCTTTCACTTTTGACGGATCCACTTGAATACCTTTATCACTAACGACGAAGCCCAGTAGCTTACCAGACCTTACCCCGAAGGTGCACTTGTTTGGGTTTAACCTCAGCTTATACATCTTCAACCTATCAAATAGTTTCTGGATGTGGTCAAGGTGTTCCTCCTCAGTTTGGAATCTTGCAATCATGTCGTCAACGTATATTTCAATCTCATGATGAATCATGTCGTGGAACAAAGTGACCATGGCGCGCTGATACGTTTCCCCAGCATTATTCAATCTGAACGGCATGACTTTGTAGCAAAAGGTACCCCACTGTGTAACGAACGTTGTCTCTTCCATATCCTCGGGAGCCATTTTAATCTGATTGTAACCGGAGAAACCATCCATAAAGGAAACGACCTTATGCTGTGCGGTGTTGTCAACCAAAACATCGATGTGAGGCAGAGGAAGATCATCCTTGGGACTTGCCCTGTTCAGATCCCTATAGTCAACACACATTTGAACCTTACCATCTTTCTTCGGCACTGGGACCACGTTGGAAACCCACTGCGGGTAAGAAGTGACTGCTAGAAAACCGGCATCAAATTGTTTCATAACCTCCGCTTTGATTTTCTCGGACATCTTTGGGCGCATTAGGTGAAATTTCTGTTTCACTGGAGGATAATCCTCTTAAGTTGGCAAGCGGTGAACCACAATATCGGTATCCAACCTCGGCATATCTTCGTAAGATCAAGCAAAGATCTCAACATAGTCACGCAGCATTTGTATCAACAGTTGCTTGACGCTAGACTCCAGATCTGCACCGATCTTAACCTCTTTCTTGTCTTCTTCTGTACCCAGATTCACTGATTCCACTGGCTCTTCATGGGGTTGTTTGGCCCTCTCTTCCTGAAGTAACAGTCTAGCAAGTTCACCAGGCACTTTGCAATCATCCTCACCTTCGTCCTCGGCTTGGTTGATCGGACTTTCGAAGTCATAACTGACAGTAGCAGAGTCGTTATTAGTGGAATCTAGAATGGATGTGGACCTGTATTATGATATGTGAGTGTGTGTAAGACAATAGATGTTTTAATAAAGTGCAAGATAGAAAAACAAGGAGCGCAAGATTTGTAATGCAAGAGAACGTCCAATGCTTTATTGATGATATATGGAAATGACAAATATTAAGCCCTCACAAACAAAGCCACGGTGTCTCGGGTAAGACACTGGGCCGTAAAGTTTCAAATTGTCTGTTACAAAACAAAATTCTATTATTGTGTAATAAAAGAAATGGGCACGAAGTCTTTTGTCGTCCAATTTCTCAATCCACCATCGGTAGTCAGGTAAATCCAGCTGTCAAACCCAAACTCTTCATCATCATCTTCAATTGCATTCACTTCCGGATTACTGATACGCATGGGAGGTCTTCCAATCCGCGCACGCCGAACAGCCCTTTGAGCTTCTGTAGTAAAACCCAAACCAAACTTGTCAGTCTTGTGTGCAAAGCCAGGGAGTTGGCCCCAATTCGCACATCTAACTTTTTCAATAACAGCCCGGGCATCCTTGAGGGAAGCCATCTTCATTGGAGGATCTTCAGCAACAGTTTCAGTCGACGCCAGAGTCTGGGGGACTTTTTCAAAATTTTGACACGGGGTTTCAATGAACTCTCCATCCATCTCCACATACCGGAAAGAGTTAAGGTGGCTCACCATGTACTCCTCTTCTCCTTGTACTATAACAATTTTCCCTTTTACTTGGTATTTCAACATCTGGTGGAGCGTGGAGGTCACTGCCCCAGCTTTATGAATCCATGGACGACCCAGCAAACAAGAATAAGATGGTCGGATGTCCATCACATAGAACGTAGATGCGAAAGTCTGGGAACCAACTTTAACAGGTACATCCACCTCCCCGTGTACCATTCTTTTGGATTCGTCAAAGGCCCTAACCACAATATTACTTGGCTTCAGAACCAACCCTTCACAGTCCAATCGGTCTAACGCTTTCTTGGGTAAAATATTTAACAAGGACCCAGTATCCACCAGCACGTGAGCCAGAGTAGTGCCCCTGCACTCGATTGAAACATGTAGAGCGTCATTGTGATTCTTTCCTTTGGCAGTCAGATCTACGTCGGAGAAACCCAACCCATTGTCAGCGGTCAAACTAGCCATACAGTCTTTGAATTGATCCGTAGATGTTTCCTGTGGCACGTGCGCAGTCTTCAGGAAAGCGTTTAAAGCCTTAGCATGGGCTTCTGAGCATAACAATAAAGATAACATAGAGATCTTTGACGGGGTTTGTCCTAGCTGTTCGACTACATTGTAGTCGCTTTTCTTGATGATCTTCAAAATCTCCTTTATCTCCTGTCTAGAGGTTTCAACAATAATCTTCTTTGGTGCCTCCATCCGGGCAGGCTCACCAGTGATCTTTTTTCCCCGAGCGTCAGATGACTCGGCGACAGGGGTAATGATTGGAACATGAACAGGGACAGTAGTAGATGTACTGGCAAGTGAAATAGCAACAGGCTTCCGAACAGTTGGTGGGGAGATCTTAGGGGAGAGAAGTCTTCTGCTTCGGGTGACCTTGCTAGACCCGACGATATTGCTGACATCAGTATCAGCCTCTTCAAGCTTCAAGTCTTGTTTGATCCCATGATAATACACATCGGCTCCATAGTGCCACGGGAGAACCTTATTTAAAGTGTAAGGGATAGGTCCAGGAATAGTAATGATCAACGGAGCAACTCTTGTAACAGGTGTAATCCTAACAGGCTTTCTCGAGGAAGCCTTAGAAGAATTGGCGTAAATGGTTATTATGGAAACATCTTCAACAGGAATCAATGGAACCAAAGTTTTCTCGAACAAGATTTCTTTGTTATCCATCAGGCGCTGAACACCTGACTTCAATAGATGGCAACCAGTACGCAAGATTGAACATAGGTGGCAACCTTCGCCATAACCCGGAAATAAACTGGCCGATAATAAGTTCTTCTTTACTGTCATCAATGGAGTAGAAACGTCTTCCACAGAGGTTACAAATGAATCATCATCCACAACATTTACTCCATGCTTGGGCATAGGAACTGTTGTACCCCAAAATTTGCCCTCCCATATCCATCAAGATTTGTCAAGTCAAGGTCACAAAATTCCCCAAGGGTTGTGCAGCTCAACTGTCTCCTATACAGTCAAAACTAGGGTTTGTGTTCTGATCAAGAAATTGAAGGTTTCAGGGGCCCAATCAAGTCTCATATGCCTACAAAGATGGTCAAGTACCCTCATATCAAGTTTCAAGGCATTCAGCTCAAAATTGCACAGTCAAAACCCTAGATTGCACTACCGTCAACTGTAGGGGCAAAATGGTCATTTGACAGTCAAAAGTTCAAATTTTTGGTCAACATATCATTTTGAAGCCACAAACATCATTTGATCAATGCTTGATCATGATTCTCAAAATTTGGCTCAGAAATCATCAAAGATGCAAAAGTTGCTATATTTGGACAGTTGAAAAAGTCAACTGAAATTGACCAGGGCATAACTTTCACATGGATTATCAGAAAAATTCCATCCAAAGCTCATTTTGAAGAGAAAGACATTTCCTACAACTCATCTTCATACTTCAAGTCCAAGAAATGCTCTCACATAAAGTTATCAATTTCAACATTATAGGTCATTTTCAAAAGTCAACAAAAAGGGACTTTAAGTCAAAGGCCATAACTTGAGATTGGTAAATCAAAATGACATGGGACCAAAGGCATTGGTTAAAGGACTCAAAGAACTTTCCAAAATGTCCAAGAACATGAGAAAAGCTTAAATATTGAGCAAGTTATGCCTTGTGGAAGTTGGGAAATTTTTGGGAATTTTGAAAAGTCAACATTGATGCAAATGATCCAAAAATGCAAATGGGCCCATTTTTCTTCCAAGTTTCTTCATGCCAAGCCTATGCACGACCATTAAGCCCAAGGGGAAGTATTTTCTCAATTTTTAATTATTTATTTGAATTTATATTAATATTAATTCACTTAAATCATTTAAATATGTAGAAAATATAAATTTGACCTAAAAAATCTTTTTGTGCACATTCTACTCTCAATATTTCGTGCTTGTTTGATTATGGAAAGTTTTGGTGTGATTGGAGCATGATTGACACAAATTGCACATGGAAAAGATTTCAAAAAGATCTTACAAAATAAAATATGCAAATCATTGAATTCAAAGATTTTGTACAATTTTCTTAACCTAATATGCTCTATACATATTCAGGAATCAAAACCTAATGGCTAGAGACTAGAAGCTGCGCTCAAAAACCATACAAAAACTTGAATTTTTTCCCATAAAACACAAAACTGTTTTCAAGGTTAGAGGTCGATTCCAACCCTAATACTCATTCCAAAGGCTTCCTTGTGAACTCCTGATCAAATTCCAATCAATATCAACCACCAAAACGCCCTGAATCGGTATCAAGAACTCAGACTGTACCTCAAAACTTTTGAAATCGCATATCACAAATCATACATCTTTTTGCATTTTGATTGATGAATTCTTGTTCAGTATGAAGTTTCCAAGCTAACCATACCAATTAATTTCATTTTTGTGCAATATAGGTGATTTTGCCATTGTTAAATGTTAGTGTTTGCAGGTTTTAAAATTGGGGTTTTTGCAATCAAGAAAAATTACGCCTCAAGACTATGGCCATTGGATCAAGCAGGTTGAGACGAAGGAGAAGCACTACTCGCGCCCAATTTATTGGTCCTATAGCGCTAGTCGCTATTTTTCTAAAAGCTACTTTAAGCCACGCTTCTAAAACCGTTGCGATAGGACTTTGTTTCAGAAAAAAAAAGAAAGGCGTGAGGAAGACGATGTGCTGGCAACCACTGAGTGGCTCATTCAAACCAGCGCGCGCTTTTAGGGGCCACTAACCAATTTTGCTTTTTATTATTTATTTGCTATAGCATATTAATTAAAACGTGATGGCTCAGTGGCAGGGACATGTGTTGGTAACATCAAAGACCTGGGTTCAAGCCCCAGGTCTGGCAAATTTCAATGTTATTTTTCAATATGAAATCCTATGCTATGCTAACATCCAGGTTCACCATATGCCATCCTGATCCAAGCACACACGTGTCCCAGACGACCATCAAAGGGCTCAGAGTCAAGGTGTACCATGAAGGCAAGTCAACGCGTTAGCACACAACTGGCAAAGTCAACGAGGGCCATGCTTATTGGGCTAGATTCCACTAATTTGACCTCCTGAATTGGGGTCTACCCCCCCCCCCCCTGGTTTGCTAATTTTATTTTTCTTATATCTTTTTAATTATTATTTTATTTGTTTTGTTGTTTTAATTCAATAATTATTTATTTTTTTTACAAAATACAAAAACATCATAAAATCAGAAAAGGCAAAAAAAAAATATAATATTTATTTATTTCAATTATTTTTTGTATAAACTAATATGTAAATTATTTAGTTTAATTAGGTTTTTAACTTTAATTCTTTTTAATAAAAATCCAAAAAAAATATAGAATTAGGTTAATTGATAATTTTTATACCTTTTTAATTTTCTTTTTTCTTATCACAATATTACTTATTTATTTATTTATTTTTATAATCAAATGTACATAAATAAATTAGGATTTAAATTAGGTTAAATTTCAATATCTTTCATAATAAACTTAAAAAACATTAGAATTAGGGTTTACATCAAATTTTTTAGTTAATTAATTCTTTTTCTTTTAAATCTAAAAAACACAAAATATCAAAAAACATTTAATTTTTTAATTCTAATCCATTAACTTTAGACATTTTTGCAAAAGGGTTCAACGCCCATTGTTTTTAATTATTTAATTTGCGCATTTATTTTATGTCATTTATTATAATTTTGTATCTCTCCCAAAGCATTGTAATTTAAATTTCTCGCACTTTCATTTATCGCTTTATTTATTTTCAGTCAAATCGGGTTCAGTTTAATTTTGGCGATGTGGACCCGCGCCATTTGTAATAGTTGTAGATTTATTTTCCCGCAAACTTTATAACTGTTAAAAAACATGCAAGAATGAATGTCTTAATTAAAATCAAGCATAGAACACAACAAACATGACAAGACAAATAACTGAAACTGACACACAATTCGCACACACCACCCCTAGGGTACGCCTCACTGTTGCCTTTCGAAAGGTGATCGTCGAGTAGAGGACGTCTTAGTAAGTCCTCATGATCCGGGAACCTGGCATGAGGGTAGCTTCTAAGGTGTCTTCCCATTGCTCTGGTGATCACCACGTCCCTAAACTCGAATTGACCCGAACACCTCCAACGGTGGTGCTACCTACCTCTCAATGGTGGGATGGCATTACTTTTAAGGACTCTTACACAGACGAATTCCTTAGGGTAGGTAGGTTCTCAAGGATACTTGCTCTAAATCTCAAAACAAACTCAAAAAGACTTTTCACACTGACACTTTTCAAAAGCTTTCAAAGCAAATTTTTCAAACACTCTGACGTATGAGTCGAACTGAATTTTTTCAAAGCAACTTTTTAAACCCACATTGAAAAGCAAACAAACAATTTTGAAAACACATTGAGCAAGTATCTAAGAGCCCATGGATAACCATGGATAGAAAGGGTGCTAACACCTTCCCTTTCTATAACCTACCTCCCGAACCGAGAGCAATCTCTTTAAGGAATTTTTCTGTGCTTTTGTCCTTTCCATTTGGAGAAAATAAAAGACGGTGGCGACTCTTGCTTCCGCGACATTTCGCGAACCAGCGTTAAACAGTCAGTTCCAGATCCACCGATCACAGAACTGGCGACTCTGCTGGGGAATCTTTTTAAAGTGAGGTGTACCTTAGGGATAGTTCATAACTGTGTTTTCAATTGTTGTGCTTTGCTTGCTTTACTATTGTGGGTTGCATGGGAGTTACATAGATCCTAACCCGGATCTGGGGATACCCTGTTTAGGTAGCATAAGCTGTGAGGGACCTGTCCGGCGTATACCGACATGGGTGAAGCAGTGGCTACGTTGGTGTGGCACCTTGGTCTGTACCGATATCCCTCGTGTCGAAACGGGGAGAATATGGGTCTTCCAAGGAGTCATTAAGCACCAACAGACCTTAGAACCTTAAATGACCCAACTTGGCCAATAGAAACAGTAGCAGTATGCTACGCCCATTGAGGCTAAACTCTCGTGATGGTTCTGGCCGCAAGAAAAGATTGCGATGCTGGAGTTATGACCGATTGAGGGTAGTCAGTGATATTGGGATCCTCTAGAACCCGGTTACTTCTGATAGGACAGGTCTTAACCAACAAACTGAAAGAGGGTACTACCCAGACCTCATGCTGGCCTAAACCCTAAAGGCTCTTTTTGTGTGACTTGTGTGCCTTCGTACTTGACTATCTGCGTGCTTGTTACCTGACACTTGTTTCTTGCAGGTCTTGTTTATAGCCCTTAATTGGGACTCATAACAGGGTACTAAGTTTCTTGCAGGTCTTGTTTATAGTCCTTAACTAGGACTCATGACAGGGTTTACCAAATTACTTGCAGGTCTTGTTTATAGTCCTTAACTAGGACTCATGACAGGGTTTACCAAATTTCTTGCAGGTGTTGTTTATAGTCCTTAACTGGGACTCATAACAGGGTTTACTAGATCTCTTGCAGGTGTTGTTTATAGTCCTTAACTGGGACTCATAACAGGGTTTACTAGATCTCTTGCAGGTTTTGTTTATAGTCCTTAATGGGGACTCATAGCAAAGTATACTGGGTTTCTTGCAGGGTCTGTTTATAGTCCTTAATTGGGACTCATAACAGGGTTTACCTACATCACCCCATGCATAGCATGACATCATACCATTGCATGCATCCTGCATACATCCTAACCCATTTCAAGGATCTCAAGGGCTTGTGATGCAGGTCATGGTGAATCAAACATCTAGCAAGGGCCAAAGAGGATTTATTTTCCTCTAGCCAAGGTTGTCAGGGGCTATGACCCACTGGATATGGTGAGCCTTTGACCCTTGACGAAGGACTCTCAACAAAAATGAAGTTCTTACAATCAAGCTACCGGTTCCAAATGCTAACAAAGTTTCTCTGTTTACCCCGCGAGGTCCTTGAAAACATTGCATGCATGTCATACATCTCATTGCATTGCAGGTATCCCTTTGACAGGTTGCTTACCCTCCTTCGCTGTTTATTTCAGCCGATCATCATGAATCCTGAATCATCAGCCGAGCAGACTATCAAGGACCTCCAGGCTCAGAATGCCCAGTTCCAAGAGCTGATCATGAATTTGACCCAGGGGCAACAAGATCTGAAGGTGCTGCTCTTGAAGAAGGACAAGAAGAAGAAGAGGACTGTCTTGTTCAGCCCTAGGCGCAGATCTGGGAATACACCGCAGACTGAAACTGAGAGGACTACCCCATCTGTGAGGGAAAGCAGTCATCATGAGAGAGAGGTTCCCAGTCCAGTGGTCTCCGACAACGAGACAGATTTTGATGAAGAACAGTACCCTCCGGTTGAGGACAAGTACAAACAACTGGAGGACAGGTTGAAGGCTGTGGAGGTGCAACAGGCACCTGGGCTGGATCTGGGAGATTTGGGTTTGTCAACTGGTGTGGTTATCCCTCGGAAGTTCAAAGCACCATCCTTTACTAAGTATGACGGGGCGTCTTGTCCCAAGCTGCATCTAAGGTCCTATGTTCGGAAGATTCAGCCATATACGGTGGACAAGAATTTATGGATCCACTTCTTCCAGGAGAGTCTTTCAGGGACTCATCTCGAATGGTTCTATCAGCTGGATGGGACCAAAGTTCGTAACTGGGAGGAGTTGGCTACTGCTTTCTATAAGCAGTATCAATATAATGCCGACCTTGCCCCTACGCGTACCCAACTCCAGGGTATGTCGTTAGGATCAAGTGAAGGTTTTAAAGAATATGCGCAGAAATGGAGGGATCTTGCTGGAAGGGTACAACCACCTCTGACTGATCGGGAACTTGTGGACATGTTCTTGGGGACCTTGTCTGGTTCATTTTATAACCACCTGATTGGGAATTCGTCGGCTGGATTCACGGATCTCATCTTGACTGGAGAGCGAATAGAAGCTGGTATCCGGTCTGGGAAAATTCAAGAGGCTGCACCTGCTGATAAAAAGCCTCATCATGGAAAGAAAGAATCCAATGCCGTGCACGGTAAAAAGAGCCGTCATGAGGCAGGGGCAATCCAAATCTCCAATCCCGGACCTGCTCAACAAGGACAGGGGCAGCAGCGCAAGGAGAAACGGCAGTACACCAAACTCAACATGTCATTGGATCAAGCACTGCAACAAATGTTGAAGGCAGGGCTGATCACCTTAAGGGCTCCTCTTCGGAGTCCGAACACTTATGCACCCAACTATCATCCCAACGATAGGTGCGCATATCATTCAGATAGCCCGGGGCATACTACAGACAATTGCTGGCCTCTCAAGAATAAGATTCAAGATATGATCGACGCTGGAGAGATTCAGTTTGAAGTGCCTGAGACTCCGAACATAATCACTGCTCCATTGCCCAATCATTGAAGACTTTTATTTATTTGAATTTTTGGGTTGTATTTTTTCTTTGCTTATACAAACAATTAATGTCATAGCAAACTCTTTTATTCAATCGATGCATCGCATATGTCTGTTTTGGGAATTAATACAATTATTTTCATTAAATTCTTTTCATATTTTTTCTGATGTCAACTCTCGGTTAATAATTCTAAGCCTCTTGAGGGAGGATGACGAAAACGATACCGCTATCTTTACAGTATGCTTTTGAACAGACCTCGCTGATGAAGTACAGGCATTGTTTCAAATCCTAAACACTGGAGTTATAAGGATGATAATCCCTCGTCAACCCCTCTGAGCCAAAGAAGTAGGACTTTTATTTTCGAAAATTGAAACCCTTAATCATAACCTGGGGCAGGGTAGTTCCCTCAGTTGATCCAAGTGCATGGCGAATGGCACCGAAGAGATCTTTACGAAACGAACAAAGACAGTAATGGTTCAGAATAATCAAAAGGACAGGCAGTCATCATCAAAATTCATAAATGAAAAGCCCAAAAAGTCTAAACCTACAAAGGGGACTTATGAAACTGAGGCATCCCGCTGACTGTAATTCCAAAAAAGGAAACAGTTCAGGCAAAAAAGAAAGGGATAATAAAATCAAGAAAGAGGTCTCACAAACCCTCAACCAAAACAAAGATAACTGCCTATTCAAAATAAGCTATCAACATCTGAACCATTACTGGAACATCAAAGCAAAGACTCAAACGAGGTCTAATGTATGATCAACTGAGTTTAGGTTTGGAGAACATCACGAAGAGCGGGTGGGTACAAATAAAATTTGAGCCTTTATCCTTTGTTTCTTAAACCGTGAACCAGGCCACGTTATAACCCTCAAAAGTCCTAGCTGAAGCATGGGTTAGTTCGAAAGCATACTGTCACGAAAGGTATCCTGACTCCTTAAGGCCTACGGTAAATACGGAGTTGACATCATGTTTTACAAACATTCATTTGTTTTATGAAAAAGAATGCATTTTTCAAAATCTTCAAGACAGACATAAGCTTGGCATTTTTAACATAACTTTGTTTGCATATGACTTTTTGTTTGAACAGCAGGGAACTTCGCACGATGAATGCCTAATGAACAAAAGTACTTCCAATCAAGGGGCAGGACATGGCTATTGCCCATTATCTGGGGCAATCCAATCAAGATTCGGAGAATCTCTCAAAAGGCCAAATAGCCTGGGGCAGGTCTCCGCCTGAGTTACTTGGGGCATTCCAACAACAAATCTTGCCCGATCAGACATCTTCTAGTAACATAGCAACACAAACAGCCAGGGGCACTCCCCTGCATTCTAAGAGCGTGGACATAGTCGAAAAATACTGCGCACAATCAAAGACCCGCTAGGTTGACATACCTAGGCAAAAATAAGGGCTTCCCGGCGAACCAAAAGGGTTCGGGCAAAATGAAGGGATGAAACGAAAAATCTGTACACCCGGCAAGTCGAAAACCTGAAAAGGCGGCTTGGGCAAAAATGGGTATCCCGGTGGACTGAAAACCCGAAAGGGCAGTCCAGGCAAAAGTTAGGGATTAAAGCGTATGACTATGTCCCGTCATCTTATCATCTGTC
Organism: Vicia faba; assembly: GCA_948472305.1. Taxonomy (NCBI): domain Eukaryota; kingdom Viridiplantae; phylum Streptophyta; class Magnoliopsida; order Fabales; family Fabaceae; genus Vicia; species Vicia faba. The sequence goes on from OX451736.1 coordinate 422,101,350, forward strand.
CACCAGAAGAAGGTATCAGGGTAAGCTCCGTTGAAGAACATAGCCAACGCAGTTCAAAACTTCCCCAGGAGAGTCCAATCCAGTTCCCCAGGAAGGTTGAATTCATATCTCCCCAAGCAGTAAGCTTACCCCCAGTAAATTCTGGAAGCTTATCCTCACAGAGCACGAACGCGTCTCCCGGCTTTATTCAAAGAGTTATTTCCTCAATAGGATATAACTGGGTTATCCTCAGCCAAAAGCCACGGAAAGAGCGTCCTCGATACAGTCCTCTTATCCCCAGCGAAGTCCATTCATACTTCCAATACAGCAAGGTATCCTCAGCGAGTCATCCTCAACAATTCAGCAAAAGCATCTCCCCACAGAGTATTTCTTCCCAGCATGGTCGCTAGAATATCTTTTTCTCCCCGCAGAATCCTCCATTCGCCAAGTTTATTCCCCAACGGAGTTATCTTCGTCTATTGGAATTCTTGCAACTCTTCTTCAACATCAGCCCAGGAGTGACTTCCCGGCACCTGTCAAGGATTTATTTTCTTAGACAGGAATACATTCATAAACATCACATCTTCATACATTATAGCATGCGTATGCATCATACTACACGAATCTCATTAATTTTGAAGACATACAGTTCATGCATCATGATTTTGCATACAATTATGTTTTGCCTTTTCAAGAAAAAGATCAATACAAAATGACTACTATCAACTATCGCAATTCATTCTTGATATAGTTTCAGATGTAAACCCAGCGATGGTGACGTTCTGATACTGCTTCCAGAATTCCTTCTAGATATAGTTTCAGATGTAAACCCAGCGATGGTGACGTTCTGATGCTGCTTCCAGAATTCCTTCTAGATATAGTTTCAGATGTAAACCCAGCGATGGTGACGTTCTGATACTGCTTCCAGAATTCCTTCTCGATATAGTTTCAGATTTGATCCAGATATGGTGACGTTCTGATTCTGCTTCTAGAATTCCTTCTAGATATAGTTTCAGATATGATCCAGAGATGGTGACGTTCTGATGCTGCTTCCAGATTCCCTTCTAGATATAGTTTCAGATGTAAACCCAGCGATGGTGACGTTCTGATACTGCTTCCAGAATTCCTTCTAGATATAGTTTCAGATGTAAACCCAGCGATGATGACGTTCTGATGCTGCTTCCAGATTCCCTTCTAGATATAGTTTCAGATGTAAACCCAGCGATGGTGACGTTCTGATACTGCTTCCAGAATTCCTTCTAGATATAGTTTCAGATGTAAACCCAGCGATGGTGACGTTCTGATACTGCTTCCAGAATTCCTTCTAGATATAGTTTCAGATGTAAACCCAGCGATGGTGACGTTCTGATGCTGCTTCCAGATTCCCTTCTCGATATAGTTTCAGATATGATCCAGATATGGTGACGTTCTGATTCTGCTTCCAGATTTCCTTCTAGATATAGTTTCAGATGTAAACCCAGATATGGTGACGTTCTGATACTGCTTCCAGAAGTCCTTGTTAGATGTTTCCCTCTCCGACGATGAGTGTGAGGTGATAATCCCCTATGGTTCCCTCTCCAACGGTGTGTGAGGTAGTAATCCCTTTTTTAGATGTTTCCCTCTCCGACGATGAGTGTGAGGTGATATTCTCTTATGGTCCCCTCTCCGGCAAGTGCATGAGGTGGTAAGTCCTTTTCAGATGTTTCCCTCTCCAACGTTGAGTGAGGTGATCATTCCTTTCAGATTATAAGTGCATATGGTTCTCTTCCCGATACTGCAAAGATGGTAATTCCCATCAAGATTTGTCTCAACGAGCGTTGTTGAGATTAAAGTCACCCGAGGTCCTCTTATCATTCATGCTAAGGCAGTAACCATCCCTGGTTCATTCATCAGCATTTGAAGCTCCAGACTCAGCTCCTGTAACCAGTCAGGACACATCTATACCAAGCATCTAAAATCAACTCCTGCAACGTGTCAGGTACTCATTTTTCCTTTTGCAGGTATGCAGGTTCTCGCCAAGGAATCTCCCCCGCAATCAACATTCAGATGGCATCTATAAGCCCATTCCCCCCATCACAATGCCACCATGTGAGCGCAAATTTCTGGGCACTCTAGTGTCCAATCATCTTTTACCCTCGGATTACGAAAGGCGCGTCCGCCAATCTGCATCCTCAGGTCTAAGAAGATTGAACAGGGGCAACTGTTGTACCCCAAAATTTTCCCTCCCATATCCATCAAGATTTGTCAAGTCAAGGTCACAAAATTCCCCAAGGGTTGTGCAGCTCAACTGTCTCCTATACAGTCAAAACTAGGGTTTGTGTTCTGATCAAGAAATTGAAGGTTTCAGGGGCCCAATCAAGTCTCATATGCCTACAAAGATGGTCAAGTACCCTCATATCAAGTTTCAAGGCATTCAGCTCAAAATTGCACAGTCAAAACCCTAGATTGCACTACAGTCAACTGTAGGGGCAAAATGGTCATTTGACAGTCAAAAGTTCAAATTTTTGGTAAACATATCATTTTGAAGCCACAAACATCATTTGATCAATGCTTGATCATGATTCTCAAAATTTGGCTCAGAAATCATCAAAGATGCAAAAGTTGCTATATTTGGACAGCTGAAAAAGTCAACTGAAATTGACCAGGGCATAACTTTCACATGGATTATCAGAAAAATTCCATCCAAAGCTCATTTTGAAGAGAAAGACATTTCCTACAACTCATCTTCATACTTCAAGTCCAAGAAATGCTCTCACAAAAAGTTATCAATTTCAACATTATAGGTCATTTTCAAAAGTCAACAAAAAGGGACTTTAAGTCAAAGGCCATAACTTGATATTGGTAAATCAAAATGACATGGGACCAAAGGCATTGGTTAAAGGACTCAAAGAACTTTCCAAAATGTCCAAGAACATGAGAAAAGCTTAAAAATTGAGCAAGTTATGCCTTGTGGAAGTTGGGAAATTTTTGGGAATTTTGAAAAGTCAACATTGATGCAAATGATCCAAAAATGCAAATGGGCCCATTTTTCTTCCAAGTTTCTTCATGCCAAGCCTATGCACGACCATTAAGCCCAAGGGGAAGTATTTTCTCAATTTTTAATTATTTATTTGAATTTATATTAATATTAATTCACTTAAATCATTTAAATATGTAGAAAATATAAATTTGACCTAAAAAATCTTTTTGTGCACATTCTACTCTCAATATTTCGTGCTTGTTTGATTATGGAAAGTTTTGGTGTGATTGGAGCATGATTGACACAAATTGCACATGGAAAAGATTTCAAAAAGATCTTACAAAATAAAATATGCAAATCATTGAATTCAAAGATTTTGTACAATTTTCTTAACCTAATATGCTCTATACATATTCAGGAATCAAAACCTAATGGCTAGAGACTAGAAGCTGCGCTCAAAAACCATACAAAAACTTGAATTTTTTCCCATAAAACACAAAACTGTTTTCAAGGTTAGAGGTCGATTCCAACCCTAATACTCATTCCAAAGGCTTCCTTGTGAACTCCTGATCAAATTCCAATCAATATCAACCACCAAAACGCCCTGAATCGGTATCAAGAACTCAGACTGTACCTCAAAACTTTTGAAATCGCATATCACAAATCATACATCTTTTTGCATTTTGATTGATGAATTCTTGTTCAGTATGAAGTTTCCAAGCTAACCATACCAATTAATTTCATTTTTGTGCAATATAGGCGATTTTGCCATTGTTAAATGTTAGGGTTTGCAGGTTTTAAAATTGGGGTTTTTGCAATCAAGAAAAATTACGCCTCAAGACTATGGCCATTGGATCAAGCAGGTTGAGACGAAGGAGAAGCACTACTCGCGCCCAATTTATTGGTCCTATAGCGCTAGTCGCTATTTTTCTAAAAGCTACTTTAAGCCACGCTTCTAAAACCGTTGCGATAGGACTTTGTTTCAGAAAAAAAAAAAGAAAGGCGTGAGGAAGACGATGTGCTGGCAACCACTGAGTGGCTCATTCAAACCAGCGCGCGCTTTTAGGGGCCACTAACCAATTTTGCTTTTTATTATTTATTTGCTATAGCATATTAATTAAAACGTGATGGCTCAGTGGCAGGGACATGTGTTGGTAACATCAAAGACCTGGGTTCAAGCCCCAGGTCTAGCAAATTTCAATGTTATTTTTCAATATGAAATCCTATGCTATGCTAACATCCAGGTTCACCATATGCCATCCTGATCCAAGCACACACGTGTCCCAGACGACCATCAAAGGGCTCAGAGTCAAGGTGTACCATGAAGGCAAGTCAACGCGTTAGCACACAATTGGCAAAGTCAACGAGGGCCATGCTTATTGGGCTAGATTCCACTAATTTGACCTCCTGAATTGGGGTCTACCCCCCCCCCCCCCCCCCCCCTGGTTTGCTAATTTTATTTTTCTTATATCTTTTTAATTATTATTTTATTTGTTTTGTTGTTTTAATTCAATAATTATTTATTTTTTTTACAAAATACAAAAACATCATAAAATCAGAAAAGGCAAAAAAAAAAATATAATATTTATTTATTTCAATTATTTTTTGTATAAACTAATATGTAAATTATTTAGTTTAATTAGGTTTTTAACTTTAATTCTTTTTAATAAAAATCCAAAAAAATATAGAATTAGGTTAATTGATAATTTTTATACCTTTTTAATATTCTTTTTTCTTATCACAATATTACTTATTTATTTATTTATTTTTATAATCAAATGTACATAAATAAATTAGGATTTAAATTAGGTTAAATTTCAATATCTTTCATAATAAACTTAAAAAACATTAGAATTAGGGTTTACATCAAATTTTTTAGTTAATTAATTCTTTTTCTTTTAAATCTAAAAAACACAAAATACCAAAAAACATTTAATTTTTTAATTCTAATCCATTAACTTTAGACATTTTTGCAAAAGGGTTCAACGCCCATTGTTTTTAATTATTTAATTTGCGCATTTATTTTATGTCATTTATTATAATTTTGTATCTCTCCCAAAGCATTGTAATTTAAATTTCTCGCACTTTCATTTATCGCTTTATTTATTTTCAGTCAAATCGGGTTCAGTTTAATTTTGGCGATGTGGACCCGCGCCATTTGTAATAGTTGTAGATTTATTTTCCCGCAAACTTTATAACTGTTAAAAAGCATGCAAGAATGAATGTCTTAATTAAAATCAAGCGTAGAACACAACAAACATGACAAGACAAATAACTGAAACTGACACACAATTCGCACACACCACCCCTAGGGTACGCCTCACTGTTGCCTTTCGAAAGGTGATCGTCGAGTAGAGGACGTCTTAGTAAGTCCTCATGATCCGGGAACCTGGCATGAGGGTAGCTTCTAAGGTGTCTTCCCATTGCTCTGGTGATCACCACGTCCCTAAACTCGAATTGACCCGAACACCTCCAACGGTGGTGCTACCTACCTCTCAATGGTGGGATGGCATTACTTTTAAGGACTCTTACACAGACGAATTCCTTAGGGTAGGTAGTTTCTCAAGGATACTTGCTCTAAATCTCAAAACAAACTCAAAAAGACTTTTCACACTGACACTTTTCAAAAGCTTTCAAAGCAAATTTTTCAAACACTCTGACGTATGAGTCGAACTGAATTTTTTCAAAGCAACTTTTTAAACCCACATTGAAAAGAAAACAAACAATTTTGAAAACACATTGAGCAAGTATCTAAGAGCCCATGGATAACCATGGATAGAAAGGGTGCTAACACCTTCCCTTTCTATAACCTACCTCCCGAACCGAGAGCAATCTCTTTAAGGAATTTTTCTGTGCTTTTGTCCTTTCCATTTGGAGAAAATAAAAGACGGTGGCGACTCTTGCTTCCGCGACATTTCGCGAACCAGCGTTAAACAGTCAGTTCCAGATCCACCGATCACAGGAACAGTCATAACATTAGGCTTTTCTGACGCGTCAAATTCAATCTCTTTAGCTTCAATCAAATCTTGTACCTTATTCCTCAAGGCCCAGTAGTTGTTCGTATCATGTCCTGGGATATTGGAGTGATAAGCACAACGGGCGTTCGGATTATACAGCGGTGATGTAGTACTGGGATTCTTCGGAGCCTCCCTTAGAGTCACCAAGTTGGTTTTTAATAACTACGACAGAATTTGAGATAGAGTCATACTGAGCCGAGTATACTGCCTTTGCGGTCTCTCTACTCTTTGCTGATTGTTGCATTATGGGGAAAAAGTTAGTCTTGATATTACTACTGCATTAACCGCTTGGCGACGTTCAGGTCGGTTTTGGCTCCTCGATTTGTAAACTGCACTAGCTTCTTTCCTGAAGGGCTTCTTTTCTGTACTCGACGAAGCACCTTTTTGTATCTTGCCGCTTTTAATATCGGCTTCAACTCTCTCCCCCGTCAAAATCAATTCTGTGAACCCAGACGATGAACTTCCGATCAAATGGTTGAAATATGGAATGGACAAAGTCCCAAGAAACATATCCACCAACTCCCTATCAGACAGAGGGGGTTGGACTCTTCCAACAAGATCTCTCCATTTCTGAGCGTAGTCTTTAAAGCCTTTGCATGTACCCATAGACATACCCTGAAGTTGGGTACGCGTGGGAGCAAGATCGGCATTATACTGGTATTATTTTATAAAAAGAAGCAGCAAGGTCCTCCCAGTTGCGGACGTTAGCTCCTTCCATTTGATAGAACCATTCAATTTGAGTCTCTGACAGACTATCTTGAAAGAAATTAACCCACAAGTTCCTATCAGCACTTTATGGTTGAATCTTTCTGACATACGAGCGGAGGTGTAGCTTCGGACAGGATACCCCATCGTACTTAGAAAAGACAGGAGCTTTAAACTTGTGGGGGATCACCACCCCAGATGCCAAAACCAAATCTCTGAAGTCCAACCCAGGTATCTTCTGGATCTCCATTGCACTCAATCGGTCTTCAAGTTGCTTATATCTATCCTCAGCAGGAGGATACTGGTCTTCATCAAAATCAGTGTCATTATCGGAGACCACAGGACTAGGAGCCTTCCTTTCCTCTTGGTTCTCTCCTCCTCCAGATGAATGAGACAAATCAACTTCCTCTCACAACCTGTTCCCAAATCTGTGACCCATATTCAGCATGACCACCTTCTTCTTCTTCTTCTTCTTCTTCTTCTTCTTGTCCTTCAAGATAAGAGTCTTCAAATCTTGTTGACTCTTGGCCAAGTTCAATAACATCTCCTGGAACTGAGCATTCTGAGCTTGCAGAGCCTTGATGGCTTGATCAGTAGGTGTTTCAGAAGACATGATTGTTGAAATAAACAACGAAGAAGATGAGAACCCTGTAACGGTACCTGTAATGAGGTGCATGGGAATGAAATGCGTATGAAATGATTTCAAAAACTTTGGGAGATTCAAATTTGTAAACCAAAATAAACACACTTTATTAGATAAAACTTGTAACAATGTTTAACAATGCCTTCAAGGCGTTACAAAGAAATACTGAAAAGTAAATCTAAACTAGAATCAATAAAAGACATCAGAAGTCCCATGGTCGTTTTCCTTTTGTGCTGACATAATCGTTGATTGTCCTTTCGTTCTCTAGCTTCCTTGTAAGCTTCAAGATCTTCCGCTCCTGCTCATGATACTTCTCCCTGTAGGTATCCATTTCTTCCTTTAGCTGGATCCAAGATCTCTTCAATTCCCCAAGCTCAGTAGGCATGTATGGATGGATGACCGTATAAGGAACACCTTATTCATCATTATGCTCTATGATCACCGGCAAAACAACTTCATATGGCATCCCCAGCTTTTGAGCACGGGCTTGAACCCACTGGAGATATGGTTGCATCAGGAGAGAAGTCTTCATTCCTAGCTCATGTGGATCAGACATGTTCACCATGCCCCAAGCTCTTATAAACCTGCAGCGATGTCCCTCAACATCCCCCTTTGTAGTCAAAGACAATGCTTGTAAGCAGTAGCTCATGGGGACCATCTCTCCGAGCGCGTCCAAACTGTCGTAAGGCCAAACAGGGATTGTAGGTGATACCCCCTCGGATTTCGAGCAACGGAACATTAGGGTATTCCCCACATCAATCGATGACGGCTACCCTTTCCATGTCTTTAGAACTCCAAAGGATGTCCGTATGAGCAAGGGACATGATTCTGTAAGCCCAACCTACACCTTCGTCATTCTTCAATACAGATTTGGGGAGGTGAGAAATAAACCACCTCGCTAGCAGCGGTGTACAACACAAGAGGGTCCCCCTTCTCCGCACAGTACGGGTATAGATAGCATGTAAAATATCACCTAGAAGAGTAGGCACTAGGTTACGAGACATGAAGATCTTGACCGTGTTCACATCTATGAAAGAATCTGGATTTGGGAAAAGAACCAAGCCGTAGATGAGGAGAGCTAGGATGTCTTCAAATTCTTGAAATTTCAAACTATCCCAGAATTGTTGAGCTTGATCGATCAAAAACTTAGCCAAGAAAGCTTTAACCCTGCTCTGAGTCTCCCAGTTAGATACTACATCAGCCATTTTTAGATGTAGGGCTGAAGCAATATCCTATGGCCTAGGAGCTATCTCCAAACCTGTAAAGGGTTTCTGCTCTAGAATAGATATGCCCAGTAAGTCAGAAAAATCCTCCAAAGTAGGGACTAACTGATAGTCCGGGAAGGTGAAACAGTGATGCAATGGATCAAAGAACTGGAACAACACGCTCATCATTTGCTCATCCAACTTGGAAGTGACCAGGCTAAGGAGATGACCATGTCTTATAACAAAGGAAGAAGTATCAGGAACCTTTGAGACCAACTCTCTGAGCTGAGCAGGGATTTGCACGAAGTTGATTCGAATGGTATTTCTGTGCATAGAAGCCATGATCTGCAAAACAGACAAAGATGAATCCCCTCGGTCTTTAAAATGGTTAGTCTAATGAAATATACATGCCATGTCATGATGCATGATGTCATGATAAAAACACATCATAGGTATCACAGATAGCAAACATGGTAAAGGAAAACAAGTCACACAAGAGCCCTTAAATTTCAGGTTGGCATAGAGTTTAGGTATTACCCTCTTGCAGTTTAGTTGGTTCAACCTGTCTTAATAATAGTAACCGGGTTCTAGAGGTTCTCAATATCACTGACCATCCTCCATCGGCCATAATTCCAGTCACGCAATCTTTTCTCGCGGCCGGAACCATCTCGAGAGTATGGTCTCAATGAGTGTAGCATACTGCTACTTCCTATGGCCAAGTTGGTCAATTATAGGTTCTAAGGTCAGTTGATGCTTAATGACCCATTAGAAACCACATACTCTCCTTGTTGCTCCACAAGGGATATCGGTACCAACTAATGTGTCACACCAACGTAGCTACTGCTTCAACCGTATCGGTCTACGCCGTACAGTTCCCTCACAGTCTATTTCTACTTACCTAAAAGGTGTCCCCCAGATCCGGGTTGGATCTATAGTAACTCTGATACAAAGCCCACAAATATAAAGCAATCAAATCAAACAATTGAAAATAATATGATGAACTAATCCTAAGCTACTCCCCACTTATTAATTCCCCAGCAGAGTCGCCAGTTCTGTGATATGGTGGCCCGAACTGGGACTTGTTTTCCCTCTTTTAAGGAATTTGTTGGTTTGCATTTTGCGTTTGTGTTTGCAAAATGTCGCGGTAAGCAAGAGTCGTCACCGACTTTTATTTTATCTAACAAGGAAAGGAAAAAAGCATAGAAAAATTCCTTTTTCGAGATATTTCTGAGTACGGGGGGTAGATTATAGAAAGGGAAGGTATTAACACCCTTTCTATCTGTAGTTATCTACGGGCTCTTAGGTACTTGCTTATCATTTTCAAAATTTCTTCTCTATGTTTGTGTGCTTTGAAAAGTTTTTGTTTTGACTTTGATTTAACTCTTGCTTCTGTCTTCAAGAGTGTAATGAAGTGTTTTTTGAAAACTTTGTTTGTAAAGGAGTGTAAGTGTGAAAAAGTTTGTTTTGATTGAGCAAGTACTTAAGAACTAATCTACCTACTCGAAAAAAGAATCGTTCTATGTTCATTTCCTTTAGACAACGCTATCCCACTATTAGTGAGTAGGTATCATCGTCGTTGGAGTTTTGAGGGTCAATTCGAAAGGGACGTACGGTCACTAAAGCAATGTTAGGACGTCTTAGTAGTAACCCTAATGTCTTAGATCAATTATCCGAGGCAACAATATCTGAGGCAACCATTCCGAGGCAACTTTGATCTTTGGACAAAAGGACGACCACTAAAGCATCCTATACTCAATGACCGTTTACCGAAGGCAACCAAGTGGGAGTGTACCCTAGGAGTGCGCATGTGCGAGTGATTCAATTTCATATTATTATCTTTGCACATTTTAGGGTTATCTAACTGTTTTAAAATTAATCATACATTCTTGTCATGCATCCTAATATTATACATCTAACAGTTTAATATTTTGCAGAATTTAAAGTGCGGAAATTAAACTACGCTATTACAAGGCTTCGGGTATTTACATAGCCAAAAACAAACCCTTGAAAAATAAAGCGATAAATGAAAATAAAAGTCCTAATTAACTATTACAACTTGTAGGCAGTTACATCAATATGGTAAATAATAAAATAATAAAGTGCGCGCGATGCAATTAGAACGATAAGAAAAAATTAGGGTTTTGACCCTTTTTTAACCTAATTTAAAAGAAAAAATGTTTTTGTTGTTTTTTTAATTATTTTTAAGAAAAGAAATAAGGTTCTCTAAATAAAATACAAAAATTAATTAGTTAATTAAATTAATTAATGAAAATAATTACATGGCCTATTTTGTGATTTTTGGTTTTTTTTTAAGAAAATAAAATATAATTAAGTTAGAGATAAAACCTAATTGTTCTAATTGATTTTAAATTTATTTACAAAATAATTAAAGTTTACCTAAAATTAAAATCTAATTTAATTAATTAATTTTTTGATAAAAAATAACATCTAAACCTAATTTGTGAAAAGTATTATTTTTATGATTTTTTGATAAAAAGAAAATAATTGATTGGTTAGTAAAATAAAATAAATAAATTAAATTAAATTAAATAAATGTAAAAAAAAATAGAGAAAGAAGTTTGGGCCTGAGTAATTATGGGGGTGCAAATAGCCGAAATCTGGGCCCAAAACCAAGTAGTCCACGTTTGACTCTCAGGATCTGGTGTTACACGTTGATCGTGCCTCATGATGCTCCCTCATTGCTGGCCTTTGGATTTGGATCTCAGGACATTTGGCTGATGGGATGGTGAGGTCATATGGTGGACCTTTGGCTCATGTACGCATGAGATCACCTGAAAGAAATCAAGAAAAATGCAAATGTTGGAGGCAGGGGTTGAACCCTTGACCTCAAGCTTCCCAACGCCTTAACGCTTGCCTGGCTACCACTGGGCCAATTGTTCTATTTGTTATAATAATACAAAATAATAATCAAATATTAAAAAGGCCCCATGTACCAAATCAGCGCGCGTTTTTTCAAACAGGCCAATGCTTGCTTGCCAGCTAGTCATCTTCCTCCTTGGATCTGTTGGTAAAAGTTCCAAACTTTTACCTACGGACGTTTGTCCATAGCTACAAGTCCTACAAATCTCAAAACTCAACACAAGCATGATAAATAAAAATGAAGGCCATGGACAGCTTCGTCTAGATCTGCTGAGTTCATTGGTGGCCCTTTCATGGCCTAATTTTGCCTGTAAACAAAACTTCTAAATCGAACCATAAAACCCTAGCTATGGTGAAATCCAATACAGACCATGAAAATGCAATCAAATGTTACAGGAAGCTTGTAAACATGATGGTGATCAAGAATATATCATTAATTCATTCTGTCAATGTCTAAATCATGCAAACCGAATTCAAAAATACGTGGATGTCGTGATGGACTTACAGCGTGATATAGGGCCTGGAAATGCTTGATTTTGATTACTTTTGCTTGCTGATGACCTCAGGAAACTATTGGAATCGTCCAAGGGTCTTGAATTAGCCTCTAAGTAGGAATTCGATTCACCACTTTTTCTTGTTTTTTCCAAGTTTTGTTCTTGATCACACACCTCCTTCTCTCGCCTCTTTTGGACTGCATTCCTTCTATATGTATTGAGGAATAGATTTGGGTTGAAAACTTGGCCTCAATCTTCCTCCATCAATGCCCTTGATCTTGATTTCATTCACCTTAAAATCTTTCCAAAAATGTCCTAATTCAATATTTTTGTGCAACCCCTGCCTTTACACGAATTTGATCTCATGCTAGCTGGAATTTAAGACCTGAATCAAGTAAAAAATCTTGAGTTTTCAATGTTTTGGATTTTATATGATTTGTTTTGATTTAAAATGATTTAATTCAAATCAAAATCAAAATAAATAATATAAATAAGATAATGACAAGTGGCAAAGTCTAGGGCTCGTGGACCATGTTGCCAACTCAAAACAAGTAAAAAAGATTGGGCCCATTTGGCAAAAATTGAAGTTTTAGGCATAGTTGACTTTTGGCAATTTTGCAAAAAAGGTCAACTTCACCAATGCATAACTTCCTCAATTTTGACTCTTTGAGAGTGTTCTTGGACTTTTTAGAAATCTTGAGATGTCCTCTAAGTAACCCTTTTGGTATCATCTCAATTTGATATTCCATGCTCATGTATGAAGCTTTGACATAAAAGGGGTTTTTGTTGACTTTTCAAAATGACCTATAATGTCCAAATTCATAACTTCTTGTGAGTGCATATTTTGAACTTGGGAGATGAATATGGATTGTATAGCATGGTATCCTATTCAAAATTAGATTTGGATGGGTCATTTCTCATAAAGTATGAGAAAGTTATGCTTGGTCAAAGTTGAGTTGACTTTTCCTGCAAAACCCTAATTTAGCAAATTTTGGTCCTTGATGAATTATGAGCAATCCTTGATGAATCATGGTCAACCCTTGATCAAATGATGAAATATACTTCAAAATGAGGGTGTTGACCTAAAATATTGAAGCTTGGCTGTATGTGGGCCACAGTTGACTTTTGCCCTAGCACAATCGATTTTCAAACCTTTGAGCAATTGACTGAGCAAACTTTCTCTGTAGGGCTTGGAACTTGACATGGATGATCTTGAGAACATATTAGGACATTGGTGAGAATTTTGGATCCCTTGGACCCAAGTATCTTGATGCAACATGAAACCCTAATTTGAGGTAGACTACCTTAGGAGAGGGCTTGTCTGGTCAACCCTTGGACTTCCTTGAGCAATTTGAGGATCTTTCTTGAAATGTTTTGAGAAATATGGGAGGGAAAATTGTGGGGTAAAACACCGGGGATAAGTCCATTAAATAGTATCAATTCATAGACCCTCAATAAATAACCACTTTACGATCTAATCACTACCCGTGCTATATTTCTACCTAAGACACACCTAGGTATGAGGCCCTCCTCAAATCCCTTCAATCACTAACAGTGAAAAACAACAGAATTATTAAGTTTGAAAAATCTCAATCATTCAATACTTAAAAGCTTATGAATGATCCACAATTTATAACTCAACTAACAAATTACAACTCAAGTATTGAAACAATACTAGAGTGTATTACAATTAAAAGATTCAGACTCTTTAAGCAAAAGGGATATATGTTTCTTCAATTGTTGCAGTTGTACGAATAAGGTTGCAAGTCCTTATAAAGGCGTAAAAGCTTCTTTATGGGCTTGGGCTGAAAAACAAATATTGTAATATATTGAATCCCTTGAATATCTCCATGAAAATAGGCCAAGATATAATCCATAAAGATAAGACAGATCAAAAAATATTCCCCCATATTTTTCGCAAGTTATAAACCACAAAACCTGAATAAGGCGCGCTTAAAATAGGAAACAGAAAATCTGAAAACACGTTCAGATCAGAAGGAAGGTGTCAAGACATTTGCTTTGACATCACTCAAAATTATTTTATATGATTTAAAATGTCAATACATTAAGCAAAACATTACCAAAGCAATGTTTTACCAAAATTGTTGTCGACAAACACTTACAAGGTTGACAAAATTGTCTCACCGGAGAAGACGACCAGAGTTAGAGCTCTAACGCCTCTCCGGTCCATGTTTTATATCATATTCATGTTGTTTCATTTACATTATTAGATGAGGGCTTAGTACCGCTGGTCAAGGCGTTGGGCTCTGAATGTAAGGGTGTAGATTCGATCCTTGCGCTTCACATATTTTTTTGCTATTTTCCAATTTGTGCAGGTTTCACATATAATGTTCACTACCTGTTTCCTAACACCAATAAACGCTTGGCGCAGTAGCAAGCAAGGGAGTGAAAAGACCAGGAGGGTGTGGGTTCAATACCCACCCCATACAATGTTTTTTTCTGTTATTTCTTTTAAACCTAATTTCATTGATTTTTCTTTCCCTAACCCTAACCATTAAAATAACCTTTTTCTAATACTAATTAATTAGGTTTGGGTTTTTAATTAACACTTAATTTTCTTGTTTTAATTAATTAATTACCCTTTTTTGAAATATTAAAATTAATTATAATTTTAGGTTTTGATTAATTATCACTTAAATTATTTTCTAAAAAATCATAAAAACCCTTCAACATTTTCTTTCCTATTTTCTTATCTTTTCTTTATTTTCATAGATCAAGTGTATAGGTTGCGATTATGGATTGTAATAGCTTAGATTTATTTTCTGCATTTTTCCTATTATGTAACTGCTCACGGGATGTGATTGTGTAGGTTTATTTTTCGCATTTTTTCCTATTATGTTTCTCTCCCAAATCCATGTAATAGCTTAGGTTTAAATTCCGCACTTTACATTCCGCACATTATATTTCTAACTGTTAGTAATTAGGCATGTATGGAAAGACTAAAACCAGTCGTTAGAAAACCCTAATTCAAGATAAATAACTGAACTAGACATACTATTCACACTTTGCACCTCTAGGGTACCCCCTCTTGTTGCCTTACGATAATGGTCATGTCCCTCGAAATTAGGAACACTTTAGCAAACGACCCTCAAAATAAAGATCATAGTCCCTCGATGACCCTTCGATGTTGCCTATGAAAAATTATCTAGTCCCTCCAATATAATTGCTAAAGTATCTCTATGTGTTGCCTTCAATGACCATACGATGACCCTACGCCCGTCCCTTCACATCCAATAGATAGGGCTACCTATCAACTAATGGTATGGATGGATAGTACTATCTCTAAAGGAGAAGTAAAATAATAAGAACGACCTTTAGTGGGTAAGGAACTCTTAATCGGTTGCTCACAACTCTTTTCTAAAATAAACATACACTTTTCAAACAAAATATTTTCAAACACTTTGTACGCGTTCTTGAGGGCTGATACAAGAATCATTACAAAGTTAGTCGTACTTTGGCTTTTCAAAATATTTTCAAATCACACACACAAAGTAATTTTTTAAAAGTGAGCTAAGAAATTAAGAGCCAGTAGATAGCTATGGATGAAAAAGGTGCTAACACCTTCCCTTTTCATAACTTACCCCCCAAACTCAAAATCTATCAAGGTCTTTCCTGTTCTTTTCACCCTTTCCTTGTTGGATAAAAGAAAATTCGATGGTGACTCTTGCTATTCGCACATTTGGATAAAATCAAAAACGGCAGTTCTCCAACTGTATTACAGAACTGACGGCTCTGATGGGGACTAACTTAAAAAAGAGGGGTTACCTTAGGGTTATATCACTTTATTTGCTTTAATTGATTGTTTTGCTTGCTTTGCTTTAAGGGTTTCTGCTTGGGTTTATTATTGCTTGTAAGATCCTACACCCGGATCTAAGGATGCCTTAGGTAAGTAGCAATAGATCATGAAAACTGTACGGTATAGACCGATATGGTTGAAGTGATGGCTACGGTTAGTGTGACACTTTGGATTGTAATAATGTTCCTTGAGTCAGTCAAGGATAACATTAGGCTTCTGCGTGGTGTCATTAGCACTAACTAATTTTTAGAACCTTAATCGACCCATCTTGGCTATTAGAAGGTAGTGAGAAGGCCGACTTTGGTGCAGTCCCAGGTTGGTTAATACTCGATGCTACACTCATTGAGATTCGACTCACGGGATGTTTTGTTGGCAAACCAGTTGTCGTGCTAAAATAACGCCTGTGAGAAAGATCCGTGATATGAGATCCTTAGAACCCGGTTACTATTTTTAGGACAGGTTGAGCCAACTTAACTTCAATAGAGAAGGGTACTTACCTATGGACCTCATGTAAGTCTTTAAACCTAAGGCTCTTGTGTGATTTGTTTGTGTTTGTTATCTATCTAACATGAACACGACATTATAACATCATATCATCATGACATGGCATTTTTACTAACCATTTCAAGGATCTTAGAGACCTTTGGTGTAGGATTATTATAAGCCAGATAACAAGCAAGGGGCAAGAGGATTTATTTTCCTCTAACCAGATGCCATCAAAGATTAGAATATATTCTCGTGAGTCAGAGGCTAGGACCCACTTGCTATGGTGAGATTGATTCTGATAGAAGGACGTTCAAAGATGAAAACTCAAAGTTCCTCAAGACAAAGCTGCAACCAGATTCTTTTTCCAATATTTTAATCCCAAAAGATCCTTGAAAACATTACATATACATGTCATGCATATCATAACAGGTATTCTCAAGATAGGTTTTCTCATCTTCTTATTGTTTATTTCAGCAGAAAAAAATGGATCTTGAACAAACAATTAAAGACCTCCAAGCTCAGAATACCCAATTCCAACAGATGTTCCTGAACTTAGTCAAGAGGCGGGAAGAATTGAAAGTACTTATCACTAGTGAGAAAAAGAAGAAGACAAAGAAACCAATTGGCATCCTTAACTTGGGAAGAAGGTTCAGAGGTCATGTCAAGCAAGATCGAGATCTTAATATCCCATCGGATGAAGATGAAAAACATGATGAAGATGGTAAGAGTGTGAAAACTGAAAGAAGCATTCCTTGTTCTGACAAATTTCCCGATGAAGAGGAAGATGATTACTTGTATGAGCAATATCCCCTACTGATGAGAAATATAAGTTGTTGGAAGAGCATCTAAGAGCTATGAAGATCCAGAAAGTGTTTGGATTGAACTTTGATGATTTAGGTCTGGTTTCAAGAGTTGTCATCCCTCCTAAATTCAAAACTCATGTCTTTTCTAAGTATGATGGTGTTTCTTGTCCAAAGCTGCATTTGAGGTATTATGCTCGGAAAATCCAACCGCACACTGCTGACAAGAAGTTATGGCTGCATTTCTTTCAAGAGAGTCTATCTGGTATACAACTGGAATGGTACTATCAACTTGAAGGTGTCAATATTCACACTTGGGAAGATTTGGTTGCCGCCTTCTACAAACAATATCAATATAATTTTGATCTGGCACCAATATGCATGAAATTGTAGAGTATGTCCATGGGTTCTGAGGAAGGTTTCAAAGAATATGCACATAAGTGGAGAGGTCTTACGGGTAGAGTCTAACCTCTTTTGGATGATAGAGAGTTGGTTAATATGTTCACGAGTACACTGACCGATTCTTCCTATAATCATCTGCTTAGAAGTTCTTCAGTTGGATTCACTGAACTAATATTGATCGGGGAAAGTGTTGAGAATGGAATCAGAAGCGGTAAAATCCAGGTGGCTACCTCTTCAAATACTATGAAGAAGGATTATAATGGAAAGAGAGAATCCAATGTTGTGTACGGCCAGAAGGGTCGTAGTAAGAATGACTGCAACCAATCTGTGGGGGAAGTACTGATCTCTAATCGTGCGCCCGTGCAACAACAACAACAACAGAATAACCAGTGTAGGCCAGATGCACCCAGGAGACAGTTTACAAAAATCAACATGTCGTTGGCTCAAGCATTACAACACATGTTAAAGGCGGGGCTGGTTACATGGAGAGAACCTCCTCGGAATCCCAACACTTCCTCTCCCCGCTACAATCCCAACACAAGGTATGCGTATCACTCTGACAGCCATGGGCATGACACTAGCAATGGTGGGCTCTAAAGAATAAGATCTAAGATATGATTAATGCTAAGGAAATTGAATTTGATCCTCCTGAGACTTCTAATGTAATTACTACGCATATGCCCAATCATGACAAGGGAGTTAATGCTATTGAAGATGTTTCTTATATTCCTAACATGAATGATTTGACTACTCCTCTGATGATTGTTAAGGAGAAGTTGTTGCAAGTCTGTTTATTTTCGGGTTATGCTGAAGAGTGCTACTACCGTGCATCCCAATCCAACAATTGTGCATTGTTGAAAGAATGTATTCAGTGTTTGATGGATGACTGTGTGATTCTATTTTAGAATATTCCTTTTGAGAAGACTCCTTCTGTGGAGAGTACATCCCAAGACCTGAATCTCGAAGGCGTGTCTACAATTTCTGGTACTCCTATAAGGATCACTTCTAAGGGTCCTGTGAAGATTATTTCCAAACTTAGAGTTGCTCCTCTGATTATTACTCCACCTGGGCCAATTCCATATTCCTCTGATAAGGCTATCCCTTCAAACTATGGAGTTGATGTCTACTACCATGGCATCAAGCAAGAACCATTGACTAACGAGGATGAAAATGATGAAGTTACCAATCCCGATATTGGCAATATTGTTGGGACTAGTAAGGTTACCAGAAGCGAAAGGGTTTTCTCTCCAGAGATATCTCCGAAGGCTGTTACGACACCAGTTCGTATCACTACTACTATTGAAACTCGAGGCGAAGAACAGATGACTGAGCCTGCCCAGACGGAGGCAACAAAAGAGGTTACAATTGAAGATACCTCGAAGTAAGAAATTGAGGAGGTACTGAAGATTATTCGAAGAAGTGACTATAAGATTGTTGAATAGTTAGGGCAGACTCCCTCCAAAATATCTATGATATCCCTGTTATTATGCTATGAAGCCCATGCTCAGGCTTTAGTGAAATTTCTGAAATTTTCTCATGTACCAACGAAAATCTCGATTGATCAGTTCGAAAATTGTGTTGCTAATCTGACAACTGATAATGGGCTAGGCTTTTCTGATGCTTATTTGACCCCCGCAAGAAGGGGCCATAATAAGGCCATGCATGTCTCTATTGAGTGTAGAGGCACTACCTTATCTCATCGGTTGGTGGAAACAGGTTCCTTATTGAACGTATTGCCTAAAGCTGCTTTAGACAAACTTGACTGCGAGGGGATTATGCTGAAACCCAATGACATTGTAGTAAGAGTTTTGATGGTTCAAAGAGAATGGTGCATGGGGAGGTTGATCTTCCAATCAAAGTGGGTTCCCAGCCTATTCTTGTTTGCTTGGACGCCCTTGGATTCATGGGGCATGTGTTGTTACTTCTACCTTACACCAGAAGTTGAAGTATCCCGTGAAGGGGAATATTGTTACAGTTTACGGTGAACAAGAATACATGGTGAGCCATTTGAACTCTTTCAAATATGCCGAGATGGATGGTGAATTCTTTGAGACCCCTTGACAGACCTTTGAAGTTATTGATAAAGTTAATCCTGCTGTTCCTAAGACCCATCAAAAATGGCTTCTATGAAAGACGCTAGGGTTGTGGCTGCACTGTTTGGGGTCAGCTCCCTGATATTCCTTATAAGTCAGACAAATTTGGTTTGGGCTTCACCTCACAAGCTCAGAGGGATGTCCGTCGTTCTCGTGCTAATTTTGGGAGACCTCCTGCATCAGTAACAATGGAGTTTACAACAATCATGTCAACATTGTGGAAGAAGCTGATAGTGACTGCAACATGGACGGATGGATCTTCCCTAACTACCTCCAGTGGGATCAATAATTAAAAGACTGAAGACTTTATACCAATATCCTTTAGTCAGGAGTAAATGTTATTTCTTGTTTTCTTACTTTCAAGATTTTTTGGTTACGTAATTTAAATAATAAACTTTAAGCCTTGTGCCTTACACGGGAAACAATGTTCCATTTGTTAGGGTTGTCATTATTCATCAGCATATATTCATTTAATAAATCATTGGAAGTTTGGTTCATCAACAAATGGTCTTGACAGAATACGACATTCAGTACACTACTCAGAAGGCAATCAAAGGAAGTGTACTGGAAGATCATTTGGCTCATCGGGTTGTAGGTGACTATCAGACCATGAATTTCGAGTTCCCGAATGAGAATATTATGCTAACTACTGATTATGAAGAACCTGGACCGTGTGAAGGACCTGAGTTGGGATCCCAATGGACTATGGTTTTTGATGGAGATTCCAACGCGCTTGGTAATGGAATTAGCGATGTAATCGTCTCTCCCAAGGGAAGACATACGCCTTTCACTGCCAAATTATGTTTTGGTTATACCAATAACATGGCAGAGTACGAAGCGTGCATCATGGGCATCAAGGTCTCTATCGATATAAGAATTAAAATCTTAAATGTATATGGGGACTCAACCCTAGTAATCAGTCATATTAAGGGAGAATGGGATACAAAGCACCTGAATCTCATCTCTTATCGAGAGCATGTGTTGACATTAATTTCGTACTTCAAAGAAATCACTTTGGAACATATTATGCGAGAATAGAATCAATTGGCAGACGCATTGGCTACTGTGATATGGTGGCCAGAACCGGACTGTTTTAGGAATGCTGGTCTGCGTTTTGCGTTTGTGTTTGCAAAATGTCGCGGTAAGCAAGAGTCGCCACCGACTTTTATTTTATCCAATAGGAAAGGAAAAAAGCACAGAAAAATTCCCTTTTTCAAGATTTTGAGTACGGGGGGTAGATTATAGAAAGGGAAGGTATTAACACCCTTTCTATCCATGGTTTTCCATGGACTCTTAGGTACTTGCTCATCATTTTCAAAATTTAATTGTGTGTGTTTGATTTGAAAGAAGTTTTTGTTTTACTTCGATTTAACCCTTGCTTCTGTCTTCAAGAGTGTTACGAAGTGTTTTTGAAAACTTTGTTTGAAAAGAGTGTAAGTGTGAAAAAGTTTGTTTGGATTGAGCAAGTACTTAAGAACTAATCTACCTACTCAAAAAAGAGAATGTTTATGTTCTTGTTTCCTTTAGACAACGCTATCCCACTATTAATGAGTAGGTAGCACCGTCGTTAGAGTTTTAAGGGTCAATTCGAAAAGGGACGTACGATCACTAAAGTAATGTTAGGACGTCTTAGTAATAACCCTAATGTCTTAAGATCAATATTCGAGGCAACAATATCTAAGGCAACCATTCTGAGGCAACTTTTCTGAACGGGACTTTGATCTTTGTTTAGACAAGAGAGCGACCACTAAAGTATCCTATACTTAATGACCGTTTACCGAAGGCAACCGAAGTGAGAGTATACCCTAGGAGTGCGCATGTGCGAGTGATTCAATTTCAAGTTATTATCTTTGCACATTTAGGGTTTGCTAATTGTTTTAAAGTTTACATACATTCTTGTCATGCATCCCTATTACCATACATCTAACAATTAATATTTTGCGGAATTTAAAGTGCAGAAAGTAAAGCTACGCTATTACATAGCTTTGGGTATTAATTACATAGCCAAAAACAACCCGTCAAAACGATAACTGAAAAGGAGAAAAGCCTTAATTAATCTATTACAACTTGTGAGCAATTACATGAATATGGTAAAAATAAATAAACGCGATGAATCGAGAACGAGAGAGAACTAGGGTTTTGACCCCGTCAAACCTAATCGAAAGAGAAATATTTTTGTTGTTTTTTAATTATTTTTAAGAAGAATAAGATTTTTTTTTAAATTAAATACAAATCTAATTAGTAATTAAATTAAATTAAAGAAAATAACTTACATGGCCTATTTTTGTATTTTTGGTTATTTTTAAGAAGAAAAAAATAGAATTAAGTTAGAAACAAAAAAACCTAATTGTTCTAATTAATTTTAATTTATTTACAAAGTTATTAAAGTTAACCTAAAATTAAATGAACTAATTAAATTAATTTTTGATTAAAAAAAATAAAGACTAAACCTAATTTGGGTGAAAATATTATTTTTGTGATTTTTTGATAAAAGAATTGATTTTATGTTAGTAAAAATAACTAAATAAATTAAATAAAAGAAAAATATAACAAAAGAAAAAAGAAGAATTGGGCCTGAAATTGGTGAGGTGTGGATAGCAAGCTCTTGGCCCAAACAAATCTGACCCACATTGACCTTCCACGATTCCCTACTGCATGTTGACCAAGGCCTGTGATGCTCCTTCATCTGATGATCTTTAGATCTGGCCATCTGGAGATCCAATGGCTGGATCCTGAGGGTAGATGGTGGTCCTTTAGCCTTGTGTGCACGCCTGAACATTTACAGAAAAATATTATGAAATACATGGGGGACCTGGGATTCAAACCCAGGCCCCAAAGCCTTTTTCCAATGCCTCTTCACCAACTGAGCTGCGTGCGTTAGTTGTTCATATAATAAACATAAAACATAATATGAGAAAACAACAAAACACTAAATCCAAACGCGCGAATTTTCAAACGGGCGAATGGTTGCTTGCCACGACATCTTCTTCTCCAAGGATCCGTTGTCTTAGATAGAAGACTTTTACCAGCGAACGTTCATCGTAGGTAAAAACCTGTGCATCTCAAAAATCATGTACAAGCATAATAAATTAATGGTGATGGTACCAATTCACTCGTCTTAATCTCACGAGCTTCATGGTACCCTAATCATGGCCCAATTTTGCCTTGGTTCAAAAACCCCAAAACGAGCTTGCAAACCCTAGCTATGGCATATGGAAATTCTTGCGCTGTAAATGCAATTAAACAGTACCAATAGCTTGCAAACAAGATGATGAACAAGAATATATGATTAGAATGTGGTTAGGATGCGTGAAATATTGAAAACGATTTTGAGTTAGAAGGTAAACCGTGTGAGTGATGTAGGACGATTTTGGGCTTTTCAAGCCTAGCAAATGATTGGGTTAGCTCCAGGAGACTGCCAGCAAATGATTGGAAGCTTCGGCACACCTTGAATTGACCTATAGAAGGATATCTGTCTCACACTTTTCTTTGGAATTTTGAGATTTTTCTCTTATTCTTGGAGCCAGCTCTGCACGAAAATTCTTGTGTTTAGGGTTCAATGGTCTTCAGCATAAGTAGTGAATCATATTAGGTTAATTATTTTTGGCCATGATCTTGAGAATTCATGAAGGGAATATTTGATCTTTAAGCCATATGAAATCTTTCCATAACCATACAAATCATGCCCTTTTGCCTTGATTCTAATTTGATTGATTAAACCAGCTCATTTGGATTTGATTTTCATCAAAATCAGATCTTCAAAACAAATCTTGATATTTTTTATTATTTATTTTATTTAAAATGATTTTTAATAAATAAAAACCATAATAAAATAAATAAATAGAGCAAATAAGATGAGGTGGCTGCCTTGGGTCGTGGACCATGTTGGAAAGGTGGTGCAAGCTTAAAAAGTTGGGGCCATTTAGCAAAAAATGCATTTGTGAGCACATTTGACTTTTGGCAATTTTGCAAAAAAGGCCAACTTCACCAATGCATAACTTCCTCAATTTTGACTCTTTGAAGGTGTTCTTAAACTTTTTAGAAAGCTTGAGATTTCCTCTAAGCAACACTTTTGGTCTCATCTCAATTTGGTATTCCATCTTCATGTATGAAGCTTTGACAAAAATGGTGTTTTTGTTGACTTTTCAAAATGACCTATAATGTCCAAATTCATAACTTCTTGTGAGTGCATATTTTGAAATTGGTAGCTGAAGATGGATTATAGGAAATTTCATCCTATTAAAAATGAGCTTTGGATGGGTCATTTCTAATAAAGTATGAGAAAGTTATGCTTGGTCAAAGTTGAGTTGACTTTTCCTACAAAACCCTAATTTAGCAACTTTTGGGTTTTGATGAATTGTGAGCAATCTTTGAGGAATCATGATCAACCCTTGATCAAATGATGAATAACTTCAAAATGAGGATGTTGACAAAAAATCTTGAAGTTTGACTGTATGTGGGCCACAGTTGACCTTTGCCCTAGCACAGTCGATTTTCAGGCCTTTCAGCAATTGACTGAGCAAACTTCCTCTGCAAGGCTTGAAACTTGACATGGATGATCTTGAGAACATATTAGGATAATGGTGAGCATTTGGGATCCCTTGGACTCAAGTATCTTGATGCAACATGAAACCCTAATTTGAGGTAGACTGCCTTAGGAGAGAGCTTGTCTGGTCAACCCTTGTGCTTCCTTGAGCAATTTGAGGATCTTTCTTGAAATGTTTTGAGAAATATGGGAGAGAAAATTTTGGGGTACAACAGCTGCCCCTATTCAATCTTCTTAAACCTGAGGATATAGATTGGCTTTTCTGCCTTTCGTGATCCGAAGGTGAAAGATGATTGAACACTATAGTGCCCAGAAATTTGCACTCGCATGAAGTGGTATTTGTCTTGTGACGTCGACAATGGGCTTACGGATTCCATTTGGAAATTGATGATGGAAGATGGGCTTAAAGATGCCATCCGAAGGAGTGTCGATCGCATAAGAGATTCCTTAGCGAGAGTCTGTATACCTGTTGTTGAGGAAGACTACGCTGGGGAATGCTGTTCTTTGTCTTGGGAGAAATAGAATTTTAGGAGCTTCGGTCGTCCGTTATTCTACTGGGAAATCGTCTCTTAGTTGAAGAGTTGTAAATTAACTACTATCTGGTCGTGATCCAGGCTTCATAGTGATAAGACCGACTGCTATCTGGTCGTAATCCAGGCTTTACAGTGACTTACTGAGGAGATGAGATTGAACTTGCTATCCGGTCGAAATCCAGGCTTTGAAATTTCTCAATTCTTATCTGGTCGTAATCCAGGCTTCAGAAGGAATTAAGTTGTTATCCGGTCGCATCCGGGCTTCAACTTGAATTTAGGGCACACTAATATCCGGTCGACTCCGGGCTTCTTAGTATTTGTCCAGGTAAACTACTATTTGGTCGAAATCCAAGCTTCACAGTGTCTTGTACTATTATCTGGTCGTAATCCAGACTTCAGTCCTTTTATCGTTATCTGGCCGTAATCTAGGCTTCACGATGCTTTTTACCATTATCTGGTCGAATTCAGGCTTCATGGTGTTCTGTACTGCTATCTGGTCGTAATCCAGGCTTCACAATACCTTACTTCTTATCTGGTCGTAATCCAGTCTTCAGAAGAAATCAAATGGTTATTCGGTCGCCTCCGGGCTTCCCTTTGACTTTTGGACCTACTAATATCCAATCGAATTTGGGCTTCATAGTAATTGGCCGGGTGAACTGCTATTTGGTCGTAATCCAAGCTTCACAGTGTCCCTCATTGTTATCTGGTCGTAATCCAGGCTTTAGTGTCTCTTACCGCTATCTAGTCGTAATCCAGGCTTTGCGATGTCTCATACCACTATCCGGTTGAATCCAGGCTTCATGGTGTTCGGAGAAATCAAGATACTATCCGGTCAAATCCGGGCTTCATAACTTGTATCAAAGATATACCACTATCTGGTCGTAATTCAGGCTTCGTGGTGTCTTTGGCTGCTATCTGGTCGTAATCCAGGCTTCACAGAAATTTGTATTGCTATCTGGTCGTAATCTAGGCTTCACAATAACTTGCTGAGTTGTTATCCGGTCGTAATCCGGGCTTCACGGCTTGTGTTTATGATATACCACTATCTGGTCGAATCCAGGCTTCATGGTGTCTCAGACTACTATCTAGTCGTAATCCAGGCTTCACAGTAACTTGCTGGGGATTAAACTATTATCCGGTCGAATCCGGGCTTCATAGCTTAGAGATAAACCACTATCTGGTCGAATCCAAGCTTCGCGGTGTTTGATAATGTTATCCGGTTGTTCCCCGGGCTTCACAATATGACGTAGAAATCAAGATATTATCCAGTCGGATCCGGGCTTCATAGCTTGAACTTTGTGAGAATTTGATTGTATCTTTCCTGAAAGGTAAAGAGTTAGCCGTATGTAATGCATGTTATGCATCAAGTAATGATATTCTCAAAATAAACAAGATTGGGTTGTATGATGCGTATGCACATGTCATGATGTATGGATATGCAATGTTTTTGTGATATTCTCTAGCTGGGGAAAATAAATCCCGAAATGCTGCTGGAGAATAAGAGTTTCGCTCGGTGGGGATAACGATCGAAGATGATTGTGAGAATAATCCTGCTAGAGAATAACCTGACGAGAAAATGACTTTGTGGGGAAGAGATGCTCTGCTAGAGGATCTGTTGATTTGGAGGAATATCCTCGGATGGGGATGGACTATCATTGTTGGGGATAATGAAACCTGTTGGGGATTGAGTTTCCACTTGTGGAAGAAATAAACTCCACTGGGGATAATCTTCTAGTGTTGATGATAAATAAACTCTGCTTGGGGAGAATCACTATTTTTTTAGATACCTTTTGCTCTGCGGGGAGTGAATGTACCTTTAGTCGTATTCTCCAGCTAGGTCTATCCCTATACCTGGTGGACAGAGCAATCGTAAGGTTTGGACATTTCTTGTTTGCCCCTGTTCCTGATATTATGAGTAATCGTCTTTTGTTTCGCATGTAAATATTTATGAGCAACAATTATTGTCAAATGCATATATCAAAAATGAACATTGGACGTTCTTGCAAAACAAAACAGAAAAAGGAAAACAATTTGAAATATCTTTGTGAAAATGAATTGTATTGATTTTGAAGTTGGCCTGTAAATAGGCGTTTTTGTACAAGAGGCTGACGTCCTAGTAAGAGAACGCCACCGAACAAACAGAATTTATACAATTTGTGTAAAAGAAAGAAAAAACAGCTATGTGAATAATCCCACTGGGTTCCAACTCTGCTATTGCCTTTATATCTTCGAGCATCTCATCACTTTGCTACTTGGTTGAAGGTAGATCAGATCGATTGGTGCCGTCCGAGCTTGATAGTGGATATCGGAGTTTGGTTGCAAGATGATCCAACGAGACATAGTGTTACGCTTTAATACCTAATTTTTGCCTGGACCGCCCTTTCGGGTTTTCAGTCCACCGGGATACCCTTTTTTTCCCAAGCCGCCTTTTCAGGTTTTCGACTTGCCAGGTGTACAAGTTTTTTCATTTTCATCCCTTACTTTTGCCCGAACCCTTTTGGTTCGCCGGGAAGCCCTTATTTTTGCCTAGGCCAGTCAACCTAGCGGGTCTT
This sequence comes from Vicia faba, assembly GCA_948472305.1. Lineage (NCBI taxonomy): Eukaryota > Viridiplantae > Streptophyta > Magnoliopsida > Fabales > Fabaceae > Vicia > Vicia faba. The sequence goes on from OX451736.1 coordinate 422,128,461, forward strand.
TGATTATGCGTAGTATTTTTTCACTATGTCTGCATTGACGGGGTGAGGAAGGTCGTCACCATCCATGGTGGTTAGAATCATAGCTCCTCCTGAGAAAATGTTCTTAACCACAAATGGCCCTTCATACGTAGGGGTCCATTTGCCCCTGGGATCACCTTGAGGTAATATGATGCGTTTGATCACCAGATCCCCAACTTGATACTCATGTCCTCTGACTTTCTTGTTAAATGCCTCGATCATCCGCTTTTGATACGTCTGACCATGACAAATAGCAGTAAGTCTTTTTTCATCGATTAAATTCAGCTGATCAAGCCGGGTCTGGATCCAATCATCCTCGCTCAAACCTGCATCCTTCATAATCCAAAGAGAGGGTATCTGGACCTCAATGGGTAAGACTATCTCCATGCCATACACCAAAGAGTAGGGTTTTTCCCCTGTTGAAGTTCGTGTTGAAGTACGGTACCCATGAAGAGCAAATGGTAACATCTCGTGCCACTCTTTGTATATCACCATCATCTTCTGCACAATCTTCTTGATGTTCTTATTAGCCGCTTCAACAACCCCATTCATCTTCGGCCGGTAAGGAGAAGAGTTATGATGTTGTATCTTAAACTATTTGTAAAGCTCGGTGATCATCGTATTGTTGAGATTTGCACCATTGTCCGTAATGATCCTCTCTGGTACACCATATCGACAGATCAAATTGTGTCGAATAAACCGCGCCACGATGTTCTTGGTCACTGTAGCAAAGGAAGCTTCTTCAACCCACTTTGTAAAGTAGTCAATCGCTACCAGGATGAAACGATGCATGTTGGACGCAGTAGGTCTGATCTCACCAATCATATTGATGCCCCACATTGCAAAAGGCCAAGGAGCTGTCAATACATTTAGAGGAACTGGAGGTATATGCACCTTATCAGTATAGACTTGGCACTTGTGACAGGTCCGAGAATGCTGATAACAGTCGGCTTCCATAGTGGACCAATAATATCCTGCCCGAAGGATTTTCTTTGCCACGGTATATCCACTGGAATGAGTTTCAAAAGTACCTTCATGTAACTCTGCCATAATCCTTTCTGCCTCGTTCTTGTCCACACATCACAGTAAGGTTGAATCATGGTTACGCTTGTAAAGAATGCCATTTCTAATGAAGAACTTTGCAGCGAACCTCCTTAAGAACTTCTTATCATTAACAGATGCACCCTCGGGGTATTCCTGAGCCTCAAGATACATTTTTACCTCGTGAAACCAGGGTTTATCTGCTACCTCTTCAGTCTCGATGTCACAGCAATGTGCGGGTTCGTCCAACCTCTCAATGGTAATCTGGGGAGCTTCATTGTCCCACATAACCTTGAACATAGAAGACATGGTAGCTAGCGCGTCCGCTAATTGATTCTCCTCTCTAGGGAAGTGTTCAAAAGTTATCTCCTCGAAGTGTGGGAGCAATGTCAATACATACTCTTTGTAAGGAATAAGATTTGGGTGTTTCGTATCCCACTCTCCTTTGATCTGACTGATCACTAGAGCAGAATCTCCGAACACACTCAAGAACTTAATCCTCAGGTCAATAGCTGCTCGCAGGCCCATGATACATGCTTCATACTCCACCATGTTGTTGGTGCAGTTAAAACATAATCGGGCGGTGAACGGAGTATGACAGCCTTTAAGAGATATGATCACGGCGCTAATTCCATTACCCAAAGCGTTTGAAGCTCCATCAAAATACATAGACTATCGGGATCCTTCCTCAGGTCCTTCATCTGGTCCAGGTTTTTCACAGTCAGTCACCAACATGGTGTTCTCATCCAGAAACTCGAAGTTCATAGACTGGTAATCATCCACGGCCTGATGTGCCAAATGATCTGCTAACACACTCCCCTTGATTGCTTTTTGGGTTGTGTATTAGACGTCATACTCAGTTAAGATCATCTTCCATCTTGCTATTCTTCCGGACAAGGCAGGCTTTTTGAATATATACTTGATTGGGTCCATCTTTGATATCAATAGAGTAGTGTGAGTCAGCATATACTATCTCAGTCGGAGAGCAGCCCATGCCAAAGCGCATCAAGTTTTCTCGAGCAACGAGTATTGGGTCTCGCAGTCGGTAAACTTTTTGCTAAGGTAGTAAATAGCATGCTCTTTTCGACCAGACTCGTCATGTTGCCCCAGCACGCACCCCATTGAATTATCGAGTACTATCAAGTATAAGATCAAAGGTCTTCCTTCAACTAGAGGCATCATAATAGGAGGCTCTTGGAGATATTCCTTGATCCTTTCGAAAGCGGCCTGACATTCATCATTCCACCTTACCACTTGATCTTTCTTCAGCAACTTGAAGATTGGCTCACAAGTAGCAGTCAGATGTGAAATGAATCGGGCAATATAGTTCAGACGTCCCAAAAAGCCTCTGACTTCTTTTTCCGTTCGGGGAGCTGGCATTTCCTGTATAGCTTTCACCTTTGCAGGATCCACTTGAATACCTTTATCACTAACGACGAAGCCCAACAGCTTACCAGACCTTACCCCGAAGGTGCACTTGTTTGAGTTTAACCTCAACTTGTACATTTTTAACCTATCAAATAGTTTCTGGAGATGGTCAAGATGTTCTTCTTCAATTTGGGACCTTGCAATCATATCGTCAATGTATACCTTAATCTCATGGTGAATCATGTCGTGGAACAAAGCGACCATGGCGTGCTGATACGTTGCCCCAACGTTCTTTAATCCGAACGGCATGACCTTGTAGCAAAAGGTACCCCACTGCTTAACGAAGGTTGTCTTCTCCATGTCTTCGGGAGCCATCTTAATCTGATTGTAACCGGAAAAACCATCCATAAAGGAGAAGATCTTATGTTGTGCGGTGTTGTCGACCAGAACATCGATGTGATGGAGTGGGAAATCATCTTTAGGGCTTGCCCTATTCAGATCTCTATAGTCCACACACATCCGCACCTTACCATCTTTCTTCGGTACCGGAACCACGTTGGCAACCCACTGCGGGTAAGAAGTGACAGCTAGAAAACCGGCATCAAATTGTTTCATGACCTCAGCTTTGATTTTCTCAAACATCTCAGGGCGCATGCGGTGAACTTTTTGCTTCACTGGAGGACAGTCTTCTTTAGTTGGCAAGCGGTGAACCACAATATCGGTATCCAACCCAGGCATATCTTCATAAGACCAAGCTAAGATCTCAACATAGTCACGTAGCATCTGAATCAACCATTGCTTGACGCTAGGCTCCAGGTTTGCACCTATCTTGACCTCTTTCTTGTCTTCTTCTGTACCCAAATTTACTGATTCCACTGCCTCTTCATGGGGTTGTATGGCCCTCTCTTCCCGTAGTAGTAGTCTAGCAAGTTCCCCAGGAACTTCGCAATCATCCTCACCTTCGTCCTCAGCTTGGTTGATCGGACTTTTGAAGTCATAACTGGCAGTAGCATAGTCGTTATCAGTGGGATCCAGAGTGGATATGGATCTGCATTATGATATGTGAGTGTGTGTAAGACAATATCTTTTTTGATAAAGTTCAAGATAGAAAAGAAAAACAAGGAGCGCAAAATTTGTAATGCAAGAAAACGTCCAATGCTTTATTGATGATATATGGAAATGAAACACATTAAGCCCTCACAAACAAAGCCACGGTGTCTCGAGCAAGGCACAGGGCCGTAAAGTTTTAAACTGTCTGTTACAAATCAAAAACAAAAGTCTATTACTATGTAATAAAAGAAACGGGCATGGAGTCCTTCGCCGTCCAATTGCTCAATTCACCGTCGGTAGTCGGGTAAATCTAGCTGTTAAACTCTGACTCTTCTTCATCGTCCTCAATTGCATTCACTCCCTGATCATGTTTGGGAATAGGAGTAGTTATGTCGTTGGGCTTTTCCAGAGTGTCAAACTCGATCTCTTTAGCTTCAATCAAATCTTACACCTTATTCCTCAAGGCCCAGCAGTTATTTGTATCATGCCCTGGACTATCAGAGTGATAGGCGCAGTGGGCGTTCGGATTATACAGTGGATAGGTGGTGCTGGGATTCTTCAGGGCTTCCCTCAGAGTTATCAGGTTAGTCTTCAACAATTGCCGAAGAATTTGAGATAAGGTCATACTGAGCCGAGTATACTGTCTTTGCGGTCTCTCTACTCTTTGCTGATTGTTGCGTTGTGGGGCAATGGTGGGTCTTGATATTACTACCACATTAACCGCTTGGCGGCGTTCATGTCGGTTTTGGCTCCTCGAGCTGTAAACTGCACTAGCTTCTTTTCTGAAAGGCTTCTTTTCTGTACTTGATGAAGCACCTTTCTGTATCTTTCCACTTTTGATACCAGCTTCTACCCTCTCCCTAGTCAAAATCAATTCAATGAACCCAGATGATGAACTGCCGATCAAATGATTGAAAAATGGACCAGACCAAGTCCCAAGAAACATATCCACCAACTCCCTATCAGACAGATGGGGTTGGACTCTTCCCGCCAGATCTCTCCACTTCTGAGCATAGTCCTTAAAGCCTTAGACTGCACCCATAGACATACCCTGAAGCTGAGTACGCGTGGGAGCAAGGTCGGCGTTATACTGGTATTGCTTGTAAAAAGCAGCAGCAAGGTCCTCCCAGTTGCGGACATTAGCTCCTTCCAATTGATAGAACCATTCAAGTTGAGTCCCTGACAGACTATCTTGAAAGAAATGAACCCACGGGTTTCTATCAGCAGTATAGGGTTGAATTTTTCTGACGTATGAGCGGAGATGAAGCTTTGGACAAGATACTCCATCAAACTTAGCAAAGACATGAGCTTTAAACTTGTGAGGGATCACCACCCCAGATGCTAGTCCCAGATCTCCGAAGTCCAACCCAGGTATCTTCTGAATCTCCATTGCACTCAACCGGTCTTCAAGTTGCTTGTACCTATCCTCGGCAGGAGGATACTGGTCTTCATCAAAATCAGTGTCATTATCAGAGACCACAAGACTAGGACCCTTTTCTTCCTCTTGATTCTCTCCTCCTCCAGATGAATGAGACAGACCAGCTTCTTGTATCAACCTATTCCCAAATCTGTGAACCATATTCAGGAGAACCATCTTCTTCTTCTTCTTCTTCTTCTTCTCCTTCAGGATGAGAGTCTTCAAATCCTATTATCCTTTAGCCAAGTTCAAGAACAGCTCTTGGAATTGAGCATTTTGTGCTTGAAGAGCTTTGATGGCTTGATCGGTAGGTGTTTCAGAAGACATTTTGTGCTGAAATAAACAGCGAAGAAGATAAGAAACCTGTAATGATACCTGTAATGAGGTGCATGGTAATGGAATGCGTATGAAATGATTTCAAAGACTTTGGGAGATTTAAATTTGTGAACCAAGCAATAAACAAACTTTATTAGATTCAAACTTGTAAAAATGTTTAACAATGCCTTTAAGGCGTTACAAAAGAAATAACTGAAAAACAAATCTAAACTAGAAACAATAAAAGATATCAGAAATCCCATGGTCGCTTTCCCTTCGTGCTGACATAATCATTGATTGTCCTTTAATTCTCAAGCTGCCTCGTGAGCTTCAAGATCTTCCTTTCCTGCTCATGATACTTCTCCTTGTAGGTATCCCGCTCCTCCTTTAGTTGAATCCAGGATCTCTTTAATGCCCCAAGATCAGTAGGCATGTAGGGATAAAGCATGGTATAAGGAACCCCTTGTTCATTAGTATGCTCCACAATCACTGGCAAAACAGCTTCATAAGGCATCCCCAGCTTTTGAGCACGGGCTCGAACCCACTGGAGATAAGGTTGCATAGGGAGAGAAGTCTTTAGTCCTAGCTCTTGAGGGTCAGACCTGTTCACCATGCTCCAGGCTCGTATAAACCTTCGGCAATGCCTATCCACATCCCCCTTGTAGTCAAAGACAATATTTGTAAGAAGCGGCTCATAGGGACCGTCTCTCCGAGCGCGACCAAATTGTCGTAAAGCCAAGAAAGGACTATAAGTTATACCCCCCTCTAATTCCAAGCAATGGGACATTAGGGTATTCCCCACATTGATCAATGACAGCTATTCTTTCCATATCCTTAGAACTCCAAAGAATGTCTGTATGAGCAAGGGACATGATTCTGTAAGCCCAACCTACACCTTCCTCATTCTTCAATACAAATTTGGGTAGGTGCGAAATAAACCACCTCGCCAGCAGCGGCGTGCAACACATGAGGGTCCCCCTTCTTCACACAGTACGAGTTAGAGAGCATGTAAAATATCACCCAGAAGAGTAGGCACTGGATTACGAGACAAGAAGATCTTGACCGTATTCATATCTATGAAGGAATCTGGATTCGGGAAAAGAACCAAGCCGTAGATGAGGAGAGCCAAGGTGTCTTCAAAAGCTTTAAAGTCCAAGTCATCCCAGAACTGTTGAGCTTGGTCCATTAGAAAATTGGCCAAGAAACCTTTAACCCCGCTCCATGTCTCCCAATTAGACACTACATCAGCCTTTTTCAAGTGTAAAGCTGAAGCAATGTCTTTTGGCTTAGGAGTCTCTTCTAAACCCGTGAAGGGCATATACTCGAGGATGGATATACCCAACAAATGAGAAAACTCTTCCAAAGTAGGTACTAGTTGATAATCCGGGAAGGTGAAACAATGATGCACTGGATCGAAGAACTGGAATAACACACTCATCATTTGCTCATCAAACCTGGAGGTAACCAAATTAAGAAGTTGACCATGTCTTCTAATGAATGAGGAAGTATCAGAAATTCTCGAGGCCATATCTTTGAGTTGAGCAGGTATTTGCACAAAGTTAACTCGGATGGTGTTTCTGCGCATAGAAGTCATGATCTGCAAAACTGAACAAAGATAAATCCCCTCGGTCTTTGAAATGGTTAGTCTAATGAAGTATGCATGCTATGTTATGATGCATGATGTCATGATAAAGCACACAACAAGTATAGCAGATAGCAGACATGGTAAAGGCAAACAAGTCACACAATAGCCACCGACTTTTATTTTATCCAACAGGAAAGGAAAAAAGCATAGAAAAATTCCATTTTTCGAGATTTTGAGTACGGGGGATAGATTATAGAAAGGGAAGGTATTAGCACCCTTTCTATCCGCGGTTTTCCACGGGCTCTTAGGTACTTGCTCATCATTTTCAAAATTTACTTGTGTGTGTTTGATTTGAAAGAAGTTTTTGTTTTACTTCGATTTAACCCTTGCTTCTGTCTTCAAGAGTGTTACGAAGTGTTTTTGAAAACTTTGTTTGAAAAGAGTGTAAGTGTGAAAAAGTTTGTTTGGATTGAGCAAGTACTTAAGAACTAATCTACCTACTCGAAAAAGAGAATGTTTCTGTTCTTGTTTCCTTTAGACAACGCTATCCAACTGTTAATGAGTAGGTAGCACCATCGTTGGAGTTTTAAGGGTCAATTTGTAAAGGGGCGTACGATCACTAAAGAAATGTTAGGACGTCTTAGTAATAACCCTAATGTCTTAAGATCAATATTTGAGGCAACAATATCCGAGGCCACCATTCCGAGGCAACTTTTCCGAACGGGACTTTGATCTTTTTTTAGACAAGAGAGCAACCACTAAAGTATCATATACTTAATGACCGTTTACCGAAGGCAACCGAAGTGAGAGTATACCTTAGGAGTGCGCATGTGCGAGTGATTCAATTTCAAGTTATTATCTTTGCACATTTAGGATTTGCTAACTGTTTTAAAGTTTACATACATTATTTTCATGCATCCCTATTACCATACATCTAACAGTTAATATTTTGCGGAATTTAAAGTGCGGAAAGTAAAGCTACGCTATTACAAGGCTTCGGGTATTAATTACATAGCCAAAAACAACCCGTCAAAACGATAACTGAAAAGGATAAAAGCCCTAATTAATCTATTACAACTTGTGAGCAATTACATTAATATGGTAAAAATAAATAAATGCGATGAATCGAGAACGAGAGAGAACTAGGGTTTTGACCCCGTCTAACCTAATCAAAAGAGAAATATTTTTGTTGTTTTTTAATTATTTTTAAGAAGAATAAGATTTTTTAAATTAAATACAAATCTAATTAGTAATTAAATTAAATCAAAGAAAATAACTTACATGGCCTATTTTTGTATTTTTGGTTATTTTTAAGAAAAAGAAAATAGAATTAAGTTAGAAACAAAAAAACCTAATTGTTCTAATTAATTTTAATTTATTTACAAAGTAATTAAAGTTAACCTAAAATTAAATAAACTAATTAAATTAATTTTTGATTAAAAAAAATAAAGACTAAACCTAATTTGGGTGAAAATATTATTTTTGTGATTTTTTGATAAAAGAATTGATTTTATGTTAGTAAAAATAACTAAATAAATTAAATAAAAGAAAAATATAACAAGAGAAAAAAGAAGAATTGGGCCTGAAATTGGTAAATTGGTGAGGTGTGGATAGCAAGCTCTTGGCCCAAACAAATCTGACCCACATTGACCTTCCACAATTCCCTGCTGCATGTTGACCAAGGCCTACGATGCTACTTCATCTGATGGCCTTTAGATCTGGCCATCTGGAGATCCAATGGCTGGATCCTGAGGGCACATGGTGGTCCTTTGGCCTTGTGTGCGCGCCTGAACATTTACAGAAAAATAATATGAAATACATGGGGGACCTGGGATTCGAACTCAGGCCCCAAAGCCTTTTTCCAATGCCTCTTCACCAACTGAGTTGCGTGCGTTAGTTGTTCATATAATAAACATAAAACATAATATGAGAAAACAAAAAAAGCACTAAATCCAAACGCGCGAATTTATAAACGGGCGAATGGTTGCTTGCCACGACATCTTCTTCTCCATGGATCAGTTGTCTTAGATAGAAGACTTTTACCAATAGATATTCATCGTAGGTAAAAACCTGTGCATCTCAAAAATCATGTACAAGCATAATAAATTAATGGTGATGGTACCAATCCACTCGTCTCAATCTCACGAGCTTCATGGTACCCTAATCATGGCCCAATTTTGCCTAGGTTCAGAAACCCCAAAACGACCTTGCAAACCCTAGCTATGGCATATGGCAATTCCTGCACTGTAAATGCAATTAAACAGTACCAATAGCTTGCAAACAAGATGATGAACAAGAATATATGATTAGAATGTGTTTAGGATGCGTGAAATATTGAAAACGATTTTGAGTTTGAAGGCAAACCGTGTGAGTGATGTAGGACGATTCTGGGCGTTTCAAGCCTGGAAAATGATTGGGTCAGCTCCAGGAGACTGCCAGCAAGTGATTGGAAGCTTCAGCACACCTTGAATTGGCCTATAGAAGGATATCCGTCTCACACTTTTCTTTGGAATTTTGAGATTTTTCTCTTGTTCTTGGGGGCAGCTCTGTACGAAAATTCTTGTGTTTAGGGTTCAATGATCTTCAGCATAAGTAGTGAATCATATTAGGTTAATTATTTTTGGCCATGATCTTGAAAATTCATGAAGGGGATATTTGATCTTTAAGCCATATGAAATATTTCCATAACCATGCAAATCATGCCCTTTTGTCTTGATTCCAATTTGATTGATTAAGCCAGCTCATTTGGATTTGATTTTCATCAAAATCAGATCTTCAAAACAAATCTTGGTATTTTTTATTATTTATTTGATTTAAAATGATTTTTAATAAATAAAAACCATAATAAAATAAATAAATGGAGAAAATAAGATGTGGTGGCTGCCTTGGGTCGTGGACCATGTTGAAAAGGTGGTGCAAGCTTAAAAAGTTGGGCCCATTTAGCAAAAAATGCATATGTGAGCACATTTGACTTTTGGCAATTTTGCAAAAAAGGCCAACTTCACCAATGCATAACTTCCTCAATTTTGACTCTTTGAAGGTTTTCTTGGACTTTTCAGAAATCTTGAGATATCCTATAAGCAACCCTTTTGGTCTCATCTCAATTTGGTATTCCATCTTCATGTATGAAGCTTTGACAAAAAAGGTGTTTTTGTTGACTTTTCAAAATGACCTATAATGTCCAAATTCATAACTTCTTGTGAGTGCATATTTTGAACTTGGGAGCTGAAGATGGATTGTAGGGCATTGCATCCTCTTAAAAATGAGCTATTTATGGGTCATTTCTAATAAAGTATGAGAAAGGTATGCTTGGTCAAAGTTGAGTTGACTTTTCCTACAAAATCTTAATTTAGTAACTTTTGGGTTTTGATGAATTGTGAGCAATCTTTGAGGAATCATGATCAAACCTTGATCAAATGATGAATAACTTCAAAATGAGGATGTTGACAAAAAATCTTGAAGTTTGACTGTATGTGGGCCACAGTTGACCTTTGCCCTAGCACAATCGATTTTCAGGCCTTTGAGCAATTGGCTGAGCAAACTTCCTCTGCAAGGCTTGAAACTTGACATGGATGATCTTGAGAACATATTAGGACAATGGTGATCATTTGGGATCCCTTTGACTCAATTATCTTGATGCAACATGAAACCCTAATTTGAGGTAGACTGCCTTAGGAGAGAGCTTGTCTGGTCAACCCTTGGGCTTTCTTGAGCAACTTTAGGATCTTTCTTGAAATGTTTTGAGAAATATGGGAGGGAAAATTTTGGTGTACAATAGCTACCATGCCATCTATGTTCAAAGTCAGATGGGATAACGAATCTCCTCGAATTACTATTGTAAGACTGGACGAATTGGTACATTGCGACGAAGTTGATACTGATGGAGTGGAAGAAAAGCCTTGGTACCACGAAGTAAAAAGATACCTCGAGACTCAAGAGTATTCTGAAGGAGCGTCTATTAACGATAATAAATTTCTACGGAGGTTCTCTGCCAAGTTCTTTCTGAGTAACGAAATTTTGTACAAGCTCAATCACGATTTAACTCTGCTTCCTTGTGTAGACCAAAAGGAAGCTAAGAAAATTTAAAGATATGCACGAGGGAGTCTTTGTTACTCACTCCAATGGGCATACAATGGCTAATAAAATTCTAAGAGCAGGTTTTATTGGTCGACTATGGAAACTGATTACCATCGTCATTCCAGAACTTGTCACAAATGCCAGATTTATGCTGACAAAGTACATGTGCCTTCGGTTCCTTTGAATGTCTTGACTGCTCCTTGGTCATTTTCAATGTGGTACATTGACATAATTGGAGAGATTATTCCTACCACTTATAATGGGCATCTTTTCATCCTGGTTGTTATTGATTTTTTCACGAAGTGGGTAGAAGCAGTCTCGTTTGCCTTCGTTACCAAGAATGTTGTAGCTCGGTTCATTAAGTATAACCTTATTTGTCGGTATGGTATCTCTAAAAGGATCATCGCGGATAATGGTACCAATCTCAATAATACCATGATCATGGAACTCTGCATGTAGTTCAAGATTAAGCATCACAATTCTTCTCCGTATCGACCAAAGATGAATAGCACAGTGGAAGCCGTCAACAAGAATATCAATAAGATTTTGCAGAAGATGACAGTGACATACAAATATTGGCATGAAATGTTACCATTTTCTCTTCATAGTTATTGCACTTCAATATGTACATCAATTGGGGCGACCCCGTTATCTCTAGTCTACGGTATAGAGGTTGTCTTACCTGTCGAAGTTCAGATCCATTCTCTAAGGATTATGAAAGGCGCAGGTTTAGATGAAGTCGAGTGGATTCAAACTAGACTCGGCCATATAAAGTTGATTGATGAGAAAAGGCTTGCGGTTGTTTGTCATGGTCAGATGTATCAGAAATGCATGATCAAGGCCTTCAGTAAGAAAGTCAAGCAATAGATGTATCATGTTGGTGATTTGGTCATAAAGCACATCATCCTACCACAAGGTGATCCCAGGGGAAAATGGACTCCCATATACGAAGCCCCATTTGTGATCAAGAAGATATTTGCTGGTGGTGTTATGATGCTTACCACCATGGACGGTGAAGATTTTCCACACCCTGTGAATGCGGACATAGTCAAAAAATACTACGCATATAAGAGACCCGCTAGGTTGACTGACCTAGACAAAAATAAGGGCATCCTGGCGAACCAAAAGGGTTCAGGAAAAATTAGGGAAATATATAAAAATGTACATCTGGTAAGTCGAAAACCTGAAAAGGCAGCTTGTGCAAAAAAGGATATCCTGATGGACTGAGAACCCGAAAGGGAGGTCCAACCAAAAGTTAGGGATTAAAGCGTACAACTATGTCTCGATGGATCACCCATCTATTTACAGCCAACATAATTACCGACGTCAAGTCCAAATGGTACAGATCAATTCAATCAACTTCTTCTAACAGCGAGGGATGAGATGCTTGAAGATATGGGGCAATAGAAGAGTTGAAACTCGATGGGATTATTTCCACATAGTTGTTTTTATTTGTACCCCTTTTCCTTTTACAGAGATTTCCTCTTACTAGGATTTAAGTCTCTTTATATAAAACTGTCTTTTTATAGGAAAGATTTCCAAATCAATGCAATCAATTTCAAATTCAAAATTGTTTTCTTTACTTTCTCTATTTTGTTTGCAATAACGTCCAATGATTACATTGAATGAACATATGCATTTGAATATGATTACTGTTTACAAATATATTCATGAAAACAGGGTTAACATTTATGAAAGACTCTAGGAGTTAGGATAACATTCGAAGTTGACCATAAACTCCCACAGAGCAATTTCCTCAAAACTATTTTCACAAGCGAATCCCCGTCAGAGTTTATCTCCTCAGCATGGTGTATAGGGTTTATTTCCCCAATGGAGTTATTTCTCCAATGTTGCAATTCCATGTCAAGACTCTCTTCTCCAGCCATATATCATCCAATGTGGTCCTCCCTAGAAGAGCTAATACTCATATCTGAAACCTAGTCAAACAACACATCGGGAGAAGTTTCATCTCTTTTATCCCCAGTCAGAATACATAAGAATCAAATCCTTCACAGAATGATGAATGACCGACTCTCCTTGAATGCTTCTATCCCCAAGCAGAAGTCGAAGATCCCCAGCGGAATATCCTCAAACGGAAAGCATAAATCCCCAGTAAGGACATTCTAAATAAGGCAGAAGAATTACTTTCTTCATCCTCAGCAATAGTCAGGGATTTATTTCCCCAGCCAACATTATTACATGAAGCTACCGATACGCTCCAATAACATATTTCATCCATATATCATTCACACAAAAATCACAACATATGCATATAAAACACATATAATATACTCATTTATTTTGAAAGCATCATTATGCAATTCATTACATACATCATGAAATTGCACAAAACTAACTTTTCCTTTCTAAGGTTAAGTTCGCAAGTAGACAAATACTACCAGTAATTTATAGACAAGTTATGAATCAATTGCCGAAACAAAACGAGGAGACTATCTACATGACCAAGTGACTCCCTTCATAAGTTTATTCTAAAAAGAAAATCCTTCAGAAGTTTATTCTGAAAAGCATTCTCCTTCAGAGTTGTATTCTGAAAAGCATTTTCCCTTCAGAGACCAAGTTTTGAAAAGCATTTTCCCTTCAGAGACCAATTTCTAAAAAGCATTTCCCCTTCAGAGACCGAGTTTTGAAAAGCATTCTCCTTTAGAGGTTTATTCTGAAAAGCATTTCCCCTTCAGAGACCGGGTTCTAAAAAGCATCTTCTTCAGAAGTTTATTCTGAAAAGCATTCTCCTTCAGAGGTTTATTCTGAAAAGCATTTCCCCTTCAGAAAATGAGTTCTAAAAAGCATTTCCCTTTCAGAGACTGAGTTCTGAAAAGCATTTACCCTTCAGAGACCGAGTTTTGAAAAGCATTTCCCCTTTAGAAACCGAGTTCTGAAAAGCATTTCCCCTTCAGAGACCGAGTTCTGAAAAGCATTTCCCCTTCAGAGACCGAGTTCTGAAAAGCATTCCCCTTCAGAATTTTATTCTGAAAAGAATTTCCCCCAGAGACTGAATTTTGACGAGCGTCTCCTTCAGGGCCTTCATTCTGAAAAGAATTCTCCTTCAGAGGTTTATTCTGAAAATCATCTCCTTCAGGTCCTTCGTTCTGAAAAGCATTCTCCTTCAGAGGTTTATTCTGAAAAACATCTCCTTCAGGGCCTTCGTTCTGAAAAGTGTTCCCCCCCCCCTCCCAGAGACTGAATTCTGGAGAGAATTCCCTTCAGAGGTTTATTCTGAAAAGCATATCCTCCAGGACTTCGTTCTGAAAAAAGCATCTCCCTTCAGAAGTTTATTCTGAAAAGAATCTCCTTCAGGGCTTCTTCCTAAAAAGCATTTTCCTTCAGAGATTTTCTAAAATGCATTCTTCAGATACAGTCAGGCGTAGACTCATTCTGACACTCTTATCAACAGTTACTTCAGATGGCATCTTTAAGCCCATCTCTGGTGGAGTCTTATCACCTTTTTCAAATGGCGTCTTTTAGCCCATTCCCGATATAATCAACCAACAATGTTACTTCGTGCACATGTGAGTGAAAATTTCTGGGCACTTATAAGTGTTCAATCCTCTTCCACCTTCAGATCACGAATGGCAGGCATGCCAATATAACTCTTCAGGTTTAAGAAGATTGAACAAGGGAAGCTGTTGTACCCCAAAATCCCCCCCCCCCATTACTCAAGACAGATTGATTCAAGATGCCTCCCCATGCTCATGAAGGTCTCAATTGCTCAAGACTACTCAAAGATTGATCAGACAAACCCTCATGCTAAGCATTAACCTACAATTAGGGTTTTGGTTTTCTCAAAGAAAATTGAGCTTCTAATGCCTCAAGTGAGTTTCATGGTTCCTCATATGCTTCAAAGAATCCTCATACCATGTTTCAAGCCTTACAGCACAAGTTTGCTCAGTCAATTGCTCAAATGAGTGAAAATCAATTGTATTGGATAAAAAGTCAATATTGGTCAACATACAGTCAAACTTCAAGATTTTTGGTCAACATCAACATTTTGAACTCACATTCATCATTTGATCAAGATTTGATCATGATTCATCAAGAAAACTCAAGATTCATCAAAAGTCAAAACTTACTAAATTAGGGTTTTCTTTAGGAGAAGTCAACTGAACTTTGACCAAGCATAACTTTCACATACTTCATAAAAAATTCTCAACAAAATCCCATTTTGATGGAAATTCAATTGTCTACAACTTTGTATCTCTAATCTCAAGGCCAAAAATGCTTCATTTAAAAGATATGGGCCAAAATATTATATGTCATTTTAAAAATCAACAAAAAGACACTTTTTTAAAAGCAATTTAAATTAAGATAAAATCTTCAAATGGAAAATGACCAACATTAAGGTTGTAGGGGACATCTTGAGGTTTCCATAAAGTCCAAGATCACCTTCATATTACAAAAATTGAGAGAGTTATGATTGGTACAAGTTGGGTAATTTTGAGAAAATTCATGAAATCCAATTTGAACAAACTTGAATCTTTGGGCTAATGGGCTTATATTTCAGAGTCCAAACGTGTTCTTAACCACATAAGGGACCTCTAAATCCATTAATGTACCATGTTAATTTTTATTTCATTTATTTTGATTTTTATTCATTTAAATTCAAAATTAAATCAAATAAATATTAAGTGGTGTAAGGCATAAAAGGATTTTGATTCAAATATTTTGGAGGCCCAAAGGCATGTTGTAAACCGTGTGAACCTATTCTCAAAACAAATATTCATGTTTTGTATTATTCCAATCTTATTTTCAAATAAAATCGAAGATTGTTTTACAAGATGTCCAAGCCCGTGTCTTAACCTAATCTTCTCCTATTTGTACCCTTCATATTTAGACAAGAGGGAGAACGAAAAAAAAGTTGCAAGAACACTCTCAAAAAAATCAATTTTTGTCTAAGTTAGGGCAAACTTTCAATCCTATTTCCAACCCTTCTCAAAGAAAACTATCCATCCAAATCGATTCCTGAGGTGCCATAGAGTAAGCTTGGATCACTCTTGATGATCAAAGAGCCCTAAAACCTGCATTCCACACATCATCGTTTTACATGTTTTTATGATTTTTTTTTTAATAATTTTTGTGATGCTTTGACTTGAACTAACATTTGAAATGTGTTTCTGAGACAAAACAATGCAGGTTTGACCCTTTGCATGAAGCCCATGATGCCAGAATCGTACACCATCATTCTTACACCAATTTTCATTATTTTATTTATATCTCTTTGTGCAGGACGACTTAGCCAAAACTAAGGCAACCAATGGATTCGCAAGGGTCAATTTAGGGGGGTAGGGTTCTTTTTTATCACTAACGTCCTCTATTTTGCAGGTTGACAAAATTGTCTCATCGGAGAAGACGCCTAGAGCTAAGGCTCAAGCGCCTCTCCGATCCATGTAAGGGTGTGGGTTTGATCCTTGTGTTTCACATATTTTTTTGCTATTTTCCAATTTGTGCATGTTTCACATATATTGTTCACTACCTATTTCCTAACACCAATAAAAGCCAGGCGCAGAGGCAAGCAAGACAGTAGAAGACCAGGAGGGTGTCGGTTCAGCACCCACCCCATGCAATGTTTTTTCCTTTATTTTGTTGTAACCTAATTTCATTGATTTTTCTTTCCGTAACCCTAACCATTAAAATAACCTTTTCTAATACTAATTAATTAGGTTTGGGTTTTTAATTAACACTTAATTTTCTTGTTTTAGTTAATTAATTAATTAACCTTTTTTTTAAATATTAAAATTAATTAGAATTTTAGATTTTGATTAATTATCACTTAAACTATTTTCTAAAAAATCATAAAAAAACTTCAACATTTTCTTTTCTATTTTCTTATCTTTTCTTTATTTTCATAGATCAAGTGTATAGGTTGCGACTATCGGTTGTAATAGCTTAGATTTATTTTTCTCATTTTTCCTATTATGTAACTGCTCACAGGATGTAATGGCGTAGGCTTATTTTCCGCATTTTTCCTATTATGTACCTCTCCCAAAGCCATGTAATAGTTTAGGTTTAAATTCCTCATATTATATTTCTAACTGCTAGTAATTAGGCATGTATGGCAAGACTAAAATCAATCGTTAGAAAATCTTAATTCAAGATAAACAATTGAACTGAACACACTATTCACACTTTGCACCTCTAGGGTACCCCTCTTGTTTCCTTATAATAATGGTCATGTCCCTCAAAAATAGGGACACTTTAGTAAACGACCCTCGAAATAAAGATCATAGTCCCTCGATGACCCTTCGATGTTGCCTATGAAAAATGATCTAGTCCCTCCGATATAATTGCTAAAGTATCTCTACGTGTTGCCTTCAATGACCATACGATGACCCTACGCCTGTCACTTCACATCCAATAGATAGGGCTACCTATCAACTAATGGTATGGATAATACTATCTCTAAAGGAGAAGCAAAAGAATAAGAACGACCTTTAGTGGGTAAGGAACTCTTAATCTCTTGCTCACAACTCTTTTCTGAAATAAACATTTTTCACATCACACTTTTCAAACAAAATATTTTCAAACACTTTGTACGCGTTCTTGAGGACTGATACAAGAATAATTACAAAGTTGGTCGTACTTTGGCTTTTCAAAATATTTTCAAATCACACACACAAAGCAAGTTTTTAAAAGTAAGCTAAGCAATTAAGAGCCCGTAGATAACTACGGATGAAAAGGGTGCTAACACCTTCCCTTTTCATAACTTACCCCCCAAACTCAAAATCTATCAAGTTCTTTCCTATTCTTTTCACCCTTTCTTTGTTGGATAAAAGAAAAGTCGGTGGCAATCTTGCTATACGCACATTTGGATAAAATCAAAAAAGTCAGTTCTCCCACCGTATTACACCAGGGTTAAGAGAAAAGAGTTTGCAAGAATGTACGTATGATGCACCATTTTTACATTTATAGTCATTCGATTTTATTTGAAGTTTTATATATTCCATTTAAATTCCAGTCGAAAGCCTTTTACATTTCAGTCTTATCTTTAAAATATTACGTTACTGTCTATGAAATAATAATTGAAATAACATTTCTATAAAATAATGAAGATGTTATTGAAAATACTCTTTGTTATAAGAACATAAACATTAAATAAGAACGCATGTACTTAGGATCAATCTGATCGATCCTGCAAGTTACCATTTCTACAAAGATTTGGAAGATCAGTGGTTGTTTACCAAATTCCACGGTAAACATAATTATCTCCCCGTCAGCTCAACACGAGTCCAACAGAAAACCAGGAAACACCCAGAATACCTCTCTTCGTGTAATCCTCCTCCTCCTCAGATCCAACGGCTAGTTATAGGCACAGCTTCCCATTTTGACTGAGTCTTGGTAGTTAACTATTTTTGCGGACCCACATATCTAGGCCCAAAAATAGGGACCAATGGTCAAGTGTCGGGGGAATAATATAAACCCTCACACATGTGAGGGCCAAGTATCCAATATTCAAACCTTAAACCCTAATATTTTGCTTGTATCTCTTTTCTCCCACACTTACTTGATCGTCAGAGTGCCTAGCAGGTACAACGCCCCTTTTTCTCCTTAACTTTCCAGCAAGCCAGATATCACTCGTCGGCCCACTAGCAGGTTCTGATCAACCAGCAAGATAAAGTTGCATATGTCGAAACCGATATAGACGAATAAGAAGAATGTAGTGATTTTTCATACTTCAAATAATGTGAAGTGGACCTAGCTGAATTAAAGCAAGGCCCACCATATCCTTGCAAAGTTTTAACCCCTTCAAACGGAAAGAATCCTACAGAACCAGAAAAGAACGACAAGTTCCCTAAGAAAACATACACTTTCGACGTAACAAAATGTGACAAAATATTTGATTTGTTGGTAAAGGATGTCCAAATGATAGTGTCACCTGGTGCCAAAATTCCTCCATTAGACCAACGAAAGAAAATAGGTTTTTGTAAATATCACAAATTTTTGGGACATAAAACCTCACAATGTTTTCTTTTCAGGGGTTTGATTCAAGATGATATCAAGGAAGGGGGATTGAAGTTTGGTGAAAGGAACAAAGTTCAAACGAAGGTTGATGTTGACCCTTTCCATGTTTATAAACTAATTATGCCGAACCTGCGGATATCCATATGGTGGAAGGTGATGGTTTCAACATTAACCAACACCTTGAAGACAAGACCAATGAAGATTTTGTTGCAAACATCGAAACAGAGGAGGCTACTGGAGGCCTTCCCAATACCTTTAACAAGATTACTGAGGATTTTGTGCAGGTATCAAAGTGCAAAACACTACTAAAGGTCTGATTAACCAAGATATCAAAGGTAATATTGTTGATGATATTACCATAATTATTGAAATGACTAAGGCCACTAAAGGCCTTAGAGTCAAGTTTGAAAATGTCAGGATTACTGAAGGTCCTAGCCTTGAAGTTAACATGGTGGACCTGGACCAGCCTGCTCCCGAGATGGAGGAAGTCGAAAGGCGCCTCAAAATGGAAGATGATTAGATAAGGAATGGTTACCCGAAGGTTAGAGAAAGTTTTCTAGATTACTTGGTTCGCCACCACAAAAAGAATTCTGAGGGGCTAATGTGTCCCAGATATAGTATAATCCATGATCGAAAGGCAATGGAGACTTATGAAAAAATATGACATGCTCGAACTAGGGGAAATTGGAGGAAAGATGACTAAATAGAGGTTGTCTACCTAAAGGCTGGGGAAAGTTTGTGGGTTTCCTTGTCCACTTCCACACACAAAAAAATCTGAGTGCTTGATGTGCCCAAGGTGCAGTGCAGTTTATGATCGAAAGGCATCATAAACCTTGGAGAGAATCCAATATGTTTGTTGTTGGGACAGGCAGAGGGGTCATATGAGCGATTTCATATTCTATAAAATGGGAATTCCCATGAGGCTTAATAGCCCTTATCCCAAGGGGAATCGAAGAGCTACTTTCAAGCCACCTGCAAACATCCCAACTGACAGATGGATAAAGCTAAAAAAAGATAAGGGAGCAAGAAAGGAAAAATGGAGGAGTTTCAGAGCAGGAGGAAGTTCATTCATAGCATATCGAAAGCAATTCCAAGTGTCGAGGCAACAAGCATACAAGTCAGGAAATTACAAAGGGAAAAATCCCATGTCTAGGTCCCAATGGAGAAGACACCAAAGGATCAAGAAGGCGCAATGAGAATTGGCAGAAAAAGAAGTGGGAGAGTCTGGTAATAACCAAATTTCTTCCACCATCATGGTCAAAGAGAAACAACCTGTAGGGAGAAAACTGTTATTCCCAAAGAAAGAAGAAATTGGCGAAAAGGGTCAAAAAGACCTAGTGAATGATGAAGACATGCTGACTGATGACTTTGAATAAGATGGAGAGTCTTCCCTCAATATCAACTACAATGTGGTCACACTCACAGTGCTTCCCTATGAGTATGATAAAATAACTAAGGTCGAAGAATTAGAAGAAGCTGACGAGATTGAGATGGAAAAACACAAGCCAGTGTGCTATTATATCTTGAATAATGGAGTTGTTGAAGAATAAAATGCATTATTCGAGCGACTTGATCAGGGAATGAAAAATCACCTCAAATCTTTGTTCATAAGGGGAAAGGTGGAAAGTGTAGGAATCAATAAAATCTTGGTAGATGATAGAGCGATGGTGAATCTAATGCCTCAATTCATGTTGAAGAGAATCAGAATATTCGACATTGATATCAAGCCTCACAACATGGTACTATCAAAATATAAAGGTAAGATAGGCCACACTTTAGGAGTGGTGCAAGTGGATCTCAATGTGGGTTCGATTACAAGACCCACCATGTTCACGGTCATAGCAGCGAAGACAAATTATAATTTGTTGCTAGGATGTGAGTGGATCAATGGTATAAGGGCAATGCCTTCTTCAATGCATCAACTAATATCAATATGGAGAGAAGATGGGATTGTCGAGAATATTAAAGCAGATCAAAGCTATTATATGGCAGAATTTAACCATGTGGATAGAAGGAACTTCGATAGGAATTTGGTCAATATTGGGCCATGCAACCCTGCTGATGATGCATATTGACCTAACAAGAACACTCTTTACTTCCTTAATCTACATCCAACTCATAGATTCCAATGAGATAGAGAAATTTGGGAGAAGAAGATGATGTAGAAGGAGTTTCGGGAATACGGCCAACGGGCTGGGCTGACGAAGACAATTCTGCTAGATTTTTATCAGGATTGTTATGCTTATTTTTAGGAGGTCCAGCTTTATTGATGATGGGTTTAATATCATGATAAACTAGGAAAATTTCCATAACTTGTTCTAAACATTTAGAGGATAACATAAGACCCACATACTCTAGGGTTTTATCAACAAGGGTGAAAGGGATCATTACCCGAGAAGCATAAATAGCTTGTTGTTATATAGTGTAACGCGGTGGGAGAACTGACTTGGTTGTTTTACATTTTATCACAATTGTGAGGATAGTAAGAGTCACCACCGACTTTTATTTTATCCAAAAGGAAAGGCTAAAAAGAACAGGAAAGACCTTTAGTGATGTTTTCTTGAGTTCGGGGGGTAGATTATGAAAAGGGAAGGTATTAGCACCCTTTTCATCCGTAGTTATCTACGGGCTCATAGTTGCTTGCTAGATCACTTGCTTTTGTTTGGATTTGCTTGTGGTGTGAGTTCTGAAAGTATTTTGAAAAATGTCTTTGTAATGGTTCTCGTTTCTATAAGAACGCGTACAAAGTGTTTGTTTTGGAAATAGTTCAAAGATGTGTTTGTGGAGTGTGTTTTTTGAAAGTGTTCTTGGAAAGATGTTTTTGTAATGGTTATCGTCTCTATAAGAACGTATACAAAAAGCTATTGTCTTTTGAAAGGGTTTTAATATGAAAGTGTTGGTGTGAAATGCTTGGTCGTGAGCAAGCGAGCAACTAGGAGCGAATCTACCTACTCAAAAGGTCTTTATATGTTATTTTCCTCCTCCTTTAGATGTTGCTATCTTACCATTATTTTGGTAAGAAGCCCCATAGTTGGATGTGAAGGGACAGGCGCGGGTCAATCGTACAGTCATAGAAGGCAACTTATGAGACGCTTTTAGCAATTTTCGCAAGGGGCTAGATCATTTTATCGAAGGCAACATCGAGGGACATTGAGGGACTACGATCTTTTTTATCGAAGGGTCTTTGCTAAAGCGCCCCGTATTCGAGAGACATGATTGTGTTTCTGAGGCAATAAGCGAGATTACCCTAGAGGTGCGCGTGTGAAAGTGTGTTTGATTCAAGTTAAGTTGTTCTTTGATTAAGGTTATCTAGCGATTGATTTTAAATCTTGCCATACACGCCTAACTACTATACAGTATAAGGAAAATAGTAAATTGCAGAAATTAAATTTCTACGCTATTACAGAGCTTTCGGGAATGGGGTACAAATTTACAAATGGGGATGGATCAATGCGATTAAAAGTCCAAATAGGCAATCAATACAACCAAATTGAATCGAGCAATTAAATAAAACCACAACAATCTATGAAGCAAAAATTAATTAACAAAGTATGGAAATAAAGCTCTAGGTATTTTGTTTGTGAGGAATTTTGAAGAGAAAAATAAAACCTATTCTAGAAAATAAAATAATTGACTAGAAGAAATTAAGTCATGTGTATATATATTCTTTTTTGTATTTTTTTTATCATGAAGAATTTGAACAAAACAAATTTAAAAAAAAAAGTTAATTAATAAGATTATTCAAAAAAAGTCCCTAATTAAACTAACTAATTTTAAAGAAAGTTAACCTAAAAAAGTTCATAAATAAAATTATTTACAAAGTCTTGAACTAAATGAGAAAATACATTAATTTTGAAAGTATATTTTTTTTAATTAAAAAAAATACTAGAGGTTAAATTAAATCTAAACTAAATTAAAAATAAATAAAATTACTAACTAAATTAAAAATTATTAAATCAATTATAAGGAGAGGTATGAAACAGAACTATGGAGTGACATTGGTGAATTTTGCTGGGCCTAAAAAGCAGGCCCAACAACCTTATTATTTTTTGATATTTTTCTGTCCAAAAAAGAAGAAAAAGATGGAAAACAGTAAACAAGAATAAAATGTCCCAGGGGGTCTCGAACCCGGGACCTCTACTTCCAAACACAATACCATAACCACTGCTCCACTCGACCCTTCATTTATTTATATGCATTCGTTAATATAAAAGAACAAAATTTATTAAGTGAACTGGGCCAAGATAATAGGCCCAAACCCGGTTTGGAAAAGGAAAAGAAAAAGTTCTGGTAACCCTAAAGAGACAAGGGAAATGCGCCGCAAGTTGTGCTCATCTTCTCTCAAACTTTCTAACAGAAAAAAAAAACTTCGTTCCTCTATGATTTTCTCAATTCGAAACGCAAACTAACAAACAAAACCTTCTTCATCGTTTCTCACTCTCAAATTCCCCTTTGTTCTTATGATTCGGTCTTCTCGATCTCAACCTGTCTCCATCGTTCACTCGATTACCATTCATCTTCAGGAAATCTAGCTTTGAGAACAAACTTGAGTTGATCAAGTCTCGCATTATCATCTTCACCGAATAGCGTGACTGGATGCTTAAGGAACCAGAGACGACAAGGTCGTCAGTGTTTTGTTCGTTGGGGAAGGAGGCACTTGACGAGGCGGTGACGGATGTGACAGAGGAGGAAGTGGAGTCGTATGGCGTGTTGTACAGTTTCCTGACATGATTTAGTATTTTTCTTATTTCGATCCTCCCCTTATTTTTGTTTTGTGCATTTTTTGGGTATGGGATAATTCTGTTGTTGATTTGTGAATTTATTGATGAAGGTAAGTTGTACAGGTTTGGAATGTGAATGGTTGAATTGAGTATGGTTGACTTTGTAGGTTGTGATTGGAATGGTTTTTGCAGGTTGCAGGTTAATGAGCTTATTTCTGAATTGATGTTCATGTATGACAAAGAGAAGTTGAAAGTTATTTTGAAAAAATTGTAATGTGTTTTGTGTGTGACAGTAATTAGTAATACTAGTTTTATGAGGATATGATTCTTGTTTCTATGTTTTTCTTTATGACTATTAATAAGTTTGCTATAAGAGGTTATTTTTATGGATCAGTTATTATTGCCATTGAGTTGTTATGGATGAATCATATGGTTCTGTTTTTTTGTTATAATAGGTTGTAGAAAAGAAACAGTGATTCAAGCATATGCAAATGAATTCAACAGACATGAATGTATATATGAAGGAGCTGTGTAGAAGTAATAGAGGATAAGAAAAAAATACCTATCGGAATCACTCTGATGGAGCTTCAAACAGTAAGTTTTTCTCTCCTTGAATTTCTTTCTTGCTCAGTTTTTCCTCCTTCTGACTGTGTATGTTTGTGGCTTGGTTTTGGATTCAAGTTGAGATTGGTTCGTACAAGTTATATTGTGATGCAAGGTTGTTGATGATGGTTGTATAACGAAGGATTATGGAGTGGTTTTTTTTTGTGTCTGGCTGATGGACTAAGAACCCCCTTCCCTACTGTTATGATCTCTCTTTTCTTTATATTGAAACAAAATGGAAAAAGGGGGGAAATATGAGGGATTTTGAACAATTGTGGTATGCTGGCCTTGGGCTTTAGAGTACAGGTTAAGTTATGTCTATTTTGGTGCAAGTTTTGGCCTGCTTTGGACAGGTTATTATGCAGCATTACAGACTGTTATAGGAAGCAAGGTTTGGACAGCAAGAGGGTTAACTTATGCAGGGCAGCTCATGACTGCTTTGAGAGCAGAGTGTTTGGGCTGATGAGGTGCAGATTTTGGCATGTTCATTGCAGGTTTTTGGACTGTTGTATGCTTAGGTGATATCTTCCTGACCCTATCCCTTTTCCTCTTCATCTTTCCATGAAATAAAGCAATTTTGCTTATCATACAATTTTCTGAAGGGTTTGGCCATTTAGGGAAAATGATGACATTTGAGGTTTTTTGAGCTATTGTTAGCTTGCTATTTTTTTTGCTAATATTTTTATAAACTGTTGCTCATTTTTATTTGCTGATTTTGCTGACTATTGCTTATTGTTTTGCGCTGCTGTGCTTGGACATTTTGCTACTGCTATTTTTGTACATCTGTTTTGGGTTATGTTACTGATGTTTTCCCATTTAGTGTATCTGTTGTAGGCCTGCCCTTTTGTATTTTATTGTTGTTGTTCGTAGCAGCCATTGTTAGCTGATTTTTGTTGTTGTTTGTTGCGTTATTGGCTTGTTGTTTTGCAATGTTGTTTGGCTTGTTGTGATGTTTTGTGTCTTTTCTTGTTTTTTTGCAGTACGAAAACATTGGCAACCCTCTTTTTCTTTTGTGAACCGAAATCCAGGTTTTGTGATTTGCAAAATAGGAGGAGATGGATTATGATTAAAAACAACAAACCTGTTAATTTCTGATTCCAAAATGCAAACCCTAATGATGAGATAAATCTTGTTTTAACCATCAATTCTTGCTTGAATTTTCACGATGCTAGTTGTTGTACCCCAAAATTTTCCCTCTCATTTCATCAACATTTCTCATCACAAGACTCTTGGAACTCAAGATCAAGCTAGGATTTGCTCTGCTCAAGACACCTCCTTGCACTGTTGACCTAAATTAGGGTTTGAGTTTGCACAAGGATTTTTTGACCTACAATGCCCAAAGTGACTTTCATACTTCATGTTGGACTCACAAGTTTGTCCATACCAAGTTTCAAGCCTTGAATTAAATTTTTGCCCAGTCAATTGGACAGTTAACCTAGAAATCAGCTGTATTGGGGAAAAAGTCAACTATGGCCAATTAACAGTCAAACCTCATGAATTTTGACCCACATCAACATTATGAACTCATATAAACTATTTGATCAAGTTTGGACCATAATTCCACAAGAAATTTGATCAGATCACCAGAAGGGCAAAATGGTCATTTTTAGGGTTTTGACCATACAAAGGCAATTTTTGACTGTTTGACCTAGCCAATGGAAAATTAAGCTCAACCATGGACTCAAGGACTCAATAACATTATCCTGACCCATTCAACAAGTTCAAAAGATCTCAAATGCATAGGATTGATAGATGAATTTTTCAGTCAACTGATCAAAATTTGACTGTACACTGAAAAGTCAAACTTTGAATTTTTGGTCAAAATCAAGTGCCAAGGGTCATTTTTCATCAAGACATGTCAAATTATGAAACTTGTTCATCAAGAAACCCAAAATTGCAAATTAGGGTTTAAAATGAAAAAATTTCATAACTTAGAAATTTTCTAAGTTATAAAATTTTCTTATTTTTTCCTAACTTTGTCCCACATTTTCACCAAGATGAAAAGGGATTCAAACAAAACTTACAACATTAAAGTTGTAGTCCATCACAAAGTCTACAAATTTTATTCACAAAGTTTTCTCAAAAGAGGCTTGGATATCAAGTTATGATTTTTGGAACAAGGGTCCCTAAAACTTTTAACTTAGAGAAATTCTGCCCTAGTTTAGGCAGGATTTTGACCCATCTTCTTGGGCATTTTTCACATAGTTCCACTTGGAGTCTCAAGTTGCATTTCAAAGATGGATTACAGTACATGTTTCAAGATTTCCAAATTGTCCAAGAACTCCTCAAACACATTTGTGGTTAGGGAGAATCGAATGCTTGAAGTTGGCAAAAACTCACTTTGTAACCATGGCCAATACATGTTCATACCAAGTTGCAAATCTGACCAAACTAGCTTAGTACATAATTACAGGCCTCTAAACCAATTTAAACTCAAAAATTGAATGCAAATACATTGGACATTGGCATTATTCTGATCAAGGGAGCATTGTACATTGAATATTTCCATTTTAAGCATAAAGATGGCACTTCCATTTTCAAAAAGGCAACTTTATGTCAATTTGCATTTTCTTGAGCCTTGGACTTCTTTCCTTGCAGCAAACAAGTTCCCTAATCTCAGGCATAGTACACCAACTTAAGCATGCTTGGAGCTAGCATGTACAGGCCATAGCTTGGTCACTTCACATCTTTGCTTCAAAAACAAGCCATTGTGCAAAAAGTCAATAACTCACATATCTGATATATTGAACTCAAGCAAAGTTTTCAGACAAGTTTCACACATCCTAGTAAGCCAAAAACACGAG
Source organism: Vicia faba (assembly GCA_948472305.1). Classification (NCBI taxonomy): domain Eukaryota; kingdom Viridiplantae; phylum Streptophyta; class Magnoliopsida; order Fabales; family Fabaceae; genus Vicia; species Vicia faba. Next base: position 422,155,434 of record OX451736.1, read on the forward strand.
CCCTTGATCCCTCAAACACCCTTAAGCATAAAATCTTCATTTCTGCCCAAAACAGGGCCAGTTCTGCAAATCACAAGCCACAATCAAATCCCCTCGTGCGTTTTGTCCCAAATCACTTCAAACACATTCTAAACAATACACCTAAGTTGTCCAGACCATTCACAAGCTACTGTAACTCCATTAACACACATCACCATTTTTGCTTTGAAGCTTTGCAGGTTGAGTTCTGTAGAACGATTCAGGCTACTTCAAAACAAACAAAGCATTGGGAAAGGTTCAGGGGACATCAAGCAAGCTCAAAAGAATCTCAGGCCCCATTGAAAGTTGATGTATTGTCCAACTCGAACTCAACTGAAACAGGTATTTCATGAACTTCTATCTCTCTATTTAGGAACATTTAGCCTTAGGTTTATGAATAAAAGATGTTGTACTCATTGCCCTGAAACCATACATATGCTTAGTTTTCATTTATATTAATCGTGCTAGGAGAATTTCATCCATGAACTTTCTGAAAAAACTAGGTTAGAAATTAGGGCCAGAAAAATTCTCTCTGGTCTTTGAGAGTTAGGTTTAATGTTTTATATGGTTGAAATCGTTGTTTGGTGCTCTACAAGTTTCATATTTTGAGTTTTGTCAAAAAAGCACTGAAACAGGAGATATAGGTTTGAACTAGCCACGCGCGTTTTTCTGTTTGTCACAAGGAAGAAGATGAAGTCTGGGATGGGCCTGGATTTTTTGCTTCCAACACCTCCCAGCTTACTTTCAGCACCCCCTGGCCCATTTCTTTGTATTTTTATTTTTTTTTGCATTTTAATTTCTTTTCTGACTTTGATATTTTATTTTCAAATATAAAAAATACTCTAAAAATGTTTTCACATTTTTTTCATTTATTAGATATTTATTTGATTTTTTCTAATATAAAAAACAATTTAAATACTTATATTGTTTTGTTTAAACTTGAAAATAATGCAAATAATACTTCTATTTTTCATTTCTATTTTTTATTCATATCAAAAATATTTTCTTGAATATGGTGTATTTTTGTAAATATTTTATTTTATTTTTTTACTTAACATATTTAATATATATATATATATATATATATATATATATATATATATATATATATATATATATATATATATATATATATATATATATATATATATATATATATATATATATATATATATATATATATATATACTTTTATTTTATTAAATACTTAGAAATAAAATACAAAAATATTACCTTTTTTTATTTTTATTATTATTTATACTAAAAAATACCTTTTTAGATATATTTCACTTTCATATATATTTTTGTATATAAATAATACAATTTTATTTTCTTTAAGGAGAATTAGGGTTTACCCTAAAAATAAATAAAATTAACTTTTTTTATTTTAACTCTTTACATTTCTTTCCATTAAAAATACTTTACATACAAATAAAAACCTTTTTTGCATAATACATCTTGTTTAATATTTATTTATCTTGTTTAAATTAAATATTGTACAATTAAATTTTGATTGCATTTGATATTTAATTTGGATGTAATAGTAATTAGGGTTTTATATTTCTTGCAAAATAATCCCCTATTCAAAATTGTACCCCCCCTCCCTATATCAAAGTTGTATTAGCTTAGATTTATTTTTACGCACTTAAATGCTTTCAATTATGCCATGATTAGAATTAGGGTTTGTATGCAAAATCAAAACCAACAAATAGATTGACCTAATCAAAGACAAAAATGTACGAAAAACAAACACAATGCACACTTACACCCCTAGGGTTACAATCCACTTGTTGTCTTCAAAAAAAGGGCCATGGTATGCATGTCAAGTACTTTGGCAAAACAAAAACAAAACAAAAGATCATAGTCCCTCGATGACGCTATCTAGGTTGCCTAAACCAAATGATCAAGTCCCTTAAGAAAATTGCCAAAAATACTTGACACAATTGCTATCATGGTCTATACGATAACTCGCGCTTGTCTCGTTTAACATCCTAACACAAGGTTGTTCACCAAATACAATGGTGAAGCAACACTGTTAAAAGGGTTAAAAACATAAGAAAGATCTTTGAGTAAAATAGGGTAGATAGCTCTTAGTTACTTGATCAAAAACTTGCAAAAAACATCCTTGCTACTTTCAAAACACACTTCACTACACAATTTCAAAACCCTACTTTCAAACATTGGCAACTTTTCAAAAGACAAAAACACCTTTGTATACATTCAAACAAGAATCATTACAAAGGTTGCCACAACGATGGCTTCTTTTCAAAACATCTTTCAAAACCACACACAAAGCACCATTTCAAACAATTGAAAAGCAAAGCAAGTGATCTAAACAAGTAACTAAGATCCCATGGATAACCATGGATAGAAAGGGTGCTTGTAAGTTTAAGATTGCGCCTAAGAGGGGGGGTGAATTAGGTGGTGGTCGATTTTTGATTTATTTTACACTTTCTGGTTTTGTTTTAGTGCTATGGAAAACGGTAAAGTGCAGAAAGTAAAGAGACACGGAGATTTATCCTGGTTCCTTCCACACCCCGGAAGTACGTCCAGTCCCCTTGCAAACACACAAGAGATTTCACTATTTTGTTAGAACTTTTACAAGACTCTTCCTAGTCTTATCAACTAAAGGCACTAAAAAATACCAAGAACACCCTCTTGGATTTCCAATAAGTCTCTTGAGAACAATCCTCTCAAAAGATACCTCTTGTTTCCAACAATGGACAACAAGGTACAAAAGTATTCTAATACTTAATTCCAACAATCCTGGAAATAAGTTACACTTAGTATAATGCTATGAAATATGACTTCTTGAAAGATGTTGATCACATAGAGTGACTTCAATGAAGTTTCTTCTTTCTTCTCTTGTAAGCAATTCAAACTGTAACACAATGGTTAGAAAATGCTCAAAGATTTTTGTTCTTATATGTGTGAAAGTGCAGAAAATCTTTGTTCTTAAAAATTAAGAAATATGAAGTTTGAATATTTTACAAAGTTCAGAATTATTGCATGAGAGAAGAGTTGTTTTATAATTTGAAAGATTTAGTATTTAAAGCAATCAAGATACCTTTCCAAATGGATACCACTTTTCTGTTTGTAAAACTTGAGAAGATGCAATGTATGACCATGCAACCATTGGAGAAAAGGTGTGAAGGATATCTTGAATCAAGTTCAGATTTTTCAAAAATTACAACGTGTAAATCGATTAGCATTAGATGTAAATCGATTGCACGGGTTTGTAAAGTTCTTGTTTTCAAAAAATTTGAAGTGTAAATCGATTTACATGATGTGTTAATCAATTTACTAGTTAAAAAATTAACCCAGTTCAGTAATCAATCGATTTACACTCCATGTAAATCGATTGCTGCCAGGGGCAATCAGTTTTTAAAAAAACATGTGTAAATCGATTTACATGATGTGTTAATCGATTTACATTAGTGAAAAACTTAGAATTTGCTTTAAACTTTAAGTGAAGTGTTGTGGCAAGTGTGTATATCATTTTTGAGCATTCTAATCAATTTAGTTCAAATGAGAATTGATATACTTGTTTGCTTGCCATGATCCTTGAAGCTTAGAGTGAATCATGCTTTAAGCTAATTCCACTTTTTTTCCTTCTTGCCATAGTGCTTGTTTGTCTTTCATCAAAACTAAAGATGAGTTGAGGCTTGAGATTACATTCTCCCCCTTTTTGATGATGACAAACCATCTTTCTTTATGAGTTGTTCAGAATTGGAGCAAAAGGAGTTTTCTCCCCCTGAGATAGATTTCTCCCCCTATGGAGAAAAAGATTTGAAAACTTGCCCTGAAAAGAAAACTGAAACAAACAACCATAAAGTGTTATCACATCCTTCTCCCCCTTTGACATTATCAAAAAGAAGGGAAAGATGTAACATAAGATGATACTTTTAACATTTGAAACATTTTCTAAGCCCATATATATGTACATTAATGTATAGTTAAGGATAGAGTGCACCTTATATATCTTGTTCATCTAGGATTCCGAGTTCACGACGAATTTTGAAGAAAGCATCCTTTGCAAGTGGTTTTGTGAAAATGTCCACGAGTTGATTTTGAGTTTCCACAAAAGTAATCTCGATATCTCTTTTGAGTACGTGATCTCTGATGAAATGGTGTCTGATGTCAATGTGTTTTGTCAGAGAATGCATAACTGGGTTTTTTGTAATGTTGATCGCGCTTGTGTTATCACATCGAAGTGGAATGCATCCAAGGTTTACTCCATAGTCAAGTAACTGTTGTTTTAGCCAAAGAATTTGAGCGTATCCACTTCCAGCCGCAATGTATTCTGCTTCGGCAGTACTGAGAGCGACGCTTGCTTGCTTTTTGCATTACCATGAAACCAAGGCATTTTCGAGAATGTGACATGTTCCACTTTTACTTTTGCGATCAGTCTTACAACCTGCATAGTCAGCATCAGAATAGCCAACTAGATTGCACATACTACTTTTTGGATACCATAATCCGATGTTGGTTGTTCCTTTGAGATATTTTATTATGCGCTTGACTGCTGCAAGGTGAGACTCTTTAGGATTGGCTTGATATCTTGCACATAAGCAAACGCTGAACATGATGTCAGGTCTACTTGCTGTTAAATAGAGAAGAGAGCCAATCATTCCATGATACTTAGTTATGTCAATAGAGTTCCCTGATTCATCTGGATCAAGATAGGTGCCGGATCCCATAGGAATTGCACTTCCTTTGCTGCTTTCCATCATAGACATCTCAAACTCTCCTTGCATCATAGATGAAAATTCCTTGCACATATTTTGGTTAGTTGAACCGAAAACAATATCATCTACATAGATTTGTACAAGTAAAGTATGATGATTAACATTTTTTACGAAGAGAGTGGTATCAACTTTACCCTTTACAAACCATTTTTCACATAGGAACGCGCTTAGTCTATCATACCATGCCCTTGGTGCTTGCTTCAGCCCATAGAGAGCTTTCTTCAATTTGAAGACATGATTAGGATGTTTGAAGTCTTCAAATCCGGGAGGTTGCTTTACATATACTTCTTCATTTATGAATCCGTTGAGAAATGCGCTTTTTACATCCATTTGTAAAAGTTCAAAGTCCAATGAGCATGCATATGCAAGTAATAGTCTTATTGCTTCCAAACGTGCTACCGGAGCAAAAGTTTCTTCAAAATCAATTCCTTTCTCTTGGTTGTATCCTTGAGCAACTAGTCTTGCCTTGTTTCGAGTGATTATACCATTTTCATCCATGTTGTTTTTGAATACCCATTTGGTTCCAATGATACGTTTATTTCTTGGATTAGGAACAAGTTCCCAAACTTCGTTCCGCTCGAATTGGTTTAGCTCCTCTTGCATGGCAAGGATCCATTGATCATCTTCTAGTGCTTGAGCCACTTTGGTAGGTTCAACTTGAGATACAAAAGCCATATTTAAGCATGCATCCTTAAGATTTAGCCGTGTAGATGCCCCTTTGCTAATATCTCCAACTATGTTGTCAATTGGATGATCACGATGAGTTCTCCATTCTTGAAGAAGACCATCATCATTTCCATTTTGATGTGAAAGTTCATGTGTTTGTTTCGGGTTGACAATTTTGCCACCTTCGCATGAATTCTCATGAGGTAAATCTATAGAATCATCATCATCACAAATAACAACTTCCTCCTTGGAGGTGTTAGATTCATCAAAAGAAACATGCATTGATTCTTCTATAGTTAAATTTCTTTTATTGTAAATTCTAAAAGCTTTGCTAGAAAGGGAGTAACCAAGAAAAATACCTTCATCCGATTTTTTCATCGAACTTACCGAGATTGTCTTTGTCGTTGTTAAGGACAAAACATTTGCACCCGAAAATGTGAAAGTGAGAGATATTTGGTTTTCTTCCTTTGTAAATCTTATATGGAGTTTTCTTTAGTATAGGTCTTATGATCACGCGATTGCTTACGTAACATGTTGTGCTTACCGCATCCGCCCAAAAATATTTAGGCAAACTTGAGTCACTTAGCATGGTTCTTGCAAGTTCTATCAAGGACCTATTTTTCCTTTCAACTACTCCATTTTGTTGTGGAGTTCTTGGTGCTGAAAAATTGTGGAAGATCCCATTTTCTTCACAAAATTCTTCAAACAGATTGTTTTGGAACTCTCCACCATGATCACTTCGGATTGATGTTATCTTTAATGACTTCTCATTTTAAACTTGTTTCGCATATCTCTTGAATGCCTTGAATGCGTCATTTTTGTGCACTAAAAACAAAGTCCAAGTAAAACGGGAAAGATCATCTACAATAACTAAAGCATAAATGTTACCTCTGAAGCTTCTTGTTATAGATGGACCAAAAAGATCCATGTGCAACAATTGAAGTGGTCTTGTTGTTGAAACCACATTCTTTGGTTTGAAAGTTGATTTGGTTTGTTTGACCTTTTGGCATGCACTACATAATTTGTCTTTGATGAATTTCATCTTTGGTAGACCAATAACTAAGCCATGCTTAACTAATTTGTTCAAGTGCTCCATGTGTATGTGAGCAATCCTCTTGTGCCATAACCAAGCGTCATTGTTGTTTACCATGAGACATTGTACCTTCATAGACAAATCATCTAAAGTAATCATAAAAATATTGTTAGATCTTATAACTTTGAGTTTTACCTCATTGGTTGCCTCATCCATAATTAGGCATTCTTCTTTGTTGAATTTGATTTTGAACCCTTTATCGCAAAGTTGACTTATGCTAAGAAGGTTGTGCTTTAATCCTTCAACATAGAGAACATCCTCAATTTGAATGGATGGAGGTGTGCCAACTATTCCAACGCCAAGAATCTTTCCTTTGGTGTTGTCTCCATAGGTGACATACCCTTTGGCTTTATGTACTAGATATGAAAATTGGTGTACATCTCCTGTCATATGCTTTGAACATCCACTGTTAAGATACAAAAGGTTTGATGTGGATTTCAAGCATACCTACAAAAACAAATTATTTCTTGTTAGGTACCCAAGTGGCCTTGGGTCCTTCATAGTTAGTTCCCTTTTTCACCCATGCATAGTGTCAACTAGCCATACTGAAATTTCTAATATAGCATGCATTAGGTGTGTGTCCAACAATACCACAGTAAAAACAGTTTGGAACAAATTTGCTCTTGTATCTAGGAATTTGTTTTCTTTTAGATACATTAGGCTTTTTCTTTTGATGATTATGAACAACTTGCTTATTTTCTACTATCTTGGGATTGGAACTATTACTAGCCTTTACAAAAACAGTGGGATTGTTACTTGGTTTCTTAGTATTCACATAACCAAGACCTCTTTTATCATTTGGATAACGTTGTTGGCTTAGTAATCCTTCCAATCCTATTTGTCCTTTTTCATATCATTCAATGACTGTTTTCAATTGAACAATTTGAAAGACATTTTATTCACACTTGGTGCATGCAAAGTTTTCCTTTTCTTTTATAAAATTCTGTTTTTGAAGATCAAAATCTTTAGTCATGGTGTCAATTTTTTCGTGACAAATTAGAAGTTCTTTTTCTTGGCTTGACACCTTTTTGTATAAACTTTTGCATTCTTTCAAGAGTTCATCAATGACACCTTGAACATCATCATCAAAAAGATTAAATTCATTACTAACCTCTTCTTCTTCGTTGGAGTGATGCGATGCCATTAAGGCTAAATTTTCACATTCGTCGCTTTCCGATTCCGGTGTACTACCTATATCATTATCTTCCCATGCTATGTAGGCTTTCTTGTGTTTTGAGTCCTTTCCTTTGAATCCGTTTTTCTTTGGGAGATTTGGACAGTTTGGCTTGATATGTCCTTGCTTTCCACATTCATAACATGAGACATCTTGTGTTTATGTGGAGGCTTCTCTTTTCTTGAAGTGCTTTCTCTTATTTGCATGAGATCCGCCCTTGTCATTTCTGCCAAAAAACTTCCCAAGTCTTTTAACAAGAAGCATGAAATTTTCATCTTCTTCCGGATTGTCTTCTTTTACTACTTCCTTTGAATCAATTTTTAAAGCAATGTTTTTGGATTTCTTTTCTATATTCTCATGTTTTTCAAGTCTACCGAGTTCTGTTTCGTATTCTTGAAGTTTGCCAAATAATGTAGCGGAAGTCATTACGGAGAGACTCTTCTTTTCCGAGATTGCTGTTACATTTGGTTGCCATTCCCTAGTCAATGATCTAAGGACTTTCAAGTTGAGTTCATCATTTGTCAAGGTTTTACCAAGAGCATTTAAGTGATTTGTTAAGTGGATGAATCTCTTTTGTAGGTCGAGAATGGTTTCTCCGGGCTGCATTCAAAATAACTCGTATTCTTGACTTAAAGTATTCAGCCTTGATCTCTTAACTTCAACGGTTCCTTCATGTGTTTGTACCAAGGTGTACCATATTTCTTTCGCCGATTTACATGCAAATACACGAAAGAACTTATCCATGCATAGTGCACCTTGAAGTAGATTTACGGCCTTTTTATCATAGAGGACTTTTCTCTTGTCGTCATCATCCCATGCAGTTTTGGGTTTAGCCGTGCCGACACCGTTGATAACTGTTATAGGAATGAATGGACCATTTTCTACGGCATCCCAGATTTCTTCTCCTTGTGATTCTAGATGCGCCCTCATGAGTATTTTCCAAAAATCAAAGTATTCGCCACAAAATAGAGGAGGCTTGTTGTTACTACCACCATCTCTGAAAACGGGTTGTTGATTTGCGGAAGCCATTCTGGATCTCTAGGAGCAGGTTACCTATAACCTGCTCTGATACCAATTGTAAGTTTAAGATTGCGCCTAAGAGGGGGGGTGAATTAGGTGGTGGTCAATTTTTGATTTATTTTACACTTTATGGTTTTGTTTTAGTGCTATGGAAAACGGTAAAGTGCAGAAAGTAAAGAGACACGGAGATTTATCCTGGTTCCTTCCACACCCCGGAAGTACGTCCAGTCCCCTTGAAAACACGCAAGAGATTTCACTATTTTGTTAGAACTTTTACAAGACTCTTCCTAGTCTTATCAACTAAAGACACTAACAAATACCAAGAACACCCTCTTGGATTTCCAATAAGTCTCTTGAGAACAATCCTCTCAAAAGATACCTCTTGTTTCCAATAATGGACAACAAGGTACAAACGTATTCTAATACTTAATTCCAACAATCCTGGAAATAAGTTACACTTAGTATAATTCTATGAAATATGATTTCTTGAAAGATGTTGATCACATAGAGTGACTTCAATGAAGTTTCTTCTTTCTTCTCTTGTAAGCAATTCAAACTGTAACACAATGGTTAGAAAATGCTCAAAGATTTCTGTTCTTATATGTGTGAAAGTGCAGAAAATCTTTGTTCTTAAAAATTAAGAAATATGAAGTTTGAATATTTTACAAAGTTCAGAATTATTGCATGAGAGAAGAGTTGTTTTATAATTTGAAAGATTTAGTATTTAAAGCAATCAAGATACCTTTCCAAATGGATACCACTTTTATGTTTGTAAAACTTGAGAAGATGCAATGTATGACCATGCAACCATTGGAGAAAAGGTGTGAAGGATATCTTGAATCAAGTTCAGATTTTTCAAAAATTACAACGTGTAAATCGATTAGCATTAGATGTAAATCGATTGCACGGGTTTGTAACGTTCTTGTTTTCAAAAAATTTGAAGTGTAAACCGATTTACATGATGTGTTAATTGATTTACTAGTTAAAAAATTAACTCAGTTCAGTAATCAATCGATTTACACTCCATGTAATTCGATTGCTGCCAGGGGCAATCAGTTTTTAAAAAAACATGTGTAAATCGATTTACATGATGTGTTAATCGATTTACATTAGTGAAAAACTTAGAATTTGCTTTAAACTTTAAGTGAAGTGTTGTGGCAAGTGTGTATATCATTTTTGAACATTTCTAATCAATTTAGTTCAAATGAGAATTGATATACTTGTTTGCTTGCCATAATCCTTGAAGCTTAGAGTGAATGATGCTTTAAGCTAATTCCACTTCTTTTCCTTCTTGCCATAGTGCTTGTTTGTCTTTCATCAAAACTAAAGATGAGTTGAGGCTTGAGATTATAGTGCTAATACCTTCCCTTTCTATAATCTACTCCCCGAACCCAAGAAAACATCTCAAAGGTCTTTCCTGTGCTTTTTGACCTTTCCTTAGGATAAAATAAAAAGTCGGTGGCGACTCTTGCTAAACCGAAACATTTGCTAACACAAACGCAAAATCTCAAGTCAGTTCTCCCACCGTATCACACTAGCTAACTTTTTTATTTTTCTTGTTTCATGTACGAGCAATTGAATGGCAAGCGAGGCAAGGTGAAGAGAAAACCATGGCTAGCAATGAGGAGTTTCTTGAAGATGAAGCAAACTTGAAAAACAAACATTTATTTCTTTCTTTGTAAACAACAAATGTAGCTTGTGGTTCAATTTATATTTTGCATTGTAAAACCTTTTGCAAATTATCCAAGAATGTAACCCGAACACAACATTTGAATGAAATGTATGAATGATGAATTTGTTATAAGTCTTGAATTCTTGGAAACTTGGAATAATCCTCTAGAAATTAGGGTGTATTTTGCTCAAAATTCTAAACTCATAAATCTTCTTGAATTGATATTGCAATTTAATTGACGAACTTGGATATTTGATTTTGAACCCTTGAAATGCACTCCAAGTAGAAACACATAAACCTTTTTATCATGAACCAAATCTTGATGAACAATCAAAGAAACTTAAGAAAACTTATCTATATCCAATTTTAATTCAGTAATTACTAATGCTTCGAACACAAGCAACTTGTATTATAAGCAATATAGTCAATGAATCCTTAAACTTAACATCTTGCCTTTACCCTTGACTTAGTGGAGAACAAACTCAACATAAAATCAATTCTAAGTCCAAAATGTTCCAACGAATTTCATGTCCTTCTAAGCGCATTTGGCTATTGATCCTTGAATCAGTCTTACAGACGGCATCATTTGCGATATGTTGCAAAAAGAACCATTCTGATATGATGAAAATTGGAAGAGTTGTGATCCTTGAAATTCTAGTAACAGTTACTTGAGATTAGGCCAAAGTCCATAAAGCGGCCTCTAAAGTATCCAAACTTTTGATGATCTTGTGCAAATTATTGGCCCTTGACTTGTAAAGATGAGTTAATGAGGACGTAAAAAGGAAACAAATGCTCAAAGAATCACTCAGAAATATTGAATATCAAAGAAGTTATAATCTTCTAAGCTTGATCTTGAAAGTGTCGACTTTTACAGTTGATTTTTAGTTATTCGAGCCATTGACTGGGCACACTCGCGATGCGAGGCTTGAAACTTGGCACGAACATCCTTGAGAACACATGAAAGACCAAGAAGACCAATTAAAACTTCGGAAACTCCATTTCGCTCGAGGAATACCAAACCCTAATGGCTCACTTAATGCCTAAAAAGAATCTGTCTGATTAAATCTTGAGTGTTTGAGAAACCCTAAGATAGTATCTTGAGTGAAAAATGGGAGGGAAAATTTTGGGGTACAACAGCTGCCCCTGTTCAATCTTCTTAAACTTGAAAAGTGAGATCGGTATGTTTGTCGTTCGTAGCTTGAAAGTGGAAGGTGATTGAACACTAGAGTTCCTAGAAATTTGCACTTGGTGATGTGTTGGTTGATTGTGTAGGGAATGGGCTTAAAGATGCCATTTGGAGAAATAATGGAGAGCTGCTGGAGATGGGCTTGTAGATGCCATCCAAAGGTGACTGTTGACAGAAGATTGGACTAAGTTTGAACTTGACTTCAACTAGAAAAGAATCAGAATAAACCTTTGGTCGGTTTAAACTGAAACTAACAGAAGTCTTGCATGTTGTTTGACTGGAAAGGATCAGAATAAATCTTGGAGCAATTTATCTAAACCAGAGAAAATGACTATTTGGAAAGCATCAGGATAAACCGTTGAGAGATTTAAACTGAAACAGCAAGTGTCTAGAGAAGAACCAGGATAAATCTTGGAGCGATCTATCTGGACCAGAGAAAATGTCTACGGGAAAGAATCAGAATAAACCGTTGAGAGATTTAAACTGAACAGCAGGGGTCTGGATTAACCTTGACTGGAATGGAAATCAGAAGAATCTTAGAATCGATTCAACTGAACCAGACAAAAGCCTTGGAATATCTTCAACTGGAATAGAAACCAGAGAGATCTTAGTGTCGATCTGACTGAACCAGAGAAGGTCTTGAATATTCTTTAACTGGAGAGAATTAGAGTAGATCTTTTAGCGATTTATCTGAACTAGAGAAAGTGTTTGTGGGAAAGAATCAGAATAAACCATTGAGAGATTTTAAACTGAACCAGCAGGGGTCTAGAGAAGAATCAGAACCAATCATTGAGAGATTCATCTGAACCAGAGAAAGCGTCTCCGGGAAAGAATCAGAATAAACTGTTAAGAGATTTAAACTGAAACAGCAGGGATCTGGAGAAGAATCAGAATAAATCGTTGAGAGATTTAAACTGATCTGGCAAGGATCTGGAGAAGAATCAGAATAAATTGTTGAGAGATTTAAACTGAACCGGCAAGGATCTGGAGAAGAATCAGAATAAATCGTTGAGAGATTTAAATTGAACCAGAGAAAGCGTCTGCAGGAAAGAATCAGAATAAACCGTTGAGAGATTTAAACTGAACCAACAGGGGTCTGAAGGAAATATTTGTTATATAGATATTCGACCAGTCCTTTCTCGGGCATTATTCTGTAATCGGCTTATTCATAGATATTTCTCTTGTCTCGTTGAAAATTTGATAATAATTTTCTGTTGATTGACCTTTCCTAAAAAAGGTAAAGAGTTAGTTGTATGTAATTCCATGATGCATGAGATGCACAGTGCAATGAGATTGCGATATATGCATTCGTGTCATTGATGTTTATGATGTATGAATGTAATGTATGCGCATGTAAGTCGTTCTGCTGCAGTGTAGTTGGATTAGGGAAAATAAATCCCCGACTTCTACTGGGGATGTGGAGTGTAAGTCTTCATATTTTGAAATTGAAGTGTTGATGGATGAGTTTCCATTTATTAGATAAATAAAATCTGTTGTGGAAGGGAAACACCGTGCATTGCTTGTGGATTTCGTGAAATCCTGCTGGGGAATCCTGAGAAATTGGGCAGCTTTCACTGGGGAATCTTTGGAGCAGTAACTGGAAGTTTTGCTCCGTTGGGGATGTGAGAGTTCTTGATACCATTAGGCTGCATACTGGAGATACGTTAGTGATCTTGTAGTAGGATGTCTTTTCTTCCGCTCTTGCTGGAGAAAGTACCTGCGGGGATTTTATGGAATGGCCTATAGATATTATCCTATTTCTTAAAGCCAATAGTAATTGTCTTTCCCTGTTCTGTTCCCCTCTTTCTTGTACTCATTTGTAAACAGTAATAACATTCAAATGCATATGTTCAAAAATAATCATTGGACGTTTTTGCAAACAAAACAGGAAAGTAAAAGAAAAAACAGATAATTTTGAACTTTTAAAGGAATATCTTTGTATTAACTTGAATAAATACTTTTGTACAACGAGATGAACATCCTAGTAAGAGAATGTCGTCGTAGAAAATGAAAACTGATACAAAGAAAAGATAGCTATGTGAAATAATCCCATGGGGTTCCCATACTGCTATAACCTTCATGTCTCTGAGAATCTCATCCACTTGCTGCTTTGTCTGAAGCTGATTGGATTGATTAGAACTGCTTGAGTTTGTCAGTCGATACTAAAGGGTGTTTGTAAGGTGATCCAACGGGACATAGTCATACTATTTCAATCCCTAACTTTTTCCTGGACCGCCCTTTCGAGTTTTCAGTCCACCGGGATACCCTTTTTTGCCAAAGCCGCCCTTTCAGGTTTTCAGCTTGCCGGGTGTATGGATTTTTTTTGTATTTTATCCCTAATTTTTGCTCGAACCCTTTTGGTTCATCGCGATGCCCTAATTTTTGCCTAGGCCAGTCAACCTAGCGGGTCTTTATTCATGCGTAGTATCTTTTGACTATGTCTGCATTTACAGGATGTGGAAGGTCGTCGCCATCCATAGTGGTTAAGATCATTGCTCCACCAGAGAATATGCTTTTGATCACAAATGGTCCTTCATAAGTAGGAGTCCATTTGCCCCTGGGATCACCTTGTGGCAATATGATACGCTTGATTACCAAGTCACCAACCTGATATACCTGACGTCTGACCTTCTTGTTAAAAGCTTTGATCATACATTTTTGGTACATCTGACCATGACAGACAGCTGCAAGCCTCTTCTCATCAATCAAGTTCAACTGGTCAAGTCGATTTTGAATCCATTCATCTTCATTCAGTCCTGCGTCCTTTATGATTCTCAGAGAAGGTATTTGGACTTCAAATTGTAGGACGGCTTCCATACCGTATGCCAAAGAGAAAGGAGTTGCCCATGTTGACGTGTGCGCCATGGTACGGTAACCATGGAGAGAAAATAGTAACATCTTATGCCAGTCCTTGTAGGTTACTGTCATTTTTTGTATGATCTTCTTGATGTTTTTATTTGCGGCTTCCACAATACCATTCATCTTTGGCTGGTAAGGAGAAGAATTATGGTGTTGGATCTTGAATTACGCGCATAGTGCAGTGATCATAGTATTGTTGAGATTCGTACCATTGTCTGTGATGATTCTCTCCGGGATTCCGTACCGACAGATGAGATTCTGTTTGATGAAACGGGCCACAACATTCTTGGTAACAGAAGCGAAAGAAGCTGCCTCAACCCACTTCGTGAAATAATCAATGGCAACCAAGATGAAACGGTGTCCATTAGAAGCTGTGGGTTTGATCTCTCCAATCATGTCAATGCCCCACATTACGAAGGGCCAAGAAGCAATCAGGACGTTTAGGTGAACCGGAGGCACATGTACTTTGTCAGCATAGATCTGGCACTTGTGACAAGTTCGTGAATGTTGATAACAATCTGCTTCTATGGTAGACCAGTAGTACCCCGCCTATAGGATCTTTTTAGCCATCGTGTTCCCACTAGAATGGGTGCCAAAAGTGCCTTCATGTAGATCAGCCATGATCTTGTCTGCCTCAACCTTGTCTATGCAATGAAGCAAAGTGGAGTCGTGGTTGCGCTTGTAGAGAATGCCACTACTGAGGAAGAACTTAGCAGAGAATCTTCTCAAGAACTTCTTATCATTAACTGAAGCTCCCTCCGAATACTCTTGGGCCTCGAGATACCTCTTAAATTCGTGGAACCAAGGCTTGTCCACTATCTCTTCAGTATCGATCTCGTGACAGTAAGTTGGTTCATCCATCCGCTCAATGGTTATCTGAGGAGCCTCGTTACCCTACTTGAGTTTAAACATGGATGACATAGTGTCTAGCGCATCCTCTAGTTAATTTTCCTCTCGTGGAAAATTCTCAAAGGTAATTTCCTCGAAATGTGGGATTAATGTCAACACATGTTCTTTGTAGGGGATGAGATTAGGGTGCTTCGTGTCCCACTCTCCTTTGATCTGACTGATGACTAAGGTTGAATCTCCAAATACACTTAAGGACTTGATTCCCAAATCTATGGCAGCTTTGAGACCCAAAATACACGCTTCGTATTCTGCCATATTATTGGTACAGTTGAAACAAAGTCTTGCCGTGAAGGGAGTATGACATCTTTTAGGGGATATGATCACAACACATATGCCATTGCCGAGTGCATTGGAAGCTCCGTCAAAAACCAAGGTCTATCGAGATCCTTGTCCAGGCCCCTCATATGGTATGAGTTCTTCAAAATTGTTTACCAACATGATGTCTTCATCTGGGAACTCGAATTTCATGGACTGGTAGTCATCCATAGCCTGATGAGCAAGGTGATCGGCTAGCAAACTTCCCTTTATTACTTTTTGTGTAGTGTACTGAATGTCGTATTCAGTCAAGATCATCTACCATCTTGCTATTCTTCCAGAGAGGGCAAGCTTCTCGAATATGTATTTAATTGGACCCATCTTGGATATCAACAAGGTAGTATGGGTCAACATATACTGTCTTAGCCGGCGAGCTGCCCATGCCAGAGTGCAGTAAGTTTTCTCGAGCAGTGAATATCTGGTTTCACAGTCGGTAAACTTTTTACTCAGGTAGTATATTGCATGCTCTTTTCGGCCAGACTCGTCATGCTGCCCTAGCACACACCCCATCGAATTTTCTAAGACAGTTAGATACATGATCAAAGGTCTTCCCTCGACTGGAGGCATCAAAACAGGAGGCTCTTGAAGGTACTTTTTGATCTTGTCGAAGGCAGCTTGGCAGTCGCTGTTCCAATCCAACACTTGATCTTTCTTCAGTAATTTGAAGATTGGTTCACAAGTAGCGGTTAGGTGAGAAATGAATCTGGCGATGTAGTTTAGTCGTCCTAAGAATCCTCTGACTTCCTTCTTGGTGTGGGGAGCAGGCATTTCTTGTATTGCTTTTACCTTTATTGGGTCCACTTCGATACCTTTACCGCTGACGATGAAGCCTATGAGTTTACCGGACCTCACTCCAAACATGCATTTACTCGGGTTCAACCTTAGCTTGTATTCCTTTAGCCTTTCAAACAGTTTCTGCAAATGGTCAAGATGTTCCTCTTCAGTTTCAGATCTGGCTATCATGTCATCCATATAGACCTCTATCTCGTGATGGATCATGTCGTGAAACAGAGCTACCATGGCTCGCTGATAAGTTGCCCCAGCGTTCTTCAACCCGAATGGCATAACTTTGTAACAGAACGTGCCCCACTGTGTGACGAAGGTCGTTTTCTCCATGTCCTCAGGTGCTATTTTGATTTTATTTTACCCGGAGAAACCATCCATGAAGGAGAATACTTTATGTTGTGTGGTATTGTCAACCAGAATATCGATATGGGGAAGCGAGAAATCATCCTTAGGGCTTGCCCTATTCAAATCTCTGTAATCCATACACATGCGTACTTTATCGTCCTTTTTAGGCACTGGAACAACATTGGAGACCCATTGTGGATAGGAGGTGATGGCTAAGAATCCGGAGTTGAACTATTTCATGACTTCAGTCTTGATCTTCTCTGACATTTCTGGCCGCATGCGATGGACTTTCTATTTTACCGGAGGGCAGTCTTCTTTTGTCGGTAGACAATGGACCACGATATCAGCGTCAAGTCCTGACATGTCTTTGTATGACCAGGAAAATACCTCAACATAGTCATGTAGTAACTGAGTTAAGGGCTTCTTGACACTGGGTTCCAGATTGGCACCTACCTTGACTTCTTTCTTGTCCTCTTCGGTACCTAAGTTAACTGTGTCAACCAGTTCTTCGTGGGGCTGTAGGGTCCTTTCTTCATGTTTTAGTAACCTGGCTAGTTCCCCTGGAACTTCACAATCTTCCTCACCTTCGTCTTCGGCTTGGTAGATCGGATTTTTAAAGTCACAATAGGCCATAGCAGAATCGTTACCCATGGCATCCTGAGTGGATGTGGATCTGCATTTTGATATGTGAGTGTATGTAAGAGCATAGCTATCTTTGAAAGAAATAAAAATGTAGAAAAAAGAAGAACAAAGAGCGTATAATTTGCATGCAAAAAACATCCATGATTCATTGATGACATATGAAAATGTAGCAACAACCCTTACAAATGGACCGTTGTGCCCCAGGTAAGACACAAGGTTTTAAAAGTCTAAATTGTTTAATTATTCCAATTTCGACAAAAATTTAAAGACAATTAATGTTGGATAAAAGTAATAGGGACAAATTCTTTGGCTTCCCAGTTGTTGAGTCCCTCGTTGATAGTTGGAAAAATCCATTCTTCCAGGTCACAACTATCATCACTATCCTCCACTGTGTTGACTCCATGGTTGTTGATCCGCAAAGGTGGTCCCCCGGCACGAGCATGAAGAACAGCTTTTTGAGCTCCTGAAGTAAAACCCAAACCGAATTTGTCAGATTTGTAGGGAATATCCAGGAGTTGGCCCAAAATAGTACACCCACCTTCTTCGACTACTGCTTTGGCATCTTTCAGAGAAGCCATCTTTAGCGGAGGTATGGTAATCTTCGGGACTTGGGAAACAGTCTTGGTTGCCGCAACTGTTTGTGGGACTTCCTCGAAATTCTAACATGGAGTTTCGATGAATTCACCATCCATTTCCACATATCTGAAGGATTTCAAGTGACTGACCATATATTCCTCCTCTCCATGGATAGTATTGATTTTCCCTTGATTGGGTACTTCAACATCTGATGTAATCTAAAGGTGACGGCACCAGCGTTATGAATCCAAGGTCGGCCCAATAAACAGGAATAGGAAGGACGAATATCCATCACGTAGAAAGTTGAATCAAAGGTATGAGTTCCAACTTTAATGGGGATATCCACCTCCCCGTGCACCATTCTCTTTGAACCGTCGAAGGCCCTTACCACTATGTTATTGGGTTTTAAGGTCAAACCTTCATAGTCTAGTCTATCCAGAGCCTTCTTAGGCAGCACATTTAATGATGAACCAGTATCTACCAGGACATAGGCCAAAGTGGTGCCCCTGCATTCAACAGAGACATGCAACACCTCATTGTGTTTCCTCCCTCTAGGTGTCAGGTCAGCATCAGAAAATCCCAAACCATTATCAGCGGTCAAACTAGCCACACAATCTTTGAATTGGTTAGTAGAGGTTTCCTGTGGTACATGGGTAGTTTAAGAAATTTCACCAAGGCCTTCGCATG